>OV815304.1:6255000-6880000 GCA_929108375.1 Gymnoscelis rufifasciata | reverse complement strand
ACATGTCCGTCTAGCTCATCACGCTTTGTCATATGTGACAGGAGCGAAATAGCTGTATATTTAAACCATGTCTAATATTACTCGGAGATGGTAATACAGGCCCTTAATGATATTTTGAAACAAATTTTATCATCTAAATATAGTATAAATAAAATAAATTAATAAATATATCCGGACAATCCACTAACAACATCTAGCCCCTTGGTAAGATCGTAGCTCGTGTTATGGGTACTAGACATCTGATATACTTAATTAAATAGACATACTTATACAGATATTTTTATTATAAATGTTCAACACTCAGCCTCACCTGGGAGAAAAGTGCTTGCAGAACATACAAACACTTGACTAATCGAATCGAGCCCGAAGGATCTTCCTTATAGAAGCAAAATGATCGGTCAAACGATGATCGTCACAATGCAACTGATCTATTCATTTAGTTTGTACACGTTTCCACTACTGTTCTCTAACGTTTGTCCAAAACTTGAGCCGCAAGTACCTTCAAACATACGAGCAGTTGTGAATACCCAGTGTGTGCTCCGCGTTGTAGGCAACTTCTCAAATATTTGCTTTACTCCAGTTAGTCTTCGGCGTCCGAAACGGTCTACAGATAGTACAATAGACTTTGAACTATGACTACGGATATAGTTTCTAGACATTGCTACGATCCATTGTCGAATTTGAAATGGGCATGAATAGAATAGAATAGAATATACTTTATTACACACCAAATGAACAATACGATATGAAATTAAAACTAAACCTAGAATGCGTAATGGGCGGTCTTATTGCTAAAAGCAATTTCTTCCAGACTACCGTGGATGGAGAGAAAAAAGATTACATATTTTATGGACGGTGGCTTAAACAATATAAATACCTAATATCTAATGCTAAACTTAAAACTAGCCTATACTAAATTAAATTTATCCTCAGGCTAACATAGATAAATGACCAAAATTTTTATGACTTCTTATTAAAATAAAATTGTTTAATGCTATTCCGAAAAGAGTTGAGTGATGGAGCATTTCTAATATCCTTAGGCAATTGGTTCCACAACCGAATTGCCTGAACAGTAAAGGATTTTGTGTAAAAATCTGTGCTGTGAATAGGTACCTTGAGCGTGTTGTTTCCTGATGACCGAAGAGAGAAACAATGAGACTGGTGTAGAAATTCGAAACGATCCTTGAGGTAGGAAGGAGCAAGCGGATTAGAAAGAACATTGTATAAGAGAGTAAGAATATGTGTATTCCGGCATGATGATGATTCATAAAATACTGAACATCTATATTTCGCTTTTTCAATAAAATCAACATCAACATTTTAACCGTAGGATGTCCACTGCTGGACATACGCCTCCCTGAAAGCTTTACAGTAATTTCGGCTGGCAGCGGACTGCGTCTACCTGACGTCTATTCAATTTATAAAAAAGTGCAAAGATAAAGAGGAGCAAACTTCCGAAGAGGGGTTTTTACGTATAAATTGATTACAAATGGCACGAAAGCGTTAAATCACGTGAAAAATCTAGGCAATGTATCGTCTTCATTTGGAAAAATATATATAAGTTGGTATAAGAAAAAATATGCGATGAGCTGAATGAAAATATTTTTTATGAAATTAATTAATTATTTTGACATTTATCCTAGATTTAATTAATTATTGCATGCAAGTTTTTAGTGAAACATGTGGACCTTATATGTAATTATTATCACCTTTATACCATGTTTGAAGCAATAAAGACATTCTATTATATTCTAAAAACTTTATAAGCTAATTAAGACTTATTACCTAATTAGTTATCTACCCTATAAGTCATCATCACATCACACCGTGTAACTATAGTTATATGCTTTACATACTCTGTGGTTACAGGTTTACTCAATTTTGATATCAAATACTATTTCATTACAACCAAATAGCAGTTGGTAAAACTAGAGATAACATAATTATAATCTGACCCTAGAAAAATATTGATAGTTAATTTGGTACGCTCGTTACGTACCTCTTGTAGTAAATACAAAAATAAAAAACGATCTTTTTGATTTCTAAAATATTTTTTAACCCTTCGAGGATTTCTAGGACCCAAATTGTGATGTTGTGGGCATAATTTTAAACTAAGAATTTTCACAATGCCCTACTTGTTGATTATGCATACTTAAAAAGTACAGTGTCCAAAATATAATATTTCAAAAAGATAAGGCTTCCGGTAGCTGAATAAATCTAATCAAGCAAATTCGTAATAAAAATGCAAAAAGCATATTCATCTGCATTGTTTTATTTTATTCTCCGAGGAAGTTTCCGGAGTATCATCCCATCGAAAAAGAGCGCAATTACATAGGAAGTGTGCCGTACTGGTCAGTATATTATTAATATTTTTTTGGGCAAATGGGCATCCATATCAAAAAATCTTACAACAAACAATACTCGACCAGAGCTCACCTTTCAAACTATTTCCACTTTATATTCCCATTTTAAAACACCTTATATAAATAACGTACATTATTTTCCTTCATAAAATTAATAGCTTTTAAGGGTGCCTCACTGAAGAAGAAAAAAAAATTACATATCGAACTATTGTCAGCCATTTTCATTATGATATTTTTTTTTCAATTGCAATAAAACTTCACTTTCATCTAATTATATGAAGGTGAAGTTTTATTCTAATCTTAGGATTTATTCTACTATATCTATTAGGATTTACTTAGTTAAATAAATCCATAAGATTTACGTAACAAAATCTATCGAAAAACTACAACTGTTTTTTAGTGGTTCCAACGCAACACGAATCTTCGCCCGCTATGACTACATTAATAATAATAATAATAATATAGCCTTTTATTCAGATCATTCTTAGTACAATAGTTTCTTAAAATGTTCTTTACTTAAAACTAAAACTTAAATATTATAAATTAAATATAATATATAATTAACTTAAATAATAAAATAATTAACTTATTTATATTATTAACTTAAATATTATATCCTAGAATGTGTTGTTTGCTTGTTGCCTGTAGATCTGTTTGCCAGTCGGCAAAGGCCTCCTCCAATCTTTTCCACTCTGACCTTTCTTGTGCTACTCTATTCCACGTCACTCCTGCCACTTCTCTTATATCCCCATCCCATCTTTTCTGTGGTTTACCTCTCTTTCTTTTTCCTCTCCTGAGGCTATGACTACATTAGCGGGCGTTATTCGTGTCGCGTCGCGTGCTCTACTAGATTCTGAAGTTACGTTATTGTAGCCACGACAAACATATTCGCCCAAATACTTTGCGTTGGTAGCCGGCCACACACGTCAATGTAGCGGCACCATAATAGTTTTACGAATAAAAAATAAGTTAATGGGATACCCCAACCGTATTAGCTTATCTCTGTTGCTATCTTCTTGTTCTTTTATTAGGTGGCGTCCGTGACTGGCTATATGGCTCTGTTGCTATTGCAAAAGCTATTAAAGTTTTGACTTCATTGACATTGACATATCGCTTCCAATATCAAAGCTTAAATCTAATCTAAACTAAAATAAAATGTATGTCCTAAGTCTGTACCGATTTAGATTACAAATCAGCAGTTTTTGTTTTTGATACAACTTTTGTTATTATGAAATTCAGTTACGCCGATACCTGGTTATCTTGACCTGACAGAGCAACGGCTAGGCAAGCCTGAACGGCTCCAGAAGTGGTTGCCTATTCGCCTTCGCCGGGTTGCACATTCTATCTCTTCTCTACAATATTATCTTTTGCTCCGTCCTATCTCAAAGAGCGTTTTTTTCTTTCTTCATAAATCAAAAAGTTTCTATATACATATTTATATGTAAATATAATAAAATAATTGGATATTAATTTGTTGTTCTTGTAAGGTATTAATATTATTATTTTATGTCATCGTACCGTCCAGTTCTTTGCTGTGAATATTCCTCTCCATCCAAAGGTTGTCTGAAAAAAATAGCTTTAAGCCATAAGGCCGCCCATAATGCATTTTGTGTTTAGCTTTAAGTCCATTTTTGTATTAATTTATTTTGGTGTGTAATAAATAGTTATATATTATTATTATTACCTACGAAGTGTTTTGAAATTTAATGTATAGGGTACCTGTTTTCAGTATAAACGTTGAACCAAAAAACAAGCCCAGAATTTTAACTTGACTTTATCATTTTGCTCTTTTATCATTATCCCTTGTTTTCTCGGCTTAAATTAGCTGAATAGAAGAAAAGTGATACATTTCATTCCCAAGCTTTGTCTCTAAGGGATTTTCTTGGTATTTGTATTTGTTGTTGGTAGCTTTGAATTTTTTATGTTATTAAATATTGAAAAGTTAACCAGCGTCGTTATACCTACAGTGTAATAGTTAAAAATTATATATTTATTAGCTGACCCCATCAAACGTTGTTTTTCAAAATGACATAGATATTAGCCGATTCTCAGACCTACTGAATATGCATATAAAAAACATCATAATAATCGGTTAAGCCGTTTTGGAGGAGTACGGTAACTAACATTGTGACATTATATATATAAGATTATAATTTGTGCATTTTAAAAATAATTATTTGAACATAAAACTCAATTACGCGTTCTTACAGCATATAACTACAGATAGAATACTACTAGAAATATTGGCTTGGTATACAAATCTCCTTAGAGAATCCCCTGCGAAGTAAGGGATCCTGGATTTATAAACAAAAAGTATAGAAATCCCCTTACAATCGGAAAAAGCTGCAGCAGGGGATTATTAGATTGCCAATATCGAAGAGGTATGATTTTATGCTAATTACCGTATCATACCGTATTCCGGAATATGATACGGTATTAAGCAGAGAGCCAGACCTCTCCCTGGCATTAAAGGGCTGATCTGAACATCCAAAACCATAGCATTTTTAAATACATTATAACTAAATCTTAACGATTTTTTAATAGGTGATAATAAACCTTACTTTTTAGGTTAAACTATGTATTTTTAAATTAAATTTTTAGTTTGTAGTAATTTTATATAACATATAAAAGCGTGTTATTGTACACTGTTATGTTGTAACCGATTTTTAATCCAGATATCAAAAGCCAATCGCGTTCTGAAATCTGTAATTTCAATTTTTAAACTTACTTTATGGTGAAACAAGTAGATTTTAACAAAAACCCACCGACTTTCAGTTTGAAGTATATGAATTAGAAATCGAATTAAAGTAGCCTATATCCTTATCCCATGTATTAAAAATATAGGAAAGTTTCCCATTTATAATATTAATATAAGTTTAAATGCAAAAATGTGATTTAATTATATAAGTATTCATTTTATTTTTCCTGATCATTAAAAAATATTATCGTTTTATTTATTAAACCCTATCTATGAGTGTGAAAACATTTATTTTGTTCTATTCTACTTATTGTTTGATTTTTCTGCTGTCTCTACGGAAAAATCTATGTGACGAACTTACAACAACCAAAAATAATAAAAACAGAAGTGTGGCGAACTTACACATACTTTTTTCGTGACGAATTTACTTTGTGGCAAATGTACAACAACCCTTAGTATGAATATGGACTCGGGCATCGGCATAACTTTGCCCCTCCCGTGGGTGCAACCATTTCCTAACATTTCCGATACCAATTGAAAACTCGAGAACTTAAAATACACACCAAATCAAAAAAGGGAGGTTCTGACCTCTTTGTTTTTTGATGTCGGTTAAATAAGAAATGCCCAAATAGACTTAACAAATATAGGAAAAATCATAAAATTAAAAATACCTCAAAGACACATAAGATTACAACCTTGGACCCCGGGACCGACCAATGAGGACATCTATACAAATAATTTAATTAATAATATATAAATTATTATTATATACGGACTACTTACACAGCACCATCTGGACATCATGGATGATATTATAACAATTAATGACGATATTGAAAACCTAAATCCCTTTGAGTCTTTCGTCAGCTCCCCTGAAGATATAAAAACAAATTATATTAAATACAATGACTGTGGTCTAAAGATTTTACATTTAAATATAAGAAGTATTAGCTGCAATTTTGACCAACTTTTGGTACTACTAAGTAGAATAGAATTAAGCATTGATGTAATCATCCTCTCTGAATGTTGGCTAAGCAAATGTGTATCATTACCGTCTCTCCATAGCTACAATAGTTTTGCTACAAACTTCGAAAATCAAAATGATGGCGTAGTTGCATTTGTCAAAACAGGACTAGTATACGACGTAGTAACTCCCACCTTCAATGATGCTAACTGTCTTGTACTAAAACTAATAGACATTCAGGTGGCCATTATTGCTGTCTACCGTTCCCCTGCTAACAAGAACATCGAAACATTTCTCTGTAGTCTGGAATCTACTCTCAATATATTAGCTCCCTGTCCAACAGTTGTGTTAGTAGGTGACATTAATATTAATATCTCACCAAACTCGTCTGACTCTAAGACAGACGAATACTTGAATTTGACAGCATCCTATGCTATGCTCTCTACTCACTTTATTCCTACTAGATTAGAAGCCTGTCTCGATCATATATTTTTAAAATCCCATTTGCAAGCAACAACTATAGTTCTAGACTCCTTTATTACTGACCACGCCCCTATCTTCTTTTTTCTTCGTACTTCCTGTCTTTCAACCCATAAGAAGACTCTGGTTCGAAAGCTAAACATACCTTTTATTGTTAAGGAAATAGAAAATACCGATTTCTCCCCTGTCTTTTCTTTTACTGACCCCAATATTGCTGCTCATAGCCTTGTCAATACTTTGATATCAATTATAAATGCAAACTCCATTATGAGACCTTTGACAAACAAAAACAAAATCCTTAAACCCTGGATGACTCCCGGCCTTCTGAAGTGTATCCGGCACAAAGACAAACTTCTAAAAAAACATAAAAAAGACAAAAACAACGATATATTGAGAGTAACCTTTATTCGCTATCGTACCTTCTGTAATAATCTTTTGAAGAAAGTCAAGCGAAAATACGAATCTGATATGCTTCAGAAGGCAAAAAACAACCCCAAAGCTACTTGGAAGATTGTAAAACAAATATCTCAACTGGATAATAAACAGTCCACTGCACAAGACCTGCTTAAATTAGCTGAGTCCCCGAAATCGTCAGTGAATCTAGCTAACACGTTCTTTGCCAAAGTAGGTGAAACGTTAGCCTCAAACCTTTTAAATAAAGATTCATTCTCATCATCTATTTCCTCATTAGCTCCAGCATCAGACCTGGATCCTCAACCGCCTCCTATTAACTCCATGAGCCTCCTTCCTGCAGATTATAGTGAGATAGAACTAGTGATTCTTAACCTCAGAGATAACTGCGCTCTGGGATATGACGGAATTCCAACTTCTGTTGTCAAAGGCGCTAGGCATGTTCTGATCCCAGTCTTAACTTACATCTTCAACCTCTGTTTTGAAGTTGGTATCTTTCCAGAAGTGTTTAAAATGGCCATAGTGCACCCTATCTTTAAGTCTGGGGACAGAAAGGACATAAGTAATTATAGACCTATCTCGGTGCTAACTGTATTATCCAAGATTTTTGAAAAAATCATTAATTCTAGACTCGTTGATTACATGGACAAGAATAAAATTATATCCAGTAACCAATTTGGTTTTAGACGCGGTAAATCTACAGAAGATGCTGTGATAGGGCTCACAACGGCCATTGCTAAGAATTTTGCCTTGAATAAGAATACTGTTGGTATATTTTTAGATCTCGCCAAGGCGTTTGACACTGTCTCAATTCCAATTCTTCTAGATAAGCTTGAGCTGTCAGGGATTCGGGGCAGTGTCAAACATCTGTTTAAAAGCTACCTCTCTGGCCGAAGGCAGGTGGTCACGGTTGATGGCATCAACAGTGCTGAGGAGTTTATAACGTATGGGGTTCCTCAAGGAAGCGTCCTCGGACCAACTCTCTTCCTCTTGCACATAAACGGGCTTTGCAACCTTTCTCTCCCCGACTGCGCAATTTTTACTTATGCAGATGACACTGCTCTCATTGTAAGTGGGAAAGACTGGGAGGAAACAAAACGGACTGCTGAGGAAGCCCTAAAAACAGTTCTCGGTTGGCTCTCCATTAATTCCCTGACTCTGAACATAAGTAAGACTAAATTTATAACCTTTTCCCCTTCCATTAGAACCCAACCATCTTCTCTTTCTATAATAGCACACGGTTGTTGTGACCCCTGCACTTGTAAATGTCTATCTCTGGCTCGAACACCTTCTATCAAATATCTCGGGGTTCACTTAGATAGTTTCTTATCATGGAAACAACACACTAATTCCACTGTAATAAGATTAAGAAAACTTATATTCGTTTTTAAAAGATTAAGGGGTGTTGCTGATGAAAAATGTCTGAAAACGGTTTACTTTGCCTTAGTTCAGTCAGTACTATCCTACTGTATCACTGCGTGGGGTGGTTCATCTAAAACGTCGATGTTGCGTGTAGAGCGTGCTCAAAGAGCAATTCTGAAAGTTATGCTATCTAAGCCTCGAAGATTTCCCACAGATCAACTCTACTCAATAAGTCAAGTGCTCACTGTTCGGCAACTGTTCATCCTGGCTACTCTACTACGTAAACACTCGGCGCTTCAATATGATCCATCTCTACAAAACTCGAAAAGACGCTCTGACATTGTCTGCAAACGGGATACATCGCGGGTAGAAGCAGCGGGTCGCCAATTTTGTTTCATAAGCCCTTCACTGTATAATAGAATAAATAAAATACTTACTATCTATCCTCTAGTCTTATACAAATGTAAAATGAAATGCTTTTCCTGGCTTTTTTCCCTTTCCTATGAGGAAACTGAACAATTACTTGTTGATATAAAATAACTAATAGCTCTAACCCCAATAGCATTCTTAATTTTTCAATTTTTAAGGAAGTACGTTGTCAGTTGCCCAGACTCTTAAGAGAATGGTGCCTCGGGCATCGTTACATACATTCTCACACAAAAAACACACACAATCACACTCACACACACCCTCACACATACACACACACACACACACACATACACACACATTCTCACGCAAGCCAGCTAAAAGTAAATAATAGGAATAATTTATTTTTATTTTATATAACATTAACTAATTACATAATTTTCTTTTTAAAAACTGTAACTTGTAACTTAATCTTTTATAAGTTAGTCTAAATTTGTTTTTGTAAAATCAGGATAATTTGTCCAGGAGTCGGGCGTTGACACTACCACACAGTTGTAAAGCTTCGGTAGTGTCATCGTATCTTATTATTTATGTGCATAGTTAATATTTGACCTGAATAAATGATTTTATATTATTATTTTTATATCTAACCCCAAACTAAGCAGGACTTGTACTATGGGCGTTAGGTGACTGATATACTACGTAGATACATATTTTTTTTTGCAAATACATACATTATGATACATAGAAAACACCCAGACCCGAAATCAGAAATTGTAGATCTTGCAAAATCTGGTCCCCCGGCGGGAATAGAACCCGCAACCTCCTGCGCCTCAGACGGAGCTAGATGTTGTTGTGTGAATTGTCTGGAAATATTTATTTATTTGTTTATCGGGGAAGGCTATAAACTGCTTTCTGAGCTAAAAAACATAAAAAATAGCAAAATTAAAATAAAAAAAACATATGCGTCGAATTGAAAATCGTCGAAGAAAAGATTTCGTTTAAAGTCGGTTAAAAAGGACAAATATGAGGTAAAGTCCTAGAGACAAATAAAGACCAAGAAAATTGGTCAAATAATTTGCACTCCAGTGAACGGGACCGGGGTAAATCGTGCCAGCACGTGACCTGGCTGAATGTTGGACAAAGCGAAACAGGTAAAAATACGCTGGCAGTGCTCCAAACTCCCGATTTCTGATGGACATCGAACAAAGCACGCCCATCTGTCTTGCTGAGGTGACAGATAGCTGTGACGTCACTGTTCTGTATCTGTAGGTACTGTGTTAAAGCGAGATCTCGTTTAAGCGTTTACAATTTGTCTTGCAAATTCAAATAAATAAATAAATGTAATGAATATTTCCAGACTATTCACAAAGTATCACCAGAGCTTGCTCTGCTTAGTTTAGGGTTAGGTGATGCTATGTACTATGATGGGTGTTAGGTGACTGATATAATACATAGATACATTTCTTTTTTTGTAAATACATACATATTATACATATATAAATGATAAATGGGCACTATTTACCTACATAAGTACATCATACCTGTAATGAGAACTTTTAACTTAAACTTAACAAGCTGAAATTAAAAAAAAATAACCCGACTCCGACTTTGCATTTTTCGCATCAGTAAGCAATCGGAACCTGTAAGGAAATTCGTGATTTAAAATATTCATTGGCATACTAATGATGATGATGGATGACTCTCCAATGAATCATCCATCTATTATTTATGTTTATCCTGAGCTAAGTCAGTTCTATGTTACATATTAAATGCCCCCTGCGCGTATTACCTATCCCGCCGACGTGTTTTACAAGAATTTTCCGTTTTGATCAAAATTCCAATCGAAACGGAAACGAGAGAGCACGGTAAAAAAACTATAACACATTTCATCATCGGAACATTTCCAATATTCGTCCATTTATGGCACAGGAAGCCCCCTGTAAATAAATAAAGCAAAGCTAAAACCAAATCCGGAATGAACTAAAATGTTTTCCGGCTCAATATTATTTGCGATCCCCAACCGTTAACGTATATTTTCCGGGCAAAGGCTTCTAGCAATGGAATGGCATTGGGCAGGCTAACATTTCACTCGGAAATATAAGGTTAGTCCGGCCAAAATGACTGAATGTGGAACATTAGGAAATAATTGCGAGGCCTGAATAAACACCGTGTCGATGATATAACCACGGTATTTCGTGATTAATACGCGTATAATATGCTTTGTTAACCTATTATAAATTTATAATGTACTCAATCCTTTTAGAGTCTAGGCTATCTAGCGATAGGTATTAAATTATATTACTATTTATACAAATATATATTCATCTAAAAAGTTGATAAAATAATCAATAGGGTACCCAATCGACTCCAAGTATCACTCCAATCCTCAGAGACCACTATATCATTATAATAAAAATAAATGACGCTATTTATTGGCTTTTCAGAATATCCAAAGGAGGGCGTAAATGTTCTAAAAGAGCTTTATCATGATTTCGAATATTGGGGCTTAATCATGGTTTATTTCAAGCGATCGGGCGGTTAAAGCTCTCGGGATGAGTCCATCTTCATGTGTCATTGGCTCGATAATTATAGCCAACTATTGGGATTTATTAGCTTTAAATAGACATATTTGAATATATTGTTCATGGATTCCGCTAAACCATTCTCTGATGTAATACGTAAAAGTTTTTATATAGTTCAGTTAGACAATAAATCAATTTTATGAGCATTAGTTGGACTCATACACCAGGGCCTCCGTGTATTACAACACTTTGTAAATAAACACTTAAATAAAACCAAATGCAAAAAGTTGCATGTCAGAGCGGTCACCCATAATCCATTTACCGACGACACGTCTAACATTACTTAATTATATGAATGAAAGGTAAATTGCAGTATACGATTTATAACTTATTTAAAAACACTACTTACTAGACCTCGTTCAAACCAATTTTCGGTGAAAGTTTACTTATTTATTTAAAAAAAAACACTACTTACTAGACCTCGTTCAAACCAATTTTCGGTGAAAGTTTACTTGATAATGAACATCATATTCAGTAAGAAACCTCATTATAATTGTTTAAAACCTATCTAAGAATTATGCATGGTACCATAAGGCATTATTATAACAGCGTAGTCTTACTCGCCAATGCTATAGCATTTCGTAGTCGTAGTTATATATTATAACTACGACATACATAAAGACAAGCAACGAACGTCTGAATACATTAATAGCATAAGCCAATTTGTTGTTTCTAACGGTAAGTAAGAAGAAAAAAAAATTGACGATCTTATAGATACTTTCCTGACTTATATATTCTTTCCATACAAAGGTTATCTGGAAGGAATAGCTTTAAGCAATAAAACCGCCCATTAACATGCTAGGTTTAAATGTTACCTAACTATTGATAATTTTGTATTTATATTCTTTAGTGTGTGCAATAAAGAATATTCTTTCTAACTACTTTAAAAAATTGTATATGTATTATTTATGTTTCTTCCAAACGAAAAATCAAGACGATACAGTGCATAGAAGTTTCGCGTGACGTAACGGTTTCGTGTGATTTGTACTAAATTTTTGCATCACAGGCTTTATTATCTTTATTCCGGAACTTTGATTTGCTATATTTGCACTTTTTAATTAAATTGATAAAGCGACGGCTAAAAGACGGGTTAAACAGAACACCTATTTTTATGTAGTCATCATGCATATTTTATACAATTAAAACATTACAATATATTACTTTACTTTTACGTCAATATCCCACAGCTGGTGAGTTCAGATCGCTTATGCTTTAGTGGTCCAATCACTATTGGAATTAGTATGCAGAGAGTTTTTATTATAAACGTAGGGAAATTTATTTACAAAACAGTTTTCGCCTTTATGCATCTGAATTTCAAAATCCAATTGATAGACTTCTATCATATTTTAGGAATAGCTAGTTCAGTTCTGGCGCCGAGCCAAAGCTCTTCCAAATAACAATTCAAGCTTATCGCCCCTCTATGTAATGTTATTTGTAGTTAGATTTTATTCAATTCGGGTTCCGTGTTGAGGACGGATGACTTGATTAGACACGAGAAAGTATTTAATCCCTTTGGAACGAAATATTATAGTGCACAACATATTTTTAACCCCAGACGCAAAAAGAGGGGTGGTTATGATTTAATTCCCGAAGTGTTCCAAAACACACTTCATTGCGTTAATAAAAATGATCTGTTAAAAATACGAAACACCAAAAATCGTTAAATACAATATTACAAAAAAAAAATATTGCCTTTTGAGCCACTGAACAGTTCATTTATGAAACATAAGCGTACTTAAGATATATTTTTCAATTTCATAATGAAGTATTGCGCAGATTGCGGTTATATTATTCCGAAATCCGCGTAGAAGCTGCGATATTTTATCGGAATGAGCGGTTTGCTGTACCGAAACCTGGTAAAATTCAAGCCTCCAAATGTGCAATTGGTTCTGATAACACATTTGATAGTATAATTCAACCGCATTATAATAATTAAAAGACTATAAAACGACGTTCGAAAATGTGTGTTCAACTTAGTGGTCTGTTGCGGGAATAAAAATAAATATTTCCGGACAATCCACACAACAACATCTAGTCCCGTGGTGAGCTCTAAGTTCTCTTGTGTTTCGGGTATTAGATATCTGATATACTTCATATTATAAACATACATTATGCATATTAATATGTTTTATTATAAAGAGAAAGTGCTTACAGAACATACAAACACATAAACCCCACGGCGAAAATCGAACCCGCTACCTCTTGCGCCACAAGCGACCCTTCACCCACCGCAGTCAAAATAAAACTTCAATGGTATAATAACAGATGATATATCGGTTCTGTGGAAAATGGTGGTTATGGTGTAACTGCATCTAAGTTTTCATAATAGCACAACAACAAACTGAGCTAATTTTACGCTGATTAAATTTATAAACACAGAGCATATTCCAAATATTGCTTTGCATCATGAATGTTTATAAAACCGCTTAATTCTGTTGGAATGTAGGCACAATAACTCAAATTTCAGACAAGGTATTAATTATTATTTTAATAGTATGTTGTGTCGATACTGAAGGTATTTTTCAGCAAATGCATGTTGAATAATACTCGTATCAGTCATAGAACAACAACCATCTAACCTCTAAGGAATGATGGCACATCAATCACATGATGTCCATTATATCATTCACAGAGACTCCGAGTTCCAGAAACATACCTTCTAGGTCTTCATGCTCCATCTTAGACCACATCGTCACTTTACATCAGGTGAGATTGTGGTCTTATTTATCTTAAAAAATATATTAAACATATCTCATGCCTACATACAACAACATACCAGGATGTTCACATTAGTAATAATGTATTTTGTCCAACAAATTTATTTTAGTCGTTCGAACATACTCAAATGTCAGTTGTCGATGCATTAAAAACTATTTTAAAAGCAAATGCGCATGAAAAAAAAACAAAGTTATAGTTTCACCATGGTGCCTAAAATTATTCAAGCTATTTATAATACGGGTAATAATATGTGCGAGCGATAAAATAACAAAATATTTTCGCTATGAATATAGCTATAGTTATATAAATATTATACGCTTTGTTTTTTGATTGGCACACAACAAAGCATTAACATTTTTTTTGTAATTTAATCGACGTGCACTCCGATCGCAAGTTATCGCAAGCAGTACATATTTAATCCAGGAAACAGTTGAAAAATGTTTAACCGGGATTCTTTCCACAACTTAAAACTAACGCTTTTCCGAACTTTACTTGGTCCCCAGTTTGATTCTTTATTTACTAAGCAACTTCTGAATTGAAAGTTGTAAATGCAACACCGTATTTCTGTTTGTAATAAAACTTTTCTTGTTTCCGTGGTTTGACCCAAGATGCTGGATTACGGTGACAAATATTGCCGCTTCTGAGGCTTTTATCTCCCCTGTTGTTACTGTTCAGCGATAAAATGTAGGTATCTATTGTACCTGGAATTGAGTTTGTTTTGTTTAGATGGAATAAATAAATCTTGATTTATTTTCCTCGTGAAAAGCGGTGGGAGAAATTCTAATTTAACGCTGAATAGATACAGAAGTCAGCTGTGTTTAATACTGATTTGTCTGGTTTTTGTTTTGTTAGGACTTTACTTATATTCATTACAATTTGACTCATTCGTGCATGTGGGATCCACTTTTATGTTATCTCGAACAAATTACGCACTTTAACGAATACTAAAGTCAAAGTCAAAGTCAAAACGTTTATTTCCTTAGAAGCACATAGCCTACATGGACAGGTCAACTTAAAATTAATAAAACTAAATTGCTTAAATAACAAATATCAAGGAAATAACATTGTCTTGACAGTTCGCTTCAATGTTTTATACTGAGTTGAGAAGCGAATAGAACAACACAGCTATATCAGTTAATACAATTTTGTAGTTATTACAATATACTAACACTGAGTACTATGTTTTTTTTTTAGAAATTGGATCAATTCATTTAAAACAAGCAGCCTTATTACTATCATTAGCGACTTGTCATCACACAGAAAATGCGCCACACGCGTTCATGCAGATCCCGTGCTTACAAGCGGAGAAATATGCATTCTCCCGCGTGGGTCTGGGTGAGACAAGGTATGGCGCACCGAGTCTGTGCTTTAGAATGGAAGGGATGGAAGTGTTTTTGAAAATGGATAGCTTAGAATGAAATCAGTCGGAGCGGCGTGGTCCACATAACGCAACTATAATCGCCTTAAGCATCGTCTACGAGAACACGTCTGCGGCGTGTAGGGTGTGTTTGCCCATCTGTTGTTGGCATCATGGGCAGATGAATCCGGTACAAATCCGTCCGTTGTTGGTTGTTGTGACACAGATCATGGTTTCAGAATTTGCGCTCCATGTGGACAAGCGGTTTCTCCGCAAGACTAAAGACGCATCTGTGTTTGTGTTCATCGAAACGAATCAGAGTGAACGCGTCCTTTTAAGCTATTTTACACTTTTATGAAGTATATGTGGTGAAAAAACTAATATTTATTAGTATACTGGAAAAAATTATTCCAATTCTTGGAGATATTTAAAGCAGAAATATGTTGATGGATAAAGAAATACTTAGGTACTTAAAACAAAAAATTGTAGCATATATTTACACAATTAATTAATTTGAATTAAGCACAGTTAAATAATACATCATCGTTGTGTTGGCAAAGTGGGAGCTCACTCGACTTTCATTGCGAAGGTCGTGGGTTCAAACCCGTGCACCTGAGGTGTAGTATGTAACTATGTCATAAGCTAGATAAGATATATTCATTAGTAATAAATCAACAGCAGTCAGATGTAGTCGTTTCAATTACAACCTGAAACCATACCTCCCTTCATGGCGACCTTTGCCATATTTGGAGCGCGATCGGTGCGTCACGCGAATGCGAGCGGTCATCGCGGCTTCGAATATTTAGTTGTTGTGTGGAAAAATATAAAAATGGGAAAATCATATTCGAGAGAAGAAGTTGTAATAGCCCAAAACGCGAGCGGCGGTGGAAATTCTTTAGACTTAGAACAGTTGAAAAGTCACGCGACCTATACCAGCTATACGATTGGGATCATCTGCGTAATCATGGTTTTGTTTTTGCTCTACGCGGCGTTTCGACTGTACAAAAAAAGTCATCAACGGTGGATCCAGCGGGAGATTATCGAGCACAGCTTGAGAAGGAGTAACAGTTTGTTCAGGCACCGGGAGACAGAAGTCCAGAGAGATGCGGCCGGCGGCGTTACGACAGCATAAGTAGAAAAAAAAAGTGTTTAAGTGCGGTAACGTAAAAGTGTTAGTGTTATTATTATTTTTTTGCGGAAATAACTATTGTGTTTTAAAAAATAAATTACTCGTATATAAAGAAAAGTGCATTTATACAAACATTATACAATAATAACAATAAATTGAAATCAGTGTTTTACGAACAGTAAGGATAAGTACTCTAAGAATAGTGTAGTGTTCATGCCCTTATACGGAGAGTGCCGAGAGTTTCGTAAACATCGAAGTGCCCTACTACCGTAATGAGATTCGATATCTCTAACTCGAGAATGGTATGTAATTTGAAAAACTTATTAATATTGTGTATAAAACTAAATGGAAGAATTATTAAATTGCCTTTATGAATTAATTGAAATAAAGAAATATTTAATTAAAAAAGGTAAATCTAGATTTCAAGGCTATGTAATAACAAATAAGTTAGGAGAAACAGAAAATCTTTATGAGAAAAGTAAAATACTACTAGAAACATTAAGTAAGAAAAAACATTTAGATATAAATTACGTAACATTATTGCGTGAGAGGAAAGATGAAATTAATGAGTGTTATATAAAAATAATAGAACTTTGTTCTGAAAAAAGCTATTGTAAGACGAGTAAAACTAGTTCAAATTCAGAACCAATCATGGAGTTCGATCTAAAAACGGCGTGTAGCTTAATCCCTGTTATGAACAATAATGGAGGTAACATCAAAAGTATCATTGACTCCGTGGAAATGTATTCGGAAATGCTATCTGAGGCAGGAAAACAGTTACTTATAAAATTCGTAGTGAAAAGTAGATTGTCAGAGAATGCAAAATTGCGAGTATCTAGGGAATATTCAAGTGTATGCGATCTTATCACAGATTTGCGGAACAAATTATTGCCTAAACAGTCATTTGCAGCTATACAATCTCGATTACTAACAGCAAAGCAAGGCTGGCGAACAATCGACCAGTACGCGACAGAGATCGAGAAGTTATTTACTAATCTCACAGTTTCGCAAGCAGATGGTAATTCTGATAACTATGCTGTTCTGCAACCATTAAACGAGAAGTTGGCCATTAACAGATTTTCAGGAGGTTTACGCGACAGCAGGCTTAGCACAATTATAGCGGCGCGTAACTACGAGAACTTGAAGGATGCCATCCAAGGAGCTAAAGATGAGGAGTTGTCAGCAGAATCTACTACAAAAGGTGACGAAAACATCATGCATTTTTCGAAGTAAATTAGACACACTGTGGGAAGGTCCATTTGTTGTCATCGAAGATTTAGGAGTTAATGTTAAAATAAGTAAAAATAATAAAGATTATGTAATCCATAAAAATAGAACTAAACCTTTAGTTGTATAAAAAAAAATGTATTTATATATAAACATTTTTTTTCTATTCACCCCTGAGGTGAGGTGTAGTATGTAACTATGTCATAAGCTGGATTTTTTTTCCTGAGAAATTAAACGGATATATCTTGAGGAAACCGGCATGTTCTGAACTCTGAAGAGTTTGAAGGAAAGTGGCATGCACCAACCCGCACTCGGCCAGCGTGGTGAATTACGGCTTAATCTCTATCGTCTAGTGAAAGCCCCTGTGATGTAATCAACTCATCAACGTGGAGACGAAACCCGTCAACATAGAAGGATGGATGGATAATAACAAAGAACTTCTCTGCGCGCTGCCTTTGTTAAAGTTGAGGAAACTGCAACAAATATATTTTTGTGCCCTTCTTTACTATTCAGATTGTTTGACTTGTTTCGTAGGTTATTCTTCAATTCCATTGAAGGTCAAAAAACAACTCGCTGCTGATTTATTACTCTGTTAGACCCTGAACTGTGTTCAACTGTGAATATATAGATAAAAGTTTGGACAATCAACGAACTATCGAAGGCAAATATTTGTTCAACCCAAATTGATGGATTTTTACTTACAAACTCGTACCAAAAACAGTTAAAAACTAAATTGTGAACCAACATTCCTTAATGTTGGTTCACAATTTAGTGTATAAAAAAAGTCCTGTACCTACAAGCGAGCGAAATTTAATCTGCTAAAATAATTTTGTAAAGTATAAAGTTTCATGTTGCTTTTCAATTTGAAACTGTTTGGATTAGCTCGGATTCGTTTATTATTTAACCCTTTCTGGAGGGTCATGCAATATGGTCGATTTAATTTACTTACCTCATTTTATGCTTTAGATTTTTTTTCATGAAACAAAATATATTTTATACTAGCGGGGCTGCCTGTTTTGTGGGTTTTCTCACGGCAATTTAACATTTTACCGCTGTTAAAAAATCTTTATAATATTAAAGCTAATTTCTAGGCCATGTCTGATGATGAGTGAATTTATTTATTTTGAACCCTGAAAAAAGTAAATAAAGTTAAATAAAATCTTTCACCACTATTTTATTAGTGGATTTTATTATGATACAGGTTTTACTTCGATTGATACCTCTCAAGGTGCAGATACTTCTCATCATCATCATCATCATTATCATCACACTATTAACGTTCCCACTGCTGGGACACAGGGACTTCACTCTTGACGAAAGAGATTAGGCCTTAATTCACCACGCTGGCCAAGTGCGGGTTGGTTGAAAATTATTATAACATTGTCGAGTTTATAATCATTTGACCCGAAGCAGGTGCCACTGATAAATTAAATTATATCTCCAAAACAAAAAGGACGACAGTTTATGAATAAAAACAAAGTTCTATTAACTCGATCCTTGCTCGAATGAGGGTCATTTGGAGTTGAACGGACAAAATTGATGCCCTTTCATATTTTTAAATATTGTTTGATGTTAAGTTATATGAAAGATTCTCTTGAATGAACTGAATACTGATATTAAGGATTTTGATACTCCTTGTGTCTAAGTATTTAAGAAACAGTATAAGGGCTTAGGCTAGATTAAGACTGGATAAGGATTTGGTTAAGAAATTGATTGCTCGGTTCTTTTTTGTAAGCATTGACGCTGATGATTTACACGCCTTTCAAAACTGGCCTCAAAATCAGGTCTATTTTATTCAAAATGGCTAATTAGTAGGTGTGCCAGGCTCCACATAATAAATATTCAAACCCCATGTCTCTAGTCAACATCGGTGCACAACAACGTAACAATTGGAAACTAGATTCCTTTTTCCTGGTCCATTTTGAATGGATTATAAATGAGTCAGCATTTCTGATTCATTACAGATTACGTCAACAACCTGAATCCTCTCTAGAATCGCGGGTATTACGCTCAATGCTTAACCCTCAGCGATTAAAGCTTCAGATAGGAAAGGTCCATTCAAATTATTTAGCATAGGGCACTTTGCTGCGTGTGAGGTTAGGGATACGATCCATTTGACAAGGGTCAAGCCAGTCAAGCGCTGCGTGAATTCAGGCTGACATTCGATTTTAACAGTAGAAGATATATACATAGGTATTAACCTAAGACCTTGGCTGATGATATAAAATTATGCGCACAATTTGCACTGATTTATTCTCGGTCAATTTGTCAAAAAACTCTGATTTTTAATGTTTCGAGTTTTGCGTGCTGCTGTCTCAAATCTTCCTCTTCCAGTTATTTTATGACAAGTCGGCTATTACTAGGATTTGAAATAATCTTTGTCTTTTGAAAACAAATTGTCTGTTATAAATGCTTATGGGATCCTTAAAAGTCAGAGGTCGGACACGAAAATGTTCACCTTGACGCACACAGAACCGGAACTCAAAGGATGTGTCCCACCCCTATTGTTCCACTTGCAAAACCTCTCTGGGTTTTACTAATTAAGAGTTATACTTAAAAAATCTTTGTCTTATATCATTAATTTCCTCCTCCTGAAGAAATTTAAATCCTGAGAATTTCTCTATGACACATTTCACAACAAATAAATCATAACAAAATGCAATGTGACGTGCCATAATACAACCCCAACTAATGTGGTGTTTACTATTGCATCATTAGAAAATCCGTCACCACAATTTCATTAAGCCTCTAGATTGCTAATTTAGATAATGGACCTTCATCGGGTCCAGTGCGGATTATGAAATTGTCTCCTCTAAAAATAAATTCCCTGCTCTCAAATAAATCTGATTTATTTTCCTTTACTGCTTGGAGTGCTTTCTAGAGGGAATTAACGGTAACCTTTTTGCCTTCTTATGGAAATAAATAGGAGTTAGATTGCGTAGATACCGCCCGGTGTTTTATTTATGAAATATTTTTTTGTTTTTCGCAATCATATATCTCTGAGTTTTAGAAGAAAATAATGTTATTATTATACATATTTAGGAAGACTTCGTAGAGCGGTTTATCTGAAAACTTTATTTCCGTATAGATTTACACTCACAAGTACCTAAGTTTCAATGTAGATGGTATTACGAGAAGTATCATCAATTATTTTCGTTGGATCAGGTCGGTTCGGACCAATTGGTTAAAGTACTCAGGTTCATGAAATCAAGCGTTTTGTGGGTTAAGAGTCTTAACTTGACTGGCGTAGTCGATCAAGTAGCTGTAGTAGTAAGTACGACCATTTAGGATCGACCGATACAGTCGTCGAAGACGGATTTTTGTCTGAATTATACAAAAATTATAATAAAATTGCGAACTAAAAACATACATAAATATATCACCTACGCGGTCGCCACAATGCGAGTCTACGGGTTAAGGTAAGATGGTCATCAACAGCACCCTAGCAACGTTTCCACTGCTGGGACACAGTGATTTCTCTCTTGGTGAGGAAGATAAGGCCTTAATTCACCACGGGCATCCACTCACATAAGATGGTATTCATACTTAAATATCGTATAGATAAATAATGTTCTCTCAGCCAATTTAATTCTACCATTGCTACAATGTAAATGGCTAGGTGTTCTCGTTTATTTCGCTAGAGTGCCTCAGGCGGGCTTCCGACCAAGAGCCTGTCAAACGCAAACTTTGCCTTTGCCGATAGTAGCTTTAGCCTTATTTTGCGCCTTGTTTTCTTTTTACTTTACTATCTTTTGCTTTGTCTTGCGAAAGGATTATTTAAAAAAGGTTTTGCGGGCTAAAATATTGTTTAAGTATCCATTAGTTCATAAAAAATATTGAGTTGATAAAAATAATGGGCACTCGGAGAATTGGTAAGTCTGATTAAGCTTTGAGTGTAATGCGGTCCGTGCAACGTGCTAAAATAAAAATCTATTTAATCATTACATCAACTTATATTCTTTTGGCAAATCTGCAGGACCAAAGCGACTGCAAAGAGGTATCATCTCATTTCGCATGCTTTAATATTACAAACGAAGACCATAACGCAGGACATTTTTAGGCCAAAAATAAATCCCGCATTGCAGATGCTCTCGCTTCCTGCTTTGCTTATGCGTAGGTTTGGCTGACCATAAAGTAAGTTTTTCTAACACAACTAATTGTTCTGAACAAATAAGTTCAGTCAAAATGTCCATACAAAATGTTTACCTATTGATCAAACTTATACTGTTATAATACTTTAAAATACTATTCACATACAAGTAGTCGTGCGAGGTGCAGGAATTTGAGAGTTTTTTTTTCTTTATTAATCATAAATAAGCCTTTATTTGACCACAATCTCACCTAATGTTAAGTGAAGATGTGGTCTAAGATGGAGCATGAAGACCTAGAAGGTAGATGGCTTCTCCGGGCCACATTACGAAACACGAAAAAATTTGTCACGCTCTGGCCCAGCCCGGAGGGTGGTGACAAGCCGCGGCCGAAGCCAACCAGAGACTGTTTTTTTTTTTCAGAGTTAATTTCCTGATGGGGATCTATAGTAGATACCGTGCTATCTTTAGCTAGCACAAAGAAATCTGTGCGATAAAATCTAGTACTTTGATAAAACTTACAAACTTCCAAAAGCTATTCAGAGGAGGCGAGAGGGCTCTTTAAACTATCTAAGCACAAAATCTTGCCGAGCCATAAGGCCCTATGCTCTCTAGTTATCACTACTTAACCTGCCTGCTAAACCTGAGCCCCGATTCGGAGGATAACTAATCGAATGAAAACGGAAAATGATATTGAGAGCAAGTTATTTTATTTATTTACTAGCGTTTCCCGCCACGGCGTTGCTTAATGGATTTTTCCGCGGGAATTAAGAAATAATTGGACATAACATTAAAGAGGCTTCAGTCCAGCATTGGATGACCAAAGGCTGATATAATGATGATTAGGAACTTTGAAGCATTTCGTCATCATCATCATCCACACCCTATTCACGTTCACACTGCTGGGACACATGACTTCTATCTTGAAGTGAGAGAAGCATTTAAAGAAACTTAGAATAGCAAAGATATTTTTCCCTACTTTATATCCTTGCTAGGAATAATTATTATAGGTACCTATCCACTGTAACGTCCAGCGCCCGCGGCGTAACTAGGGACTAACGTCCCAGCCCGCGTTACGCGAGCGGTGCGTGACACGCTGCGCGATTTTTCCGTTAAAACTATTTATCACATAAAAAGTACTAAACCTATTTCAAAACCAAAAATGTATTTATTTTCTTTGTTATAATTATATAAACTTGAATAATAATACGATTCATCGTACCTACATCTTCATTTCCTAAAAAATTATCAAAAATAGGATGGTAGCATTTTTAGACTGATTTGGAGACCTATTTTGATAAATTTATTTAAAATACCTCCTCTGAACATTTAATTATTATTTTGGTACCGTTTTAACGGGGTTGGAGTCTAGTTTTTTCAATAACATATTTAATTTTAATACAGATATCACAAGTAAATCATAAAGAAATTAACTTGCGAAAAATAGGAAAATGGCGGAAAAATTCTCTCACTTTATTGACAAAATATTTTTTTTTTCATAATTTTTGTTGCCGGGTATGGGTTTTTCTAGTTAGAATTTAGTAGAATAATTATTGACAATGACATCTGACATTGACACTAGCAACTTGTCTTATTAGAAAATAAAGAAAATCCGAAATAAAAAAACCAAAAACTCGTGTGGCACTCTAGTACCATGGACGTTAGTCGGCATAAAGTTTTGTGGCACTACAGTACCACTGGACGTTCAAGTGGATATTAATGTAAACTCACTCGCACAACATTATTTTTTGTTACCATATATGATTGTCATTGGTACATTAAAGGTCCCTTTTATGTTGGTTTAACACTAAACATGAACAATTCAGGTTTGAAAACATTTAACTTTGAAACGAAACGATATTTTGAATTTTTGTTACGCGTTGATAGGCTAGCATAAAATATTTCCATAGGCTTTTTTTACACGGCGCCAATGAAATCTTATCCACCTCATCTATACATATCAGAAATTACAGTTTCCCACCGTGTACGTCTGTCTTCATGTTCGTGGGAATCGCTAGATACCCTCAAAAACTATTGAACGGGTGTTTTATACGGTTTTCAGTTACAGGTAGAGTGATTCAAAATATAGGTTTTTGTATTCGTGCAAAGCCGGAACGGGACAGCTAGTTTAATTATAATATAATATATTAATATTTTTCACTGCCAGTCCTCAAACAGTCCTCCTCCAGACCCGACATTTAAAAATTCAACATTTTCCAATCTCACGTTGACTTTTTTGATAACACTGTATGTATTGTATATACCTAGTCAATTTGATAAAAAAGGTATAGGAATGTGAGTAGCTTATTCGATAGGTAATAAAATACAAAAACGTCAGCTCAAATTTCTGTTAACAAATAGGACTACAAAAACTTTTTGAAATGCTAACGATATAACGCGTTGACATACACATGAGAAGGGTTTCATTACAATTTTGATACATCGGAGCTCATATTTCGGTGAATAACTGTGAATACTCAGTTATTCTAATCGGCCCCCAGAGTCACGCCCGGCTCCACAAACATTTTCATTATCTTGCGTTAGTTAGTAGTTAATCCAAGTTTTGAATGGCGTTTCAAATCCCCCGCAAACCAATTAATTTATAAGTTTTCCAGCTTCGTTAGTGACGCTAACAATTGGGTGATTGCCCAAATTAGCTGATGAAACTACAAATAAGATAAATTCCACAACAGTAAGTTTATAGTTAGAGGATCTAATTGTTTTGTTATTTCAAATTCTGATTGATCAAAATTTACTGTGCTTGTTATTATATTTAACTAACTAAATCGGCTATCGTTGTTTTGCGGAAAGCAATTATAGTAATGCTGCTAATGTGCGTACAATAAACGTAAATAACAAATGCCTCAATGGCACGGTGGGCGAAACGCCGCTTGCGGTGCCTGAGGTAGCGGGCTCGATTGCTGCTGAGAGGTCAAGTGGTTGTAAGTTCCGCAAGCACTTTCTTCTTGTCTGGGTGTTTAATATGTATAATAAAAAATATCTATCTATGTATGTCTATTACATTAAGTGTATTAGATATCCAGTGCCCGCAACACAAGCTTAGAGATTACCACGGTGCTAGATGTTGTTAAGTGTATAGTCCGGCAATATTTATTTATTTTTTAATGTCAGATGCCATGGACAAACAGTATTTCCAAAATCCTAAAATAATTCTCATCATAATTCAGCAAATTTTCACATGTACTTAACAAATTATACATCAAAACCTTCCTCTGAAATTAATCTACCTTTTTCTGAAAATTATTACTTACATCATTATATACAGACAGACGCGGCGGGTGACTAAAATCTATATTAATATTATAAATCTGAAGAGTTATTTTGTTTGAACGCGCTTATCACAAGACTACTGCTCCGACTTGAGAAAAAACATCAGTATAAGATAGCACATTCATCAAGGAATTATACTTTGTCAAACAATAAAAAAATACGGCTAACTTCTTTAAAATTAAATTTAAAATATTAACTTTTTTCTTTCTAAACTTTCTAAACGAATTTTAGACTGAATACAATATATCGCTTATATGTTCTTGGAAGGAATCGAATATTAGTATAAAAGTTAATATACATAACCATTTTAAAAGGTTAAATACCTACATGCTAATTTTATTTCCCAGCGAGCTATGGAAAGGGCTATTTTCGGGGTCGATCTACGTGATCGAATCAGGAATGCGGAGATACGATTCGTAGAAGAACGCGGGTCACCGACATAGCTTCGCGAATTATCTAACTAATGTGACAATGTTCTGGCCATGTACTCGTAGCATGTAGAACAAATGGCCGTTGGGGCCGGAAAGTTCACGAATGAAGACCTCGACTCGGCAGAGTAGGATGTCCACCAAATGGAAGTCTTTAAGGTCAATGTCTAGAAGTGTATGTGCTACAGTGAAAATGATGAAGATAATGATGTTAGTTTTATCATAAAAACATAATATGTTTTAGTATTTATTATATACTAAATCACAAATATGAATAGGTAACTAAAAGGCCATCGGTGACGGACCCGAGAATCGGATGACTGTCGACTTCTGCAACTCTATAAATGTTTAATGAGAGCTCCAACGGATCGTCTATTCATTAAACATGAATCAAAGAACTTTCAGCTGACTTGTATGAGTGACAGTTCGCTGGGAAATGGCCGGTGGCAGCCATTAAACATTCATACACAAAGGATTCTTTGCTTTTGACTGAAGAGGAAGGAGTTATATCGCCTTTGAACTATTTCAACGACTGGTTTGCTGTTGAGTACTTAGTTTAATATCAAAGAATAATTCATCCCTAGTCTACACTTATTTTATAAAGAGATAAAGGTTGTGAGATTATTTGTGACGCTGTATGGGCAATCTCTGCATCTATGTACTGAAACCTGAAAAACCTTGTTTACATCCAACAAAGTTTTTTAGGGTTCAGTACATAGATCCAGTCCAGTAGTTCTTGAGATAAGCGCGTTCAAACAAACAAACAAACAATTAATAAATTAATTAAATAAATTATAATACTTATATTTAATTTATATTAGTATAGCTTAAACATTATGTAGTGTCGGAAAACTCAGGATCATATAAAGAACAACATAATGTATTAATGTTTATGATATCGCTCTCTCTCAGCAGATATATTCGGTTCTTTTCTGTTCACGACCCTAGTTGTTAACCCTCTGAATACGTACACATCATCCGGGTGGTGCTAAGGACAGTTTCTTGTGGTAAGCTTCGACCGCGGCTTGTCACCACCCTCCGGGCTGGGCCAGTGCGTGAAATGATTTTTTCGTGTTTCGTAATGTGGTCCAGAGAAGCCATCTAGGTCTTCATGCCCCATCTTACGCCACATCGTCACTTTACATCAGGTGAGATTGTGGTCATTGGACCACAATCTCACCTTAGGAAGGCTTAGCATAAAAAAAATATATCATATAAACAAAATATGTTGATGATAATAGTATCTGTTTCAGAAGCCAGCGATTTGTCAACGTCGTAGAAAAGCTGTGAACGGTGGAGACTTGACACAGTCTGTTACCAACCACACCATTTACATTAAGCAAGTAATTTCCTCTCGAAGTTTAACGGTCCGTTTTCATATAGTTTTATTTCACTTCTAGCTGTGCCCCGCGGTGCTACCCGCGTTATAATGGATGAAGTACTCTTAACCAACAACATATTTATTTGAATAAAGATTAATATTATTATGTTGATACAACTTAAACAAATTATTTCGACCAAATTAGGTACCATAAAAACGGTTTTTGTGAGTTAATCTTAAAAGATAGACATATACTATCGCGGACTGTTTTTTAGATCATTAAAAGAGCTATTATTCTTTAATACATATTTTTTGTGTATCTTGAACCGTTTTCACGGCGCACGCAACGGAAGGCTTCAAAGATGAACAATTTCTCCCGTTTTTTACACATTTACCACTATATCTTTGCTTCTATTGGTCGTAGCGTGATGTTATATAGCCTATAGCCTTCCTCGATAACTGGACTATCCAACACATAAAGAATTATTCAATTCGAACCAGTAGTTTCGGAGATTAGCGCGTTCAAACAAACAAACAAAAAAACAAACAAACAAACAAACTCTTCAGCTTTATATATTATACATATATAAAGCTTTATATATATATATATACAGCTTTATTATTAAGTATAGATAAATGGACATGTCTATTGCTTATTGATAAATATTGCTGTCTTGGTGATGACATACAAGTTATAAACCCGCATTTGTGCGCGTTTTATAAATAATGCTATTTCTATCAAGCTTTGAATGTCTGTATGATGTATTTTTAATGTCACGAATAAATAAATCTTTCAATTAGGCTTTATCGAAAAAGACCAATTTTATCTTAATAAATATGAAATCATTTATTTTTGTATATTTAAAACTTACGAGAGTTGCAGTTTTTTTTAACTCTCTCAATTAAACTCCTCTAGATTTTTCTTCTAGAAAAAAATTATGTGCGCTTTAAACACGTGCTTTAAAGGTGAAGGCAAACATCGTGAGGAAACCGGAATGTTCTGAGAACTTTGAAGAGTATGAAAGACATTCACCAACCCCTTTTGAAATTGGTATATAAAGTGCAATGAGTTTGAGATGTGGGCTTATGACGAGTATTTTTTGTTGGAAGCCCATATTGTCGAAAAAAAGCTTTAGATTTCTGTAAATCCAATTTTTCCGTTAGCCTTAAAATTTGTTTTATTATTTTGGTTACATTGAGAGGTATCAATAAAAGTAAACCCTATCTCAGTATTAGATAATTACTAATAAAACAGTGGTTCAAAATTGTATTTTACATTTTAACTACTTCCAGGGACTAATATCATATATAGAGTATTAAATGTAATTCATATTCCAATCCCAGTATACTTAATGTAATATTTTGATACAATAAAAACAGCGAATAATATGTTTCAGTTTATTCTGTGTTCTAGCTTACCGTACTGCTATGAGATCAAAGCTCGAATCACGGAAACGAGAGAACACTTTAAATTGTGTGAATTATTAAGTATGAATGTGTTTTTTTTAAATGGCGCCGAGAACGACGATTTGTTGTAGCATTAGGGGATTAGGGGTATTTTGACTTGATTTCTTTTAAATTAATATACCTATAAATTTTAAATAATAATATTTAAAAAAATTATTAAAAAAACACTCTGCTAGTCACAGACAAGACGCTAGTTAATTGTCACAGTAAGAAATACAATAAAACATGTAGAAAAATATTGATGTTGCTTTAAAGTGGCATTGTCAAACTTAAAACCAAAATATTGATACCTTGTCTTTATAATTGATGCTGCTGTTGCTGGTCTTGTCAAATAAAGCTAAAATACAAATAAATTTAATTAAGATCGTCAAAATGTCGTACAACTGATTAACATCTTTTTCACTTTATAATTTTATTTAACTCGACACTGGCAAATTGTCGCTTCAAGCGCAAAGTCCAATTACAAAAAAGTGAAGTGAGTGAAATTTAATTAAAATAATTTCATTTTCATTACAAGGACATGTTAATTAAAAATCGAAAGCAGCATATAAATATCTATAAAATTATCAATTTAAAAACCTATCAACTATTATTTGACCAAACGACTATCTGTAAAAGTCGAAAAACTTAAATCATTAAAATGAATACTTTGTTGACAAGAAGCATTAAAATCTAGGAGCACGAAATGAAAACTGTAGAGTAGCCAACTTATTTAAATCTACATGTATGTGTAATTAACTTTACACTTCCGCGAATCCTACCGTGAAATCGAAAGCTTATAAAGGTCCCAGAAATCTCCAAATTGCGCATGAAACGACTCTTATTTAGGTACGAGTAAAATGAACTTGAAATTTATACTCAACTTTCCAAGCTTTGGAACCCATCTCTATTCATCATCATCACCCTATTAACGTTCCCACTGATGGGACACAGGGACTTCTCTCTTGACGAGAGAGATTAGGCCTTAATTCTCCACGCTGGCCAAGTGCGGGTTGGTGAATGTCACATGTCTCTTAAACTCTTTTAAAGTTCTCAGAACATGCCGGTTTCCTCACGATGTTTGCCTTCACCGTTAAAGCACGTGTTTAAAGCGCACATAAATTTCTCAAGAAGAAAAATCCAGGGATCCATCTCTATCCACATGAGGCAAAACTGAAGTGCACACACAGAAGCTTAACTAAAACAGACATGGTGAATCCACAAGGGTTCCGTTTTTGCCATTTGGCTACGGAACGCTAACAAGAATTTATGGTGACAAAACGATCAAACAAATTTGAAAAAAATACACCTACCACCATTTATCTTTGCTACAACCTTTTTACTTTACCAAACTCTACGATTATGTAACTTGAAGGTTTACATTTCGAACAGAAGTTTCTGAACAAAGCACATACATTATACGCACGTTGTAGCTCAGGTGGATATATTTTCTCGACGTGCCAATTTCTATTAATTATTTTCGTCCTATTATTATTTTCAAACAGCCAGAGGATATTTGATATAAAATTTAATTAATTGTAATCGCTTTGGGATGCTAGCGAATGCTCAGGAGATTGCAGGGTTTTAACGTAGACTTACGCATTTAGCACCAATCAAATAAGTATAATACCTACCGACTACTATTGTACATACCTAATACAAATTAAAGGAATTATTAAAGAAAGAAAGAAATTTATTTATTATGACACAAAAACATGCAATAAAAAAAAATCTCTAAAAATTAAATATAATTATCGACCAATTACATAATGATTCCTTCCTACACACATCATGTTCGAAATCTAAAGTAAGCCTTATCAATTTGACATGACTTTAAGACTATCAACAATAGCACAAACATGTAAAAACATAATGCGAAGGCATTTTCAAGCCTCGACGGTTGAAGCCAAGACAATCCTTGTTTAACCCGGCGTCAGCACAGTAGATATGTGTGACAACGATAGTAGATTACTGAAAATCGCTATAATATAAAAATCTACTTATTTCTAGTAATAATTGAATCCAAATACTAAACTACACTTCTATACTAAATTCACAAAACCGATAAAGCCTACATTTAATTTAATATTTCGAGCCTTTGTCACACAGTTTTATTATAATTCTTATAAAATATATTCCTTATAAACCTTATTATCCTTATAAACTTATAATAGTAAGGTATGTGTCAAAAAAGAACTCAAAAATTGTAATAACTACAAAATTGTAATAACTGAGAAAACTGTGTTGTTCTATTCGCTTCTCAACTCAGTATAAAACATTGAAGCGAACTGTCAAGAAAATGTTATTTCCTTGATATTTTTTGTTAAAACAATTTAGTTTTATTAATTTTAAGTTGACCTGTCCATGTGGGCCATGTGCTTCTAAGGAAATAAACGTTTTGACTTTGACTTTATTAAATATCATTATAAAACTCCTGAATAAACATAGAAAATTTAATATATTCATTTACACAAGATGGCCCGAAATTAATATATGTACCTTTTACGTGTTAAGACGCGTCTAACCATTACTGGGCTTGTAACACGACTTAACGGCGTTATTCCACGCAAAGGGGCGACTTTAAGCAGCTACTCAAAAAGGTGGCAATATTGCACAGAAACAAACGAAATACGCGGAAATCAAAAAGCCGCGGGCGGGTTATATAGATGCAACTCTACTGGCGCCGCTCCGGGCTAAAAGCTGTATCCACTAGCATAAACCACTCACAAAATCTAATGTTACATTTAAAACACAGTTTCCAACTCAACTGAATGAAATTAGACCAGCAAATTGAATAAAGCTGGGATGATGCAAAGTTGAGCGATCCTGTTGAACTCGCGTCCAATTATCAGTTGGTGAGTGACAGTGCGCCCGCAGCCGAAGGACACTTTAATTAGCCGACAGCAGTGTCAGTGCAATCTTACTTTACAAGCTGATCTATTGTGCTATCTGTACCTACCAACTGTTTTATATTAGGTACCGGATTGAAGTTGGTTTAATACCATCAAAATTATGTTAGTTAAATGTTTGTTATGATGATTCATATATGTAGAGGTGCATATCTTGCTATATCGACTTGAAGTTTGTTGTTTGCCATGTGTCCTCAGAATTTTTTTTGCCTGTGAGTAAGATTGATTTATAACGCTCCGAGGTAAAAGGCTCAATCGGGAGAACTCGGGAGCCCCTAGAATAACCGAGAAAGAAGTTTTTTTCGAATGGACATGACAGCGTTACCGGGCTGTGGCGGAATCCTCGCACACACATTTTCCCGTAGGCTGAATAAGAATAATAATAATAGGACGAAGGATGAAGCGGATGAATTTCAGCAATCCTGTTTAATTCGCATCCAATTATCAGCTGACGAGTGACAGTGGTCCGTAGCTCGAATACACTTTAATTAGGCGATAGCAGTGTCAGTGCAATCAAACTTACTTTACAAGCTGATATAATGTTTTTTTCTGCAGTATATTGGCTACTGGTGTTGAAATACATTTATGGCCCCATTTGGTCAAAGGTTTGCTTGGGTATAACTTACCTATTTGCAGTATAAAATTATTTTACCAGATTTTGTACGGTGTACTATTTCTGGTTTCAGGTCTGGGTGTTTTCTATGTATTATATGTATGCAATTACAAAAATAAAAATATCTACGTATTATATCACCCACCCAGTACAAGCTCTACTTAATTTGGGGTTAGGTTATGATGTGTGATTAGTCCGGAAATAATTATTTATATTTTATTATTACATTTCTTTTGAATTCTTCTACTTCCTATTTTACTCTGCGCATACTCCTCAATAGCTCATGAATGGGAAATACATACTCATAAACTATTAGTAGTCATATTAGTCTAGACTAATTATTATTATTTAAAATATAGTAGGTACTTGTAATTTGCGTCAATATTATTCTAAAGAAAATCACGAATAGCTAAATGTTCCTGGCTTAGTGTGTAGATATCTACTTAATGCTAATTAAAAGCTAATCTGTTTATGAAAGCCAGAGTTGGATGTTATATCATAAACTTTACGTTCAACTTCAGTATTCCGACATTGCCTCCGGAATATAAAATGCAGCATCTTAGCCAGATAAAGCGATGAACTACTTTTCGAAAGTTCTTTTCAATATCAAAGTTGTGAAATATAAGTTCACGAGTCCAATTTTATTCTGAAAAATCCGGCCTTGTTCACCAAATGGAGTAACGTTACAGATTAAAAAAGTTTAAAGTGTTCTGGTCTATCTCAGTTGGGTTTACACTGGTGCCGAGATGACACCAGTAATCTATTTTTAAAGGAGTGCAGGCTTTATTAAGGCTTTAGAGGATTCCTCCGTGATATTAAATTGTTGACTACGCTGGCTCTTAATCGTGTTGTTAATCTGTAAGGTAACATACTTTCAGTGAGAATATTTTTCAGCAATAGTAAGAGGTTGAAACCTACAAAGTAGGAAAATTAAAACATAATTATTTTGAAATAAAAACTAAAATATATTTATAAATAGTTTACCTATTTGGTATTTTATTATTCTACTAGTTATAATACCTTCTTACGTTATGCCACTGTCTATGTCTTTCTATTTCTTCCCTGTCTATCCAAAGTCTGCCTGGAAGAGATCGCTCAGCCACAGCGATAAGGCCGCCCTTTGTACTCCGATGTATTGTCTTGTTACTGTTTGTATTGTATGTATACAATAAAGAGTTATCTATCTATCATATCATAAGTATGTACCATGGATGGTACATCCCATCCATGGTACATACTTATTATAAACTAGGTAATTGCTCTTCAAAAACCCCCTTAACATAATGTCATATTGTAATTTTACTTTGAAGTAGTACAATAATTAGGTACTAAGATCGCGAATTTCGGTTCTTTTTAATTAATGAACTTAATATTAACCAATTTTTTTTATACAAATTCCAAAGACAATGTCGGTCGAGGTTCAAACATAAGGTTAATTTTAGAGCCCTCTACATTATTATAACAAAGAAGTTTCGAAAAGCTAAGGAAAATAAAAACAAAAATTTTCTAACCCCCTGCTGACCCAATTCACACAAAAATAAAGAAGCAGTGATTCAGTTTCATAGCACGCGCTACGTAACTTAGATGATAGTAACTTGCGTCAGATTACCTAAATAACTTTGCTGAAACTTGCACGTAATATTAACACGTGGTTATATTACGTATTCCCCGGAAGGCAGTAACTTTGCCAGATTATTGAGACCATCACGAAAAGTATGTTTTGTATACAAAGCAAAATAACAGAGCCGGTTTCAGTTGAATGTTCTAGCTAATTAAATAATAACAAGCCAAAATTAAAGAAAAATATAACTTATGTTTTTGAAATTTTTAACTGTATAAAATATTAAACATCCTATTAAAGTGAGAATAGTTGTGTACGCAACTTTATAACGATTTTAAATCCTAAGCGGTTTATCGGATCGACAAAATGTTAGAAGAAAACTAAAAATGGTTTTTAAACACCTATTCAAAAATACCCCACATGATGTAGTTTATTGACTTTTTATTTTACAAAATGGCGTCTAGTAGTTGCCATATTGAATTTTCACTGACGTCATGTCTTTAGTGACACTTGCCGGACCAAAAGGAATCGATGTACGTTAGCAGGTATCGATTCTATGTATAAGCATTACAAATGGCCGTCTTAACAATACATCCGTTTTACTCACGTCTGTCTGGCTGTAATTGCCGTAATACGGTGTAATAAACTTCATACTTTAAAATTTCATAAGGCAGTTTAAATGCATGTTGGGCATCAGACGTAATATCTCACGTTCCTTACCGCTTCACTGCACAGTAGCCGGCCGTTAAAATGCAAATTTGCTAGGGTTGGGACACTGATTCGGCCTTAAATGGTGTAATAATTCTATCTACACAGTATCCCATCATGCTGGTTTTACCAATTAGATACTATGTATTTTTTTTACTTTTAACCATAGACTGAATGCTAACTCCATGCCTTTTCAATGAACTTACTTAATATTAATGACCTAACAATTATTACACACTTATGATTTATGTAGAAGACAATCGTTAGTACCTTTACTTTATTATAATAAAACAAATAACAGATACTATGCATTTAAGACGCAAAGGTTTGTATCATTAGATGGATGTTTGTTACTCTTCCACGTTCAAACTGCTGATTATTGCAGATTTTATTAATAACGCTACAGTGAAATCCATCTGAAATAAAATTATTAAAGGCGAAATGCACACTTCTAATATCAAATACAACAAGCAAAAGTAACTCTTCTCTATCTGTTATTCTGTAACTCTCCAACACACTCTAGCACATAAGAAAATCCCTTTAAAGAATCTCAAGAAAGAAAGTTAGCAAATAAAACACAGAGAAAAATCCGCATGATATTTTATAAACTCTGATTATTATCTGCAGTAAACCAACATACTTGTCCCAAATGAAGCAAAAAGTGTAAAATGATAGATAGGATCATGTCCAGCATTGAACATCCCGGCTAAAATGATGATAACGAACTTGCCCTGTCTCCATTTTTTTCTCTTTTAGTCGAAGCCGAAAACACCTGGTAATCCCGGCACTAAGTAACGAGCGATATAGTAGGTTACCACCTGCATACTCTATCGCTCGTTATTAAGTGTTCGTTCGATGAGGATAATTAATACGGGGCACGAGGTAGCCTGTAAGCATGTCGCTGAGACATGAAATCTTTCAAAATTGACCCACATTTCAGGTTGGGTTTCCAGCAATTTAGTCTCGCTAATTTATTGGTAGAAATGATTAAACTTTTGTACTGAATATGTTGTATTCTAAATTTGTGTAGAAAAATTAAGACGAAGTAACGTAGCTTACCAGCCAGATGCGGGACTCGACCACGTCTAACTCGTAGCAAGTGTAGAAGAAATCGAAATGGCGAGGTTGGTTTAGCGGTCAGAAAGTCCATATAATGGAAGATGTGGGTTCGAGTACCGCGTCTCACTGGTTACGTTACTTTGTCTTAATTTTTTTCCACTAATTTAGAATATTAGTTTTATAAGTAAATACTATACACTCCCACTAACAAAATCACTCTGTAAAAAAACTTAAAATTTATATGTTGTATTCAGTAATAATTTGTTATTCGTCTATGCAATATTGCAATTAATTTAATTTATGTCTATAATTTTCCATTTTCGCTTGGTGTCAAAGTGTAATGACAATGGAAAAGTGTCTTTATAAATAAATCAAATCTTAAATCGTTTACCAAAAAAAACTAATATTACACTTTTAATGGGCTTATTTTTGTCTACTATCTAGCCAGAAGGCAGAGACGCGGTAAACTATGGAACAAGTTTGCCCAGAAAGACCATTTCACCATAATTTGGAAACTGAAAACCTATTTAAACTAGCAAAATATAAGCATACGAGTTGGCTACACTACAGGCGGTGAGCTATTCGACAGGCAGCGATGTTGCTTATTAGGCCGGAGCCGGAAACTTGAATATGAAACCACTTTACTTCGTTCGACCTAACCGAAATAGTTGATGAGGGTACTTCGGGGTATATCGGTTATTTAGATCGTGTTATCTTCAGCATCATATAGAAGTTCGATTTTTAACCCCGGTCCAAAAAAGAGGGGTGTTATAAGTTTGACGTGTATGTCTGTCTGTCTGTCTGTTACATCATAGCTCCCGAAAGGATGGAGCGATTTCAATTTAGTTTTTTTTGTATAAATGGTGAGTTTGGCCCGGATGTTCTTAGATATGTTTCATAAAAATCGGTTGAGCCGTTTAAAAGTTATGGGGTGAGAGTGGGTAAGGAACCGATAAAATCTGCAAATATATTCGAGTGTTGTATCAAATGAAAGACCATCGTGTGCCCTAACTACTAAATATTATGGTGTTTTACATTAAATAAGGAAATTAAGGCATTGGAATCGGGGGTTATTCATAAATTTTAAATTAAGATTTTATTTTTTAATTATTCGTGTAGTTCAACTTCAGACAGCCAAACAGACAAACGCGTTTTTTTTCTTCACATGAAAGTTAGATCAAAATAAATCAAATTATAATGACAATGCCGTCGATTGTACCACTTGTAAAGTTTTAATGCTTTTTTTTTAAATTTAGTTCCTAAGAAATGGTGTGCAATAAAGTTACTAGCTTTAGCTTTATAAATTTTTAGGTGTTTGTCACGGATGTCAGCACATGATTTTAATGACTGGTTAAATTAATTTGCTCTCAAAATTAAAACTTTGCGCCATCAGCGTCCTATGACAAGCCAGGCGTCATTCATTTTTTCAGCTCGTGGGTTAGCTCATGTAGTGAGTGATGAATGGGTGAATGAGTGAATGTACGCGTCATAGGGCGCTATGGCTCTTATTACTGTCACTGTCGTTTTTTTTTTTTTCTTTCTTCTTCTTTCTGGTGTGTTTACAGTGTTCTATAAAAAAATTTTTTAATATTTTTTATTATCATATTGTTTTTTTTTTTTTAATTTTATTTGTATTTGTATTGCATTATTACGTGTATAATTTAGTTTAATTTAATTTAAGTTCTGTTCTGTTTGTCGCTCGTGAGGTTGTTTGTCATTAGGTCTCGTCTGAAAACCAGCGCAAATCCACCCAATGTGGATCTGCTTATGCTGAGGCGAGACCTTTTGGCACAACACATGCATTTATTTATGTCTAGTATTACTTAAGTATTATATAAATATCTTATTATTATTTTTCTTTAATTGTATTTAACTGTATTTTACTGTATATGTGTGTGTTGTGTCAATAAATGTTTTCTCTCTCTCTCTCTCTCTCTCTCTCTCTCTATCTATGATTTGTAAAATGTATAAACACATATCAATGAAATCGTTAATCGTTTATTAGAAATTATAACAAGGGACAGCTTTCTGTAAAGTAATTTAAAAAGTAATTACCTACTTTGTACAAGAACAATTGTCTGTTACATTTAGACAAAACTCACTAACTCTCAGGAATCTAAGCATCACTGAACAATATTTCGCAATCTTAATTACAGAGATCTTTTGAAAATTTATTACTAACAAAATATGTATAATATATTTAATATCGTAAAAGCATAAGTGCGAGTTGGCAACACTACAGCCGGTGAGCTATTCGACAGGCAGCGATGTCGCTTATTAGGCCGGAACCGGAAACTTGAATATGTAACCACTTTACTCTGATCGATCGAATCGAAATAGTTGATGAGGGTACTTCGGGGTGTATCGGATACTTGGATCGCGTTACCTTAAGCATTTTCTATTAGGAGTTTAGAAAGCAGTTTTCTTTAAAAAATAACTCGTTTATTCGAAATGCACACAAGTTATTTTGTGCCAACCTGCCATAAGAGTGCGACAAGTGTGTGTATAGTTAAATAGGTACTATTATTATCAAATATCATATCAAATAGCAACCACATTAAATCTAAGGTGACCTAAAAGGTTCAGTAAGAATGACAAAATTAAATTTTAAATTCAGTCAAAATACAGTAACGAAAACTTTTTATATTGTATGTAAATTCTACAAAACAATCTATAGACATTATCCCCAGTGCAATAGATACTATAGCAGTAAAGATAGCAGTAATCTTTTTGCAATATTTTTCCTGAAGGCACATTTATCCAACGCGTTTTAATTTTTCTTCTCTTGTAAATTTAATGAAATGAAATCTCATTTTTGTATATTGTATCGAACATCAAAGAAAAACTCTGCTCTATTAGAATTATCAAAAGGAAATAGCTTCCTGTAAAGTAATTTAAAAAGTAATTGTTTTCCAGAACAATTGCGTTTTCATGATCTCTCCACAGCCGCAGCAACACTTTATAATTAAAACTAGGCGCTGCCTTCTCCATTCACAGAACAAATATTAGTGCGTATTTACTTAGGTGCCAAGTGTAGGTAGGTAGGTATCGATATCGGTAGGACGGTATATTTTATTCACCTGGGTTTATTCATCCAGGGTTCAATATCATAGACATCGTCTATCAGAGCACCCAGGTCCTGTAATGTTTCAAGCAATATTAAAATCCACAATAATTTAAATATTCATAGCAATTTATCAGGTGTGTAAGCTGTCTAATTAAAACAAACAGAATTGGCAAGCAGTCCGCAACGACGAACTAGTTCACTAGTTAGGTATACAAGCAACGGCTGTACATACCAACTTTAGCAAACAACTTGGTGACATCGCGCAGACTAACGTGAGCGGTGGGACAATACAGAAATTAGTTTCAAGGATCTGCCACTGTAGTTCATAATATAGAAAATGGAAATTGGGTGTCTTAAACGTGACTGATTGTGAGGAAGTTATTAACATTTGCACGGCTTGACTCGTCGTCCTCATACAATACAATACAATACTCTATATTGAACACAACATTACAATGAAATACAAAAAACTAAAAAATTAAAAAAAAATGTGAATCAATGGGTTGCCTCATTGGGTACTATGGAATATTTAATCGTTTTACCTACATAAAGTATCGGGTAGTATACAGGGTGTTCGGTAATTAATGGATGAAATGGGTGGCACAGCTCATGAGCGTTCAGAAAAATATAAAAAATATCTATCCCACCAAGTTATATCCTAAGTTATAACTTACTAGTAGTGCCCCGCGGTGTTACCTGCGTTATAATGGATTTGCCCGCGGAATGACGTTTTCCCGCGGTAAAAAGTAGCCTATGTTATTTTTCAGGCTCTAGAGATTCTGTGTACAAAGTTTCTTGATGATCGGTTTAGTAGTTTTCGCGTGAAAGCGTAACAAACAATCTTACATTCGCATTTATAATATTAAGTAAAAAGTATAAAGTAAATATATATTATGTATATATATAGTTAGATGTCCTAAAAATATTACCTTTTTGTACGTTCTTGTACACTATGACCACAAATGTATGTATTCCATAACTATGTTATCTATATGCAGTAAAACATTATTCACCGAAAGTCATTAACATGTACAAAAAAAAGTGTGTGTGTGTCAGCTACGACGCACGATTGGAGTTTACTACTTACGAACGATATTACGATATATGTACATCGAATAGAAAAAAAGGGTACATGAACGCATCTGCTAAAATGATAATAGAAACAAACATATATCTGTAATTATTCGGATTGTTTATATTACTTCAATAAAGCGTATTACATAAAGTATGTTACAAAATAATAATAATTGTGTTCAATTTATACAAATCCAATTTAAGGATGATTGATTTCTTTCACTTTGAATTATAATATCATTCTTAAATACTGCAAAGAACAAATTAATTAGGTGTCGAAACGAGTGCTTACCCGTTCGACCCAAGATTTTTCTACCCAATAGGTATTTTGCTCCGTTCAACCCAAAACAATAGATTCAAGCTACCCGTTCTACCCACACCTACTTATTCCTAATTTCTATTGTTTGAATTCAAATAAATGTCATAGTGAAATACTAAAGAAGCAGGGTCATTCATTTCATTAGACAAAAAATGCAGAAATTCATTAAAAATATTTCATTATCAAAATTTTTTTATTGTTTAGATAATAGTCAGTTAAATATTTGTCTACTAGTCTAATATTAAAAATAATCAACCTTTAAAGAAACAAATAAAATAATAATATTATAAAAATAGTTCTACTAATAAATTGAAAATTAATTAAAAAAACATTGTCAAGCGGACAAAATTGTGAATCTAAACCATTCCCAGATCCCCTTGAACACACACAAAAAATTTCATCAAAATCGGTCCAGTCGTTTGAGAGAAGTTCAGTGACATACACACTCACAGAAGAATTATATATATAAAGATATACAAATTACGGTGTCAGTACTATTTAGAATACACTGTGACTCAGATTTTTGCTTTGGGTAGAGCGGGGCATATGTTTTGGGTTGAAGGGGTAAAAATATTATTGGGTAGAAAAATCATGGGTTGAACGGGTAAGCACTCCGAAACGAGTGCTTACCCGTTCGACCCAAGATTTTTCTACCCAATAGGTATTTTGCTCCGTTCAACCCAAAACAATAGATTCAAGCTACCCGTTCTACCCACACCTACTTATTCCTAATTTCTATTGTTTGAATTCAAATAAATGTCATAGTGAAATACTAAAGAAGCAGGGTCATTCATTTCATTAGACAAAAAATGCAGAAATTCATTAAAAATATTTCATTATCAAAATTTTTTTATTGTTTAGATAATAGTCAGTTAAATATTTGTCTACTAGTCTAATATTAAAAATAATCAACCTTTAAAGAAACAAATAAAATAATAATATTATAAAAATAGTTCTACTAATAAATTGAAAATTAATTAAAAAAACATTGTCAAGCGGACAAAATTGTGAATCTAAACCATTCCCAGATCCCCTTGAACACACACAAAAAATTTCATCAAAATCGGTCCAGTCGTTTGAGAGAAGTTCAGTGACATACACACTCACAGAAGAATTATATATATAAAGATATACAAATTACGGTGTCAGTACTATTTAGAATACACTGTGACTCAGATTTTTGCTTTGGGTAGAGCGGGGCATATGTTTTGGGTTGAAGGGGTAAAAATATTATTGGGTAGAAAAATCATGGGTTGAACGGGTAAGCACTCCGAAACGAGTGCTTACCCGTTCGACCCAAGATTTTTCTACCCAATAGGTATTTTGCTCCGTTCAACCCAAAACAATAGATTCAAGCTACCCGTTCTACCCACACCTACTTATTCCTAATTTCTATTGTTTGAATTCAAATAAATGTCATAGTGAAATACTAAAGAAGCAGGGTCATTCATTTCATTAGACAAAAAATGCAGAAATTCATTAAAAATATTTCATTATCAAAATTTTTTTATTGTTTAGATAATAGTCAGTTAAATATTTGTCTACTAGTCTAATATTAAAAATAATCAACCTTTAAAGAAACAAATAAAATAATAATATTATAAAAATAGTTCTACTAATAAATTGAAAATTAATTAAAAAAACATTGTCAAGCGGACAAAATTGTGAATCTAAACCATTCCCAGATCCCCTTGAACACACACAAAAAATTTCATCAAAATCGGTCCAGTCGTTTGAGAGAAGTTCAGTGACATACACACTCACAGAAGAATTATATATATAAAGATATACAAATTACGGTGTCAGTACTATTTAGAATACACTGTGACTCAGATTTTTGCTTTGGGTAGAGCGGGGCATATGTTTTGGGTTGAAGGGGTAAAAATATTATTGGGTAGAAAAATCATGGGTTGAACGGGTAAGCACTCCGAAACGAGTGCTTACCCGTTCGACCCAAGATTTTTCTACCCAATAGGTATTTTGCTCCGTTCAACCCAAAACAATAGATTCAAGCTACCCGTTCTACCCACACCTACTTATTCCTAATTTCTATTGTTTGAATTCAAATAAATGTCATAGTGAAATACTAAAGAAGCAGGGTCATTCATTTCATTAGACAAAAAATGCAGAAATTCATTAAAAATATTTCATTATCAAAATTTTTTTATTGTTTAGATAATAGTCAGTTAAATATTTGTCTACTAGTCTAATATTAAAAATAATCAACCTTTAAAGAAACAAATAAAATAATAATATTATAAAAATAGTTCTACTAATAAATTGAAAATTAATTAAAAAAACATTGTCAAGCGGACAAAATTGTGAATCTAAACCATTCCCAGATCCCCTTGAACACACACAAAAAATTTCATCAAAATCGGTCCAGTCGTTTGAGAGAAGTTCAGTGACATACACACTCACAGAAGAATTATATATATAAAGATATACAAATTACGGTGTCAGTACTATTTAGAATACACTGTGACTCAGATTTTTGCTTTGGGTAGAGCGGGGCATATGTTTTGGGTTGAAGGGGTAAAAATATTATTGGGTAGAAAAATCATGGGTTGAACGGGTAAGCACTCCGAAACGAGTGCTTACCCGTTCGACCCAAGATTTTTCTACCCAATAGGTATTTTGCTCCGTTCAACCCAAAACAATAGATTCAAGCTACCCGTTCTACCCACACCTACTTATTCCTAATTTCTATTGTTTGAATTCAAATAAATGTCATAGTGAAATACTAAAGAAGCAGGGTCATTCATTTCATTAGACAAAAAATGCAGAAATTCATTAAAAATATTTCATTATCAAAATTTTTTTATTGTTTAGATAATAGTCAGTTAAATATTTGTCTACTAGTCTAATATTAAAAATAATCAACCTTTAAAGAAACAAATAAAATAATAATATTATAAAAATAGTTCTACTAATAAATTGAAAATTAATTAAAAAAACATTGTCAAGCGGACAAAATTGTGAATCTAAACCATTCCCAGATCCCCTTGAACACACACAAAAAATTTCATCAAAATCGGTCCAGTCGTTTGAGAGAAGTTCAGTGACATACACACTCACAGAAGAATTATATATATAAAGATATACAAATTACGGTGTCAGTACTATTTAGAATACACTGTGACTCAGATTTTTGCTTTGGGTAGAGCGGGGCATATGTTTTGGGTTGAAGGGGTAAAAATATTATTGGGTAGAAAAATCATGGGTTGAACGGGTAAGCACTCGTCGAAACTATAGCTTCTTTTTAATATTTTAATTAATAACTAACAGAAGGTACTTATTATATGTTCCAACGAAACGTGTTGAGAGGACCATAAATTCGTCAATTGTTTTAGTTCCCTGCACAAAAACGTAAAAGCTATCTTTGTAAGACGATATCCAAGTGAAAAAGAAACGGCCAAATTTTTTTTGTAAATATTGATGATTTTACTGAATAACTTTGCACTCTCACCTCTACTCACTGAGAAGTGAATGCTATACGAATACTTTTTCGAACGCGTATTCGAATGTCAAAAATGGTAACTCGCATTCCAGAGACACAACAAACAACCAATCAAAATGCGTTAAAGTTCTTATTTCGAACGTGACGTTTCGACGGTATTCCATCTCATTCTTTTACACGTTGAATCCTACAGATATATATGTTTGTCTCTTACTACGTAACGCCTCAACTTTTGTTAACACTTGATTTTACTCCCCATAAAATTTCCATACCGGGCCTTATAACTCAAATCGTTTCTTAAGGAGTAAACTCCAAAAATAGTCAAGCAATGCATCTCTTTATGCATCGGGGATTACTAAAATATCACAAAAAGTAACTAGTAAATTCACGACATAATAAAATTGCTTCGTATTCGTAGAAATTCCACTACGAAACTGCTTCGAAGTGTCAAATCGCATTTGCTTTGTCCTAACCCACATTTTCACGCTTTGTAACCGTAGGTGCTTCGTTGTCAGAGACAGCAAGACCACATAGCGAAAAAGGCTGTAACAAATTAATTGTTGTCAATTATTTTATTTATATTTTCAAGGTACAAAATCATTTATTTGCCTTGTTTGATTTTACAAATCTTAGTTACATCAAAATAATACAATAAACACATTGAACATACTACTTAGGTACTTAAAGATAAATAGGAAAAAAAGTCGTATCTGGTCGCTTCTCTATTTTTTATTTGAAACAGTTTAAGCTGGGTCCACACTTGTATCATTTCGGTGTATCACGATCAGGCGTGGCGTATCGAGTATCCGTATCATAAGTATGGACGCTCATTTTATACATATGTGATACTGTATCATTTCATCGTATCAACTTTAACTTTACAAATATGGACGCTTCAAAAAGAAAAAGTAACAAGTAACTTCAAGAGTAACAAAGTAAACAACCATAGACAACTTTTCAATGTTGGCTTTCGGTATATTTGGATAATTAATCGAATACAGTAAGCTACTCCGATGTTAAAAATCGACAATCCCAAAGTGCTGTTCCTCTCGATCTCCTGTCAAATCATATTTGGGTAAGTGTGAAGTGAGTAATTTCGCTCATCGGATTTAATCAATTACCGCCGTAGAAACTGGTACGGCTACAGGGTTGCAGCCGTAGTGCATTGTGTAATATTTTGGCCTGAAAGCCGTAGAACACGGTAATTGCCGCAGCATTAAATATAAATAAAATAAATATTTCCGGACTACTCACACATCATCACCTAACCCCAAACTAAGCAGAGCTTGTACTATGGGTGTTAGGTGACGGATATACTACATAGATACATTTTTTTTTGTAAATACATACATATTATGATACATAGAAAACACCCAGACCCGAAACCAGAAATTATAGATCGTAAAAAATCTGGTCCCCCGGCGGGAATCGAACCCACAACCTCCTGCGCCTCAGGCGGACGTTCGCCCACCGAGCCACAGAGGTCGTCGTTTGGCAACACTGCATCAAGCATTCACGTCCAAACTTGTTCAATGCAACGCGTATCCCCTTTGATGATCGCGGAAAAACCGACACAGGATGGTTCGGGGTGTATCACGTATCGTATCACGATACAGTATCATGATACAGTATCAAAATACGTCCATACCACCGTGATACGCGTATCGGATACGCGGTGTATCTTGATACGCGATCATTGGAGATCAGGGGCGGATCGGGCCGTATCGGATACGGCATGTATCATTAACGCGTATCAGCTTGCGTCCAAACTAGCGATCATGATACGCGCCGAGGATACGCGACGGAGATACGATACGCCGAAATGATACAAGTGTGGACCCAGCTTTACATTACTTCTTTGATATGTTTTATCAAATCGGTTGATATAAAGCTTTATTGACGAAAGAAAAGCCTTTGAAATAAGTATATTTATTTATCATAGGGTTTCACATTACGTAGAATTTTTCCGTCGGTGTCATCGGCAAACGAACTAACAAACCAAAAATTTTATAAAAAATCGTAAAAACCGTTTTTTTTTTCATTTTCAATTGCCTAATGAATTATATAGAAAAACAACTACTTTTAAATGTGCTCTAGCATATCGATCTACCCTCATAAAATATCTACAGATCTTAATGTCTGTGATTTATCCAATCGTTTAGGTACGCAAACAAAAGACTATCAGATATTACATCAAGCCGATAATCACTATTAGCAAGAGCTATGCTCAATGTTCAAGCTGGGATATTGTCAGATAGGGAATTTATTGCTCTGTTACGACTGAATTGTGTACGGTTGCCGTAACAGAAAAACTTTCCTATTCATGGTATTTGTGGGGCTGCCTTTTGTTCTAAGCGATGATTGGACTTCGTTTATTGGAGCCTTGGGAGGGCATATTTGAAATGTCAAGGTAAAATCTAAGCATTTCTGCCACTGCTGCAATAAAAGGAGAATTTTACAGAGGTACCTATATTACATTCCTTAGGACCTGTTTCACACGTACAGGTAACCCCTTTTGCATAGAAACTACTTATGCAAGAGGGCTACCAGTTAGAGACGCATACTGTACGAGTAAAATCAAACTAAGATTAAAATATAGAAATATTTCGCTCAGTAATATGAAACAAAGTGAAATAGCCCTTACCCGTAAATTGAGAAATACTCGAAAGCTCTTAGAAAAAAATAAATACATATATTTTAATCATTTTCATACCATAAAAATACAACATAGTGCATAATAATTATTATCGTTAGCCTCCAAATAGGCACAGTGTCTGTGTTTTTTTTTATACTAGATAAGCCTTCATTTGACCACAATCTCACCTGATGTAAAGTGACGATGTGGTCTAGGATGTGGCATGAAGACCTAGAAGGCAGATGGCAAGATAATCAAGCTATGTCTTTGAGCGTTAAATATTAAACGATTCACGATATAAAATCACACTGTCAAAAACAAAATATAGTGCATTCTGAATAACCTGTTGGATTCTTATGGTTTTCATTCGTACCGTGATTTATGTCACTAAAGTTATCTTTAATTATCGTTTATAAATGACATATTGTGCAGTAGTTTCCTTAGAAGTTGTAATTTCGTTTAGCATATTAATTACGCTTACGAAATTAGCGAATTGAAGGCATCCATCACAATCAAACACGCCCGTGACAGATATTTGATATTAATTAGTGACCTATTTCAAAATCGAATTATTTATTAGATATAAATGGCAAGTTGGTGAATGCCACATTTCCTTCAAACTCTTTAAAGCTGCCGGTTTCCTCACGATGGTTGCCTTCTCCGTTAAAGCAAGTGTATTAAAGCGCGCATACATTTTTCAAGAAAAATTCAGAGGTGCGTGGAGGGTTTTGAACCCTCGACCTTCAGATTGAAAGTCCGGTGTGCTCCCACTTAATTTTAATAAATATAATTGTAACGCTATTTTTAAAAAGTTCTTAAATTATGAAAACTCTTACTTCTTATTGCAAATGGCTATTTCATGTAATTTAACTTAAAAAAAAGTCGTATTTGCACTGATATTTTTAATTCGTCCTACAAAATATGTACCTACACACATCACTCTTTGTACACTTATTACTACTAACTGCTTTGTGCGCGGTTTCATATATTCTATTAGGCAGAAGTCAGTCTCAAGACAAACATTTTATTTTGTTGTCTAAGGTGAGCACTCAGCCTTAAACATAAATTAATTGAACTCAGTTCTTAACTGTTCTGTTCTGTTTCTTAATATCTAATAGATATACAAACCCGAGTTCAATTAACGTAATCTTTCTTTAGATCTATAAAAATAATTATTTATGAAAAAAATTAATTACAAAGAATTTTCTACTTATGAAACCGGAAACCAAAGCGGTTTTATTCCATTGAAAATTCACTTAACACATAATATTTCCAGACAATATCTCTTAACAAGAGAAAAGTCTCTGTGTCCTAGCATTGGGAACGTTCATAGGGTGATGATGATGCATCCAAATAATCTAGCCCCCGTGGTAAGCTCTAAGCTTGTGTTACAGGTACAAGACATTAATATACTTAATATAAGAGACAAACATTATATAGATATTTTTTATTATACATATTAAACACCCAGACCAAGGAGAAAGTGATAGCAGAATATACAAACACTTGACCCCTTAACTTTAACCTTGAACTTTAGATTACAACCTGGGAATCTTCAAAGAAAGAGTAAATAGGACCTACCTCCTAGGTCTTCATGCCACATCTTAGACCATATCGTCACTTAACATCAGGTGAGATTGTGATCAAATGAAAAAAATAAATGTGTGTGCGATTCACACACGATAGAAGTGAAACTTCAGATTTATTCAGATCGACAAAAAAATGGGCGGTCACCCATCCAAGTGCTGGCGTCGCGCAACGTTGCTTAACCTTGTTAGCGTTTAAGATTGGCTTACCAGTCGCATTTCCGTTGCATCCGGTTTGAAATCACAACGATTATAAAGAAGTTTTACTTAAAAAAAAACTCGCAAGCAAGCCGACCACTGAGGCACTGAGGCAGTCAGTAAAGTAAGTTGATAACAATGTAAAACAAAGTAGTCGCGCAACTAGTTGATAGATTCCTGCCCACACCAACAACAAAACAAGAAAGACAAATCCAGGGGTTACCTGTGACGTCAACTTTAGGACGTGTTAGATGACTTCGCGGATAGTTGTTCGTAGTTTTGTGTGGGGTAATGCGGGCGAAGTCTGTAAGTGAGTTTGCTCTTTCTTTGTCATTCTGAATTTGTATTAAATTAATAGTAATGCTTGCTTATCTGTGACTTTAACCTGGCTGGCAGACAGTTGCTTATAAAACTTGAATGAGCGTGTTCTGTGTAACAATGAGTATTATGATATTGTTTGACCTTATGGTGTCTACAATAAGGTGGATGACTAAAAAATCCAAATTAAAAAGCATTGTATATGTATTGTGTTTTTTTTTGTACACGTAATATCAAGACGATAAAGTGCCTTGAAGTTTCACGTTCGTGCAATACGTACCTACTAAATTTGTACCATAGCTCGTATCTCGGCACATTATTATTAAATTGAAAAATAAGTGTCCAGTGTTTTTGAACGGGCTAACAGACGAACTAAACTAAACATAAAACCGGTTTTACCTTTTAATCATGCCTGAAACAATGGCTATTTATTTGAAGTCAATGTCATTACGGAACAATCCAATACAAATCGAGTAACACCGCTGGGCACTACTAGTTTAAAATAAAAGGCACACCATTTCTGTCAACTATTAATTCTCGCTTAACAACTGAACATCAGCTCCTACCAGGAGTTGGCACTTACGACCGTTGGAAATTACAACATGTTGTAATCCAATGCATTTGACAGATTTTTCATAACTAAAATTTTGTCTTTATCTGTCAAATCACGTCTTTATCTGAATTTATGGTATAACAACATGTTGTTATCTCCAACAGTTGTAAGTGGCTTCTCGTGGTAGGGTACATGATACGTACAATGATGGTATATTTTCAGTTTGTAAGGATATGAAGAAGATGAAGAAAATTATAGAACTCAATTCGTACCAATCTTATTTATGATAAAAGTTTTATAACCTGTGGTAGTACTTCTGAAGAAATCACCTTGGGTATGTGACAATCACAGACGGCAAGGACTCACAGAATGTAACTGAAAAGCCTGTAATAAATCTGTATACCTGGTTAATCATAAGAGTAATATGCTTTTAACAAAATACCACTCACTACACAAAATAATATTTATGGTAACATACCAATTATTTGACGGTTTTTGAGTTTCTCGATATTTAGCAACTGTTGCAAGCGCCATGATCACAGCATAAATGGCATGGTAGATTTCGGGAAACTCAAAAAACGTCAAATCATGGTATGTTACCCGTTAAAAGCCTTTGTATTCATATAAACATTGTTAAAACCATGCTAGTTCAAAAAGTTATAATTAGATAATTCAAAAAGTTATTATTAGATAGCTGTCTTAAAGTGCATGCAAAATCATAGAGTTTGTGCTAGTTCTAGTTCCCAAAGGATAAAACTTGAGGTACTCATACATTCTGCCATTCGTCTGCATGCATGACTTTAGCGTCGTGGCCCGCATTTTGTAGAAACTTTGACTCAGTATGGGGAATCACTTAGTTCGAGCGCTCTAGTTTGAAACCCAAATTTTTGTTTATATAATCATAATCTTAATTTAATTTGTGTTGTAACACAATGACATATTAATCTTAGCAGTTTTCGTGAGGAAACCGGCATGTTCTGAGAACTTTAAAAGAGTTTGAAGGGCATGTGACATTCAACAAACCGCACTTGGTCAGCGTGGTTAATTAAGGCCTAATCGCTCTCGTCAAGAGAGAAGTCCCTGTGTCCCAGCAGTGAGAACGTTATGATGATGATGATGAGTAGTTTTAGTAGATTTGGTTTGCAGACAATTTAGAAAAGTGACGAGGTCCGACAATTTTAGCATGAGTGTCCAAGTTGGTATTAAAAACTTATGTATAGAATATAACAAAAAAACACCTGAATTTAGTATTCCGAAGATGGAATGGAATCGAGCTTATGCTTTTTGTAGTTTTTTTCCAGGAGAAGGAACAGGGTTTTTGTCAGTAACAGTAAAAGCCTTATAAAAATTAAACAATAAGGTTTTATGTCAGACAACACATTAGTCCATATTTATACGAGAAAATCAAAATAAAATAAAAATACACATATAACATAAAAATAATTTGAGCCCAGAATGATCAGCACAGGAAATATTTTCTCTTATCACCCTCGACACAAAACATCGAGCAGGGACGATAGTCCCTCTGCCACTGCCATCAGGATGCGTTGCAACTATCCCTTATTCAACGCATTAGGGCCGCGAATTTTCTGCGCATAATTGCAGGAAAACCATCAGTCCGGTACTGCTCAAACATCTCAGACGCACTTCAAAATCTGGGTAGGGTAGTCGCAGCATCATTCTAAGATTTGTAAAACCAAACAAAGGAAATAAATGGTTTTATTTCTTGTATTATACGAAATCGAAAAATCTAATAAATACTAAATATTTTACATTTAAAACGTATTCAGCAAGGTAAGGCCTGAATCTTGTGATTATTTATGGATACTTATTGATGCAGATACAAGCGACGTATTGTGAAATCATGAAGTTCATTTGAAATTCGATGACATGTCATGAATAATAGACTTGATACAGAGATACTATGTTACACAATACCAGAGGCAAATACCATATACATATGTTAGTATGTATTTGAAGGAAATGCGAAAAAAAGAAAGACATTTCACTTGAGCATAACAAATATTAAGATAAAAAGTTATGATGATAAAGATACGTATTCCAGGATACTTACTCACAATCGTACCAAGACTTTTTTTTGAAAACTACATTTTAAAATTAATTATTCCACAAAACAAAGCAAAAGTGGAATCAGAAACATTTCCCAAATTCTAAAAGCAAACCATTTCTCATCAAGTCAGCTGTTAACATTTTTATTGAAAGAAACCGACCACAAAGACCTCATTTTCTTGATGTTATTTGAACGGAGAAATTTTTAATTAAAACTCGGAATTGGCTGGCGACTGTTACAAACTTAATTATGAAATCACCATTGGTTTTTAATGACCACTACTATTCTCGGAAACGCTAAGAATTTATGAAAGCTAACTGAAAATGAAGTAACCGATTACTTAGGATTAATTAGGCAGGTCTTCAAATAATGTTACACGTCCTTATACATTTTTATAAGAATTGAAGAATCAAAAGGTCGCTGACATTTTGATTCTTACTGACATTGACTGAAAACTCAGTTTGGACTTGGATATTTCCGGAAAATCCACACCACATCATCTAGCCCCGTGGCAAGCTATAAGCTTGTGTTACGTGTACTAGACTTCTGATATACCTACTAATTATAATAGACATACGTGATATTTTTATAATACATATTGACTACTCAGACCAAGGAGAAAGTGCTTGCAGAACATACACTTACTTGGCCGCTTGGTATCAAACACGCTTTCTCTTGTTATTTTAATTTATACAAATTTTACCGCCGTAAGTGCCGTGGGCTTAGGAATGTGTCCCTAATCTCTTCCCGTGAGTACACCATTTTATACTGCGCTCGTGTACCCACCTGCTTATATAATTGTCAATTTAACTTATTTTAGCTAATTAACTATGCTTAAATATCATTAGGTAGGTAGGAACTTTGTTTACGTGGAACATGTTGTCATTAGATAACGACCAAATTAGTTTAAACTTACATGGACATACTATTTGCATAAAAGGGTTAGAGCCTCAATTTCACTAAACATTCTGAGTTAAATTGTGGCACTAATCGGTCGGTAATTCAGCATCGAAACATTGAATATTGTTGCTTCGATTCACAACGAGGATTTAAACTTTACAATTTAGGGGCCAATTTAGGACCTTTATATTTACGATCCAGTTACGGCAAATTTTGCCTGAAAACCGCGGGTTGTAAATCGAAACGGAGTGAGGCATTAATCACGTGAAGCTCAGAGGGTTAACTTTACAACAAAAGTGTGGAACAAGCCCATAATTTTGCAATCCATATATTATTATTGGGAAAGTGTAAGTGTCTGTGTTTATCCGTCTTTTACGGCAAAGCGGCTAAACTAATTTGATTAATTAATTATGGATGTTCTAAATTTTGACGCACCTATTGAGGTGCGATAAATATAAGGCCTTTTAACGGATGATATACAAAAAGATTTGTTGATGTTTTTATTTATATATTTTTTTCATTCACCAACCATTTGGCAATTGTGGTGAATTAAGGCCTAATTTCTCTCAAGAGAAAAGTCCCTGTCTTCCAGCAGAGGGAACGCTTTTTGCTAAAACGTGTAACGTAGACCCTAGTCCTACTTATTTGTATGTATAAATTATATATTTTATTTTACATAAATGCATGAAGAAAAAATTTAATATATTATATAGTAACACGCAGTTTTTTAAAATTTGAACTCGTAACCTCAAGCGGTAAAAACTACACTCACCGATCGATATTACGTAAGTTGTACTATTGGTTGATTGTTTTTGTCACCGGATGATAACAAGTTCCGCAAGCTTATAAATTTCCTAGGATATTTAAAACTTTATTGGATTCTAAACAAGAAAATCTCTTCTTTTTTTTTAAATATTTATCATCCCTATTCACCAGTCTACTGAGTTTATTCGTTTGTAACAAGATTTAATTCTGTTTATTGTGCATATAAATATATCTGTGTCTATTTATGTGTACTGAATAAATCTTTTATATTCTATTCTAATTAATTGTTGCTTGTTATGTTTATCAGTTTTAAAAGGGACCTGTATCCTATATAAATGCGACTGTAATCTCGTCACTGATTTAACGCCGGTCATCCCGAATATCAATGCAGAAACTAAATTAAACCAATCGCCGTGATTACACGTATTAAGGCTAATCTGTGTTTTGGCACGGCTCGTTACACTTACCCGGCGATGTTGCCATAACAGTGAGAGTACTTAATAGCCTAACTTGCATCTGAAGTTTAAACCAGTAGGTACGAAGGTTTATGGTGGTGTCACATTATAATGATAATTAATGTTTATTTCACAGAAAAATGTAACTGTTGCATAGTATTTTTCAGAATACAATATTGTACAATGATGACATTTCTATATCAGAAGGTATAGATACCCAAAATAGGATCGTGTATTATGGCTTATCCCTTCTTCCGGTTCACAAGTATAAGTTACACAAATTTTCTATATTTATTAGTATTACAATAATTAAGCTGAAAAATAATTCTAGAAATAAATATACGGAAACAAACTGAGCTACATAAATTAAATAATGATGTTAGAAATAATAAAAAAAAATTACAATACACCTAATCTGGATCATCTCTCAATTACTTACCCCTTTTTATATATTTTGCTTGTGGTCTAGGTCCATAGGATATTATATACAATGCTTATAGAAAAAACAGTAAAAGAGTACCGATTCTGCCAATGCCGAAATATTGTCAACGTTGGTACCAACTCCTTCAGGCAAAAGATAGACTGCTTCAGCGCTCCGGAATCCAGCTGGATAGGCTATTTTCCCTTAATAGTGTGCCATCATTGATAGTAACAATGTGACCTCGACGGATGATGGCATCCCAGTCCAAGGCTGTTATGGCATTCTTGCCATAACAGCCTTGGACTGGGACACTTTTCTAAGTGTTCTTTAATCTGAGGTTCTCATTATTGAACATTCACATACACTCATAAGAAAGCAAGAGAGTAGCAGAGTTTCAAACTTCTTATTCCTCAACGAGGGTTGACGTAAAACGTCTTCTCACACCAACGCACGGTATATTTTAGCCATTAAAAGCCTTCCCTTGGTTTGGCAGTATAACTAACCCCATTATCTACAGAATACAACAAAACTATTTAAAAAATGTTCTATTTCTTTTTTTAAATAATAAAAGCCTTTCACCCGTTGAAGTAAATCTAATAAATCCAAACTTGCCAGTAACACAAGAGAAACATTGTTTTACACTCCGGTTAAGCTTTAAGCTCTCGCTATCTTTCATAATCCTGTAGCATAGACTCCGGCACACGAAGCGAGTTTACTCCGGACTAAATGCCTAAATTGCTTAACAGCATTAACGGTATAACCACAAAAAACATATCATAATCGTTTTAACCATGGGTCGTCTACGATACATTTTAGACATTTACACTAATTACAGAAATTGACATTGACATTTACCCAAGAAAGTTTTTAATTTTGTCCCAGACCAGAGAGTATCCTACATGTTTCAAGGTTTTCTAGCCATTTACTCGCTTAATCTGGTTAGTCAACTTTAAGTTTCTGCATTCCGGATGCCGATAAAATTTTGTATAGCTTACAAAATCTTCAAGTAACTCAATGACACTGGCAAGTCGTAGCTTATGGCAAGCGCGGTGCCAAAAATAATAACTGAACTGACGCCATTTTATTAATAAAATTTTAGAGCAGAAACGGTATTTACATGAGTTGAGACTAAGAGAAACTACGTATATCTCGTACAGTGCCAGTAGTTATGCGAATAGGGCGAGCGTACTTGCCTCTTCGCTGCAAGGCGTTTTCTTGTCCATATCCTTGTCTATTCCAGGGTAGAATATATAGGAAATCACCGTGCTAAGCCGGCAGAACCCCGTTCGTATGACCTCGTCGTTGAGTACCGACGATGACGTTGTTTTGATTGATTGTTAAAACGCACTAATCACATGAACTACTGGTCCGATTTGAAAATATCTTTGAGGAAGGGTATATATATCATCACGCTTATAATAACAGGAACAAAGTGCTATTGAAAAAAATACAAAATCGGGTTGTTTTTTACTTCGAAATAGCTTTCTACGAAATAGGTAAGTCTTGAAAAATTATGTATGACACAATTGTTTTCCCAATGATATTATATCTATCTTTTATGGTTACCATAACTTTTTTTATGGTTACCAACTCCTAGAATAATACACATGATATTAATCCTTATCGACATAAATACGAGATTCATTACAAGAATTTCATTTTAAACACAATTGTCCTTTACATCATTAGTATTCAATTAATATCTTAAGAGACATGGCAGTTTTAAAATAAAATCTTAAAATAAATAAAGTTTTATTTTCCTTTGTCCCACTATACAGAACAAACTTTCTATAATTCACACGCCAATCAATTTCTCTTAGTACAACGAGTGTCACTTAAAACATGGCGTTAGTAAAAATTCAAAATGGCAACTACTAGACTCCATTATGTAAAAGAAAATTTTTAAGTCAACAAATTATTATATTATTGTTATGTTTGTATTATAATTGTGTGCGCAATAAAGAATTACTATTATTATGAATTATGACATAATATGTGTTTAAAAATCATTATAGTTTTTTTTTAACAATTTTCGATCCTGCTGACCGTATACAATCTATCAAAGTTGCGTTACAACCATTCTCACTGGGCTTATAGACTGTAAAAATTCCCAGTCGGGTTATATTCTTTCTTAATTTCGGCTTGATTTATACGAACTTCTAGCAGTCACAAAATTTATTTTTTCCGTTAAATCAATCTTTTTAATGACTTCATCACATCCAACAGCATGTCGTTGTTTCTTCTTCGAGGCCTCCTACTTCGCGCAGGGCCTATTTCATTTTCATAATTATCATTCAGTATTCCGAGGGACTTCAAGCCAGCCACTTGTGACATGAACAGCAATGGGGACTGGTTGAGGTAACATACAGCTGAGGCACGAATAGTAACACCTGAAAATAAGTACAGAGGCGGGCATAATAAAAAATAACTAAAAATTTATTGAATTCCTTAACAGAGGGTAATTTTAACTATGCCACAAAATAAAATCGAATCAGTAAAATTTATATGAAAAATCTCCTATGTGCCAATTGCCAATTTTCGTTTGGTGAAGAAAATTATGATTATATATGATATTATTATGTATAAACTATGTTATCTATACAGATAACATTAAGTAAAAACGAACCCATATCATTTTATCGAGTAACCATCCCAAAACAGATCAAATTGCAAAATTTCGCCAGCAAAATAATTAAATGAATAATCTTTCTTTTCTTTGTATCTTTATAGTTCGAATTGATTGATTTGAATCACATGAGCAATAAAGTGAAATTCGACCACTTGCTTCGTACAAATATTACAAAAATTAATTAATTAACAATAAATTTAAAGGTTCGGTGATAAGCCTCATAAAAGTACGAATAAAAATATATTTGTAGGGTTATTATGCTAAATATTATACCTTCTTTTAACGAGGTCTGTACTATTATTTTATCTTGTGGCAAAGTATCAATAACCCTTTTAATAAAATAGGATAAGTACATACGAATAGTTATTTGTAAATTAACTGTACAGCAGGTACTTACGGAGTTAGTAAGGTGGGCCCTAATTTTCCCCATTTAGACTAAAGGTGTTCCATTGTGTCGTGCTGTAACTCCCTTGCATCCCAGGATAACGAGGGCAGCTGTTTCATCTTCGCCTCTGCAGAGAGGACTGTCTGAGGATCATATATGCTATGTACTTACGTAGGCCGGTAACACACGAATACAAGTCAACATGACAATGGTTGATCATCATCTTGTGTATAAAGCTTGTCGAATTTCTTTTGTAAATCTCTGCACACGCAGGCTCGTACGTATCCACACAGTACGTGGGACAGGTGTGGTTGCACGCTTGATGAGCCCCCACGATACTAAAGTCGCTCACTCGTCTAGTATTACTGTTCTCTAAGTCTTTAATTTCTTCTGTATGTGGTCTGTTCAAGTTGCATTGCTTATCTGCAACTTGGCGGATCACTAAAATTATAGTAAGGAAAAGTTAGCATCAAGGTAGTTTTTGAGCAGTTCTGTAACAGATCAAATTCGGGTAAGACGGTAATTTGGCATTAATAATAATATTTATTTCAGGCATCTCAGGCCCAGAAACATATATATATCTTACTAACTAGCATACATACAATTATAAATCTTATCTACCTAAATATCAACGTGTCAGTATCATGGTGTCATCTGTCATGGCAGTGTGACCGATGAACCGTGGAAAGTTGACCCGTTTCGGCCAAACTGTTCATTCAAAAATGTCGACTGATGTTGGACGCTGTACCATGAAAATTAACCGATACGCACATCACAGCGAGATTCCAACTCTTTGACGCGAATCTAAAATGCATTCTTGGTTCAGATCTATTCCATCATAGCTTCCGATTTCACCTTGTACGAGACAAGATTCATTTGGAAACGTTTAGTTTTGTTTTTTATATAAAAAAAAGGTGTGTGTGCGATTCACACACGATAGAAGTGAAACTTCAGTAAATCGACGAAAGAATATGAAGAATAAAAAAAAGTGTCAGCTACGACGCACGATTGGAGTCTACTACTTACGAACTATAATTATGATATAATATCGAATAGAAAAAAAGGGTAAATGAACGCATCTGCTAAAATGATAAGAGAAACAAACATATATCTGTAATTATTCGGATTATTTATATTACTTTAATAAAGCGTGTTACATAAAGTATTGTTAGAGGGGTATTTATAGGTTACTAAGTAAAATTACGTAAGACCACTCAAAAAATATATGAATCACTTTTACACAGTTTATAACAAATTAGTGTCTAACCTTAAAACAGTCTCCATCAGCACACCACTACAACACTTTTCACTTTTAGAGGTCTAGTCGCTACGACGCGCAGAAAACAGAATGTCGTGCTGAAGTCGCGAGTCGTTATATTAGGTTAGGTTTGACAACCGAAAACGACTCAGTACTACAGCTAACCATTCACTTAGTTTTAATAAATTAAGCGATACATACATTAAAATTAATTAACTATTGTATAAATAATAACATAAATACTGAATATTTATGGTTACATTATATACATTTTATTGCAACAAAATCTTTCCAACCTAATTTATTTTTAAACGATATCGTTTTCCAACTATTTAAAATGATTCATTATCGGAATAAAATAACTTAGTACAATGGATTCATTATAAATTCTGCACTTAATTAATAGTTATCCTTACAGTATGTTACAAAATAATATAAATAAAATACAGCAATACCTCTTTGCGCGAAATTTAAATAAAGCATTGTATTTGTGTCTCTTACCATTTCCGTTTCATCTTTTTGCATCCGGTTTGAAATCACTACGATTCTATAGAAGTTTCACTTCAAAAATAATAATATATCTCCCGTCTCTGTGGGTCTGTGTTTATGTTCGCGATAAACACGAAAAATACTGAGCCGAACCTTAATGCGGTTTTCAGCAATAATAGAGTAGTTTGAGAGAAAGGTTTTGTTTCTGTGCAATAGTCTATTTATGCTGTGTGAGTTGTATTGAAATATTTATTTATGTTTTAAACTAATGAACAAACCGACGTTGTCTTCAAAGCGGCAGGCTATCTTCTTCAAGTGGCATATGTTCAGGTACCTGGAGGTAACCACCTTCCCGTCCCAAGACATCGCCATGCCACACACCAAGTCCTTCACATTAGAACAATGTATTTCATCGCATGCTTTAATGCGTTTATCCACTGCTGTTAGTAAATCGACTGAAAAGAGGAACATAGACTAGTTAAATTAAACAAACACCTGACATCAAATAACTACTAATTTATTTATGTTACCTCAAGTACCACTGGACCGATGTGGTTTGAGTGGAGCCATTTTGAAAACTTCAGTGTGAAAATACGCGAACGGATTATTTTGAATTTTTATACAATTAAAGTTATTGTGTGAATTTCTGGTTCGTGTGAGTCTATAAATATGGAGATGGAGATGGATCTGTGAGGTAATCTAGTGTACATGGATAGATAAAATAACACCTATAAAGATCGCATAGATAAGGATGCATATGCGTGGTCGGGCTCTTCCATAGTCGTTAAGTAGCTAAAGTGTAAGTTTAGAAAAAAAAATATGTTAGAAATTTCAACTAAATTTTTGAAGACCACAATCCTTAGATATCCAACACATATAGGATTAGCAGGGTTTGTTGCAAAAAAAATGTTCAGTTATGTTATGATGTTATGTTAGTATGGGGAACCCCAAAATTATTGTGTTTTTACTAGTTCTATGTGAAGAATCTTAATGCGGTTCACAGGATACATCTAATTACCATGTTTCCCAAACATGCTTTATATTTATATGCTTTATATGATCTTATAGTTTTGAAAAAAAGTGGCTGTGACATAAGGGCAGACAGATATACAGTCATGAGGAATCTTTAAGGGTTTAGTTGTTGCCATTTGGCTACGGAGCCCTGAAAAATTGGCACTATCATAATTCACAAACCTTAAACGAGATTTTCCTCAACGAAAAAGATAAAGAAGAAATGGGAATCCACTTCAGTAATTAATTAATTCAGATAACGTAGAAAAGAGTCAATCCATCAGAAGTTGCAATCATCGCAGAACACGGGTATTAATATCTTTCTGTTTTCATAAATAAATTTGAATTTGACTTTGAATCATTAAAAACGTCCTACGCACCTTGCATAGTGATAGTCAGAATCAGAAATAAACCTTTATCTTCACTGGAAATAAGTAAAAATCTGTATCTATATAAGCAACAATCACATCTTCCTTTGAAACAATTTTCTATGAAAAGTCTACAGTATATTTCTCCTCTCTTATCAATTTAATAATAAGTAGGGCTAGATAAGCAAAATTCCCAGAACCTTGATGCTGTCAGCAGCATTACGACTAAATAAAAATACCTCCGATTAAGCTAATCCACCATGACTAAACATTTCGCTTCGAATATTTTCTTGTTTTCTTCCAATTTGCCTCGTAAATAATAGGTAAAATTGTTGTTGTCTCTTTTTCCTTAATTCCCCTTCTAACATAGTAGGTCATTATTATTAGCAAGGCTACAATAACGGTAATAGGCTATTAGGGAGCGGGATATTTGGTGGTAATTGCTATAATCTAAGGCATGGACTTCTTTATCATCACTTCAGGGATGTTATTCTTCATGGGTATCTAGATTTGTCAGTTTAAGGCGGCAACTGGGAACCTTCTGTAATCTTCGTGAACTTTCAACTCTTCGCTTACTCGTCTGCAATCTACGTTCAGATAAAGTTCAGGATTATCGAGAAACCATTGCCATTTTGTCAATAATCGAACCGTTTTGTGGCCGTTGGCAACCCTCTTTATTTCTACTTATGCACCTCAACATATCCTTCTAGTCTGGATTTTGCAACCCTTTGACTACTGAAATAACCCCATATACTGAAAATTTGTGTAATTTATGCTTGTGAACCGGAGGAAGGGATAGATATGCCATAATACAGGATTTTCCTAGTTTGGGTATCTATACTTTCTGTTATGTAAATGCCATCTCTGAACCACGTCTCATCTGTAAATTACTATGTAATTGTAACATTTTTGTGTGAAATAAACATTAATTTATTTATTTAATTTAGTCTGGGTATATTTCCTATATTTTTTGTATTAACAATGAGAATTAGTGCCTGTGTTTTGATTTCGTAAAATTTCAATAAGTTTTCTCGATACGAGAAAACCATGAAGGCAGCTTAAAGCAGCTACATTTGTGTGTTCGAGGAAGTAGAAAATATGGCAACATTTGTAATAATTTAAGCCCGAACCCACAGGATACCGATATATCGTAATTTTTACATGAATTCCGTTTTCCTCCATCCTTTGACCTTACAGCCTCCGCAATTCCGGTTCCAACCCTCAAAAACAACCGCTAAATTCACTCTTGCGTTTTACTGACAGTCAAGGATATCTTTTGTTGTTATTCTATTTTCAGTACGTAGTAAATGTATGTACGGACATATTCTTACCTTGTAACACGTATATTGAAACAGAAATATAGCTAGTTAGTTCTAGCGAAATTTAAAATTACACTAAATTAATTCTTATTACAAAGCTATGGCTATGGGAGCAAATTATAACTAAATTGTAGAGCAACCGCTAGTATCCTAATTACATAATATAAAAACCTTTATTAAAGATTATAGTTATGAAAAATCATACTCACATTGAAAAATCAGAAAAATAGCCTTAATAATCATAGCTCTAAATTTACATTGTACATGGATCGGGACAGAAAATTGGCCGTGACTTTATTCAGCGCCGAAATTACACTCAAAGATTTACGGTCGAAAATTTAATTAAATTGTGATAGAGAATTATTGGATTTTTCAAGTGTGATTGCGTGTCGTTAGTATGAGTACGTTTATACTGTGGGTGTATCCAGGCTGCTTACAGTCTTTGTCGTAGAAAGTTGGGTTCACCAAGGACCTCAATCTAGTCATTTTTGTGTCAAATTAAGACAAGCATTATCATACGTGTGTTTACTGTCTTTTTTAATTTTTATATAATCAATACTAATATTATAAAGCTGAAGAGTTTGTTTGTTTGAAAAAATATTTCAGTGATAGATAGCCCATTAATCACGGGCTACAACGTAAAGCATTATTCTAAGATAGATCATTAACCTGAAAAATAATTAGTTATGGGTTAAGTGTAAATAATTATAATAAGTAAAGTATATCTGCATTATAGTTTACTTAACACCTATAAATGTATGTAGCTCTCTATTTATGTTGTAAAAATAAAAGAAAAAGAAACGACCATAAAATTGTTTAACCTAGTTTAAGACCCACTTACACTAATACATAATGCTGTTTGGACCTATCTTTTTTAAAGGTTTACAAAGCCGTTCAAACGTATACCAATAATTATGGTTTCAATTAAGTACCCGTTTTCTCTTCTAAATCGGTCCCTGCAGTGGAATTATTCTGTCGTATGGGGTGGAAGGCAATGGGCAAGGACGTGCCTGATTTATGAATAGACGTTAACTTTGGAGGCCGCGGCATTAGCGGGATTGATTGCCGCCCGATAGTGTTGCCATGCAGATAAATTATATCTAAACTACCCTCATTTCGGTGGTCTTGCAATCTAGGAGTGTTTACTCTAGAAATATTGGGTGATATTCATGTTTTATTGTGTATTCATTTCGTTTCAGACTTTCTTTATAGATATTCCCAAATTGTTTTTTTCCTCATTCTGAAATAATACGCCATGCCCTTATTTCTTAACGGCTTAAGCATGGAAGTATAATTTCATTGATATTTGAATATGACTTGTAGACTAATCAAACTAGACAATTTGAAAACAACTAAATCGTATTTTTTTTGTTATTTCCTTAATATTTTTTGTATAAACAATTTAGTATTAAAACTTTTAGACTGATCTGACCATGGAATCCCTGTGCTTCTAAGCAAATAAATGTATTGTATTTGACTTTAATAATCTAAAAATCTAATGGAAAACGTAAAACAATCATCTGCAAGTTGAAAAATAAAAAAAAATGCACAACGTATTAGTAACAGAAAGACTAATCCCACTAATAGGAAGCTAACGGCTATGTATACCATATCGGCCCCCATCGAAATTTGCATGCCGTTGCAATTAGGTGCGAGCTTTTGTTTGCGAGACGGCCAACGATTTGTGAGCAACTGCCAACGGCTTACGTAGGAAAGCGCCAAATGCGTTGTTCGATACCAACGGTCAGTAAATATTTAGGATGCTAGTAAAATTTCTGTAGCTGAATTTACGCTGCGTTCGGGGCGAGTATTCGCGACACTTAACTGTATACAATAATACATGCGAGTCTTATTTTTACGTATCTCTTAATTGCTCACCATCTTCATGCTAGATTTCTATGAAACTGCAATTAAAATGATTATAAACCAGGCCAACAATAAGGCTCTGTCGGCAAAAATGTAGCTAACTTTAGTTATCTATTTAATATCAACAAAGAAATTATCTAATATATAAAATTCTCGTGTCACAGTTTTCGTTGCCATACTCCTCCGAAACGGCTTGACTGATTTTGATGAAATTTTCTGAGCATATTGAGTAGGTCTGAGAATCGGCTAACATCTATTTTTCATTTTGCAAAACAACGTTTGCTGGGGTCGGCTAGTATTTTATAAATATATATTTTAATTTATATAATTATCATTTGACTAAAAAATAATGGTTTCAAATAATACGAATCAATAAGAATACATATTGGTATTTTCAATGTTTCTTCAGTTAATACAAACCCGTTATAAAATAGAGATAAGGGTGATTTTCAGATTTTATGTCTACTTATCCCCTTTGCAGGGGATGCTCGCATGGATTTCTGAAGTAAACCACCTGTAACGACGTCAAACCAGGAACTGTCCGTTAGACTATCGTTTTGACAGACACCTTGCTCGTTCCAGTAGCAACCCTCGCCTTCCGTACCAGCTAGGTGCGCATAGAAGTACAAAGTCAACAATAAATACAATAACTAAAATATATATAATCAATTTACGATATTATATTATGTTATCTGTTTAACGCCCGACATGAAATCTGAAACACACTCGAAATTAAGTGGTAAAAGTCAAAAGTCAAAGTCAAAACGTTTATTTCCTTAGAAGCACATAGCCTACATGGACAGCTGCTGCAATTGGAATACCTCAAATAATCACCGAAGTGGTTTTCGGTAGACAAATTTACCAAATCTGACTAAATAAAAAGATGTCACCATACTTTCTTGAATTTGCCATTAGATTTTGGCAATCATATCAAACCCTTTGCCAAACTTGAACGTAAAAAAACCTTATTGGAGCTGATTAGATTATCAACTCGATTGTACTTTGTCATAATTTGGGCGACATGGTAACAATTTATAGCTAAGTCTCCTATAAAATCCATTTTAAATAACTGATGAGCCTAGACTAACGTCGAATTATAGACTCGAACTAAATTAAATCGATTTCAGTATGACACACAGGAAAGGAAAAGCAGTAGTATAATTCTGCAAGCCTAGTTGGATTGAAGCTGCAATTTGTTCTCAGACGTTTCTAATGGGCAATATACACCAGACTCGCTCTGTTAACTATGCGAACACGCATTGCGGAAGCAATTAGGGATGGTCTCATGCAAAAGCTCTCATTTTATTGTGCACACGTAAGCATAATGTAGACTACCATAAACATGAATTGTTGTTTAATGTGTAACAGAGAAAACCCACTAAACGCTTTTGAAATCATTGGTTCGTTCCCAGTGGATGTAACAAGATCTATAATGGATCTAGTTGAACTTTTTCCCATTAACACCGCGGACACTACTATTGACATAAAAAATAAAATTTATAAATTGTTTTCCAAACTAACATAGACATTTTAATAATTTTTAATAAGTGATAAACCTCACTTTGCAGGTTAAACTATTTTTAAATTTTATGCAGAAAAAGTTAAGACACATTCGTAACCTTCGCGCACAGGATTCGAACCTGCATCTCCGGGACGTAGTATGTAGACATAATACGTACCTTTCCAAATTTCTATATGTAAGCATTATACGATGTATATAAATGTATTTTTTACGATTTTTTTTTCTATAGATTTATATATAAATTTCTTAACCAACAATCTAAAAATTATGACTACTTACATATTCCGGTGACTCGAACCCTATTACACTGAAATGAAGCTGTTCATAATTTATGTCCTTTGAAATGAAAATGTCCTCGAGCTTTCAGAGAAACTTTAAAGCTCTACAGACAGATATTATTAAAATATTATGAATGTTCCTAAAACCAAGAATGTTGTTTTAATATCTTGGGTCACTTTGCAGGGGATTTTGTATTGTAAGGATGAGCTCTTTACTTCATTGCAATGTAATAAACATTATAAGGGATATCATACAATTATGATGACAAATCTAGCTAGATCATTTTATGAAATAAAAGATTGTGAATATAAACATAAACATTTAAATATACAAGATGTTTCAAAATTGGTATATACAGCGATTTTTTCGTGTTTCGTAATGTGGTCCGGAACCATAAGCCATCTATCTTCTAGGTCTTCATGTCCCATCTTAGACCACATCGTCACTTTACATCAGGTGAGATTGTGGTCAAATGAAGGCTTATCGAGCATAAAAAAGGGTCCAAGAGATGGACACATAGTCAATAGTTTTTCTTCTACGATTTTTCAATTTAGAAGTCAATGGACTTAAATAAAAGTCGAAATAAAAGTTTTAAAGTGTAAATCTATCAAACCAATTTCTACGCTACTAACAGCCTAAATTATTCTATTTTATATTTTTTTTTATTTTTAAAAATTAATCCAGGTAGGGACTAGAAGACAATCTTCTAAAATCGCAATCAAATATAAATATATATATATTATTATTGTATATATACAAGATATTTCAAAATTGGTATATAAAACTGAAGGGGTCCGAAAGATGTGCTCATGGCAAGTAGTTTTATTCTACGATTTTTCAATTTGGAAGTCTATTTGTCGAAAAATATGTTTTAAAGTCAACCATCAATCAATCCAATTTTTACGCCAGTGACAGCTTCAAATATTAATTTTTAATGGAGGCCTTAAGCCGTATCAATTTAAGTAAACCCTTTATAAAATTAATAAAAAATCGTTTTTAATTAATTTAACTTTTTCCAGGGGTTAAAAAAACCAACTGAAATGAGGCTAAACATGACCTAGAGATTAGAATAAGGAACACAAATAACAGGTTTAAAAAAAAAAAAAAAAGAGCTTATGTTAGTTAGAAACTGTGTTTACAGCAAGGTTACAGCAACCCCGCAAAACACGTATAAATATAAAATACCTTACAAACGCAAATAAACTTTCGATATACTATGATATATATTAAAACTAATTAGTTATTATTGTGAGGACGCCCTCTGGCCAGGTGGGATGACGACCTGCGAAAGACTGCAGGCAGGTGCTGCATGCGTCAAGCCGAGGACAGGGCGCTGTGGCGCTCATTAGGGGAGGCCTAATAAATAATAAATAAATAAAGATTTCCGGACAATCCACACAACAACATCTAGCCCCGTGGAATGCTCTAAGCTTGTGCTACGGGTACTAGACATCTGATATACTTAATATAATAGGCGTACATATATAGATATTTTTTTATTATACATATGAAACACCCAGACCAAGCAGAAAGTGCTTGCAGAACATACAAACACTTTGACCCTCCAGACCTATGTCCAGCAGAGGACTAATATAGGCTGATGATGATGATGATGAGTTATTATTATCGGGAGAAAAAAGACACTACAATCACATATTTTTATATATCGACAGATATGATACGTCATATTCATTGGAATTTTTATTATGAGGTGATACATTAACACTCGTTTTCATTCATAAGTCTGGAATATTGAATAGAAATATATTCATAAAAACTGATATTTCTGGATTATATTACTGAATTGGCTAAAACAACTATAGGCCTATTTATGCTTTATTTTGCGACTATTATAGAGATAAACAGGGGTGGAAAGCTTTAATTGAACGGTAATCAAACAGATTTAGCACTAATTAAGGTTTATCAAAAACTTATTTTATTAAACTGACTAATTTTTATAAGTCTGATATAAAAATTATGAAATATTAACCATTAAAATAAAGTTAAAATTTCTTGATTGACATAAAAACATTTAACGAATATAAATGGTCCCAGAGCTCCCAAAATAGTACAGAACAGATTTCAGGGTTTCATGAGATTTCAGTAGCAAATGGCTTCTCCAAAATGATGGACTATTACAATTAATGTCTCAAAAAATTTACATAATGAAACACAGAAAAGGAAATAAACCACAGAAATTTTTGCTATCTGATATTTAATGCTATTTCTGGTGATCAAAACAGTCCCTGGAACAGCATCGGTATGTGATAGTTTTAGGTTATAACAAATTTTACTGACAAAAAAAGAATACAATTCATAAATAAGGTTTAAACTAGATAATTATAATAAGCTGGCACGTACCGTCTTTGCACAGATGGAAACCCCTTTTTTTGATCACTCTACCTATTGCTGAAACCAGCAAGATCCGAACAGTAGTTTTTGAGTTTATTGCGAACATGAAGACAGACAGAAGCGGTCCGTTTTTCCTCTACCACCTATAATCTCAATACACGCTACTTTTAAAAAGGAGGCTGGCGTGTAGAGGGGACAAGCGGGACATCGTATTAGCGATATCCCGCTGGTCCCCTCTACGGGTCACTCAGAGGGGACAAGTCAGCTGTGGAATTTTCTGATGACCCAGATGTCCCCTCTGGATAAGTTGCAGTTAAATTTTACTTGAAATTGTATATTAAAACTATAGTTGTTTTGCAAAAATTTTTTTTTTTTACAAAATTAAAAATAGATGTTGGGTGATTCTTATAGATACCGGATAAGCACAAAAAATTTCATCAATATCGGTCAAGCCGTTTCGGAGGAGTTCGATTACGCACCCCGTGACAGAAGAATTTTATATATTAGATAATATAACAAACATCAGAAAAAGAAAAGAAATTGGACGAATAATCAGCCTCCTTTTTAAAAGTAGCGAGTATTGAGATTATATAGAACTACCTACTACGTCCACGTCCTTAATTTAGCACCTTGATTTTGTTTAAATATAATTTATTCTTCTAAATAAAAATAAAACAAATGTTGAAAATCCATTAAAGAAATCCATTGTAAACACATAATGTGTATGTGTAACATACAGTGATAGCTAAAAATTATTTATATTGCGCTTTGCTGCAAAACAATTAAATGCAGATCAAAATTTTATTGATTTGTTTTGTTGTTATATACCGAATAATTTATAAAACTTTTGTGGAATTTCACTGTTGAAAGAGTTACTAAAAAAACACAATAAGCCCCGCCGCACATGTCCACACTCGCATTGGCCGTCGTGTGTTTGAAACCTATAGTGGCGTAGGACCGAACTCCGCACGTGATGGAGTGCGTGCGGGGGCATGTGCGGAGGGGCTAAGCATTCGTTAGGCATAACCTTTTGACCGCCACGCCCCAAACGCATTCTCGTAACCTCTACGCCAAAGCACAAAGTGATCAAAAATACCTACGAATAAAATAGTGCTGCCAAGAGTCGATAAAATGTATTTTGTCGATAAACACATGGAGACTTGATTTCGTTGGTTTTTTATGCAATAAACAACTTTTTTAAATCTGGGATGTTTTATTACCTTTTGAACGTCACCTTAAAATTATAAAATCTAACTCTCCAAGCCATCCAAGTTACAAAACGAAAGGCTTTAGGTTAAAGGCATTATTTTTAATTTTCGAGTTTTACTTGATACCAATTTACTCAATAATATATAAATTATTACGCCGCAGTTGCCGGTGTTTTGACTATATAAAACAAGAAATCAGATCGATAACAAATATTTTCAAATAACAACATCACATCACTATTCACCCACGAGACGTCTTCTGTTGTCGTGAATAGCAGACGTTGGCGCGGCGGGCACGTTGTTTGAAAGCTTGCTTACGTCTGAGGTAGTGATGTGATAGGTCGCTGATTATCGATAGGCGGAGAGGTTATTGGACACTGAGCGATTATTGGCAGAAGTATTTTATACCTAATTATCTTCCTTGCTACTTGGAATTTCTTCTCATTAATTATCATATTAGGAAATTTTACAAGGTAGGTATTTTATTTCCTTCATTCTTTATTCATTGTAAATTGTCTTAAAAAATCATTTCTACGCATTACCTATCCATCTAACATCTTTTATTGATTTTCTGTCCACGTAATTATTTCCTTGTGTCGGATACCTATCTCGTAATCGAACCGATTTAGGTACCTACACTACCTACTTACCAATGATGAAAGTGCATACCTATCTAGTAGGTACACAAAAATGTGTCCCGTTCCTAACGTAGGCAGTGTAGGCACCTACTGTAATCTTACAAGAACGAAATAATGTAGGTTGGTATGTACCTACCTACCCACCGAACTAAAGGGAACCTGTGTGCTTCGAAGCAGAAACATGCTTTTGTCGAAGTTTGAAACGAGAGATCTACAAATACCTACATTTTACCTATGAATAAAAAATTACTCATATGCAATTTTTTTTTTTCATAAAGTGTTTGCAGAGTTTAAATTTGGATTTATTATGATATGATAATAGATATTTATTATTTTTATCATGAGAATGAACATGATATAAATAATTAATATCTTGTTAAAATTTAAATTGTCTATTTTTTATCACCTTCGGTTGGTATATTTTTTATCAACACTAGCGGTCGGCTCCTGCCGACAATGGCGTGGCGAATCACGCCCGCTGACGGGATTTTATCTCAGTTTTTCATCATCGAAATTTTTATACAACTAGGGGTTTTTCTTATAAACCTTTAGTATAGATGTATAATAACTAAATCAATGTTCATTTTAGGAAACATAAAACGCAGAACTAACTGTTTAAAGATTGTGTATTTCGTTTTTCTTTTGGAGTAGTTTTGGTCGTCATATGACGACGCTGGCGTAGTGAGCTCAATTTGTTATGTCGAGTATAGCCGACGGTGGCGGTGAAAAGGTTTAACGCAGTCTCAAAAAATACCTACGGCGTCTAGTCTATGCCTCATTTCGTCAACAAATATGGAAACAAAATGCCTTTTCCTTCCTGTACCCAAACGACGAAGCAAGTGGGTAAATACGAGTCAATTAAACTGTTTTCCCTACGTGTTTCGCTGCCAAAATGGGCACAAACGGGAATAAACGTGGTGCTTCGTGGACTTTATGTACCTACTGGCTGATTGAGTAACCGTTTAGATTTGGGATTCACTACGGAATTGAAGCAATGCGTATAGCTTTAAAAACATATAATGTACATAGGTACTTAATTATCTAAGCTTGTCTCACTGACTGCAATTTTAAATAAATTTGATAAGTATGAGCATTGAACTCATTCACCAAGGGTTCCGTGTAATTCAACAGTTAAAACACTTTTTGTAATTAAAAAAACAACTAATTTTTTTTCTGTGTTTAGATAACAATCCACCTACTTTTTGAAAGTCGGTTGAAATATAAAAATTAAGGCGTGTATGTTATATCTGAATTAAAACAAGTAGATTTTTAACAACAAACAACCGACTTCTGGTTTGGACAATCTATATAAATAAAAATGAATTGTTGTTCGTTAGTCTGATTAAAACTCCAGAACGGCTGAACGGCTTTATCTTATCATAGTCTTGAAATGTTCGTAAAGGTCCAGGGAAGGTTTAAAAGGCGAGAAAAAATCAAATAATTGCCGGGAATTTTTTTTAATAAAAACCCTTGCGAAGCCGGATCGAGCCACCAGTTATGAATAAATTTTTGAGTAGGTACAACTCAGGCCATTGGCATAAATATGTTGCCCTCCATGGGTGCAACCATTTCCGACTATTTTCAATATTCGAGCATTCGATAATTGGGAGGTCCGGATTGTCCGGAAATATTTATTTATTTTAATATAATGATTTTCAAATTTTTTCGTCTGTCCTTTACTTTTCTCAAAGTCTTTTTTTTATTTACTTGTTAAAGGCTCCGTACGCAATGGATTAAGATGGGATATGGTTTGCACTGCTCTGCTCAATTGTATGTCATAACTCATAAGCCACTTATGCGACAGGTTAAACTTGATAACGGAAAAATGCTATAGACAAGAATATGAATGGGAAGTTTTACGAAAAGAAAAAAAGGCGACGCGAAAATAAAGCTAATGGCAAATAATTGCTCTTGCTGTCTGACGAAACACTTATTTCTCATTATAACTCTTCCTTTCTCTCGACAACTCCATTCTCTCTGTCAAATGCAAGGGAATACAACATGATGTCATCTCCAACAGTCGTAAGTGGCAACTCGTGGTAGGGCAACAGTCTTGCTTTGTTGTAAAAAAATAAAAACTATCCATAGATTTAGCGATTCATCTTGAATTTAGTTTGAAATAATGTAATTTTTGTGCAATAAAGTTTTTTCATTCATTTATGTTATAGAATAAAGATGGTATTTAAATATTTTCATGTCAAAATAGTCAACAAAATTAGCTGTCCATGCTAATTTTGTTGACCATTTTGACAAAAAAATATTTTAATATCTGGGGGCACGGCAGTGCCCCCACCAAGTCGAGCAAAAAAGCGTCACGGCCGTACCATCCTTTTCTCGAAGCAATTCAGGCCATTTTCGAACCCCTGTAACTTCGTTGTGGATAAAACTAGAAGACTGAAATTTTCAGTAACCATGCAGGCATTGTAAGAGACGGTATATTTCAAATTTCATTCAATTTGAACCAGTATTTTAAGAATAATAACGGGTCAAATTTCGTAATTTTGTCACTCATTGACTCACGGATCATCAAAATTCTAAGGCACTTGTAGCAGACCTAGAAGCTTCAAATTTGGAATATAAGTAGAGTTTGGTGTATGAATCAAGTAAAAACTAAAAAATCTAGAAAAGACCGGTATAGAGGGCGCTGTCGCAACGCCACGTATATACGAAATATATACGAAAAGTTCATAAGTCAGAGGGCTTTAAGAAAATTCGTTGCTGGTAAAACATATAAACAATAAGTAGAAGGTACCGAAATTGAAAAAAGTAGAACTGTCTACAAAATACAAAAAGAAATGAGATCCCATCAAAAACAATACTTGTCAAAATAACCAAGTCTCGCAACTCAGTTGTTCTGCGGTAAAAAGTTGTGAGATCCATGTAATACCAAGTCGGTTATTAATTTATTCAGTCTCTACATAAGCGAATGTTTTAAATAAATATATTAAGACTTGACCATCGCCTGAAAACACGTGTAAATTCAATTATTTAGTGCGATGGCCAAGTCTCAATATATTTATATAAAACATTCGCTTAAGTAGAGACTGAATAAATTAATAACCGACTTGGTATTACATGGATCTCACAACTTTTTACCGCAGAACAACTGAGTTGCGAGACTTGGTTATTTTGACAAGTATTGTTTTTGATGGGATCATCTTTATTCAAGAATGCGATAATTGTAATACCTACCTACAACTTTTGTTTTATTATGAAACATTAAAATACTACAGACAAGGGAGTCTACTTTTTTACTTACATAATACAAAATTAATTAATGATAACAATACATTTTTAACACGTACGTAGTGCTCCTTTTTTTTTAAAGCTGTATAAGCCTTCATTGGACCACAATCTCACCTGATGTACAGTGACGATGTGGTCTAAGATGGGACATGAAGACCTAGAAGGTCCTTACCAAAAGACTAAGGAAACATTAAAATTTTAACAAGAACATCACTTATAATTATAAAACATACGAACCTGCCAGGAACCTACAAATTAATAACAGGACAATGTATTTTCAAATTATTAGAGACATTGTTTGGTGTGTAATTCCAATCTACCGTGTGGCTTGAAAGCAAATTTCATATTAACTAGTTGTAGTTAATAATAATATATACTTAGTAATTAAGTAGTAAGTATTCATTTAATTCTAGCACATTATGTGTAGATGTCATTTACTTATATTCAAATGCAATCGACTCCATTTTTTGTATGACTTGAAAAAAATGATATCCCTACAAATCTGATCTGCCCATGATTAGGAATTTTTCACAGAAGTTTCTGAACATTGCCCTAGACATACAAAGGTTTAATGAATATATCCTTTATAGACAGACAAATCTGTGTGCTAATTAATAGGCATATTTTGGTAAATGCATAATGCGACTACATTTTGCATTCCTTGTGACAATACCTATTTTATCCTATTAACCTAACATACTTAGAGGAGTAGCTAAAGTGAGAGGGCTGATCTTCAAAGCCGAAAAATAAAAAAAAATATAACGAGTAAGAAAGTGAAATACCTGGAATAAATCTGGATCTGGAAAAAAAACAATAATTATATCAAAAACGTATGTACATTTATACTAATTTATAATAATTAACGCAGTTCCACAAAGTAATAAGAAATATGCACGTGTCTTCAAAATAACCAAAATATTTTAATTTTACAAAACCATACAATTATTTTATAATTTAGAATCATAATTTAATAGTGAAATTCAAACATTAAAACCTTACCGTTTTAATTAACATTCCACACGCCTGCAACCCTCCTCGAATAATTTTATAGTGCGCACCGCTAACGAGTGGAATTCTCTCTACTGTATTTTCAATAACTTAGGTTACAAAAAAGATATCAAAACAAACTTCCTATCGTTAGAAAACTCTACAACTTTTAATTAAAAGCTTCTTACCAACCTCTAAAACTCTAATAAAAAAAGAGAACTTAGTTCTGGTCATATAAAATAAGTAAGACGGGTTTACAGATAAAACAACAAATAATTTCAGAAAATAACAATTCAACTATTTACAAAAAAAAGTTTTACAAACCTTGATTTAATTGTATGGGTAAGTTTATTAGCAGACTACCCCATATATTCGCTTTTTTGACCATTCCATGGATAAACTGTCAAAACGGAAAAGGATATCAAAACGAACTACGTTAGACAACTCACACTTCCAAATCCAAAGTCATCCATCACTTTTATTAATTTTTAAATGCACCGATAAAATTTTAAAATGAAGTCTCAAAACTCATTTTAATTAGGTATAGTTTTATGTATGTGGGCAACCGTTTCAGGGACTAACCGGAACATGACAGACACACAAAAAATCAAAATCAATATTTATAGGAGTATCTGCACTACTTTTATTTGCAGTAAAACTTGGTAAAATTATATTTTTGTCCCAACACTACTCTATTAAATTTAAATTAAATGTTGATAGTCATAAATATTCAATAATTAAAAACAAGATAACATATTGATATGATAGTCTCGGTGCTAAAACTAGTCCGTGGAAGCAACAAAATGTGTTTCAATCCCAGAAGGCAGGCTAATTGCAATATCGGTTTAACGAATATTGTTTATATCTATTGAGCTATTAATGCTGACTAAAAGATGCGTAGAGCAGTGTGAAGTAAGAATATGATGTTGTCAGTATCTGAAATAGAAAAATGTAATGTTTAAGTTCATCAAATTTAAGGAAATGATCATATTCTTGTCTCATATTATGCGGATCGGTCTAACATAGATGATGTATGTGTGTAAGTCGGTAGGTATGTTTTTTTTTCTTTCACGAAAAAACAACTGAATTGGTTTTTATGAAAATCCATAATAATATATATAGCAGAATAAGAACACATAGGTTCCTTTTTACCGCGCTAAAATACCACATTACACCGGAAAAACAATTTTTGAGCATAGCTCAATTTTGGTTCAAATTTGGCGCAGACATAGGTAATAGTTTTCCCAGTAAAGGAAACAAGCAACTTTTGACCGCGTGAAAAATCTATTACTTACAGGTAATTTATTTGCCTATACTACTAACTTTACTGTATCGTTAATACCGTTTTTGCATTAGATAGGAAAAGTATTTTGTTTGTGATTTTTTTTTATAATTTGTAGTTTGAAAAACCTAATCTAAAATTCAAATTTTGAAACATTTGTTCTTATGGTAGTTTCAAAACAGTTTCAAACTTATAAATTATTTTAAGCATAAGTACCACTTATAAAATATTTATAAACTTATAAATTATTTTTAGTAAGCCACTTTTCAGCTATGTTTGTGGCAAGTGATTTTTGCCTCTAGTGTGATTAGGTACTCTTTTCAAAATGTTTTTGTTATTAATTTTTGCGAGCCGAATAAGGTAATCCAAAAACCTATGAAAGTTGAATATCTCTAAAACTATCAAAAATCGTAGAACATATATGCATGGGGATGAAATCTATTCACAAGAACCTCTCCCATCGGCCATGTTATTTTGGACTAATGAAATGTGTATTTATTTATTGTGTTTAAGTTTGTTTTTATAGCGGCAACAGCAAAACATTTCATCTCTTGAGATGAAATGTTTTGCTGTTGCCGCAGTCACCAGGGACTGACAGACAGACATACAAAGAAGTATCAGTGAATATGGTTCCGTTATTAGGTGGCTGTCCATTTTAAGTCACCACGTATATTTATTTGTTTGTCGGTCCATTCGGTGTACACTTTTTATCTTGGTCCTTAATTTCTGGATAAAATACCTATTACTTGTATTTTAAGTTTAAAAACGAAAAATATTTTTAAAACCTTAACATCAATTTAACTAATCAATTTAAAATTGAATTTTAATTAGAATAATTGGCTTTTCACACATATGAATAATTTTATTATGTAGGAACATATGCTTATATCATGAAATATAATTTCAATGCTATCTGTATGTATTAAAATAATTTTTGAACGAGCTATTTGAAAGACAACTAAATAATAGGAAAATGTATTTTGAAATTATTTATTAGAGCGTTTGGCGTGTAATTTCAGTGAACCGCCGTCTGGCATTGAAAGGTAGGTTTCATTAAATAGCTGACATATTAATCGATCTAATAATGTTTAGGTACTGTATGATTTTAGTGTTATTTATTTAAAAATTGCTTACTCTTTAATAAAACTTATTGATATTTAATAAGTGATAAACCTCACTTTTCGATAAGTTTGCGACTTAAGTATGAGTATTTAAATAAAATAAAATGGGTTTTGTTACAGACAACGCAATAGTCCATATTTATACGAGAAATTAAAAAGTAAGAACACAAAATAACTTAGAAAATAATAAAATAAAATTTATAAAAAAATATATATATCCTCTATAATAGTATTGAACCTGAATTGCAATTTCAGCTACGGAAAGTAGAATAGTCCTGGGACTTTCTACGAGATGTCGTTAGTCGGGGCTTGACCCGATATTTCAAGTGCAGAAGGATTTCGACCTATCACGTGATGGACGCGCTTGTGTAATTGATAGTACGTCAGGGCGCTTTCCCGGGGTAGCTGGTTCGAATCCTGCATGCGAAGGTTACGGATGCGTCTAAAGGTTAGAATGGACTTGAACAAATCACTGAATATCGTAATGTGTGGTAAATTTTGGAGGTTTTGTCTGTTCACGTCCGTTAGTGGTATGGTAACCCTCTGAATCCTTACACGTGACCTCCGGGTAGTGCTAAGAACAGTCTCTGGAGGTAGGCTTCGGCCGCGGCTTGTCACCACCCTCCGGGCTGGGCCAGTGCGTGAAGCGATTTTTTCGTGTTTCGTAATGTAGTCCGGAGAAGCCATCTACGTTCTAGGTCTTCATGTCCCATCTTAGACCACATCTTCACTTTACATCAGGTGAGATTGTGGTCAAATGAAGGCTTATCGAGCATAAAAAAATATAATAATAATGTGGCTACTCAAAACTACATAAAATTGTCCTATAGCTTAGAATACTTACTGAGCTGTATGTAACCAAAGTAATATTGCTGAATTTTAAAGCCGTAAAATATAATGGCTTTTGAGATCTGAAACAAATTTAAAAATAAATAAGTTACGGCCGATTTTCCTCATAAAAAATCTAAAAGAATTATTATTACTTGCCAAAATTAAGATAGGGCTACAATAAGTCTTCGTCTACCTCACCACCAGGTGAAATTGTGGACAAAAATAGATCTATCTCCCATAAATATAAAAAAAAAAAATAAGCATGTTGTCGGGTAATAAGATAATACAATGCTAATTCTTATTTAAGATATTTCGTAATTCGAAAGCGAATTAATTATTTTGAGATATTATTTATTAATAATAATAATAATAAATATTTCTAGACAATTCACACAACAACATCTAGCCCCGTGGTAAGCTCTAAGCTTGTGTTACGGGTCCTAGATATCTGATATACTTAATATAATAGTCATACATATATACCTTTGTAACATCAAAAGTAATGCCTTACGGGATCGCACGTCCGCTTTGTACCAACCACTCTCGTACACTGCGTCCGATACACTAACACTCTGAAATATATATAATATACTTATAGCAAACTCGTGTGCGTTACAGCATTTAAACTGGAGGACGCCTGAACTATTTTTAATAGATTATTATTGTTGGATTTGTTAGATCAGAACAATTTTAGGAAATTTTGGAAACCGGAAAATTAAGGAACTTTCTCCAACAAATAATAGAACATATTGTTCCCGGGTAAAGACCTTTCCAAATATGGAATAGTAGGTATCAATTGAAAAGGTTTAATCGCGCGCAGAGCCCTAAAAAGAGAAACAGAACGTAACTGAAAATGTTTTTTTCCCATGCGATCATGATATGTGTGGTATAATTAATACGTGTTTAAATACGATCTTACCACTCTGAAAATTTCATCAGCATACCAACAAACGATGCCCATTTGAGTGAGGGCAGCTCCAAGGAAAAACTTGTTGCTCATCGATAACCACGAATCTAGAAACTGAAATACATCACTAACATAAATGATCTGAAACTAGAACTTAATTTTAAAATATATATATATATAATATACAAAGTGTTTGGATATGGTATATGAAACAGAAAAACATATTTTGTTCCAAGATTTTACGATTTAGTAGCTCATTTTTGGAACAAAATATTTGTGTATATCTTTAAATCCAATTTTATCGTGAGTGGCCTTTTAGAACCCTGTTAGTTGTGGAGCCTTTTAGTGTATTAAATTGGATACCTTGAGAGGTATCAATTAAAGTAAAATCTATCTATATGTATATTTAACTTAACCACATTATTATTATTATTATAAGCCCCCAGTGTCCCACTGCTGGGCAAAGGCCTCCCCCCATTTTTTCCACAACTCCCGATCTCCGGCCACGTCTCGCCAGTCATGCAGAAAACTGTCAAGCTCGTCCCGCCATCGTCGCCGAGGTCTGCCGCGTCGCACCAGACTTCATCAATCCGGAGATTTACGATTCTATCAGGCAAATATTTTAAATCTTTGTCAGGTACCCCACTGACATAGACAAAGATATCGTTAAGTAGCTCATAATGAAATGAGTGCAAATCGAGACACTGTGGTGACTGGACATGTTGGACCTAATAAGGTCCAACAAGTCTCTGAAATGTTATCTTAACCTGAATTTATTTAGTCAGTTCTCCATTGATTTCATAGGAGGGCATACTTTACTTGACATCCTTTTATTCCAATAAATTAATTAATTGAAGTTGTTTAACATCTTACCGCAACATTAAAAGCACAGCTACATATATTGATTGAGCTCAGGACAACGTTAATCAGATTAGCTGCTCCAAATGCGTCCTCCAAATCATTTGTATACCTAAAATATTCCCAGATAAATATTTGAAAATTATAATAGCGATTTGGCTACTTTATGAACAAGACGTAACTACTTAAAGTAATAAAATTTAACAATTTAAATAATGTCCATTGAACTTTGAAAAAAATTCTATGAAGCATGGAAAGACCGTTGCTTATAAGTGAAGGTACACTTAGAGGTGATTCCCTTACATCACACGTTCAGATCACCTGTCAGGCAACCCCAGTGGAAACCGGCACTGTTGTGGAAAGATTATCAACCTGTCAGGTATACCGTAACGTGTGGCTACCTTAAAACACCGCATCAAAAGGAGTTTTTGTTTATGCGCTGTATTTTAATTGCGGTGTTACGCCTATGAAACAAATTACAAAGATTTAGCACCAGAGGACCAGGTACCAGAGGAGCAAACACTTAGGGACCTATGACTCTCATAAATTCCCGCATTTCGCTTCGATGGTTAAAAGTATAGGTAAAACTTGAATCATACTGGATAAGCCGCTGATGAATCTTCACGGCCTCTGTGATATTAGCGTAGCAGTCTACATTCCCTATATTCTTCTTGATATCCTCTACAGACACCAGACTGCGTATTTTCAGCTGAAGAATACGGAGTAACATGCTCATGTGACTGGTCATTGTCATGAACAGTAAATCAGTGCCCAGCATCACAGAAACTGAAAGCGCTCCTGTGGAGGAAAACTTTATTGAAGTATAACAAGTTAGAATTAAAATACAGTTTAGTCATATTCAAGTTTAACCCAAGTAGACAAATTTTGACAAATTGTACTTTCTTAAAAATAAATAACTATTCAAGACATTTACGAATTTGAAACTACATAAATACTATCAAAGCTTAATAAAGAATCGGAGCATTACACAAAATATCGCTAGTTCACAAAATATCTTTCGACTAGTAAAATTTATTGATGATGACCGGTTGAATAGTAACGGGAAACCCAAACAAACTCACTCACTCATTATCAACTTTTGTTAGCAACGTGACGTACAAATGAAATATGTTCCACGTTGAAATTGAAACGCGTATCTTGTTTTTCCTATCCGAATATGGCAGTTTCATATCCGTTCAATCATTCTGCACGAGTACGTATCGACTGGCACGAATCGCATGACTTCCGCATATAATCGCATGGGTTTCCACAAATGATATCAAAAATAAAATAACAAAGAATTAAATGAAAATGTGATAAAATTGATAACAAGTTTAATGAGGAATGTCTCTTAATTTACTTAACCAAATGCTTTTCTGTGCACGTATTTTGCTTCGCTATCTTATTGTAATCATTAGAATAATTTAGATTAATTCTACAAATGTCTGCGTAACCCAAATTTATTTTCAGAAAGTATGTTTATGATTTGTATAACACGTTTTTGGAGTTTACTCCTTAAGAAATGATTTGAGTTATAAGGCCCGGAAATTTTACGAAAAGTTGGCGTTACGTAGAAAGAGACAAACATATATATCTGTAGGATTGAACGTGTAAAAGAATGAGATGGAATACATTACACAGCGTTTCTCATTCTCGGGGTCTCCTCTTTGCGCCGATACTTCGTTGACAACGACATCTGACATTGACATCATAGATATTAAATAAATCCGAAACCAAAAGAGCTAAACCTCGTCTGGCCTTTTAGTACCATGGACGTACAATTTTGTGGCACTAAAGTGCCAGAGGACGTTCAAGTGGATATATATCATAATTATCGTTCGTAAGGAGTAAACTCCAATCGTGCGTCGTAGCTGACACACACACACTTTTTTTATTGCACTATCACTTTCAATTCAATAAACTTGTTAAGAAGAAACATAATTGAGGCGTGGTAATATAATAATTATAGGCATAAGATCTAAAGAGAAGTTTTCTGATAGAAACAGTCATTAATGGTTGCTTTATAATTGACATAAAGTTTTTAAAGCCTAAAGCCTAGGATACTCGTATAATATAGCTTAATTTTATTTATTTTTCCATAAAGTCACAACAAATTTATAGCAGCTTACCTCCGCATGTCTCGAAGAAAAAAGTAAGTTCGTGATATATCGGTTTCGATTTGTCGAATGGATACAACAATAGAAAGACGTATCCTAATTCCGTGGGTGTTCCTCGAGCAATGAAGTATATGTATTCGGCGATAGGCGTCATACCGTATAGAACGATACCAAATACGTTCCAGAAACTGTATACTGGAAATTATAATAGCAATTTTGATAAATAAACTAAGATTACAGAACTCTGTAATCTGAATAGTAATTCAGGTACACGTATTCAAAATATGGATTAATATATTATGTAACCTTTACAGGTACAGTTAACCGTAAGGAGAAATAAAATCTAACCCAGTCAACAAATAGCAGCTAACACAGAAGGGTTGTTAGCATTGTCATATAGAATGACAAAACAGCATTCAAATCATCTGTGAACTTCTTAATTTTAGCTAGATCTTTACAAACAGCTTGTGTCAATCCAAGGAGTAAGATAGGAGAAAATCATTTAATGAGTTATAAAAACAAACAAACGGTTGCACTCCATTGTTAAGTGGCAGAACATTATGAAAATTTTTGAAATGGTTGAATTATAATTTCAATGGTGATTGAAAGTATGTCATACGTACCTAATTGACTGTGCTTCAAAGCAGAAAGGCTCTCCTGTTTAATAGCAACTACATTAGCATCCTTGTCATCGGCTGGCCAGATATCAGCCAACTCTTTAACAAGTTGTCTGAACTTATCTTGCTTGTACCATATCGTCAGCAGTTTACCAAAGCCTAAAATTACATATAGACATGGAATGTGTTTGTATTAGTAGAACATTTTTTTTCTTAGTTCATGTTAGAATTCTCTGTAGAATTAAGTCTTCTCTTACTCGTGTTATTAATCTTCATCCTCATGGTTCTCAACTAGGCTCTGCGGAAGCTCAACCTCAACTGATAGGTGTCAAAACAAAATTGGTTTAAAACCTGGACTGCACTTTGCGAACCGGCAGCGAGCGAGAATGTTGCAAGGAACCCTACCATACTCTCCCTCCTTAAAAATTACTTAAATACTGGTGAAATCTGTGTGCGCAAACTACAATTAGTGAAAGTAAAAGGTATTTTGTATTTTAAAAACATTTTTATACATAAACCCATTTTTAAGTCGTCGTTTAAAATCCAAACCAGAAAAAAAAACGAAAATACTAACTCATAAGCCCGTAACCGGCAACATGTAGATTACTTCCGATCAAACCTTCAATTGCGTTTGAATTCGTCTTCATTTGATGCACAACATAGGAATACTGGCCAGTGATCATATAAATCACAAATACGAATGTTATTAAGAAAGCAACATATTTCTTTAATCTTCCACGAAGGTCCTTAGACCCCGCTTCGATTAAAGAAACACCCATACTATAAAAACAGATATTGCATAAGCGAAGTGTTTCGTGAATTTCTTTTAATGCGGAATTTTCCACTTCACCATCAGCCATTTTGCTTTAGCAGTCAACAATTTTGTGTCCACAGTGCCTTATGCTCTTACAAAGTACGAGTCGTAACTACCCAGAACAATAATGATATCACTATAACTAAATTGCCTGAATTTATACCTGTCAGGTTTATGAGGTAATATGTAATATTAATATATCAGATAACTTTGATTTGGGACGTACTTAATAGTTCGTATAACAATCGGTAGTATAACCACAAACCACGAAGAAAAGTTTTTGAACAAGATTTGTTCCTTAATGATAGGCATTGAGTGATATTACGAAAGTTTATAGGATGTTATGAGAATGGTAAGTAGTAAAACTTTTTAAGTATTTTCTCGAAATAAATTATATATGAGGTAGACGATTTTACTCTTTCTTAGGAAGAAAACTATTTGAAAACGGAGTCATAATATAAACCAGCACTCGTTCCCAAATCTGGGTTGAGATATGAAACTCAAGGTTGAAAATTTGTATACTTAATATTTGTTTACTTTAGGTACAATACTAGAGTGTGTCTAAACCCGTCTCCTAGATTTATCACTGGCTATTAGAGCGATCAGATCAGGCTAAACTCGTTTTAACGTCAATTATTGAACTTGATTCAATGAAACTCGATTCGCAGCATAAAATGGTGAAATTGGGGCTAAGTCAATAAGGATTAAGGACTACATAATTTAATGCTAACGAACTTAAATTGGTTAAGTGTAGTATATGTTATACCGAAGTAAGTATCGACACATTGTTCACAAATATTATGAGAAAACTATGTCTCTCTCAGTTGTGCGGGTCGATTATTTCATTTATTTGTAAGAATTCGACAGAGACAAATATATTACTTTTTTTATTTTGTAGTCAAGATTATAGGTATTCTCTATCAAAACATCACCGCAGGCCCTTTAAGGCCTACCAGGCACTAACGGTGATAAAATTGGTCCTCGTGCTCCTACCAGTAGGAGAACCAAGTGGGAACGTCATTTAACCGATAAGTGCGCCCGTGGGCCTTCTTTTTTGTTTTTTTCGAAGGCGAAAATCTGCGAACAGATATCACACAACCTGAGGGTGCTGTGTGATTATGTGGGGTTGTCGAAATGACCAACTAAAAACCTCCTCGGTTGCCAACCTCCATGCATTGGCAAGGGGCTCCGGGATCTCCAGAGGAACACAACCTGTGCCCCTATCGCATTTAGTTTTGGGCTCGCCTTCTGGGTTCAATCACTGAAACCGCATGGTGCATATACCCCACTGTACACCTGCGTCATCCCGAGATTCGCTTGTGAGATAGTTAAAAAAACCCTCACTCGAACTACCTGCGGATCATATTTTTATTCTACTAAACTAACTTAGACTAAATAGCTTAGAGCTAGGGGTCGAGCGGTGCGACTGTTATTATGCGCCTGGTCGACTTCTTCTTCGTGTGTGATCAGCTCTCTCCTGATCTCGCTCTGCGACATCTTTCTTCACCATAACGGTCTTGGGCCCGTGGGCCTTTTATGGCCTGTCGTCCCAACGCAGCACAAACAAGAGAACGCAGCCCGCCAGTTAGTGTTGTGCTATCTAGCTGAAACGTAGAGTCCGCTCGATATACTCAACGATGACAAGCAATAAAAGAAAAATACGATGTTTGGAAAAAAGAGTTATGAGTCCTGCAGTTGTTGATAATGATAATGACAGCAGTGAAGAAAGAGTTTCAATGAGGAAAAATATTTTTTTTTATTTTCTACGAAAAAAAAACATGACATGTTTTCAAGATAGGCATTAGTAAATTTACCTTTACGATAAATCCGTTTTATTGGATGATCTGTTTTTAAATATTGTCACTGTCAAAAGGGCACTTGACAGGCCAAGTGCAGTATTTAAAGAAGACACTATTTATTTATTTATTTGTTTATTTAAACCACCAACAAGAAAATACAATAAAATAGCTTACAATTTAAGGTAAGTACATAATATTTATTTTCTAGTTCTTTCTTAATTAAAGATAGCCACAGCAATCGCCAATCTTCTGGTGTATTTCTCTCAACCGGGTCTTCCGGTGACCATTTTAATTTAATGAAATAAAATACCATTTTAAAATAATAAATACTTCATAGGTTCGTGGTAACATCAAGTAAGACACAATTTAATATAGTGTTGTGAGTTTTATAGTGCTATAATAGCATGGCTTCGAATTTATCGACATAAATCATTATTAAATCAATTATTTAAAAACTTGTGGTTTTATAATACTGTAGGTATTTCTGAAGTTTAATATTTTTTTTTATTATTAATTCCTTGCAGAACGTAATTATATTTATCTTGAAATGTTATTTATAATCTTCATTAATTACAAAGTCAAGTGCAATTACGACATTAATCTAAATTATGACATATATACCATAATATTATATGAACTAAATATTATATATTAAATCTTCACTTATTCTTAAAAATAAAACTCAGTCATCTTCTCCGCTGCTTCCATGCTGTTTGAAAGACGAGTAGAGTAGAGTGAAGTATGAATAAGAAGTTGTGAGAATCTGAAAAAGGTTACGAATCTATAACGTCAATAGAAATTAGTTGTTGTTGTAAAATAAGTTGTAAAGAGTCGTCAAATTCTCGGAGGGCACACGCGCCGCGCTGTCAAAGCCTAATTTTACCGATCCACTAAACGGCTGTTAGTAATACATTACTAAATCAATTTATAACTGTACGCTTTTTCAAGCGTCGTCGCGGCAGACCACCTACCCGATGGGACGACGACATCGTCGGGCTAGTAGGAAGGCACTGGTGGATTCTCGCACAGGACCGTAGAATTTGGCGTGATGAAGAGGAGGCCTTTACTCAGCAGTGGGTGTAAACAGACTGTTAGAATAGGCTTTTGAAAACTACCATAAGGAAACAACCTTCAAACATGTAATTTTTGAGAACTTTTTTCAAACTATAAGACGAAATTACAAATAAAAATCACGGAATATTTACGTACATATAATGAATATTTATATTTATACAAAATTTTGTTTAATACCTTAAATGTTCTCAAACGCCAAATTAAAAGTAAAACCTAGTGACTTTCCAAGAAAGGTTCCATAACGAGGTTTTGGTAGATAAACCATTTGATACCAAAACCTCGTTCTGAATTGATAAAACTATTAATAGTCCTGTCGGTTCCTAGACCCAAAATAAGATCTTAACCGACTTTTCAAAACGGAGTTTAGAAGGGAAAGTTGTGCTATATGGCTATTACTTGAAAAGTTATAAAAATAAAATGATGTGAATAAACGGAGAGCCTTAATTACTTCCTGTACAGCAGTGAAAACCAACACAGGGATAAGTGTGCAAAGTATATTGCAACAATTTTTTTATTAAAGGACCACGAGCATTTTTCTACCCAGTACTAGTATACAACTTCACAATACGCCTTCCTTAATTATGGAGTGGACATATGAATGAAAAGTTAAACGAAGATATTCTAAGATTTTAAAACACTAATAATGGCACGTAATACTCACTGAACTGTAAGTAGCCATGGTGATAGCACTGAACTTAAGGGCTGTAAAATATAACGGCTTCTGTGATCTGAAAGCGAAAAATATTATATTTATTATTTCAGCTATGGGAGTAGAATAGTCCTAGGATGATCTACAAGATGTCGCTAGTACGAGGCGTATCTCGAAGTTACAAGTGTATAATAAATTGAAGCGAAATAGATTTATTTATTTTTACATAGGTACCACATTTTCATGTAAGTATCTATAATTAATTCATATTTGCACACAGATCCCCTTTAATGTCTCAATTATCCTATCCATTCAAGGTTGTCTGCTAGAGATCGCTCTTGAGCGATAAGACCGCCAATTGTCGCATAGTATTAAGAATATTATTGTTATGTTTGTATTATAATTGTGTGCGCAATAAAGAATTATTATTATTACTTTCAAACATCATCGTATCATCGGCCGGTGGTATCTCCTACAGAATTACGAACGAGGCTCTGGCATACCCACCAATATGCATTGGACTAGTAGTGGATGCGTCCTTGGCCGAAATGGTACAACATGGATGCGCTTGATGTAAAAAGCTAGTATTAAATTCATAAATAAATATTACCGGACATTCCACACTTACCTATAATAGATATAATAGATATTTGTTACTATAAATATTGAACACCCAGACCAAGGAAAAAGTGCTTGCAGAACAAACAAACACTTGGCGCCTCCGTGGGAATCGAACCCTACCTATCTACCTCTTGCGCCGTAAATATACCTTCGCCCACCGCGCCACTGAGGCAGTAAATTAAAAATAAATGTAGTAGCAGCAAGTATTAATAAGCTGGTTACCTTTGTAGCATTACAAGTAAGGCTCTGCGTGAACGCACATTCGTTCTGTACCAGCCACTTTCGAAGACCGCGTCGGAAACTCCTACACTCTGCAATACAGAGGAGTATTTAGTAGTAATATTTTAACAGACTCGTAGTTAAATTTGCTGTTTATACTACCAACACTATATTTTTGAAATGAGCCTCAACTTAATGAAAAATTCTAAAATTTAAATATCGATCGTGTAGATATAACTTTTTTTCAGTTGTTTCCGTGATCATGGCGCTTGCAACAGCGTCGAAATATCGGAAAACTCAAAAACCGTCAAATCATGGTATGTTACCCGTTTTAAATCATAGTATCGATCGTGTAGGTCATAAGCACACAATTTAGTGTGCTGGGAATGTTCTATTTCAAATAATTATAACAATATTCAACAATTATGTTATTTGCAGCTGTTTGCTGGTCATGGATCAGAACATGTTAAAGATACCGATTTACATATTGCATTGGTATGGTGGTTATTACAAACACTTAGAAATTTTTTTTTCAGGATATTCATACAAAGTATTAAATGTATTTAAGACATCATGTTTTGTAGTAAAAATATGTGCTTATGATCTTCATAATCGATATCATAATAAAGTTTGTGTTTTTTTTTTTTTAAAGTCCGGGCGAAACTGTAAGCTGAAACCATCTTTGCAGGGAAGCAAAAACCTTTCTCTCTAATGACTTTTCCTATATCAAAAAATCTCATAAAGATCCGATACAGTAGTTTTCAGGTTTCTGTACTGCTAAGACTGATCTTTTTTTTCATTGCAAAAAAGTGTATCACTGTGCATAAACTGAGTTTAAAGCGAACATACGGACAAGCAAACGCCGCGGGGGACTTTTATTACTACTTTTAAAATATGTACTTAATAATATAAGAGGAGCTTAAAGGAACAGTTTTGTTATATTTAAATTTTATGCAGAAAAAGTTTAAGACACTAACTGAAATTTATCTGAATAAAAAAAATAGTTTCACCTGCAAAGTGAGGGTTATCACTTTATTAAAAATCATTAAAAAAAGTTTTGTTATAGTAGGTATAAGTTTTGTTATGGTAGTTTAATTCACAAATACTTACAGCTCTAAAAATGTCGTCGGCATACCAGCAGACAATTCCCATTTGAGTCACGGCCGCGCCAAGATAAAACTTATTGCTCATTGACATCCATGGATCTAGAAACTTTCAGAAAATGTTTTGTAACTACCCTAAACTTAAAAAATAACAGTTTCCCTAATTGTCCTCTATAATAACAAGAGTATAGTACGGCATGACTGAATTTAAGTCCATAACGGAAGACCGAGTTTTTGAACCCTTGGCAGGTCATGTCCAAGACCTTAGTGACGTGTATAAAAGTGTAAAAGTACTTTAGTACTTACAATTTATTGTACCATAATTTTCTAATGGCATACGGGAAAATTAAATAATATTTATTTTATGCTATTTTCTTATTATTGTATGTTTTTTATTTCATTTATATAATTATGTGTAATTTTTATTTCATTTCTGATTGTGTATAAATTGTAAAACTTGACTTGCCATGTATAACGCCCAGTTGTATTATTATCGTAAATAAATGAAATTTAAATTGAAATATTCTCGTGGCGAACGCTATTTTATCGAATGAACAAGAACCTAATAGTGGGAATGTAGTCTAGATGGAATGAAACAGGTGAATAGAACTCAATCAGTGGTAGTAATTTAATGCTGTGTTTCTTGCTCTCATGTTTGCGGCTGGTTGATGAAATACCAGTAAATAGAGTCCTGAATGAACGAAGCTATTAACTTTCAAAGCAATTCAATTAATAATGTTTTATCCAGTAATGTTAAATTCAAGCTCCTTACGTTAGTTACTATGCGCATTATGTATTAAATCTAGTAGTTATTATAGTATTCACTTAAACACTGTTTTATAAACGTTTGCTGCTGTGTCGAATGTGAGTGTACCTGTAAGTGAGGTAACGACTAATTTTGAAACACACACTTAATCTTACCACGACGTTAAAAGTACAACTGCATATGTTAATAGAACTCAATAATACATTTATAAGATTGGCCGCTGAAAAGGCTCCCTCCAAATCATTTGTATATCTGAAAAAAAAACCTTATTTATATAGTTTTGACACACATCTGTGTGATAAAATGCAAACTTACTAACGTATTCAACACATCAACACGTATTCAATAGGTAAACACATAATCTAACTTAAAAATATAAAAATCCCGATTTCAGAACTTTAGTTAGTAAAGTCATCATACTATTTTGTAATGTGGTTAAGATGCGCTTTCGTTTTAAACGCCACTCGAGTATAATTGCAGATTTTCGGTTTACCTTTCCCAATTTTACCCTCATAACTTTTAAACGGGTCAAACGATTTTCATCAAACATGTCTAAGAACACTAGCGCGAAACTCACCATTCATACAAAAATTAAAATCGCTTCATCCGTTCGGGAGCTATGATGCGACAGAGAGACAGACAGACACGTCAAATTTATAACACCCCTCTTTTTTGTCGGGTGTAAAAATGAGAGTTTTTAACGTTCCAATTATAAAAATATAACGCTAACCTATCCCGGATTTGCTCGGATGCAAATACCTTACCCTCTTAAATTACTCAACTTATTGCAGAAACCGCATAAAGATCTGTTATGTAGTTTTTGAATTTTCCCCTAACATAAAAACAGAGAGACGCGGCAGGGGACTTTCATTTATAATATGTAAAGATTATATTGTTTATCTATTTACTACTGCAGAAAGAACATAGGCTCACTTCGTAAGCTCTTGTATGAACCACTGGTGAGGACGAACTACAGGCAGAACTCTTTCATCATGGGCGTGCAAATCATTCAATAACATCCAAGCAAATACTATGTTTATTGATGGCAACGATGAAGTAGATTTAGATTTATTTAATACCTCAACCAAGCGTCTTAAACACTGGTTGAGTAGTTTTTTCTTTGCGTAAGTATTTATTGTAACTTAGTTTGTAATTTAAATCAAATGTGCTGTCTTTTTCCTAATTCGACTATTTCATATTACTAGTAATATTTTTTTTATATCTGTGGAAACTTATAATTAGCCGTTAATTACACACTGTGTTTAGTATTTAGTTACCTAGCTGTTAGTTTTCCAAAAATTATAAAATAAATAAAATAGAAACTCTCTTCCCAATGCAGCCAACGTTTCACGGCAGAAACTTTTAAACAATTAATTAAATGGCTCTAATTATATTAAATCAAATAAGCTAGACAATATTTAGCACCAAAGTCCAACAAAGCGAACCCAGTTTAATTATACCCGGGGAAGTCTTAGAAACTTACTGAATAAGCCTTTGATGGACTTTCACGAGGTCTGATATCTTGCTGTAGTAATCCACAGTGCCTGTGTTCCTCTGAACTTCGTTTTCATCTATCAAATTCCTTATTTTCAACTGCAGTACACGTAGTAGCATGCTCATATGACTTGTCATCGTCATGAACAGCAAGTCGGTGCCAAGCATCATGCAAACTGACAAAACTCCTGAAATAATCATGTAACCAACAACGTAGAACTAATATGGCTATTTATACTACGTTGTTCACCAATATTGTTATAAAGATAAAGATAAAGATAAAGAAAATTTTATTATGAAACATCTGCATTATAATAACAACATAAGAGATAAAGGCTGGGTTGTTCTATTCGCTTCTCATCTCAGTGTAAAAAATTGAAGCGAACTGTCAAGACAATGTAATTTCCTTGATTATTCTTAGTTTTTATTTAAATTAGCGTTAAGTTGACCTGTCCATGTATGCCATGTGCGTCTAAGGAAATATTCGTTTTCACTTTGACTTTGTCACTTGCCTATTTTTGTCAAATCAATTTAACTACTTACTAAGATAGAATAAACATTGACAGCTAAATATCATAGTAACAGGGTTATTTTTCCTTTACTCCCGTATTTACAAAAATATTTTAATTTTTATACGAAACTTATAGTAGGTAAATAGCACACGTTAAAAACGTTATTCATAAATCTAAATTATTGCTAAATCTGCTTTTTGACAGTTCAATAAAGGTTCACCATTGTTTATCTCTATAATAGTCACAACCTAGATAATAAATAGGTTTATTGTGTGTTTTAGCCAATTCAGTTATATTAGGCAGAAATAGCAGTTTTTATGAATACGACCGTTATTGTGAAATGCCGTAATGGTTTTCTATTTCCCATCAGGTACCTAAGTAATTTAGGTACCAGAAAGGCATATCAATAAAAACTTCATTACACTAATAGATAAAAAGTGTTATAGGTTTCGTGTTAAATGTTTAGATTTTTATGGGACATTGAAGTTAAAGTCCCTATGGGTATCCGAGTATACCACGCAAACAGCATAAATAAAGTTGCCACAAAAAATATTACTCATAAATACCTGAGCAGACTTCGAAGCAGTAAGCAAACTCGTGATAATACGGCTTCGTTTTATCGAAGGGATAAAGAAGTTTGTATACGAAGCCAAAGTTTGAAGATTTTCCTTGTATTTTGTAGAACAAATATACTGCGACTGGTGTTAAATTAAAAATCCAAACACCAATTGCATTCCAAAATGTATACACTGAAAAACATTAAGATATTTGATTTCAGTTTCAGTTTTGCAAATTTCGTTAAAACGCTTTAGCATCATCAACAACCTTAACTTTTTTAACAATCCCACAGCTTGGACACAGTGACTCTGGATGAGTGAGATTAGGCCTAAATTCACCAGGCTGGCAAAGTGCGGTATGGTGAATGTCACATGTCTTTCAAACTCTTGAGAGTTCTCAGTACACGCCGGTTTCCTCACGATATTTGCCTATAGCTTGGCTTAATGCGCCCATATTTCTAGAAGAAAAACTACACATGTGCGGCGAGGTTTGAACCCACGACCTTCGGATTAAAGTCTACTGTGCTCTCAACGTATGCAACACGGCTTCCGAAGCCCTGTATACTGTAGTAGAATGTAATATTTACTCACAAATTAAACTCTTCCTTAAAGCAGATAAACTGTCTCTTTTGATTGCCACTATCTTGTCATCGTGAACACCAATTGGCCAAATGTCAACAAGTTCCTTAACAAGCTGCCTGAATTTGTCCTGTTTGTACCAAATCGTCAATAGCTTACCCTGACCTGTAGATTAACGAATTAAAGTGGTCTAAAGGTGGTAAATACGAAATGTATTAAAATACTATAATTTTCCCTAATGCATGTTTTGGAGGATGTGGTATCCCTCTTTCATTGTTTTCTATATAACCCTATATGAATTTCACACATTGGAACTATATCAAAATTTGCGTATTTTTTATATGAAAGTCCATAAAAGCTTCTTACGTATTTTTATATACTCTTTCTGTCGTTTATGCTTCTTTGCACCGATCAAAAACTGTTAAAGTACGGCTAACCACACCACAACCATAAAAAACGAGATAAATATATAATATATAAATATTTCCGGATGCAATCCACACAACAACATCTAGCCACTAGTGGTAAACTCTAAAGCTTGTCTTCCGGGTACTAGACATCTGATATACTTAATATAATAGACATACATGTATAGATATTTTTACTGTACATAATGAACACCCAGACTAAGGAGAAAGTGATTGCAGAACCTAACAACACTTGACCCCTTGGCGGCAATCGAACCCGCTACCTCTTACGCAGCAAGCGGACCGTTGCCCACCGTGCCACTGAGGCAGTCAAAGATAACCAGTATTTAATATTAAATCGAGAAAATCAATTACTAACTCATAAGTCCATAACCAGCTGTATGCAAATTACATCCGATCAATCCTTCTATCGCTCCTGACGTCCCAACTCGATAAAACACATATGAATACTGTCCCAGCATAAACAGAAACAAAATGGTAAACGTAAAAAGCATTGCAGAGTAAGTCTTCAGTCTTCCACGGGAACTCTTGGCCTTGTTTTCGGTTAAGGAAACCCCAATGCAGCCAAAACAGTAGTTGCAAATGCGAAGAGTGTCATGAATTTCGTTTTGTGCAGATTGTCTTTCAGATTCTGTCATCTTGATTTTATTATTGGATCACTATATTTTTAATAAAACGTAGGTGAAGTGAAGTGGATTCTTCACTTAACCTTTTTTTATTCGGAATGGAACACTTCACTGCACCGTCACTAATATATTAAGTGCTGTTACGAAAATGCTTCAATTTATATGAGGTACCTTTGCTTGCGGGTCATTGGTTTGTGTGACATTAGGTACTTGAATAATTTCTCTAAAAATATAAAAATGTTTTATCATTTTTTATTCACTAATTCGTAACATCAATCACAGTTTCATAAACTTTCGTAAGTTTTTTTAAATAATGAATTAGTTAGGTCTCTAAATTAGAAGAGAAAGATATTTATAAAACTTATATTAAAAATATATACTTATTTTACTTACTTACAGATTAAAAATACAAGTGCTTATGCACGCGGCTCCACTCAAAAGAAACAAAGCACTCACAATTCACAAACTTATTACCAAATAATAGAACATCCTGTTAATTTTGCTCTTACTCAAAAAACAGCTCGATTCCTTCACAGGAATGAGAGGAAACGGATAAAAGTCTCGTCACAAGCACTTCGTTTTGCTGACAATCAGAAAAATAAATAACGTGGATTTCATCTGATTCATATTTGAATAATTTACGCCAGATCCATTCCACATTTTTCCCAATCGTAAAACTTCAAATCGCTGACGACACAAAACCCGCCTGGATTCTATCGAGACGATTTCCTTTCCTCGTGTTTCAGATCAGAGGTCACTAATTTACTTGATTGACAATTTCGCCGAGATAATTTAGCCGCAAGTCGATTTCCTACAAATCAAGGTCGTTGGGCCACGCGTCGGCTCGTCGGGAATCCATTAATTATTTCCATCACGGTTACAAGCTGTTTGATTTCGGACTAAATTATTGCAATTTAACCGCAAGCGATGTCAACTGCAATCATTGAATACCTACGTTCGCGCGAATGAGCTCAACCAATTTTGTTGGAGCTGTGATGGAAATACTGATTCAGTTATAGGAAAAGCGTGCTGAGAGGTTTTGAAATTATGGTCTGATAATAATTTATGAAATTATCTTCATGTTCGTAATATAACTCCATCTGTATATATTTTTGAACAATTACTAATTATTAATTAACTAATTGGGTTATTTATAAGTCCTAAAAAGCACTGTGGTTTGAACAATCGTGGTTTTTCGTTAATGAGGAGTGAATTCATAACATGTCGGAAATTAAATAAATTATCGCATTTCACAGTTTTATGGTCCCAATGGTAATTTGTATACTACCCCACTGCCAATTCACTAAAGAGTTACCTTGGGTAGATAGGTACCCAAGGTAACTCTTTAGTATAATGCTGCTGCGAATCTAACATCAACTCGTCTCGCAATTTTTGTTTAGATACCGTAAACAAACTTCCAGATTATGACTAGTAAACAAACCTAGTTAAATAAAGATATATATTGCGTCCTAAATTGCTAAAGTCGCAACTGTCTCTAGTTGCCAACAACTTGTATTTCGTTAGTTTGTGCAACTGCAACTAACAAACCAACTCTCAAAGTCCGAAATTAGAATATTATTTCATTAGAATTGTTAGCTTTGACATTTATTTGTTCTTGACAGATAGTCCAAATTTAAACTCCAAATTAAAAATTTAAACTCATGAACCGCTATTACGTAATGAGGTTTGATGATTAACAGTCATTATCAAATACAAATAGAATTAGTATTGTCGTTATGAAATGGCAATCGCCATGGTATGATTACTGGTAATTCATAATGCACTAAAATTACACTTTCTTATGTGCATCATCTTTTCAGTCGTTGCACGTCCACTGCTGGATATTGGCCCTTAATGACCCATCCCCCAACACTGACAGAAGTTAACGATACAAAATGTAGATGAAATTTGGACCAAAACTGCAATTGGAAGGCACATGTTGACCATGTGTGTAAAAAAACTAAATATATTTGTGCATGCATACAGGTTGCGTAAAACGACCAACCTGAACACAAGTCTGTAAGGTTGTATTAGGTATGAGCAATTAGCATATCACTAGTATACAGCATATATGGAAACTCCACCGACATAGAGAAAGCTTTCCTTGCGCAAAAAAAGTGTATCCGCACTTTAGTTGGTATACCGCCTTGGGACTATTGTAAGCCATTTTTTCGTGAACTTAGAATAATGACTCTGCCGAGCATGTACATATTGAAACTTTTAAAGAAAAATCTTTAACTTGGGTTACAAGGCCAATGTTTTATAGAATACACACATCCTATTTACAATAAATAGGTCTTCATGATCTGGTCTAAAATGGGGCATCGTCACTTTACATCAGGTGGTCAAATGAAGACTTATCTTGCATAAAAAAAACAGTCCTATATAAAAAGAACAGCTTTGCTATGTGTAGACATTTATTATTTAATAGAATTCAGAACTCATTTAAGGATTTGTCTCAAAACTTGTTTATATAAAAATTTAAGCTATTTGTCAAACAATTTAATTCAGTGCCAGAATTTAACCCAAAATAAGTATGTATTTAATATTTATATTTGATTTTTGATTTGCAGTTAAATTAAAATGATTTAAAGTAAACATATGCATCTTAAGTTAAAATTTGTATATTTTTATCTTGTCACATCTACCTACCATATTTCTGGCAAATAAATGAGTCTTAATCGCAAAAAAAAAGCTTGACATTATTTTTTATTTTATTTATTTTTAAACACAAAAAACACGTTAAAACATTTACGACTAAACTATTTATATCTGAACCTAAGATCTATGTTGCAATATAACCATATTATGTGTGTGTTACAAGAACTTAGAGAATAATGGTTAACAAACATAATGATAACATAAAACTTGTCGCTAATCTATACTAATATTATAAACCTGAAGAGTTTGTTTGTTTGTTTGTTTATTTGAACGCGCTAATCTCTGAAACTACTGGTTCGAATTGAATAATTATTTTTGTGTTGGATAGTCCAGTTATCGAGGAAGGCTATAGGCTATATAACATCACGCTACGACCAATAGGAGCAAAGATATAGTGATAAATGTGTAAAAAACGGGAGAAATTGTTCATCTTTGAAGCCTTCCGTTGCGTGCGCCGTGAAAACGGTTCAAGATACACAAAAAATATGTATTAAAGAATAATAGCTCTTTTAATGATCTAAAAAACAGTCAGTGATAGTATATGTCTATCTTTTAAGATTAACTCACAAAAACCGTTTTTATGGTACCTAATTTGGTCGAAATAATTTGTTCAAGTTGTATCAACATAATAATATTAATCTTTATTCAAATAAATATGTTGTTGGTTAAGAGTACTTCATCCATTATAACGCGGGTAGCACCGCAGGGCACAGCTAGTATGCAATATAAAATAATTTATAATCATCATAATTTTATTTAAAAATCTTAAAGATAGGACAATAGCTTTACAGTAAAGGTATAGAACATGATTGGTCCTTTATATTAACTAACTTCGCTCTTTCTCTATTTTCTTTAATAATATTTATTTTCTTTGATAGATTATTCTTAACTTGTTTTAGGTTTCAGGTCATGCATAGGCCGCTCGAAGGTTGTCTGCTAAACTTTGATATTACTCTAAAGTTAACATTCTGTTGACAAATTGTTATTGGAATCTTAGCTATAGAATGTTTCATATTGAATTCTCGAGGCGAAACTCTCTAAGCTTTAGAAGAACATAACGGTTGAAACTTTGGTTAGTTAAACCACAAATTATATAATATCGTAAAACATAACATGTTATTAAAAATACAATTATGTTTGCTGTTAAATTTGTAAAGCGATTTTGAAAACGGTGTCTAGTGTATGAAAGAATGGTGTACAATTTAAAATAAATTACGAACTCTATGATAATGGCTTAAAGTAGAAGTAGTAGGCGCTAAAAGAAGTTGATAATGCGAAACGTGAGGACCGGCAGAGATGCTCAAATTATTTTAGCCGAGAAACCTTTATCAAATCATTTTAGATAAATAAACATGTTGCCGGCTGTTCTGGTCCCTTTCCCTTTTCCCTTAATTCTTCTTGCGAACGGATGAACTGATACTGTTTCTTTTGTGCTAAAGATGGGTTAGTCAAAAGTGAAGAACACTTTTGAGCTATGTTACATAATAGGTTGTTTTGCTGTTTTAGGGATTAGAAGTGAAACATTAAAAATTTTTATTACACCCATGGTACAAGCTCTGCTTAGTTTGGGGTTAGGTGATGCTGTGTAAGTAGTGCGGAAGTTTTTTTTTTTTTTTATTGCCATTCATGAATGGCTTCATTTTGGACGACCTACGCCTGACCTGAAACCTCTTACAAGTTTGGAATAAGCTTGTAGAGGAAAAATAATATTAAAAAAATAAGAAAAAAGTAGGTACATCTTTTGAAAATCATCTTAGGTGATTTTTAATAAAATAATGTTAAATATAAATTATTTTAAACATTAATTCATGGCAATCTTATGATTACAAATATATGTTGGGTATCAAATGAAAGGTCATAATTTATACATAATACAGCAAGTTTTATGGAAATCATATGAGCCATTACAGAGCTATAAATTTTTTATTCCATTTACTTGATATCTATCTAAGGGAATTTATTTTAAATAAATTGACCATAAAACCCCCTGGCAACATCCAGAATAATAATCTGCAAGTTGTTTCGAGTTTCTCTGTACAAAATGCGGTCCTCATATTTTGCACACTCTATTCCATCCAGCGCCCGATCTTTATGGTACACATACTTGAAACCATACCGTAAAAGAGACCGCAGTAACAAGCCAAAGAGTAGGTACAATATTAAAATAAAATATTTCACCCCGAAAATATACATATAACTTAAAAATTTGGAGATACCGGTCGAACCGCAAAAAATCGGCTTAAGAACTCATTGGTTTGGCACGAGGCGAGCGAGCGCAGTAAGGAGATATGTAAGGGCTTTGGCCGGCTTATCTCCTACGAGCGGACTTGAAGCCTTTCTGCAATTTTTTAAGGCGGATTTTTCTGGAGATATTCCAAGAACACTGAAATTAAATTACGGTTTCACCTTGAGTTTGAAAAGACTAAGGTTTTATTTATTTTATGAAGGGGTTTGCTATTTTACACAGGCAAAATAAACATATGAGCGGACACAGCTACCAAAACCTTATTACAGATAGATGTAAAATTGAGCTTAAGCCGAAATCACAAACTTTAAACCTTAATACTAAAAAGTTTTCCTAGCAAATCATATATTAAGCTTTGTGTCTATTTACAACTATTTCTATTTTCATTGTTTGTTAGAAAAAAAAAATCTTTTACCTTTACCTAGATACCTACCGTGCGAAAGATTACTTGTTTATTGCACTTATGTGATATAAGTTAAATATAGACAAGTTTGTCAAACATTTTATTTTAGTTCGTGAAGACAAAATGTAATTATAGTCATCATTATGATGATTCTAATGCTCAGAGATTAGATTATAGATTATTATTTAATGTTTCAAACTGACTGCTTCAGTGGCGCGGTGGGTGAGAGTCCGATTGCGGCGCAAGAGGTAGCGGGCTCGATTCCCGCCGAGGGCGAGGGTGAAAGTGTTTGTATGTTCAGCAAGCACTTTTTCCTTGGTCTGGATGTTTAAAATGTATAATAAAAAAATATCTATATATGTACGCCTATTATATTAAGTATATCAGATGTCTATTAGCACCCGTAACACAAGCCTAGAGCTAGATGTTGTTGTGTGGATTGTCCGGAAATATTTATTATTTATTTCAAACATAAATTATTACCATAAATTTTTTACAAAAAAAAATGATAAAATTTAGGATCATTCTATAGAGACTGTATAGCAACTATATTAAATCCTATGGTTAGGTTTACTTAGTTTATTTATGCAATAAAAATATAGTTATGTTGAAATTTATTTTATTATTGTATCAGTGCCTAGATGATTGTATTTGTGCAGTAGCGTATCATTTCTACTTCTATGCTACTTAAAAGATGAATAAAGTAGTGTGAAGTAAGAATAAGACTTTGTAAGAACCTGAAACAAAAAAATAAATTAATTCAATTACTTTTAATAAAAATTGTATTGATATATTTATATTATGGTGATTTCATATAATACTGTATGTTGTACTTATAGTTTGAAATTATAGCAAATGACTTGAATTATAGACTCAAAATAATATTTGTACACCATCAAAATATATATAAATGCAATAGGCAATCTTCATCATCATCAGATCATAGTATTTAGCACCCAATGGGGTATTTACTTTTTTTACATTGATTTATTCAGTAGGTACTTACGGAACTAAAAGTTGCCATAGTGATAGTACTAAATTTGAATGCAGTAAAATATAATGGTTTCTGCGATCTGTAATCATGATTAAAATAAATTGATTATAAATTTTATCTGCCTAACACAGACAGATAAAATAATCTAAGTATCTAGCCACTAAGACTACATTAAAGTCCTAATGGCTCGATACATTGCAAGTCCAACAAATAAATAACGTTGGTGCGTTTTCGTTATAACGATTCAGCCGTTTATTTAACCGTTAACTTTTACTAGCGACATCTATGAAATATGTAAACCGGCGCCTCGTTACCGCATCTTATGTTTAGCTCCGTGTAAAGGTGCATTTTCAAGATGCATTCATCAATCCAAGTGGTACCAAATGGACGCGCTGTCCGGGTTGTTAGTAAATGGGTAAAACTGCACCCATTCATCGTAGCATTCCGCGAACGTTACAAACCATACAGCCAAAGAAGAAGAAAAAACATCCTATTTAATTAATAAACATAAAAAAAGGACGCCATCTATTAAAAGAAGAAGAACATAAAAAAAACAAACGTTTGTTGCTGCCATGAAAATACGCGCAGAATTTCCTCCGTTTTTTAAAGTCGATTCAACCTATAAGAAATTATGACTTAAAAAATCATGCATCTTACTACGAAATAATGTAAATAAGTCACAATACGTAGGTACCTTTGTAGTATAACGAGTAAGGCTCTACGGGAGCGCACGTCGGCTCTGAACCAGCCACTTTCATAAACAGCGTCTGCAACACCTCTACTCTGATATTATTATTTGATTATCTTTTTTTTATTATTTGATTATCTTTAATAGTAAGATTTGATTGCATTGAGACAGATGTGCCTCGATGTTTGTCTGTAATCAAATCTTGCAAGTTAAGTTTGACTCTTCCCAAAATTTTACAGAGGTCATGTCAGGTATGTCTATTTCGTAAAAAAAGCTATCGAGAGCTTTATCCTATCGAGTTTGGGCTCGTTTGATTGTTCTTGATTAGTATGTTGTCCTAAAAAAACTTTCTGGTAAAGTACATTACAATACTCTTTATTGAAACACCAATATTAAAATACACTATAATAGAAAAATGCTTAAGAACTGAAATACACGTAGATATTAGTGTAACAATACATGGGCATAAACATAAATTGTGGCATAAACTAAAAAAAATACTATACCGTTTCATCAAACGAAATAAAGAGATATGATTTATTACTTACAATTGTGGAAATGTTTTCAGCATACCAACAGATAATACCCATTTGTGTGAGAGTCGCGCCAATGTAAAACTTATTGTTCATTACAATCCACGGATCTATAAACTGAGAAAATACATACATATAGCACATGCAGGGAGTACTGATAAAGACATAAGCGAAATCGTATTATCCCGCGGCTTATTCGATAATTACTAAATAGTACTGTTTCCCAAAAATAATAAATTTCCTAGCGGTAACAAGTACATTTTTGACTAAATACAACCGACTTTCTGGACAGCTATGTCCTCGTCAGAATTGTCATCCAATCAAAATCCAAATCGGCTTTTGTAAGCTATATTATTGTGAAGTTTCATCAAATTCCAATAAAAATTATTTGCGTGAAATAACAACAAACACACACAAACGCACATTCACAAACTTTCACGTTTATAACATGTGTAGGATTTTATAATAAACTCGTGAATGAATAAAAACCATAATCTACACATTCTTACCACTAAGTATATTAAAAGTACTGACGCAAATATTGATGGAGCTCAACAGAACGTTAAAAAGATTCGCCACCGAAAAGACTCCCTCTAAATCGTTTGCATAACTGAAAATAGTTTATTTAATTATTCACTTTTTCTTGTGAAGTACCTACAACTATACTACATAATATATATTTCTATGTTTAGTCTTTATTGTTTGAAAATCTAAAAACTTTACGTAACCGATGACTTAACTTCGATCTAAGATTATGAATTGATTTAGATTACTTCGAGGAAATCCATTATAAATGATTCATTTCCAATTTAAATCCCTGCAATATTGAAACATAATTAAACGAAATTAAGAAAGGAACTTCCTTCCTTAGTTTTGTTGTAAAATATAAAAAAGTTAATAGTGCTAGGTATCATCCAGTGGTACGCCCGGTTGAAATAATCAGATGCAAAGGGACAAAAATAAAATTTAAATAAAAACTGTATCTAAAGCCTTCATGGTAATTTTATCAGCTTTAAAGCGTTTTAAAATAGATTATTTTAATAGAAATCAGTAAAAATTTGCTGAATTAGACTACTCTTAGTATCACTAAACTTACTCAATAAGCCGCTGGTGAATTTTCACAATATTTGTAATATCTACGTAACAATCAAAAGTGCCTGTATTACTCGCTATGTCGTCTTCATTGATCAAAATGCGAACCCTCTGCTGCAGTATAAGTAAAAGCAAACAGATATGGCTTGACATTGTCATAAATAACAAATCTGTGCCCATCATCATTGAAACTGACAGTACGCCTAAAAAATAATAACTTTTAATGAACTTGTTAGGTAATAATAATCTAAATCTAAAACGTAAATAACTGCTGATACCAAAGCTTCTGTTTACTTAAAGATATAAATCATATTATTTTGTAATGATGCAGCGTGATGCGATTTCGTTTGAGACCCCACTCTAGTACATTTGCAGATATTCGGTTCTTTTTCCCCACTTTCAACCCATAACTTTTAAACTCAACCTATTTTCATGAAACATGTCTTATATCGTGTCCTTGAGTTTTCGTTTTCCGATTTTCTTACCTGAGACGGCTTCGAAAACAAATGAAAGCTCGTGATAAAATGGTTGTGTTTTATCGAAGGGATAGACACACTTAAAGACATAGACATCCGGCGAAGGGAGTGTTCGTACTTTATCGTACATCAATTGTCCAATTGGTGTAGCAATATACACAAAAATACCGAAAAAACTCCAAAAAGTGAACACTGAAATGATAAAACATACACTCGCATAAGTACGTTACATTTGGCACCCTGATTGAATATTATTTCGAAAAATTCAATTGGTCATTCTTTCATTTCATATTATCTTGTACCTACACGGGTGAACCAATTTTTAGTTAACTTACAGTTTTGTAGTCCAGTTTCAGTATCGATATTACAAAACAACAAAAAAAATACACTTTTACAGCCTTATTAACTCTTTTAAACTTTTACCGAATATAATTAATTATATCGAAGTATAGGCCTGGGACATAGTATATATATAATAACAACAATATCGAAATATTAGGTCCTTACATATGAAATTGGCGTTTTTCGTACTGGCCACTTTAATCACAAATTTCTCCTCTTTGGTAAGGAATTCCAAATTCAAATTTGTACAGCTATAGACTCATGTATTTGTGCTTCGATGATCGTCATTCATTTGTTTTTTTTCTTCTGTTTTTTTCTGTTTGCGTCACTCATTTTACAAAATGGAAAACTTAAAATATCGCATTATTTACGAGTACGAGTTCCGCCGTGGCACTAGTGCTGCGGAAACAACTCGAAGGGTGAATGATGTGTATGGCGGTCGTGTTGCAAAAGAAAACACAGTTCGTTTTTGGTTCCAACGTTTTCGTTCTGGAAATTTCGACTTGCAGAACAAGCCCCGTGGACGGCCTGAGACTCAAGTTGATAATGAAGAGTTGAAGGCTATTGTGGAAGCGGATCCATCGCAAACCACGTCCGAGTTAGCTGCAGGCTGCGGTGTTAGTGATAAAACTGTTTTAATTCACTTGAAGCAAATTGGGAAGATTAAAAAGCTTGAAAGGTGGGTACCTCACGAATTGACTGAAGCAAACCGGCAAACGCGCGTCGACTGCTGCGTTACATTACTAAACCGGCACAATAATGAAGGTATTTTAAACCGAATCATTACCTGTGATGAAAAATGGGTTCTTTACGATAATCGGAAGCGCTCAGCGCAATGGTTGGATCCTGGCCAGCCAGCCAAATCCTGCCCCAAGCGAAAATTAACCCCAAAAAAGTTACTTGTAAGCGTTTGGTGGACTAGTGCCGGTATTGTTCATTACAGTTTTCTCAAATCTGGCCAGACTATTACGGCTGATGTCTATTGTCAGCAATTGCAAACCATGATGGAAAAGCTAGCGGCTAAACAACCTAGGCTGGTCAATCGCTCCACGCCACTGCTGCTTCACGACAACGCTAGACCACACACTGCGCAACAGACGGCTACTAAATTAGAAGAGCTTCAATTGGAAAGTCTAAGACATCCTCCGTACTCCCCGGACCGTGCTCCAACAGATTACCATTTTTTTCGAAATTTGGATAACTTCTTGCAAGGGAAAAAATTCAACTCCGATGGGGCAGTCCAAATCGCCTTCAAAGATTTTATTGATTCCCGTCCGACTGGTTTTTTTAGTAAAGGGATCAATGAACTACCTATAAGATGGCAAAAGTGCATAGAAAATAATGGTTCATACTTTGATTAATTAAATATATTATATTAAAAAATATTCGACTTTTTGTTCCTCCCATACAAAACGCCAATTTCATATGTAAGGACCTAATATTATAAATTCCACCCGAATTACTATAGGTACAATTTTTTCAAATAAAACAAAAGCGTTTCACGAGAGAGAGAGATGCAGCCCCATTATTTATGTGTCCGGGTAAAATAAAACTATAATTACTTACAGATAGTGTTTTTCTTCACAGCAGATAGATTTTCTCGTTTAATAGTCGCTATTATTTTATCCTGGGTGTTGATGGGCCAGATATCAGCGAGCTCCCTTATCAGTTGTCTGAACTTATTCTGTTTGTACCAGATTATCAGCAGTTTACCCTGACCTAAAAGAAAATTATATCCAAACATAACCTGGAATCAAATAATATAACTATGGAAACTACCATGGACATCAATCATCCAACTTGGATTTCGACAGGGTTTTTTAGTTCCTCTCAAATGCAACGTATGACAACAGGATTGGACTTTACCTACTGAATCCATCTCAGAATTCAATATTTGTTCCCTACGCATGTTACGAATTATACATATAAAATAACAGATTGTTACTTAATCAAATGTGGCATGCTCATGTTTTGTATAATACGAAAGCATTATTACTATTATTGTATAAAATAACATTCGTTTTTATTTCATTGAATATACCAAGTGGTTAGTATTTTATTTTATTTTATTTTAATCGGAAAACAAACAGTTTTATTAAACTTATTACTAACACTAAATAAAAATACCATAATATTATAATAATCATAAATATAATCAATAATAATCATATAATATTTACAGGCTTACAAAGTTCTTCATTTACCTGACTGAGCGTGACAAAATGTTTAACAGCATTTTGCGGTTTTCACCTTTTTCACTAATATCTCATTTAAACAGCTAATTGGTTTTTAGAACTTTTATTGTATTTACTTACTCAGTACTCCATTAACAGCATTATGCAAATTACCAGTAATTAAACCCCAAAACACATCCAATTTCAGCCCGACGAATACGTAAGTGAATTGCCCCAGCATTAACAAAAATAGTAGTGTAAATGTTAAATGAAAAAAGCCGTGTTGGCTAAGTGGGAGGACACTCGACTTTCATTCCGAAGGTCGTGGGTTCAAACCCCGCCACGCACCTCTGGATTTTTCTTCTTGAGAGATTTATGTGCGCTTTAAACACGTGCTTTAACGGTGAAGGCAAACATCGTGAGGAAACCGGCATGTTCTGAGAACTTGAGTTTGAAGGACATGTGACATTCATCAACCCGCACTAGGCCAGCGTGGTGAATTAAGGCCTAATCTCTCTCGTCAAGAGAGAAGTCCCTGTGTCCCAGCAGTGGGAACGTTAATAGGGTGATGATGATGATGATGAATGTTAAAAAGAACCAAAAGAAATCTTTTAATTTCCGTCGAATATTTTTAGGTGTGTCGTCAATCAAATCCACTCCAATAAACCCCAAACAGAAGTTACATATCCGAAGCGTGTCGTGGATCTCTTTTTTCCCCGATGAGCTGTCGTCTTGAGTCATGATGAAAACCTAAAGAGCATCAAACATCTTTGACATAAATACACGACCGCCATTTTGAAAAAAATATATTCTGCGGTATTATGATGAAACTCATGTCAATCGACAGAGTAAATTATTACAAACAAAAAGTGTTCTATGATCAAATCTGCTAAGTGATACGGTTTCTGAGATATCACTGGCCGCCGAATCACTTTTTTTTTCAAAATGGCGGACTAGTAGGTATGCCAGGCTCCATACAAAAATGTTAGAACCCTATTATAATCAATAAATATTTCCGGAAAATCCACACAACAACATTTAGTCGTAATCTCTAAGCTTGTGTTACGGTTACTAGACTTCTGATATACGTAATATAAAAGACATACATAGAAAATTTTAATATATATTTTATCACCCAGACCAATGAGATAGTGCTTGCAGAACAACAAACACTTTTGACCTCTCGACAGTAAACGAACCTTAATTTGACTATAGCTTCACCTGAGGATGTGGACAAAAAAATACTTTAGATACCCAGTTTATAACTATTTATCAGGAAACACAGCAATATAATATTACTCTACATAATCAAATCAACTTAAATGATAAATAAAGGTGTTAGATCAGACAGACACCGAAATATAATGCTCCAAATAATTCGCGCTTCTTAATATATAATAACTTTATTACTAATTCACGCCACAGAATGGACTTATGTCCATTAAAACTGATCACAAGGAACTGAAGCTTCCAATTAATCAGTTTAATATCTACCTTTCTAAACGAGTACATATCGTTTGATTAGTAAAGGTAATCGTCATAAAATTTTCAGGTTTATGTTGAAAGTACTCGTATCTACCTACTGAAGTAATTCAGTAGGTAGATACCGTATGTTTTTACATACGGTATACGGTATACGTCGGGAGTAACTTTGTTTAATTTCCAATGGAAATTTTATATAAGAATGAATAGGGAAAATTACAACTTCATATTTGTTTAAAAAAAATGCATAAAATTATGTAGCCCCTTTTACCGAGAAGCCAGGTTATAAGCTTGCATGGATAGCTAAGGATAGATAAGGTAGCCACCGAGGTGGTTTTAATGAGTCGTCAACCCCACATAATGTGATATCAGAAAGCAGATTCCCTATTTGATTAACAACTATTTTGGTCATATTTGATTTAAAAAAAATGCATAAAATTATGTAGCCCCTTTTACCGAGAAGCCAGGTTATAAGCTTGCATGGATACATAATGTGATATCAGAAAGCAGATTCCCTATTTGATTAACAACTTTTTTGGTTGCGACTTAATATAACTATGAATATGACTATGACTGTGACTGTGACTATGAATATGACTATGATTATGACTATGACTATGAATATAACAACTTTCGTAGTTGGTAGGTACAGTAAACAGCAAAAGAAGGAGATAAAATCAATACAAAACTTCATCTAGCGTGTCATGCCAGATGTAACAACCAGATCAAACAAAGTGTAATTCTTAATTAAGTTTTAGTGTTCGAAAGCATTTCGTCACGCGGAAAAATATACTTATGTACAATTTTTTTTAAGTTATCTTCATAAATTACGGACTAATTATGATTTATTATCATCTACCCTATTATCTAGATAAGTACATATACCTAATTCTACTTATAAATCTTAAGGTAAACAAGGGCAACATTTTCAGTACATCTGCAATGCACTAAAGGAGACATTAACTGAGAAGCAACAATATAATAATGATGTTCCAAAGGTGTGCAGTGGCGTAATAAGGATTACTCGTAAAATGTTCATCATCATATTAAAGTTCCCACTGGTGGGGCACCGGGACTTCTCTCTTGACGAGAGATATAAGGCTTTTATTCCCCACGCTGGTCAAGTGCGGGTTGGTAAATGTCACAAGTCCTTCAAACTCTTTTTTAAAGTTATCAGAACATGCCGGTTACCTCACGACGTTTGCCTTCACCGTTAAATCAAGTATTTTAAAGCGCACATACATATATTTAAGAAGAAAAATCTAGTGATGTTAACCACATTAAAATCTTTAAATTTTCAATTATTTCGTACTTAAATGAGTAAAACTTATGTTTGTGATGTAAGGTATTTGGTAGGTATATCTAAAAGAACATAGAATGTATAGTCTTGTTTGTCCTTGTGTGATTCCGTGCCTAACACTCACCCGAATGTTTTGACTGAAAACCAGCCTACGCATAGTGCATCGTAGTAACATAAGCTGAGACAAAACCTTTTGGTCCACACACACGCAATGTGTCACTGACTATAATTAACTGTTTTAACCTACTGTGTATTTATTATAAATGAAATAATGCACTTGAGTCTGTTTTGTAAGGAAAAGAAAGAATTCATTTATTCAATGAATTCTTTCTTTTCTTTACAAAACAGACTCAAGTGCATTATTTTTCTCAGCTTTAGCGTGGAAATAGCGCTTGTCAATGCCGAGCTACAGTAATCATTTCGTCAAAACTAAATTTCGCCGTTATTATTAGTTGATTGTGTGCTAACAACGGTTGAATTGTGTTTTGATAATTATTTTGTAACGGACGGATTTTGTGTATTTATTTCTGAATAGCACACAGGGCATAAACGCCTTTCAAGCAATTACTGCTCATGTTTGACGGGATATTTCGTGTGCCTGCGCGCACGCCGCCAGTATAGTGGTTTTGTAAGGCATTCTAATTTGAAACTCGCCATACAATTAAATGGAGACCTGCCCTAAGACCTTCGATTAACACGCGTTATAAAGTGCTACAAATGGCTAAAAACGGAACCCTTATCCATTCCTAATTGAGGTCAGGACTTGGATGGGTGACCGCTCTGACTGCAACTTTTTGCACTATTATTTATAATTATGTTTCTTTTTATAGCAGTAAGTGTATTAACTATCATATTGTATCATACTTTTCAAGTTTATTTTCTAAACTGATTAGTTTGTGTGAGAGACACTTCTAAAGTGGTAAAATGTGTCCTATTTGAAACTGCTAAAATAAGAGAATAATGTACTTACCATGCAAAAATTGCATGCATGAAATTGCTTTGCAACTGCAACAGAAACCGTTTGCACCTTTCTTATTTAAGTGTTTCTTTTCATTACAATAAATGTTTAAACTGTTAAAACATACAGAACCCACGGTGCGTGAGTCCATGTCTTACTAATTAAATTTATTTCAATGACTTCGGTCGTAAAGACTTGAGCACAACAAAAAACTATTAGAATATCGAATACGTCCCTGCAAGGACTGCATCGAGCCGACTACCCTGCGGCCGCCATAGACGTCTCCAGCCTCCACTCCAATTTGCGTCCAGCGCCACTCCCGACGGAATTCAATTACAGATACATGAATAAACATTTGCCTTTTTATCTGCGATTGACGCTTTGGACCTTATCTCATTACTTAACAGTGGTAATAAGCAAACAGATGAATAAATTGATACAGGCAAATCAGCAAATATCATAAAAAAGGCTTTTAAATCCATATCATCTGTAGAGTCCAAAGAATCCATAATATAATATGGATGTTAAACGGAAAATAAACATATAATTACCTAAATTGAAGTGTATAACAGATAAATTGGAAAATACATAGGCAAAGTAGAAAATTCTTCAATGGCACCTACGGATTCTACCTAAGTCAAAAAGTACATATGTCATTTGACCAATAGATATTTCACAAATATATATGCTCTAGTCTAGGTGACGCGCAGCCAATGGGCAAAATTCGGGCAATTATTACTTTTCCATAAAAATACCGCTTTAAGCTCGTTATTGACCCGTTAAAGCGGTAATAATAATAAAGCTTACATTCTAAAATTAACACAACCATTTGTAATTATTCGACTTTAAATAATACTAGTTGCTTCATTAAAAAGCATTAAATGTGCATTTTTCTGGAAGATGGAAGAAACTGCTTTAAGCAATAAGGCCGCCCATTACGCATTTTGTATTTAGTATTAAGTCCAGTTTTGTATTGTTTTTATTGCTGTTTAATAAAGAGTTATATTATTATTATTATTAAATATCCTTGAACAATACCTACATCAATTTAAGGACGATTTATAAATTCATAATATTATTCAGAGATATGACATGAAAACGGTGAGTTGATATACTAAGAATGGTGAAATGTTTCAGAAACGGTTAAAGAAGCCGCGAAGTAACGTTTGTGAAACTTATGAGATCTTTCTTGGCAATATAAGTTAGCAGGAAAAGGCAAGTTTTACTTTGTTTACCCAGGAAGTTTTGTGAAAGACAGAAAGACGGAATATACTCGTAGGAGCGTCTTTTAACAATTACAAAATAATTGTTTTCATAATAGTATTCAGATAGCTAGTTCGTTGTCACGCTGAAGAGAAGTTTTATTTTTGTGTTGTATTTAGACACCAATCTAGTCTTTCCAAAGCGTGATAGTAGGTAGGTACTCAAAAGTTTCAATAAAAGCTACCAAGTTTTACGCACTCTCATAACTTAAGGAGTTCTATAAAGCATACCACATTAAATTCATTCTATATATGATCGCAACAACTCAGAAACATGAAAATTTAATTCAAAAATAATATTGTTTTGTATGAACGGACAAACAGCAAAATCATTTTATTTTTGTATATCTTAATATATATAAATCTCGTGTCACAATGTTTGTCCACAATGGACTCCTAAACCACTTAACCGATTATAATAAAATTCGCACACCATGTGCAGTTCGATCCAACTTGAGAGATAGGATGGTTTTTACGGCGAGAAAAATTCGAATAATTTCCGGGAAAATTTTATACCCGTGCGACGCCGGGGCGGGCCGCTAGTAATATATAATCATTTCCATACAATCTACTTAACGTCTAGCCCCGTGGTAAGCTCTAAGCTTGTATTACGGATACTAGAAAAGTAATAAACAAGTCATAATAGATACTTATTTAGATTTTTTTTAATATGGTCTTCAAACTACGCTGTTGACAGTGATTTTTCGATTTCCCGCGGGAACTACGTATATTCCCGCAGTAAAAAGTAGCCTATAGGCTATCTAACCCTGAAATATATTTTTTAATCGGATTAGTAGTTTCAACAAACTGTTCAGCTTTATAATATAAGTATGGATTTTAAACACTTAGACCAAGGAGAAAGTACTTGCAGAGCTTGATCCCTCAGCGGGAATCGAACTCGCTACCACTGTGCCGCAAACGGACCTTCGACCACCGCGCCCTGAGGCAGATAAATTCATTTTAACAAATGTTTTATAAAGGCAGAATTAGGAATGAGAATCAAATTCTAATCGTTATCTACGTGAGACAAATGGGAAATCCCTATGAGCGGCGGGTAATAAATCCAGTGGGATGACAGAACTCGGAGAGAAACCACCAGCTCTGCCTTTTAACACTTTATATGGAAATGTAAAATACTTCGTGATTTATACAGGACATATATCAGGAATCTCGAGTTCAGAATTTATACGGCCTGCCGTTTCGGGCTAAACGTTTATTGTGAAGTATGATTATAGCATGCAGTTACTCTACACCAACGAATATTTATAATATACGAATTCGAAATTTATATGGAATCATTATAATTATTGGGTTACTGTTGATTCGTCAAAAAACAACAGAACAGCACCTAGACATAAGAACTTCCAGCATAATAACAAATATATTGTAAAGGAGTTTATTTATGTTTTTTCAGTATGATCTTATTTGGGATGGTTATTCGACAAAATGACGTGGACATGGTTGATGTTCATGTATTATTATAGATATCAAAGATTATATATCTAGATATCATAGTTTTCTTCGCCAAACAAAAATTAGCATTGTTTGGAGATGTACCCATAGATAACAGTAACCAAATTACTAATACTATACTTCTTTTTCTCTGTCGCTTCATCCTTGACAGAACAGCCGTGGATACATTGAGGCTTCCGCTTTGGTGTTAGAGACGGACACAGCTTTCTTTACGATCGCCCGCCATCTTTCTTTATTTGCAGCCTGTTTGGTGCAGACTGACACTGGGTCTCCTACTGCGGATTTTACTTGGTCAGTCCAGCGCATAGGTGATCTGCCGCGGGCTCTGGTTCCTTCAATTTTTCCTTGCACGACCGGTCGCTCTATGGATTCCTTATCGCGTCTAGAGACATGGCCAAAGTACTGCAGAATGCGCGTCCGTATTAGTGTCGATAGACGCGTTGTGATTCTGAGATCCTGGAGTATGGACAAGTTGGTGCGGAACTCCGTCCACGATATGCCTAGGATCGTTCTTCACTGCCTATTATTAACCTACCTTTTATTTACTATTATCCACTATTACCAATAACCACGTAACACGTAACGTTTAAATAAAAATACATTAAATGTATGAATATAAATCTGAAAAAAAAACTGATGTAATTACCAAGAAACCAACCAACAAAATTGTGACCCAGCAAGGCGATAGGTACCCTAGGTATGAGACGATCTCATACTTTTCAAGTTTATTTAAATTATTTTAGCAATTGTCATTCATTACACAACGGTGAAATATATGCAAGATAATCCACTGATGAACCTTTAGTAATCGTAAAAATAAAAAGTTCCTCAAGCGAAACTTCAGAAAATCAGAAATATCTCTATAAAGTGAATTTGTGTCGTGAGCGTGACTGCCGAATTGTCTTGAAAAGCTTATATTTCGGCGCCGAATGCAAAGCGACAAAAACTTAAAGCTGAGAGGCACTTCAGTAGCCAAATGCTAATGGTAGGGACTGTAGTCGCATCTTCATCTGTTTGTTTGTAGTACTTACCCGTGAACAAATAGAGTTGGAAGTTGCGAAGCCAAGTAACCAACATACATCTCACTTAATTAAGTCACTAGTGAGCGAGAAGGAGTACCTTGCTCGCAGGGGCTTCAATTTGAGAGCCCTAATAGAGCACGCGTACGTATGTTGAATTAATTAACTAAATAATGACGAACAAAAAGATGATGGTTTGAATTAAAGATCACTCACTTCAACGGAAGTACTTATTTATAAAAATAACCTCAACTCAAAATTTACCTACACAAACAACAATTGATGACTAATCAGTACCATTAAAATTAATGTAAGTAGATAGATAAGGTTATATTTCTATTAACCCGTAGAATTGTATAGTGACATTCATTATCACACAGGGGTGAGCCATATTTATGCATCGTTATTCCTCGTTATTCCTAGCTTTATTTTGTCCAATAAATGTCAGTGTCTTTGTTAAGGTAGAAATGTGAGCTTCAAATTGGTATGGCGTACTCTATTCTTGTTTAAAATGTGAACAATGTAATTTTGCTCCTTAAATGTATTCTAATTAGTTACACTAATTATTCCATTACCTTCACAAGTTGTTACCCTATGACAGAACTTGGCACGTTTAAGAATAAACAACTAATAACTTGAGCTATTTTGAACTCATTCCACAGAGCTCCAACTCAACTCAAAAATTATTCATTCAAAATAATTTGGAGCAATGCTCACGAAAAATTCAGCTTCTAAATTAATTTCATTCATTTCTGCGTTGAAAATGTACTTTGATAAAAAGATCTCAAGTGAGCTCGGCCTGTACTGGCAGTTTGTAGCCGGTGGCAACGTCGTCGAGCCTTCTAATAAAGCCCTTGTATAGCCCTCGACTCGAGAAGTTAATTTACCCACCCAGTGATAATATTTCCCTCTTCATGTTCTGTCTGTTGCGTTTTTCAAGTCTCATTACCTGCCAGTGTTTGTGTTCGCTACTATGTAATTAGAAATATAACATGCTTTGTGAAATGTCGTTATACATTTCTTTTAACGATAAATATTTATTTATAAAGACAGGAAGGAGGTACTAAAACATGTATCCTTGAACCTTGTAATGTATAGTGGCTTTTTAATGTTTTGTGTATGTGTTTGTAACAGCTCTAGTTAATCAGGCTGTAAGTTAGTACCACAAAATCATGTTGAATGTACAAATCGATCGCCAAAAATAATGAATAAGCTCTTATAACAAAATCTAAGCTAACAAGAGAATCAATTGACGTTGTTTTTATAAAAAAAAACAACGTCAAATCCTTAGGTAACTAGTAAATATGTTGAATGACTATCATTCTCGACCTACCGTGTACCATTTAGAAAACCTGTTTTAATTAAAAAGTAATAATATAAATTTGTCTTGAATTCCTCTTATTTTGGAGTCGTTTTATAAAATTATTACAATTTAGAAATAATTAAACGTGTATTGTTTCGAATAAAACCGACTCAAAGTATAGTCACAATTTTTTTTCTCTTTAGCAATTTCAAAGTACCAATTTAAAAACTGTTTTTTTTAATAAAATGAACTGGATTTTTTCACCAAAATATAGAAAAATAAAGCAGGAGATCAGCGTAATACCTAGCCAGTAGAAAATCGCTTCAGAGCCTTTCTCTCGATTCAATACTTTTCTTTAACGAGTTCCAGTTAAAGAGGCAAGACGATCGGTTGATCCCGGCTTCGCTAGGTAACGGCTTCCCCATTCAAATGTATGTATCCGACTATCTAGGCCAGGGGTTCCCAAAGTTAAGAATGTAATCCCAATTGCAACATCATATCTCTTGTCTGCTTTGCCGATCGAATGAAATGCTTGATTTTTCCAACTCCTTCAACAATGATCAACATAATTCTACTAATTTTCACACATCCTTAACAAATGATTATTCACCAACACCTTCCCCTTGAATGTCTCTACGTATTACTGAAAACCGCATTATAATCAATTCTATACATAAAGACAGACAGACTTGGCGGGCGACTTTCATTAATAATTTGTTGAAAATGCATAGATAGGTATATAAAAGATCTTATCGTAAGCAGATACTTTAATTTTTATCAAACTACTTTCATTATAGCTGCATACCTCTTTCTACTGTAGCCTTTAAAATAGATAACAAAGGTGAGTGCGCCGCGGGCTAAAAAGATTGGGAACCTCTGATCTAGACCGAAGCTCTGGCACACAATACGAGCTAAATTAAATAGACTATCTGTCCGAGCTTTCGGTTCTAGTAAACACGGAGTTGAAACTTTTATCTTGATAATCTGCATTGTTTCTCAATAGAACACGTTTACGTATTGAAATCTGTATTCTTCTGCTCTTTTTATTCCAATTGAGGTTTAATTGATTAAACTTACAAGTCCTAACTGTAAATAAAGCAATTGTTTAAAAACAATAAAATATAGGATAATACAAAAAAAGGAAGTATTAGATACTTACATTAATTGGTAAATCTGCTCCTAAAGCCACTTAAAAGTTATATTCCAATTTTATTGCCTAGCAAAACAAACGTAACCAGACAATTTTGATAAGAATTTTTGGTCTGTAAAATGTATGCTACGCAGATAAGAATCCCTACCGAGAAAGTAAGAGTTCCCATCATTTGACTGAAATGTCTCAATGCATAATCAAACCACGAATTAGCATTTAGATAAAAGACCAAAGGTCCCCAATGAATAAACATATCTTGCCTGTGAGCTATTTCCTTGTTTTATCACGTCCTGTCCGGCGCAGAAGTTATTATGATCTGACGAGCTATTCAAATGGACGCGAGCGGCACCCAAGGGCAGCCTGTACTCGAATAAAGCTGTGAGAATCTAGCGAGCGACCCACGGGAGAACAATCGAGGGCCAGCCCTTCCGAGATGGCACAGTTGTGATTTGGGCTCCATTGTGTTCTATAAAAGGCCCTTTTCGTACACCCGAAACTTGAAAGCTTCCTTCGGGTACAGCACAGTTCTGATTCAATTCATATTTTGTGTGAACGTGTCATGAAATAGTTTCCCATTTTATACACTCGATTTTTGCAGCACATCCTGACGTATATTGATGGACTCGTTCGGTTTTTCGCTACATTGTCGCTTTGTGATTTTTTCCAAACTAACCATATTTTTCTTTTCACTGGCGTGTGATAGAAGTTTTGTACAAAACAGCATTTATTATCTACACGTTGCAGTTGGAGTAACACCATACGTCTTCAAATTGGTATAAAAGTGTTTTCATTAAAAATACACTATTCCACAGTTCTTTCTGTTCTATACGTTTTTCATAAAACGGCGTAGGTAGAGCTGCAATGGAAGAGAAATCGATATCTTATAGGGGAAAGTAGTTGAAATCAACAATTTAAAATCTTTGGTATGGCCTTACCTTAGTGAGCCCGCGCCATGTTTGAGCTTATAAAGGTAACCTAGTTGTAGCAAATTTGCACCTTTTGAAAACAAGGGGATTGGACATGTTAAATTTCGATTAATAAATACATTGTTACCGTCACCAACAAAGTTTTTTCGCTTAACAACCAAAAACTGGTTGTTTACAACAATTATACACTTGGCAAACATTTTATACTTAGTTGAGCATGCATTTGAAAAAAGTATTTTAGAATAATAATTAAATATGTTTCTTGTATGAATCCATAGCTAATGACGAGTAATGGCCAAAAATAATATAATTGTAAAAGTGTGTATGTGGTAGTTACATACAAATACGTAGGTGTATCGGCACACACGGATGACTTATTATAATTGTCATCCGTGTGAAGTAGGGGCGCCATCTAGAACAGAGTTGTTGAATTTAAATTATTCACTCTCTTGCCAATTTTAATGCTAAACCTGTACTGGTGAAGAAACTTTTGAACCCCGAAAGCTATTTAAAAATAATTAAAACTTTATTAAGTTGGTTTCATACACGATTGTTGTTATATGTTGGCATTCAACTCTTAATCGAAATATTCTGGTTATGAGACTACGGCATCTAGTTTTAGGCAAAGTTTTGAGAGAGTGGGCGTTATTTATTACTATGACAATCTTTCTACATATTATCTCACCGTAAAATAACAAGGTCCGCAAATTATAATCTTTTGCAGCTTCTAAACGAGAGATAAGTTTTATTATTTTACTCCCACAAGTTTAAAAATTTATTCATCTTATTCTTATTGATTTTTATGTAACTAAAGATGTTGCATTCCAACAGAATAGTCACAGCAACACTTTGGGGGACCAGGTTATGGTCAACGATGGTTTAGGAAAGGTTTGGTTCATAACCACTTGAACGTCCAGCGCCCGCGGCGTAACTAGGGACTAACGTCCCAGCGCGCGTTACGCGCGCCGAGCGTGAAAAACGCCGCGTTTTTTCCGTTAAAACTATTTATCACATAAAAAGTACTAAATCTATTTCAAAACCAAAAATGTATTTATTTTCTTTATTATAATTTTATAAACTTGAATAATAATATGAATCATCGTACCTACATCTTCATTTACTAAAAAATTATCAAACATAGGATGGTAGTGGTAGCATTTTTAGACTGATTTGGAGACCTATTTTGATAAATTTATTTAAAATACGTCTGTTCTCTTATAAAAATAATTTAAAAAGTTACTTGTTAAATTCTCAGTTGGTTCCCATTCCCATGATGGTCGTTTTTGGCTAATTATAAGTTTTGTTATTGATGTGTATATTTTATTTGCTATTATATAGAGATAAGTATTACTAAGTCCTGTAAAGGTTGTCTTACCTATGTATACGTGCGTTTAGTTATTATATTATATTTAGAAAAGCTGTTATTTAATTTTAAAAAAGTATGCCTGTGTAATAAATGTTCTAAGTGTGTATTAAAAATATGTTTTTATAAATGTGTGTTGGCAGTGCTGTGCTCAACACCCGGACGGGCGGCACTGAAAACCAGCGCTGTGTCTACATTCGTGCAGATACAGCACATGCTGAGTGTCGACCCATTTGTGTACTTTAATCTAAGTTTAATTTTATAATGTTATTTGTCTTATTTTTGTACACAAATGAATATTTTTCTTTCTTTCTTTCTTTCAAACGTGAGCGTGCATACAGACAAAGATACTCACAGTTTAAATATCCAGGACTGCCGACTCCGCCTTGCATTGACAACACTGTCCTTTGTTAGCACAACACACACGATACTTTTCACAATCTGGCCACGCTATTTTGAATTGGATTTTGATATGAATATTATAGATTTTGAGGTGCGCGCGCGCGGTTCGTGTGAGATCGATCTGAGTTCTTCTTCTTGTGTTCTTGTCGCTGCTAGCGTGCTCCTGTTTCTTGACATTATATAACCTGTGCACGTCGTTCATGACGTTTCGATGCCTGATTTGTCGATACACGATGAATGAACCAAAATTATAGAGAGTGGGAAATTTGAATTTAGAACTACAATTTTATGGAAACGAAACAATAGAAATAAACCTTTGAACAGGCTTTCTGGCGCTTCGGCGGCCGCTGACGCACGCTCGGTACCTCCGATCGTGGTTTACAAACATAACCCTAACTATATTTTCGGTCTATATTTAACCAATCAGCGTGCTCTGTGCTCTGATTATATTTTACTGAGTTCTGTAGAATGTGGCCGTAAAATTATAGTTAATCACTCACATAGAATATAACTAAAATTTATAAATTTGCGGTTCTTGTTATTTTCCGGTGACTAATATATTATTATGCTAATTAATTGACAGCGAAAGATGATAATATTCAGAATAGGTAGGTATATATTTTAATAAGGAAATAAATAAAATAGAGAAGGAATTAAGTCGATAAGGTAAATGTATCTCTTTTTAGAAATAAGATCTAATTAGTATAAATTTCCTTGACTAACCTCCGCCTCGCTAAGTGTTTTTTTAACTCAAGGATACTCTGACTCACTCAAATGATTTGAATATTTTTCTTATAAGCATTCTGAATACTTAAGAAGTTTATTTTTTTATAATGGTCTGAAGAAGTGGGCCGAATTAATTGTCTGCCAAATTGAATGAGCCAAACTACATTTACGTTGATATTATAAAGGAGAAACGGAGTATTTTTTTCAATTTTGTAACGCTTAATAAGCCTTCATTTGACCAAAATCTCACCTGAAGTTAAGTGACGATGTGGTCTAAAATGGAGCATGAAGACCTAGAAGGTAGATGGCTTCTCCGTTACGAAACACGAAAAAATCGTTTCACGCATTGGCCCAGCCCGGAACCACTATAATTATATTTTTGAAAGAAATCATGTTATTCGTTGTTGGTATGAACCTGTCTGTATCCACCCACATAAATTATTTTTAATTTAAGACTGTTTTAATACCTGATAATAAACTCTAACTTAACTTTTTTGGGATTTTTTACTGACTTTAAGTGAGAATGGTTGTTCTGCAACTTTTAAGGTCGACCAAAGATCCTAAACGGTCAGTCAGATCAAAAAATGATGGAAGAAAACCATCCATTATTTTGAAAGTAGGTATTTCATAACCCACATGACATAGTTTGTTGACTTAAACTTATTTATTTTAACAAAATGGCGTCCAGTAGTTGCCATGTTGAATTTTCAATAAGGACATGTCTTTATTGACTTGTGAATCATAGAAATTGGCCCCGACGTTTGGTCTGTACCTATGTGGGACACAATAACATACATACATACATAGAATGTTAAGGGCCCCTTATACCACAAATGCTGTTTTTAAAATCAATATGAATCAGTCAAAAATTGACGTAAAATTCTGAAAAAAATATATGTTTCAGTTGAGGATCTTACAGAGCGCAATTCGCTTACATTTACACAATAAGATGAACTTCGCTCGATAGAAAAAAATACCAAAGTTGCCTCTTTTTAAAAAACATTTTCAATACTGTGCCTAAAATAATAAATTTATTGACCTTATTTTTACACCAATCTTTAGATAAATCTATTTTCTAGTGAAAATCGCTGAGGTGCGTGTTGTAGTGTTATTTTCCTATTTATTATGCCTAAATACCTACAAACCCACGAGCGGCGCGACGCCCGCGGGCTTCGTCAGTCGCGCGGTGGCGCTTGCCGACGACGGACCTGTGCCAGTGCTCTTCCCGCCCGACGAGCGACGTGCGACGTGAAAAAAAAGGTGTGTGTGCGATTCACACACGACAGAAGTGAAACTACAACAATTAATAAAAACTGTAATTGGTTTTACAAGTACAAGGACAACTGCCCGATGCGCGCTATTTGGTATTTGGGCCGGGGAAAAGGAACCAGTACATATCAAAAGAATCGAAAAAGATGATGAATTTTGGAAATCAAAGATGGAATCAAAATTATCACACTTTTACGACCTGTCCAATGTCTGCTGCCAGAAATCGTCAACCCCAAACACACTCGTGGTATGCCTATACGGAATCTGACACTTGAATGCGAATCCACCGAATCCGAAAATAAAGAAAAAGAGATTTTTTTATCGCAAAACATTATTAATTTGCAATCAGGAATAAGAATAAGAACATTTTATTGTATAAATTGTGTGTCATGTACATGAAGATCTTAAATAAAATCGAGTATCAACAATTTGATCCACTTCGGACATACAATATAGTAATAATTTAACACAATAGTTAAATTATAACAAAAATTACAAAAAGAAAAACCAACAAAAATCCTACAGAACCTACATACTAAAAACACTTCGAACAAAGTACCTTATATTTACCTAGTTCTCAAAGTATTCCTTTAGGTTATAGTGAACACTATTTACAAGCCAGTTTCTAAGTTTAGTCTTGAATGAATTTCCGTTAAGTTCTTTTATTTCAAATGGCAAATGATCAGGACCTAGCACTAGAACTCTAAATTACAATGAAATTTAAGCATTTTATTCCTCATATAAAATGTATTTTTTTTATAAATGAGAATAAATATTGTACATAACAATTATGTTTGTTTTCATTTTGTTGTTTGTATTCTTTACCACCAATTCTTCAATCATAATTTTCACCTCACTAATCCAAAAAGTTTAGTAAGAAAAATTATGTTTACATTCAATACCTACATACCTACTACAATAAACTTTCATTTCAATCAAATAAAAGAATATAGTCAATAAAATAATCAATATACTAAAAAAAAAACAGAAAAATAAAATTAAAATCACCGTAGCTACTGCATTATGCTGTATTGTGGCGTTCTTGCTGCCGACAAAGTTCGCCGGAGTTCATATCAAGTCGGCTCCCGCGTAACGCGCATGCAAGTCGACTGGGCGAGTAAAATGCCTAAATCTTCGAAACAAGGTGGCCTTAAACCTAATATTACCACTTCTTTGCGTTGAACAGTCGGATAAAAATGTCGGCGGCTTATTTCACTTATTTAGTTAATTGAAATAAGCCACTCGCGTCGTGCATTACCGGTGTGTGCGTTATTAGCGGTCGGCTCAAACGCCTATCGTATGTGTGCAAAGCGATGCGAGCACGCATTTTTGAATAAATACATTTTATAAATATTTCAGGACATCCCACACAACAACATCTAGCCCTGTGGTAAGCTCTAAGCTTGTGTTACGGGTACTAGAAATCTGATATACTTCATAATTAATAGACATACATCGATATTTTTAATACACTGTTGAATATTTTTACTATAAAAAAGTAGGGTGCCCTACAAACATTTTTACTATTTTCAAAGCATCATCCTTTTTTCAAATTTTGATTATACATACCTTTCTATTACTTTCGGTTCTCTTTCCAATAGCTAAAGAATTACTAAAATCTGTCTTCACAGTAAAAAATTATGCGTGGTCATACATTATATTAAAAATATATATCTATACCATTAACTATTAGAAAAAAATAGTGCTGGAATTATTAAAATCCAGTATTTCCTGGTATAAGCGTGTTCAATCATAGAAACCCTTCATCTTTACAATATTAGTACCTATAGATATAGAAATACGCGTAATATAGTACCTTCTCCTTTTTTCCGTTGGTTGATTTAATGGTAAAATGATGAAATTGAATGTAGGTACCGACGTTACTTAATTTAACCCGTCCGAGGGAAATTCGTTTTCATTTCGCTTGTTTACATTTTGATTTTGTTAGATGAAACACCAGTAAGCTTTAAAAGGACGATTATATGGTTCCCACTGGAATTTCCAATTGATTAAATATGTATAATCCTGTGGAAAATATACAGTTTGAAGTAACGCAGTTTGCTATGAATTAGGATTAAAAAAAAGGGTTGTTGGTTGTTAACCAAATCAATCGATTTCTATTATTTATTACCTTCTTGGCCTTCATGCTCCATCTTAGACCACATCGTCACTTTACATCAGGTGAGATTGTGGTCAAAAGAAGGCTTATCCAGCATAAAAAAATAATGTTTTTTAATCCTGATTTAAGTAAACAAATTACAAATCTCTACTTTCAATGCAGCTAGTAATGATACATCATGATAATATATCGCAATTAGCTTTCTTTATGTATCAAAGTCAAAGTCAAAGTCAAAACTTTTATTTCCTTTGACGCATAAGCATACATGGACAGGTCAACTTAAAGCTAATTTAAATAAAAAACTAAGAATAATCAAGGAAATAACATAGTCTTGACAGTTCGCTTCAATTTTTTACACTGAGTTGAGAAGCGAATAGAACAACCCAGCTTTCATCTCTTATGTTGATATAATAACAATATTGGTGTACAACATGGTTACAATTAATTATACATTTAACATTAACAAAATGCTAGTCAAACATGCACATAACAGAAAAAAAATCAAAATTCAGCTATTTTGTCCATCCTAGTGGAACGGAGCTACATCCGTCCAAGCATTATCATCTTTGATATAGTCTTCTATAGAATAAAAGGCTTTTTTCAGAAGACATTTTTTAATTAAAAGCTTAAATTTCTGAATGGGTAGGTCAGTTATAAACTGCGGAAGCTTATTATAAAAACGGACACAATTTCCCATAAAAGATTTCCCAACCTTACGTAATCTAAATGTAGGGATTTGTAGTTTATTCTTATTTCTAGTATTAATATTGTGAAAATCACTCTTTTTTAGAAAATCTTGCTTGTGTGTGTACAACAAGTTCTCATAAATATATTGTGAAGCAACAGTCATAATATTTATTTCCTTAAATTTATCACGTAAGGAATCGCGTGGTTTCATTTTATAGATTGAACGCACAGCTCTTTTCTGAAGAATAAAAATAGTTTGAATATCAGCTGCCGTTCCCCAAAGCAAGATACCGTATGAACTTACTTACTCACTTATCGACTAACTTTTAGCGATAAGGCTACCGATTGTACCTTTAGCAATATTATATAGTTATTTTCTTATAATTTAGTTGGTAATTTAATAGTATGGATTAAATCTGTCATAAATTCTTGTAGCTTCTACACAAAGAAACAAAACCAAAAATAAATAATATATCAATTTTTTTTTAAAAAACCTCCTATTTCAGTGCCTTAATTGCCTTAAACGTAAAATACCATAATATTTAGAAATGGGCACGCGATGCTTATCATTTGATACCCCACTCGAGTATATTTGCAGATTTTCGGTTATCCTTTCCCACTCTCATCCCCATAGCTTTTAAACGGCTCAACCGATTTGCATGAAGCATGTCTAAGAACATCCGGGCCAACTCACCTTTCATACAAAAAAAACTCTATGGAAATCGCTCCATCCGTTCAGAAGCTATGATGTCCCAGACAGACAGACAGACAGACACGTCAAACTTATAACACCCCTCTTTTTTGGTCGGGGGTTAAAAAGGTGAAAAATCATGAAAACCTGTTAAATATTTGTTCCGACGACCGTTTACATAACAAGTCCGTTTTATATTACGATTGTCAAGTGGAATGAAGTGCGAACGTAAAATCACAGCTTCAACGAGGGTCTCCCAACTTTGGCATTTTTGTGTGAAGTGTTGCCGGAATGGAACTGGCAATAAGAGCCCTCGGTGTTCTCTGCCACATTTCATACAGAAGTCTACTTAAATACATAAAAGAGATGAAATAAGTGTGTTCAAAATGGAAGTTGTTAACAGTAACCATTAGAGAACAGATATTTTAGTATCTATTATTAAATCACGCAACCAAAGTTTTGGATTAAAACGAACCTGAAATTGCTTTCACATTGCGTTCACTCCATTCTATTCATGGCATGGCATGAAAGTAGTAGATAACTATTTTTAATTAAAAAACAGTTTAACCTAAAAGTGAGGTTTATCACTTATTAAAAATCATAAAGATATGCTGTTTTGCATAATATAACAAAAACACTTGTCACAAATATTGAAGCACAGCCGTACATAATAATAAGACACATTTATTTCGGACCACAGTAAATATAAAAATATACATAATAAATTTAATAACAAAGAAATACATAATAAACAAATATATTCATTAAAATTAAACAAACTTTTAAGAAAATAAGAGAAAAAAAACGGTGGTTCGAAAAGGTCGTCACTCAGCATTTGCTATAACTACCTTCGAAATAGCGTCGGTCTTCCGTGATGCCTGCAGAAGTGAGTGATAGCTGATAGATGAAGTTGACAATAACAAAAACACACATAACAGGTTCAGAGCTATAGAGATTTTACTTTACCTATCATAAGTTAGATCGAGCACCACGAGAGATCCTCAACGTAGATCGTCTAGATATAGCACATCCTCTCCGCTGCCGGCTGAATTAAAATCACGAGCGTCCTTCATTTATCTGATTTAACTTATACAGATAGCCCTCATAGATATTGAAAAAGTATTTACGCTGCTCTTGCTGAATAACTTTAGTATTCTGCGTAAAATTTCCTTCTCGACTCGTCTGGAACAGTTTGATGTGACTCTATAGCTCTATTCATTTTATCTACGGTAAAACGTAGTGATTGTATACTCTCTGATCTACGGCCGACGGTTGTTTCCAGGCTTTTCACGGAGATCTAAGAACTCTTTTCTCTAAAGAACTTAATCTGTGGCTTTTCAGTTGTTTTAAAACGTAGTGAATATTCTCTGGTGGGTTGATTGACTCTTAAATATATGACATCCACGATATAGCAAATAAACGTAGTGGTTATTTACTCTCTGTAGCAAATGAACAGAAAGCAAGTAAGAAGCAAATAAACGTAGTGATTATATACTCTCTGGTAAGAAGATAATGTTGAGGTCAAAATGGCGTTCAACTAATGTTTACATTTAAACGTAGTGATTATATACTCTCTGGTTTACATCTTTTTCACTTTTATAAAATGTTTTAACTCGACACTGGCAAATTGTCGCTTCAAGCGCAAAGTCCAATTACAAGAAACTGAACTGAACTGATAATGTTGAGATTTTTTAGGTCGCTTTGTTTTCTGGCTAAAATTATTGTAACAGCATGTATACTTGCATGAAATACATCGACAAATGCTCAACTGCTGCTCTGATATGTTTCTTAGTATCCTTTACATAGCATTATTTATTACAACCATTAGCATAAATAGGTTATGTGCGGGCCCGAGCAGCTGGAAGACTATCGAAAGGCTCATTGAGGAAAATCCCTATATTGTAGCCCTTCTCAATAAGACGTATGCCTACATGTGCACCGGAACAATTATCAACAAACGAACAGTGTTGACTTCAGGAACCTGTGTGGTTTCCGATCCCAGGCGAGTGGCGGTGGGCTACGCCGTCATCAACCACAATGTGAGCCAAGGCTTCACGCTGCCAGTGGCTTACACCAGGCTGCATGCAGACTACAACTTTGAAATACGAGCGGACGAACCAAATTTCATGAGAATGCATAGTAATTTAGGACTCGTGTATGTTACTGAGCCGATGCTAAAGTTGTACGTCACATCTGCGGATCTTGGGATTTACTTTGCGCCGGAATTACAAGGCATGGACCTCACAATGGTTGGGTATGGGAAGTTAAAAAATCAACGTATCGTGGGAATCCAACATCAGAAGTTCTCTCAAGCTCCGTGTGTGTATCCTAGATGGTACTATTGTATTTGCGGTAATGAAGTAGATAATTTAACGAGAACCTATGAGAGGGAATTCGGGAATGGTGCGCCAGTGTTGTTCGGGGATGAGGTGGTGGCGGTGACCGCAGCGGCCGCCGGGACTCCGTTCTTGGAGGCGAATGGTGTAAAATATAACGTATTCACAGTTATTGGACCGTATTTATCATGGATTGAAAAAGCGGACCAATCGCCTGTAATGAGGCGCGCTGGTTTTTCCGAGCCGGCCCCAAGCACAGCCAGCAGCAACATATATAGTTTATTTTTGTTACTTTATTGTGTAATTAAAATCATTATACACTTCAACTGATTTTGCTTTTTATTAATTTACTACGTATGGTAAAATATTAGTCCCAAAGACTTAAGATTGTTCTTAGAAATATATTTAGGCTGAGGCGAGAATGCAAAGCAATTTAAGCCTCAATTATGTTACGGAGAGTAAAGATATTGAGCTTAAAATGTTAGTGTACGGGAAGTTAAAAAATCAACGTATCGTGGGAGTCCAACATCAGACGCACTCTCTAAATCTTCGTAACAACGGAACTTTGTAAATAGCGTTCCTAAGTAGCGTTCATTTGCAAATGCAAATGACCATAGCTATTCACTTTATCATTTAATGTGCAGATAATTAACTACATATACCACCTAAGGCATAAAATAATATTATTGTTTCATTGGTTTATAATGCAATGTACCTATGGCACGTACTTAGTGGAAAAGAGCAGTAATAGGCGTACGATAGGGTCGTTCAGCTAGAGCATTCACACCTATTTGCATGTAGACTGAGTGACACTTGAAGCTTGTTCACTGTCAGTCGCTTGCAGCGGTAGACTGTGGTGGCAGAAAAGAGATGAGCATTTGATTGAAAGCCGTGAGGGTAATGTTTAAGGCTTAATGTCCATATTCTACTTCATCCACTTCTATTCAAATGTGTGTAAATAAAGCCGTGAGGGTAATGTTTTAGACTTAATAGTCAATATTCTACTTCATCCACTTCTATTAAAATGTGTGTAAATAAAGCCGTGAGGGTAATGCTTTAGACTTAATAGTCAATATTCTACTTCATCCACTTCTAGTAAAATGTGTGTAATAAAGTTACAGTGTACATCTGTTGTTTTGACAAGTTTTCTGAGATTAAATATTCCAACTTTCGCTAATTGTTTTAAATGTCTCGTACTTTGCTCAATGTTTCGGTCCGTACAATATCAGCCTCAAATCAGAGACCCGATATCTATACGATGTAATTTAAGAATAAGATTAAAACAAACACATCGTAAACTCTGACCCGAAAGCGGCGAGATAACATAATAGTATTTTAGACTCGCAACTTATCTCGTAACGCCTACTGCGGTCGGTTGTTTAGATCTAAGTGCGGTGTCAGTTTGAACATAACAATAAAAATGAATTTCATCAGGATTTTCGTGAGGAATATGAGTCAGAATCAGGGTATGATGTGGAAGCCGTTGCAGAAAGTTGGAATTATAGGAGTGCCTTTTGAGAAAGGACAGACGAAGTACGGAGTCAGTGTAGCGCCAGCCGCTATGCGGCATGCTGGTTTAATTGAACAACTAAAAGACATCGGTAAGAACTATCCAATATTTTTATGCGAAAATGTTTATTTCGAATATTTATCTATGCCTTAGTATTTCTCCCTACAGACAGTCTGTTTGATACCGCATAATTATTGAACCGATTTGGATACAACTTTCTACACATATAGTTTAATATCCGGGAAAATAAATAGAAGACGCGCGTCCGAATGCTTTTAAAAAAGTAATTTACGCAGATTATATTTTTATTTCAGTAAACATTACAAATATGTCAGCCGCTTTTAAAACACAAAGAACCTGGTAATTAATAATAATAAACATAAATCCCTATGTCATACTATCGTGCTGAGAATAAATAATATAGTAAAGTATTTTGCTATATTATTTTAGTTTTAAGCTACTATTTGCCCCTCGGTCACTCAAATATTATATATTAACGATTAACCTGAGTTTGGATGTTACAGTACCATCAATATATTTAATTTATTAAGATAAAATGAAACACAGCCTTCACCCATAGTTCTTGGAGGTGGGCGTTGGTAATTGCGTCACAGTTTATTTATAACTACTGCAGTTGCCATCGTTTTCATTTATATTGTGTATTTTTACCTTGTGCCCATAATAAACTATTATTAATTTTTAATTTTCAGTTGGACTAGACGTGAAAGACTATGGTGATATAGAAATTAAGAGTAGTGAAAATCCTGATATGAGCGTAGAAAATATGAAGAACCTGATGTTAGTATCGGATTGTAATAAGAAGTTGTCAAAGCGGGTTTCGCAAGTTCTAAAGGATGGTAGAGTCGTTGTTACTATTGGTGGAGATCATTCTATTGGAGTTGGTAAGTCTTATCACAGTAATTTTCGTTAACATGACTTAGGAAAGCATCGATTTATTAATGATAAGTTGAAGAAAAGGGAAACGTGGTTCGTAACACTTATGAGCCATTTTCTTTAAGGGAAGGGACATATTTTTTTCTTCACGTATAAATTGCATTAAAGTGAAAAACAGGGCACGTCGATTCTCTCGCTCGTGGAGGTTGGCGCCTTAGTTGGGTCCCGAGGAAATCGTCATAAACGGGTTTTACTGTACAAAATGTCGAAAGTTACTATTTAACATTTTGTTTCCCATGAAACTTATTATTGAACTCATTCATACGTTATTGGTTAATAAAGTACTCTTTTAAAAATATACTTCTTATCAGGTACCTTCTGTCTTACAAAGGTTAGGTATCCATACGCAAAACCTACATAAATACCAACATTTAAAACAAATTATGTTATTATAAGAAATTATTTTAAGCAATAAGACCGTTCATTACGCATGCTAGGTTTAAATTTTACCTTCCTATTAATGATTTTTTATTTATGGTAATTGGTGAGTGAAATAAAGAATGTTCTATTTTATTCTTTCCTATTTAATAGTAAAACAAATATCGATATCTTTTTCCATACATATTAAACAGCCAGACCAAGGAGAAGTGCTTGCAGAACTTACAAACACATGACCCCTCGGCGGGAATTGAACCCGCTATTCCACTTGCGGCGCACCTCTTGCGCCTATATATTCTATACATCTACAATTAACCTCTAAAATTAACTTGTTATATTCCAGGCACTGTGGACGGCCACTACAACCACGACACGGACATGATCCTCATCTGGGTGGACGCCCACGCCGACATCAACACCAACAAGACGTCGGACTCCGGTTCTGTGCACGGCATGCCCGTCGCGCTGCTGGTGAAGGAACTATCGGACTACTGGCCGTATCTGCCGAGCATGGACTGGCAAGTTCCTAGGTATTAACTAAGAGTTTAATAAAGATAGGCACCTAAATCCCGCGAGCACCGCCATGTAGCCCCCATCTCCCCTCATGTTGCCGAAAAACCCGGCCAAAAGAAACCAATCAGAATATTGGCAAGAACAACTTCTTTTAACCTACGGGCCTATTTCACCATCTCCGAGTAAAGTTAGACAATGGTTAAAATATAGAGCTATTTCGCTCAGTCACGAAGCGTAATTCTCTAAGCTCTTGACATACGACCTATGGACACGTATTATTTACATAACTAACCATTGCTTAGTTTACTAGGATTTTGTGAAATAAGCCTTACATCAAATACTCAGCTCGCGAACCCGCCTCTCAAACGTAGCAACGATGCAAAGCATTAAATATGTTTAGAATCATATAGGGAGTATGAATCTATTGGCTAAAAAGATAAACAATTATCAAATAATTATATATTAGGAAAATAGGTAACTGTAACTTCAGAATAGCTCTCATATGTAAGACCCGAGTAAAAAGGCTTTTTTTGGGGAAACTTGTTCCATCGTTGACCTCGTCTCTGCCATCTGGCTAGACTGTAGTCATTATTTTATAATAAATATATTAAAAAAACAAAATTAATTACAAATTTCACCCCAACCCGGTTGTTATTCTAACCTCATAATATACTTTCAGATTACCAATAAAAAATCTCGGATATATCGGTTTACGGTCCGTAGACGAATATGAAAGACTCGCTATTGAGAAGTATGGCGTTCCAACGTTTGCGATGGAAGACGTTGAAGAGTGAGTATAAGATATTTGCGAATTACTAATTTTCGTGACTTTTTGAAGTTCAACTAAGAACATTAGTACATCCACAGATTTATTATGTAATCTGGTGTACAACATAAAAAATATATATCATTTTGATATAAAGTTATCGACCATGAATTATTTTCAGTTAAATTTATCTTTTGAGTCTTCGTATTTCAAAAGTTTATCTTATTACCAAAAGATATCTCAATTAAAAAAGTGTGAAACTTAGTTTTTCAGCCTTATGTAGTTCCCGATGAATTCATAGTTCGCGTCTGTTTTATTGCAGTCCAATGTTTCAGATACGGCATCAAAAAGTCCATCTGTCACATTCTCCAAAAACTGGACCCTAAGGGCAAAAAGCCGATCCACGTCAGTTTTGACATCGATGCCTTAGATGCACTTGAGGCCCCCAGCACCGGCACTCCAGGTAACCACACTAGAACCTGATCCTTCGTTTAATTCTGACTGCTTCAGTGGCTCGGTGAGCGTTCGATTCCCGTCGAGGGACCAGATTTTGTACGATCTACAATTTCTGGTTTGGTGTCTGGGTTAATGTATGTCTTTACAAAAAAAAAATGTATATGTAGTATATCAGTCACCAAACATCCATAGTACAAGCTCAGCTTAATTTGGGGTTAGGTGACGCTGTAGTCCAGTCCATAAATATTTATTTAGTTATTCCACTCTATAAGTTCTACAAGTCCTGGAGGGCAAGTTTCAGTTTTTCTATATATTTATTAAAGCGGGTATTTTATGAAAAATCACGAACACATGATTATAAAATTCGAAACATAGAAGCGAAGCTTATTAAAATCCGTAATAAAACTCACTTTAATTATGAAACATATTAGCGTTTACGCGATATATATCATCAGCTATTCCCATTTATTCGATATATTTCGAATTCATTATTTATACCATGGTTCTGAGAATTACACTCCTGGATTTATTTATTTATTTATTAAACACAAAAGGTATGTATGTATGGGAGATATCAGTATACATGACTGATTCATTCTCATGTTCTTACGTATTTGTTATCTATATTACCCGTAACATAAGCTTAGAGCGTACCGCGGGACATGATGTTTTTGTGTGATTCTTGTTCGATTGTCCGGAAATATTTATTTACTTTATAATCTAATAGGTACTTATAATAAATCTAAATTTAAAATTTAAGAAAAACCCCCGATTCCAGTGCCTTAATTTCCTTAAATGTAAAACAACATAATATTATGTAATGTGGACGCGATGCGTTTTCATTTGATACCCCACACTAGTATATTTGCAGATTTTCGGTTTTGCTTCCCCACTCTCACCCCCATAACTTTTAAACGGCCCAACCGATTTTCATGAAACATGTCTAAGAACACTCGCGCAAGACTCACCTTTCATACAAAAAAAACTAAATTGAAATCGCTCCATCCGTTCGGGAGCTATGGTGACACAGACAGACAGACAGACAGACAGACACGTCAAACTTATAACACCCCTCTTTTTTTGTCGGGGGTTAATCAATATTTATTAACTACCAAGTACTAATACTCCACAGAATAAAGGTAGAGGCCATCCATGAATGTTTAGATCTACACAAGGCAATAAAATAAAGAAAATCATAATTTGCACAAGTCGCTACTACATTGGTAACCACACGGTTTTACACATTTTTGAGACGCGTAAGCCATGACAGGCCGTGAAAAAAAACGTTTATTCCTAAATCTTTGCATCATCGATCAGACCTAATGTGAGGCAGTGTGAGTTTAATTGGTAAACAATTAAATAATCAAATTCATTTTATTTTGCGACACAAAATTTAAAAAAAAACTTATATACTAAATCTATAGGTACTATTATATCGTCAAAAATGGTCGCTTCTCGGTGTAATTCACCAACTGTGGGGCGTTATGTCCACCATAGTACTGTAGTACCGGTCTTCCCCAGCGCCAGGTAAGTGAAATGAAGTATGTTATATTCAAATTAAAGGTAATTGTAGATTATGATTAAAAAATCCATAAAACTAATAAGACCTACAACTTACAGTAGTAGTACTAGAGCAGAGATTATTTTAATTTTTAAGGGCTAAAATAGACTGCTTTAATTATGCTTAGGTAAAGCTTAAAAGCATTAATAAATTATTGATTTAATAACGATTGAAGGCTTAAACTTCTTTAAGGCTTAGGCTAATGTCTCGTTGTGCTACGATGCTTCGCCCACACATGGACATGAAAACTGTAAGTAACAGATAAAGAAAAGCATAAAAGTCCTTCCTGTGGAGCTAGCTAAATGTAGAGTAATCATGATTTCCATAATTTGCGCATTCAGAGACTCCTTTGCATATGGTTTACATAATTCTGTTAAACCCGTAGAACGCACATAGAAAGAAAATCTCGTAACAGTTAGGTAGATACCTCACTTTTACTATTTGCGCTTTTCTTCTGAAACCCAGGAGACATGGAATATGTAGAAAACATTCGAGGTACCTAGTGTTCAAATAAAGGCTATATCAGAAAAGTAGTAAATATTTTTAATACGCATACGTCTGCGAACCTCTCTGTTTATAAACTAAATTTAAAATAAAATAAAAACCCTTGATTACAAATCCTTTGTTCCCTTAATCCGCACAATTACTTAGTCTGTTTTTTTGTAGTTGTATTTTATTGTAATTCTGGGCTTGCCTAATATGTTAAAAAAATTCGAACTCGATTTCAAAACACCTTACGAAAATTCACTAGAATTGGGAAAGCAAAAAGCATACGATGTAATAAAATAATTCCCTCCAATCTGACACGGAGTCGCTTACGAGTATCTCGACTCGGCAAAAATCGCAAGGCTTATTATCCACAACACCGAATTCAATGAAAATTGTCGAATTTGTTGCAGCTACTTATGGAACAAAGAGCTGAATCGTTTTGTGGCTGAATATTAAAATTCTGGGTGGAGGCGTCTTTGAATAACAATGTTACGACTTCTAAATTAAATAGCAAGTACTGTAATAAACTCCAAGTCTAGCCATTGAAATTTAAACGGCTTCACAATTCTGTTCTCGTCTCTGCCAGAATTAAGAGCATTTAATTTTGGACAGACTTGTTGTTGGGCTTAAATTTAGGTAATTATATTTCTGGACTAAGTATTCCAACAGCATGAGAATCATAATCATCAAAATTTCAGCCGTAGAACGTCCACTGCGGCGCATACAGCCTTACAGTAAATAAAAATAAATAAATGTTTGTGGACAATCCACACAGCAACATCTAGCCCTGTGCCGTAGTAATTTATTATTCTATGCCTGTGCTAAGCTCTAAGCTTGTTTATATATCTGATATCCTTATACATAGGGCCTGTTCTCCAGTGACACGTGTTTTATATAATCTCTTAATATACTCTATTCCCGCTTGTACCTATTATCATTAAGATTCTGAGTGAGGAAATAAACAAATTAAAAAAAAAACATATAATAGACATACATACATACAATGATATTTTTTATTAAACAAATTTAACACCTAGACCAAGGAGAAAGTACTTGCAAAACACTCAATTTATATAAGTAGTAGGTATAGGTATAACTATTTTACTCCCGATGGGTACTTACCTCATTTTTGTGGATCTTTTAAGGTAAAACGCTAGAACTCGATTTGCATACAAATGGGTTAATCAAATAGAACTTACTTTTTTACGAGCAACTACGTTGGATTTGAGAAAAATTGGTAGGAACAATTTATATTCCAAGCTTCTAGTCCTAAACTTATTTTTATACGTATATTTTGCATAAAAATGCGTTATCAATAGTTCGAAGGTAAAAAATTTCAATTTCAATTTCACCCAAAAAATGGCATGTTAATGTTATTCTTTGGGTAGAGTTTTGGTCAAGATGGCTTATTATTAAAATCTTAAGAATAAGCCGCTTTTGGAATCCATTATGTCAATAGACATAATTAAAGACCAGGATAAAAAAAACCCTTGATTGTGCCATGGTATGTACCATGTGGTGCTTTATCGAATTCCTTTAGAGAGATAAAACTTTAGTGTACATCACAAAAATAATATAAACAGAAAAACAGTAATTGAAGACAATAAATACATCCTAGTACAAAGGGCGGCCTTATCGCTGTGAGCGATCTCTTCCAGGCAAGCTTGGGATGGATAGGAAAGATATAAAACTACTTATACAGTGCCGTTACATATAGAAGATATAGTGCAGAGTACAAAATAATTTATTATTCTATGTTAATACTAAATAACTGAATAACAATACCTATATATATAAGGAGATAGGATATCTATCCTATCTACTTATACATATAGGTACGATGACAAAGGTACTAACAATCATTAGCACAACAAAAAAAGTATGATACCAATAGACATTACCTAGATATAAAATTATAAAATAGGTAAGTTATGTCTTTATTTAGCCATCTTTAAAGTTTTAAATTAGCCTTACTCTAAGTAAAGGTTTTACTTTTTTAAATTGGGTTTTTAAATGTTATAACATAAAAAGTCATGTAATATTTTTGTGCAATAAATGACTGAACCGAAAAATAAGACCTCTTATTAGTTCAGTTCAGTCGTGATCGTTCGTGAAGCAGTTTCTTGAAGATTAGTAGAGATTTAACGTCCCGTCTGATTTCGTTTCGTTGACGTAGGTACCTAGGACTCGGGGGGGGAAGGAAAACGAGGCTCTGCCAAAATTAATATGCATGATCTCGTTTACCGGTTCCGAGTCACACCTCCGCGTGGTCTCCCCCGGTAACTGTGATGAGAGGTTCAATAAATTCTTATTGGTCCTCTCACCACAGGCAAACGTGACAGGGAAATATATAGTGTAGTGGTAGTTGTCTGCCTCTTGCGGCCCTCTGTCTAGCAGAGGACCTGACCATGAGGCTTGTTCCACTAGAAGGCAAAGGGAGACCAAATCTCAAGGTCTGGCGCTCGCCGAGGAGAATACCATTCGAGCGATTGGGGGTTTATACTGCACTGTGCAGCAAAAGCTTTAGCTCGCTTGCAGGTATGGTCGGGGGGAACCCGGCCGCTAGAGCGCCAAAAAAATAGGGGACCACACCCCACAAAGGAATAAAATATGAAAATGGTCGATTTGAAAAAGAATCCACGGGTGGGTCCCAGAAACGGGGAATCCCACAGCTCTACGAGCTCTGACCCCATCGTATACGTGGGGGGTCAAAATCGCCAAGAAGATATGGGGCCTTCTCTTGCTTTGCAACAGAAGGCGAAAGGAAATGAGCGCACCTCTGATGCGGGTTTACAGACAACATTACCTGAGAAGAACTGTGAGGCGCCGGCGGATGAATATAACACTAGTTTGATGGTGCCTGGAGATGAAGTGGGACGCTTCTTTGCTAAGCCCAAGCTGGTATCACGTAAAGAACCGATTGAGGTGGAGAATGAAGAAGAAGCGGAGTCTGACTGCTCAACTATGTCCGTCTCCTCATTTGCATCCAGTGCCTCTGGAGCACGTGCCCGTAAAAGAGGACTCAAGACAGTAGAGGGTGTTTTAAACCCTGTGTCTAAGCGAGCCCTATACTTAAAGGAAAGAGTAGAAGACGAGGTGTTTGACTCATCAGTGCCACCTGTAAATACAAAGGCCAAGGCAAAACTGCCTAAGGCCTCTGAGCTTAGCCTGTAAATGCAAGTGCAGCCGACTGATGAATTAGTGGCCTGTATCAATTCCCAGTTGGAGACTGTGGAGAAAATCGCGGACAAGTCTAAGAATTTAAAAGGCGACTACATCCGAGGTCTTCGACTAGCTGTGAGGAAAATCCAAGCGGCTTCTATGCTCCTGGTGCAAAGGACAGCTACGGATGCCAATGTGGAGCGCCTGGAAAGGGAGAACGCTGAGCTCCGGGCTCAGATGAGTGTGCTTTCTGGAAAAGTGGAGGAACTAACGGAGACCGTGCATCAAAATTACACTAAAGATGGGACGACGGCGGAATCAGAAGCAGTACGGCCAGCTTCACCAACTAGGACATTACCTCCACATCCACCAGTTACTATAACCACAGACTGGGAGAAGAGAGTAATGGAGCGCATAAGTGCCCTTATTGATGAAAAGCTCGCGGCGGCGATAACTATGCTTACCGATGAGACGGCTTGGAATCATATGACCTCTTTCTGTGAAACCGTTATGGTGAAGAAAGAGGTCGCAGAGCGAGATCGGGAGAGAGCCGATCACACGCGAAGAAGAAGTCGGCGTGGCGCATATAACAGTCGCCCCGCTCGACCCCTATAAGATAGTCCATCATCCCCTGAAAATAACAATATGATCCGCAGGTAGTTCTAGTGAGGGCTTTAACTACCTCACTACCGGATCTCGGGATGACGCAGGTGTACAGTGGGTATTTACACCATGCGGCCTCAGTGATGCACCCAGAAGGCGAGCTCAAAGCAAAATGCGAAAGGGGCACCGGTTGTGTTCCTCTGGAGATCCCGGAGCCCCTTGCCAAAGCATGGAGGTTGGCAACCGAGGAGGTTTTTAGTGGGTCGTTTCGACAACCCCACATAATCACACAGCACCCTCAGGTTGTGTGATATCTGTTAGCAGATTTTCCACCTCGAAAAAAAAAAAAAAAAAAAAAAAGGTACCTAGGACTCAGACACTCAGACTTAGTTAAGTATTGGAGTAGGTAGGGTATCTAATATCAGGTCAGACCTTGTTTCATAACAAAGGCTCAAATATTTTCAAAATTTATTCTAAAGAGAAGAAATTTTCTGAGAAAGGTCTCAGAACAAACTTAAAAGAATAGAGTTATAGAAAACACAACTCGGCCGCGGCCGATTTTACTCTAAAATACTATAGTTTAATGCTAATTTATTTCAGTGCGAGGCGGGCTGACTCTTCGAGAAGGCATCAACCTGATGGAAATCATACACGCGACGGGACGCCTGCGAGCGGTCGATCTAGTGGAGATCAACCCCGCAGTTGGAGACGCGAGCGATAGGAAACGAACCATCGAAGCTGGAATGAGTATCCTCAAAGCAGCCCTCGGCTATTCTAGAAGAGGAACCGCCCCAAGAGGGATCTTAGACTTACCAGCACCAACTGAGGACGAATGCCCAACAAAAAGTACCATGACATAGTTAACGAAACTACGCTGTTAAACCTAGAATACTCGTACTGCAACAAAACACTTATATCGCTTTATATCAAAGGACAACTCGGTTAAAACTAGGTTAATCGTCAAGTGAACTTTTACTGTCGGTTATATCGTTTCACGCAAATAAAGTCATTCGAATCTCAAGTAGGGTACTTTACATTGAAATCGTTTAAAATCTTTTATAAAGTTCCGTTAAACAAAAGTGGCGACTCTTTTGTTTTGAGAAACAGAGCACAGTCAGTAATCTTGGCGCTTTCATAAATATGGATTTTAGCGTCTCCCTGAACTGAAATGTATTATGCCATTATCATAAAGACGCGGAATACTTGCATTTCTTTTTTCTGATGATCAAGATTATCCAAAAAGTTTTATGCGTGTCTTTAATAACCTTATCTTATCTGTAATACCACAGTAATACTTAATGCTTAATTTACAAAACCCGATATAATAATCAATATGTCAATACGTCTCAATGGTTAGTTACGTCAAGAGCTATGTTTATTTTTTGATATTACGTATATATACGTATATTATGTGTACCTACTATATACGTGGGTACCTAATACCCGTTTTCAAAATGAATAGTGTAACTCGCTTTAGTTTTAAAAGTGAAATAAAAATAATTGTTAAGATGTAGGTACCTAAAAATTGTTGAAATATTCTACAAATATGTACCTATTAGAATATATACTGAGGGTTAGTGTAAGCACTTTTGGTAGGTACCTACATTCTTTATAGCATAAATCAATGTGGCAAAAACATATCCGTCATCAGAATAAATACAATTAAAATCACTGTTGGTTTATGATTTCATTGTCCAAAATTAATAAGCGTGTCGTATTGTTGATTAAGAGCGTGCACTACCTCAGCAGAAAATCAAATTTCGCCTCAGCTCGTTACGCCACCGCGCCGCGGCGCACGGCCGGCGCCACTTGGCGGACGGCCGGTGGCAACGTACTTACTTCGCGCGCAAAATTATATTGGGTTGGGTTCACGCTAGTTTAAAACAATCTTATTGAAGTTAGGTACAATATTCTTGTCTATAAGGTAGATAATTAGGTACCTACCTACTAAGAAACGAAATTATCAAATATGTAATTATACATTTTTCTTCATAAAAATTTAAAAAATAGTACAGGACCTATAACCTGCAAAGTGAGGTTTATCACTTATTAGAAAACATTAAAAATGTAATAATAATATTATAATCATATTTTATTGTTTTTCAATGTAATTGCCAACATACCTACTACTGCTACTAGACCACGGAGGCGTTATTTTCTGCTAAAACACTAGACAAGTGTGAGTCGCTATAGCGCTGAGCGTTCCGAACATTCTTTTTTGTATTACCAAAAGAAAGACAGTGTTTTGCGTAATGTAATGGTGCTTATGCCTACTACTAACCTAAAATAGGAACGTAATACTATTTATTTATTCTGTGGTACTAGTAAATATAGTAAAGTAAAATATATCTACCTACTTACTGATTTTTATGTTGAAAAAGATAAATAAGAATAACTTATTGATCTTTTTCAAATTAAGTGTATTTTATTGGTTATTTCTTGAACTCCTATTTTGTTATGCAAAATGGGGTGGACTTGGACTCCTATTTTATTATTATAATTATTATGTTGGAATATTGTATTTCTGTTAATTTTAATTAATAAATTATTTGTTGGTTGGCATAAAAGGTTAAAAAAAATATTATGTAATATTGTTTAACATCATTTATATTTGTATTTTAAATGTTAAATATGTATACCTAAGTTATTGTTAGGTGATTAAGATAAAATATAATATGTAATTAATGTTGTCTCAATTAATAGCAACAATTTTTTTTAGAATAACACATCAAGGTGTTGTTGTAAAAAAATATATAGGTAGGTAGGTACTTCGCAGCACTAGGCTAAAAGTACATTAAATAAAACTAAAATAAAAATGCACCAAAGAATTTTATTTATTTTTATTGACACTGTTATGTCTCTAATTGGCATATTTTAGACCAGGGTAGAAGCCTTGAAAAATAATAAAAAGTGAAAAAAAATAATAGTAGGATGAAACCCATTAGAACGGGAGGGGAATATTATGAAAATGAAAGGAAAAATAATTTACGGGCGATCTGAGGTCGGGAAGGGGATGGGGGATGAGTTTTTAAGGGTAAAAAATGGTTTTTCTCGATTTCCGGCAAAACTAAAAGTCGTATCGAAAAAAGTCAAATGGCAAAGTTGTAGGTAATAAAAAGATCTAATACTTTTGTATCTACACTTTTTTCACATAACCTCAAAATTTATGTGAAAAATCCAAAAAACCAAGTTTTTGGTGTTTTATTTTTATCTTTTGTAAAAAATTTCTTTTTTTAACGACATTTGGTGAAAACTTACCTTTTTATGTCCTAAATTTTGAGGTTATGTGAAAAAAGTGTAGATACAAAAGTATTAGATCTTTTTATTACCTACAACTTTGCCATTTGACTTTTTTCGATACGACTTTTTGTTTTGCCGGAAATCAAGAAAAACCATTTTTTACCCTTGGAAACTCACCCCCATCCCCTTCCCGACCTCAGATCGCCCGTAAATTATTTTTCCTTTCATTTTTATAATATTCCCCTCCCGTTCTAATGGGTTTCATCCTACTATTTTTTTTTTTGTTTTAAAAATTATCGACCCTGGTCTATTTCGTGAAAGTCTGGGATCGCAAAGCTCTTGCAACATGAATTTTTCATAAAATAATATTAATTTATTTTCCATTTGCTCCCAAAATCGGTTATCTTTTTTTGTAACTTCCACTTTCATTGGATTATTGCACCCAGACCATACGCCAAAAATGCATTGATCCCGATCCGTTATTCGTAATTGTCCTTGGACTTGGATGTACCAAGGATGTTTAACTTGATAAATTTTGCAAAATTTGAAGCAGTTAGAAGTTTTCTTCTTAGTTCTAACCATTCACTAGAATCTCGCTGCAAAACAGTAGCTCTTTCGATGGTTTTTTTTATTCAACTCAGGAGTCTGGTATGAAATTCTGAAAACAGATTTTTTCTATGTGTATAAAAAGTAGAATAAGTATATAATAATGCTGCAAACCGTGTACCTTCATCTTGTAAAAAAGAAAGTTCCAAAAGTTTAAACAAAAAGGTATTGTTAAATATGCAACGTATGTTTTGTTATAATGCTATTACAAGTAGGTATACAACTATACAGGGTGTCCGGTCTGAGGGGGGGGGGGGGGGGGGGGGTTAGAAATGTGTGACACGGAACCCTAAAAATAAACTTTTAAAACTGGAGATTAAATGTGGGAATAACCATAGATAAGTTAAAATGGGGAGATGAGGTTGCTTTAGTAATGTGTGACACGGAACCCTAAAAATATATATCATATTATACCTACCTATCCAATGGAATAACCCGACAAAACGGACTCATTCACTCACCTTGGTGTATTGTCAATCGACTCCAGTCACCAGCAGCTCCATCCACAACGGCGCCACCACCGCCGGTTGCTTGGGCGTTCATAAGTCCTCTGAACGAGTGGTTTTCCTTTCTAAAAAACAATAATGAATAATAAAAAACTAAACTAGTAGGAATGCATCTACCTACTACGTAACCTCATTTGGTTGTCAGTTTAGGTAGGTAGTAGGTACATACCTACCTACCTACCTAGTACAGAACAAAAAATTGTACCTACATAAGTACGGTACGGTACCTAGTTAGGTATCCTAGTATGAAGGAACTGTGTAAAATATGTAGTAAAGAGGTACCTAAAGCGGTAGGTATCACCTTACCTACTTATGGATATTGACATACCGGAAGTGGTTGATAAATCCCGCGCGTTATGATGGGATGGAACTTTGTCAAAGTAGGTAGGTAGGTACTCTAGATTATATTCTCGGTGTATTACGTAGGTAAGCAAGTCCGTAAGTAATTAAATAAATAATAATAATAATAATAAATATTTCCGGACTACTCACACAGCATCACCTAACCCCAAACTAAGCAGCTTGTACTATGGGTGTTAGGTGACTGATATACCTACCTACTACAGCACTTTTTTTTTTTTGTAAGTACATACATATGATACATAGAAAACACCCAGACCAGAAACCAGAAATTGTAAATCGTACAAAATCTGGTCCCCCGGCGGGAATCGAACCCGCAACCTCCTGCGCCTCAGGCGGACGTTCGCCCACCGAGCCACAGAGGTCGTCAAACTACTAAAGGTTATACTTATAATTATGTAATCTACTTCTAGGAAGAGAAGATGCAAACAAGTATTGTAGTAGGTAGGTATATGTATTGTGTTATATTAGTATATTATTATAGGTAAGCACTTACTAGTTTATTTTTCCCAATTTTCGGCAATTTTCCTTCATAAATTTTTTGCGTGCCCGGCGACTCATTTTCTTTTTCGGTCTCACCATTATTCACACTAATCTAATTAGGTTCGCACCAAAACTATTTTTCGCAAAACGAAACAAAACTTAGTATTTTTACGATTAAAAATGTGACGCAGTCAAGCACAGGTCCGTCCCGCTCGCAATGCCGTAGCCAACTGACAACAGACCGTCGAGCAGGATGACAAGATATGATTTTGTTGTGAGTGAGAAGCACAGAGCGATAGACGTGCTCCTTATTTTTAATCGACGTAAGCGCCAAAACTGTTATGTCTAATTACAAGTTATTTACACAACTAATCGAAAAATTAAAAAATCGAAAACCAAGATATTTTACTATGTTTCTCGACAAAACAAAAATCCAACAAAAAAATTAGGTGGTTCCTGAGATAAATAGCAAAATGTGTGCAAAACATGTATTTTTCAAAAAATAAAACTATCGAGAAAATTTTCACCAATCGTGTTTTCGAAAAATCAGAATCCAAGATAAAAGTTCAAATTATCATTTACCTAAATATGAAGGTGGTAGCTTTCACAGATTCTGAGATAAATAACGATATCTAACTATAAAATTACATATGGCACACTCTTAAAGCTTTGTTTACTTAGCTTGGGCGTTATGCCGACCTCAAAATGTGATTAAACATTTTACTTGTAGATTTGCCTTCCAACATGTTTCGAGCTTTGGTAAGTAGTAAGTACCCTTAGTTAGATAAATTTGGTCCGAAAAATGAGCTCGTATTAAATCTCAAATTGTATACATACTTTCTTCATCGCTTTGAGTATTAGCAAAGGTAAAGTTCTTGAATTTTAAAGAATCCGGCGATTTCAAAGCGAAGAGTCTTTTTTGAGGCTTGTGGAAAAGAGAATATATTAGGTCCTTACATATGAAATTGGCGTTTTGTATGGGAGGAACAAAAAGTCGAATATTTTTTAATATAATATATTTAATTAATCAAAGTATTAACCATTATTTTCTATGCACTTTTGCCATCTTATAGGTAGTTCATTGATCCCTTTACTAAAAAAACCAGTCGGACGGGAATCAATAAAATCTTTGAAGGCGATTTGGACTGCCCCATCGGAGTTGAATTTTTTCCCTTGCAAGAAGTTATCCAAATTTCGAAAAAAATGGTAATCTGTTGGAGCAAGGTCCGGGGAGTACGGAGGATGTCTTAGACTTTCCAATTGAAGCTCTTCTAATTTAGTAGCCGTCTGTTGCGCAGTGTGTGGTCTAGCGTTGTCGTGAAGCAGCAGTGGCGTGGAGCGATTGACCAGCCTAGGTTGTTTAGCCGCTAGCTTTTCCATCATGGTTTGCAATTGCTGACAATAGACATCAGCCGTAATAGTCTGGCCAGATTTGAGAAAACTGTAATGAACAATACCGGCACTAGTCCACCAAACGCTTACAAGTAACTTTTTTGGGGTTAATTTTCGCTTGGGGCAGGATTTGGCTGGCTGGCCAGGATCCAACCATTGCGCTGAGCGCTTCCGATTATCGTAAAGAACCCATTTTTCATCACAGGTAATGATTCGGTTTAAAATACCTTCATTATTGTGCCGGTTTAGTAATGTAACGCAGCAGTCGACGCGCGTTTGCCGGTTTGCTTCAGTCAATTCGTGAGGTACCCACCTTTCAAGCTTTTTAATCTTCCCAATTTGCTTCAAGTGAATTAAAACAGTTTTATCACTAACACCGCAGCCTGCAGCTAACTCGGACGTGGTTTGCGATGGATCCGCTTCCACAATAGCCTTCAACTCTTCATTATCAACTTGAGTCTCAGGCCGTCCACGGGGCTTGTTCTGCAAGTCGAAATTTCCAGAACGAAAACGTTGGAACCAAAAACGAACTGTGTTTTCTTTTGCAACACGACCGCCATACACATCATTCACCCTTCGAGTTGTTTCCGCAGCACTAGTGCCACGGCGGAACTCGTACTCGTAAATAATGCGATATTTTAAGTTTTCCATTTTGTAAAATGAGTGACGCAAACAGAAAAAAACAGAAGAAAAAAAACAAATGAATGACGATCATCGAAGCACAAATACATGAGTCTATAGCTGTACAAATTTGAATTTGGAATTCCTTACCAAAGAGGAGAAATTTGTGATTAAAGTGGCCAGTACGAAAAACGCCAATTTCATATGTAAGGACCTAATAGATTTCAGTATAACCAAAATATCTCAGAAAACGTATTACCTACTTAGTGATGTAACTCCATAACACATTTTGTTTGTTACAATGTTTTAATTTACTCTGCGATTAACATGAAATGCATGTAAATCGACAGAGTTAAGGCCTTAAAATCACGTTTTTTTAAATGGCGTACTAGTATGTCTGCCAGGCTCCATACTAAAATGTCAGAACAGTAGCTTTAAAAAAGTTATCGGAGCGAAACTATAGGGAACAGCTAGTTAACACGCCCTAATATACAATCCTAAACGAATTGTCACGAACGAATTGCAAGTGCTGCCGCGATGCTACTAAAATCATCTATTATGGATGCAAAGACCTATTATTAGAATTGAATAGGGTAGATGGCAAAAAAATTATAATTAGTCCGTCATTAAGTTTATTTAACTATTATTTATTTTTATTGCAAAAGAAAAATCAAGACTATACACATACAGTGCATTGAAGTTTCGCGTGACGTTACGTTATTAGTATTTGTACTTACTAAATTTGTACGTGGCTCCGGAAACGGAAACTTCGGAACGAGTATTTTAAAAATGTATTCTTCTGTCATCTCTCAAAACAAACTTAAGAGAATAGAGTTACCACAACTCTACATCTTGACACCTTCTTATCAAATTGATAAAGCGAAATAAATAGGGGTCCAGTATTTTTGGACCGTCTAAAAGACGCACTAAACAGAAAATATTTTTTTATGTCATTATGCCTATTAGGTACACGTATAAATTCCTTAAGTTGATTGTATTGTAAATAGTAAACTTTCAGATCATATTGGCTACACTAACCCTTAGCGCAGCCCTCGTACCAGCGAAAGATAAATTATCCGAAAACGAAATAAAGGACATCGTAATCAAATACGTCAAAAACATACCAGATATAGAAGACGAATATATCATCAACAATAACCTATCGAAGGCGATCGGCCGTTTTTTCAAGGGGAAGATTAGCATGCTCCCGTTATACAAAGTCAGTTTGAAAATTGATAGGAACCCTGTGAAAATTCCATGGACCATTCAGGGAGAGAATGCTCAGGAACCTATTTAACCTGCGCCAGTAATAAGAACTGTATCTGCATAAAAACTTTATTTATTTTCACTTGCTTTTTATTCTTTACATAGTATTAATGAATCTTGTAGGTATAATATTTCTGGGCAGTTCACACAGCACCCCTTAACTCTGAACAAAGCAGAACTTGCGCTATCGATGTTCGATTGCTAATAAAATATACAACAAATAGCATTTTTGTTCCATATTTATTGAAGTGATTATTTATTATGGGGGAGGTGAACCGGTTCGTTACGTAACGCGTAACGGCACCAGTTTGTATTGCATCCCTTTCTCGCACGCATGTTCAGTGCTGGATTCGATCTATGGACTAGTATATTAGAACCGTGCATTCTGGCAAGAAAAAGAGAAAATATTTTTCTCTTTTTCTTGCCAGAATGCACGTCCTAAAATAACAAAAATTCTATGAGATGTTTAGTGAACAAGAAACAACCATAATGGGAAACACTTTTATTATTACGAACGTATTTATAGCACCTTAGAAGTTGACTTGAGCTCGGTAATGGGGTTGGAACTTGTTACTTTTGAGTGATAGCTTCATCTGCCATTTCGCCTGCACTCGCTTCATAAAGTGAATATCACGGGCTTTCCTGTAAAAAAAAAACAAAAATAACAAACTGGAAGGTAAGAATTATAATGAATTCGTTATATAACATAAAGTCGGAGTTTTATTTGTTTTAAATAATTTTGTCTGTGATTGTTCAAAAATTGGTGTTCAGACGGCAATTCTCGCGCTTATGATTCTAAAGAAATATTAAAAAATATACCGATTTTAGGTTATATATGAAATGTGTCATAGGTGCGAGAATTGCCTTTTAAGACATTCCACACACTAACGTTATTATAAGCTCATAGTAAGTCTCAAAGACGAGTTTTATTAAACCAAGATCAACCATAGTAAAATGTCAAATGAATGTCGATTATTATTTGTTGCATTTAAATTGGTTAAGTAGTTTTTGCGAAAAGCGAGACAGGCGAAGTAAATTTCGCATTTATAATATTCAAGATTGCTTCACTGTAGGCCAACGTCTCCGTTTTCTTATATTATATTCAAAATAAAAAAAACAGGTCGTACTTAGCAGCCACAGCTTGTTCCTTAGGTGCCCATCCCAGGGCGCGATACACTCCCAATAGCCTGTGCAGTTTCCGGTTGGACTTCTTCACTAGCGCTACACTGTTTTGATTCACATTCTGCTTGTAGTATCTGGAAAATATTTAAAATTGTATTAAAAGCTTTTTGTAGTGTACCTATCCATGATCAACTTATCGAGATGTACACTGTAGTACAGTCGCGTTCATAAATATATGAGCATATGTAATGCTATTGGGCTATAAATATTATAGCCAAATAGCATTACAATGAGTTTGAACATTATTTAAAATTTTAATATTTTTATAATTGTTATTATGGAATACTGTGCCGCCGCGCGAGGCAACTCGAACAATGTCGAACCAAAGGTTCCCTTAGTCAAATTAAGTCCACGCGAAATCTATACAAAGCTTTGGAGTGGTTTTAAACCGATACGAGGGAGTCCTTAGGTCCTTACCCTATTTTGCTAACATAATACACAACTAATTAAGTTATTACAATAAATTTTGTAACAAGTATGTAGCTCTCCTTACCAAAAGAGTAAGAAAACTTCATTCTTACATACATTACAAGAACCACATGAGGGTGAAAATAGATTTTAAAATTTAAACAAATATATATAATTACATAAGCAATATTTACAGTAACTATAAATATATTCATAGTCGCATCATGACAAGGGAGGTTATCGTTTTTAGCAATTAATTATTGTACTGAATGACGCTGCAGAGATATGAGACAGGTTAAGATTTAAATAAGAATCTGATAAGGACCTTAGATAGGAAGCATTAAACGCAAATAAATACAGGCATTGCACAGCGATTAATAAACTTATATTACACCCTACATATGTTTAAATAATGTTTATTCTATACCATGTACTAGAATTTTCAAAATATTTTATACAAAATTGTTACACAAATTATGTGTATGGCGATATTTTGAGTTCATGCTCTACACTCACAGTGGATAACCTATTAAATAAAGATTATGAAGTATTAAATCTTTTGTTTTGATGAACAGGTACCATACCTCATAAGTGATCTGTGCCCGACAGTAGCACCTGAAGGTAGAACAAGTTGGAAGTCATCACCCCCTAGTGCGGTTGGACCTTCAACTTCCTCATCCACATCCATTTTACCATCACCATCATTGTGGTCAGGGTATGATGCACTGTAAACATAAAAAGATAAATAAAAATCATACAATTATTATCATAAACTTCTATGTGACTTTTCAGAGTTTTTAGTGGTTTGAAGAATACTATTTCATACAGAGACGAAAAAAATTAAGTAAATGTGTAAAAGAATTTCTCATTGAATTATCAGCTATTTCAAATTCTTTAGGGCATGATTGTTATAATAATAAGGACTATGGGTCTGTTTTACGATTTCCGAGTAAACTAGTCAATGAGTAAAATATGGAGCAATCTCTGTCAGTCAGACAGTTGTGTAACTGACTGTTACAGGTGCAAGCTTTTATATAAGTTTGTTCAACTTGTAACTCTTAGGTTGAAGGTAGAATTATTCATTGAAATATACCCATAGTCATAGTAATCTGCATAATCAGCTAAGGGTAACTCTTCGTTTGAAGGTAGAATTTTTAATTGAAATACATATACCTGTAGTCATAGTAATCTGCATATTCAGCCAAGGCTATGCCCTCATGCAGCATTTTACAATGACCTTTAGATACCATGTGTCCTCGGGCTGCCTCCATAGAATAGAATGTTCGTCCTGTTTCATTGCACCAAAGACACATAAAACCTTGGGAAATCTGCAATGATAAATTTCCATTTTATTTACTAGCTACAAAACACACTTACAAATAATTTTAGTGTTACACAATATACTTAAAAGGTTGTGCAAGTGCCTTCATTCAATATTTGAGGATCATTATAGGTTAATTCTCATAAAAACTTATGTAGAAAATTCCCAACAGATTTATAAAACATTTTAAAACTAAGCTATTTGTTTCCCTTTTTTTGGTACCTTTATCCTCAACTGCTGTACTGATTTAATAGAGATATAGAAAAGGACATTTATACCAGTTGCTATTAAACAAGAGTGGGATTTATATGTACATCAATGAGTTGTAATTGGAATAATAATTGGACAAGGTATAATTGGACATTATTTCTTAAATAGGAAAATTGTGTAAGAATAAATCAATGTTATATTTTTTAATTAAGAGATATTTTCCAACCTTTTCACCCAGATACAAGAGTAATCCTTTGACATCTGTACAAAACTCAACATCGGGAATAAAAAAGGAATGTGCTTCTGACATGTGCTTTAAATTCTTCACCATGTTTTTACTACTGTGTGTGCAAAACAAACATTGTTTTGGTTTGATAAGCGAGTCGCTGCCAGGAATGCGGCATTCATCCCAATCATCAGAGTCGAGCTGGAAAAATATGACACAATTTATTTACATTGCATAAATATTAAAATTAATTATTTATTTATTAAAAAGTTACCATTAACAGATATTATAATAAAATATAATGAAAACTCGAAGATTTGTATAGAATGAAATTTCCATTCCTCGAAAATAATTTTGTTTATATTTGTTGCACAATATTCATGAGAAATAAGTGGCACTTGCTGCGGTAATGCATATTAATGATATAATTTAACTAACCTCTTCGATTTCTGAATCCGTTTCAATATCTTCATCATCATCTTGTTCCCCATCTACAACCACAAACTTGCCAGGCTCCAGTGGTTGTACACTACTCGGCTCAACTTTTACATAGCTGTCAGAATCTGAAGGTCCACTATTTTCCTCCTCAACAAACTGCTGTTCTAGTAACTTGTGCCTTTTACTGTTCAAATGATTGTTGAACGCATTCTTTGTATTGAATAACTTTGAGCAATATCTGCAGTACTCGGATTCGTCACGGTTTTCGTTCTGCGCAGATTCTTTATGCTCTTTAGCACGTTGGTCAAACTCTTCGAGTGTCACAGGAGGTATTCCAGCCACCTTTCTCTTCAAATTATACCTGTGCCAGTCTAATTTGTAGTGTTCGCGCTGAATTTCAGGTGTTTTGAATATAACCTGGCAGGTTATACAAGTAAATGTATCGGGCATTTTATAGAGATTATGGTACTCACTTTACAACAGGATATAAAGAAAATGTAAAACTGTACGGAACTATTGGTCTTGGTTTGGATAAAACTTGGAAATCTTGAGACGGAATTGGTTGATTTTAGTTGGATGAAGAAAGAAGGAAGGAAAACCTCACCCTCTCCTCTCGTCACGTCGCTGCTGTTGACGTAGTGGGAGTGAGATAGTAGAATGGGTGACAGTTGTCAGATATAACTTCGACCACAGAGCCAATAGACACATAATAAGCTGCGAATATTTTCAGACAATACGTCTGACTATTACATCATGCGTTACTATGACATAGACTCGGTATTTGTTTTAGTACCGACTACTAATATTTTAGAGAATACTAGCAGACCCCAGCAAACGTTGTTTTGCAAAATAAAAAATAGATGTTGGCCGATTCTCAGACCTACTCAATATGCTCACAAAATTTCATGAGAATCGGTCAAGCCGTTTCGGAGGAGTACGGGAACGAAAACTGTGACACGAGAATATATAAGATTATTTTATTCAGGGCTCAAGTTGTACCGGTTGTCAGTAGTGCTATTCCCTCAGAATCCTGTTTCGAAAAGTGGCAAAGGGCAGACGGAAGTGATAAAGCGCATACAACATGGCCCATGGGGCCTAAAAGTCCTAGAACATCCAGTGTAATGGTTGAAATAATGACTAGGTTCTACGTCAAATAATTTATATTATGTACAACCTGTAGGGGGCACAAGTAAAATGTTTGATAGCCTAAACCGCTAATAACCTTCAATCCGCATCTGTATCTGAACACACAGCTATTGACTAATGACCAAGCATCTTAAAAAGTACACGCGCTATAGTACTATAGCGCGTGTACTTTTTAAGATGCTTGGTCTTAGATTTTTCTTGCTTTGTGTTGAGTGGCCATCAAATGCGAAATGCATCGGATCGGCAGAATGGATCTTAAGCTTTGATGTCAGTCAATGTAATTTTTTTTGTTATTCTTCTTCTTCTTTAATTTGATGGCGTCCGTGACTTTTTGTTATTCTTGGTCTTTTGTTGATTTGTTGATCGGTTTTGTTTGGTTCACGAAAAAAGAAGTAGACACAAATGTTTTAGAGGAAATCATTTTAATGTAATGTCATATCGTAGTGATTATATACTCTCTGTGTCATATCAAAACTATATAGTTATTATTAAAATATTGAATAGTTTCGTAGCCAAACCAGTTACAGAATTCGATTGTAGTTAAAACTAGTTCATTATTAGATCTCAATCAGGTACCTAAAATACATGGACCTGCGAAATATGTGAAAACATCAACAAGCAACTAATCTTCTAATACAAAATGTTGGAGACAGAAGACTTTGATGATGATTATTTCACTCCTGTTTCAAGGTATGTAATTATATTTATTTTAAAGTCAACTAATTAAATACCCAGCCTTATTTGATGGCATATTTTTATGTATTGTATTTATTGTAAGATAGAGTAGGTAGTTAAATAAATATTAGTAAAAACGTAGACTTTCTTAATCTGTTATATACTTACTTTCAATAGGCAAGAGCGGAACCCTCTAACACAGGTTACATAATTACAAATATACATAATAGTCTGATGTATTTATTTATAATGTATAGATTATGTTACTAAAATAAACTATTGTATTATATTTATTTTATTACATTTAAATCTATTTCAGTGCCTCACTTGCAAATATTTTCGGTAAACCTGTTTTGGATGACAAATCTGATAATGAGTCACTAAAGTATGTTCCACCTAAACCTCAGAATATTATCCAGCAACCAGAGGAATCAAAAGCAACATCTTGTATATTTGCTTGTGCACTAGCAGCTTATATATGGTAAGGTTTAGTTTATAAATAAAATATATAAATAAAATGTATACAAGGTATTTCAAAATTGGTGTATAAAGCCCTTCCGGAAGGGGTGTAAAAGGCATGCACCAGGCGATATTGTACCAATATGATACTGTATATGTATAAGGTAAAAGACAAGAAAATTGTAAAAGTGTAGGTAAATATCTGCATAGGAAAAATGTTTTTTTTTTAAGAAATGAATTATTCTTCGACAGAATCAACTGCTAACTTTTAAAAATATTGTTATTTTATTTACAGGCATAACAATACCTACACTTCTAAAGGAAAGCTTGGACTTGCCCTGATAAAAATTCTAAAATCAGCCACACATAATGTTATCTTGTATGATTCAAGTAAAACAACACTATCTAGTGTAACCATTTCAAGCAAATTAAAAATATCTTTTAAAGGGAATAATTATGTATCATACTATGATGATCAATCAAAATACTGGAGCCTCTATGGTACGGAAGATGAAATAAAGAAAATTAAAGAATATCTCAAAGATTTTGGTGCAACTATTGTAACATCAACTGACATAGCTACAGATGCTAATCCACCTGAACCTATTAAAACAGAAGCAATACTTCAACCAAAAACCATTAAGCAAGTTGGCAGCGACACTGATTCTTCAGAGAACAGAAAAACTAAGGCTGCTATACTCAATAGAATGGCAACAATGGGAAATTTTATACTGCCACCAAAACCTGTTATTCCAGAAGTGCAAACAAGTGACTCTGATACAGATTATCATATATCAGTAAGAAATAAGTTCCCTAAAAGTGTTGCTAAAAAAAATAGCATAGATAAAAAAATATTGGAACCTCAGAAAACAAATGAAATGCTTTCTAATGATGAACTAGTAAAACATTCCCAAATGACATTGAGCAATAATATATCCGATCAATTAGTACCTCTTGCACAAACTACTTTTGTAACACATCCAAGTTCACAAAATATGGATTTATTTATTACTGAGCAAAGAGTTAATAATAGTGAACTACGAATTAATTTAGGAAAAATGAATGATAAAGTTGACAGTATACTCACAAAATTCAATGATATAGATTTAAATAGCCATAGTAAAAATAATGTAAATGTCAATACAGAGATAACAAATAAACTTCTCAGGGAATATGAAAACAAAATAAATATATATGAGAACTTAATCAAACAAATGGCTGATAAACAAACTGTCAATGTTATATCAAGTGGTTTTTTCAACATAGATACAGAAAAGTCTTCCAACAATAAACTAGAAATTATGGAAAATGAGTTAAAACAGAAAGACATTCAAATTGATAGCCTTGAAACTAAATTAAAAGAGAAAGATAATACAGTTTCATTACTTGAAGATAAAATCCAGACACTAATCAACAATGAAAAACAAAGTGACTCATTAGCTAAAACTGTAAGCGATTTACAGGATGAGCTTAAAAGAACACAAAATTTATTAAAAGATATTACTAAACAAAATGAATTATTAAAAGCTCAAGCTAGCACTCAATATAAAGAATCTGAAGTTAAAATTAAGTCTGTAATGAATGATACATATCATGCTGTGGCCTCAAAGTTTGAGGAAAATGATACCTACTTGGGTGGATCTATTAAGAAAACGGTTGCTTTAGTCATAAAAAAAAATACTCTAGCTGCATTAAATGTAAATAACTAGAGACAAGCAATACTAATACCAACAAAAACTTGCCTTAAATAGTCAGTTATATATATCATGAATGGATGATGGCTATACTCTACTAAGTAAGAGCAATATAGAACAATTTACATGCACAATTATAAATGAAATAAAAATGTATAAAACTGAAATGTATGTAAAGTATGTTAATGTAACTATATAAATCCTATTTTGTATACATTTATACGTATTATAATTATAAAAATCAAGATTGCAATAGCTATCTTGTATTTCTATGAACCAAGAATTTTAATTACCTACTGAATTATGCATTGGTACTTGCTATTTTTTAAATATTAACATTCTATTATTATGAAGATACCGTAAACGTAACAACAAGTACCTACTCAATCTACGGACTGGCCAAAAATACTTGCTGCGCTGCAAGCTGTTATAGGCGCATTTTATAATTTTTGAAGTGAAACTTCTTTAGAATTGTTGTGATTTCAAACCGGATGCAACGAAAAAAACGACAGGTAAGCCAATCTCAAACGCTAACAAAGTTAAGCAACGTTGCGCGACACCAGTACTTGGATGGGTGAGCGCCCGAACAAAATCTTTTTGCACAGTATTTTTTTTTTTGTTTTTTTATTTTATTCATTTCATTCTTTTGTCGATTTACTGAAGTTTCATTTCTATCGTGTGTGAATCGCACACACACCTTTTTTTTACCTTTAAAGTGAGTGAAGCTATATTTTTATTTAAAAAATATTACCTATTCAATTACTTCTCCTTTTATTTCGATCGCGTCCGTGACTGGCTATATGGCGTCAGAGAGTATATATTCACTACGTTTTATGGCGTCAAATTATTAAATAACATACCAATTATTATTGGAACAGAACTTCAGGATCCAAAAAAGTAAGTTGAATGAAAATGTCAAGCAGCTACAGTGAAGACGAATATTTACGAGTCACCACACAGTATAGAAGCATTACGTTAACCAGTCACTATAGGATTCTCTTTGGTAGCTGCGTTGTTTTTCTTAATAAAAAGACGATCTTTTTGTTGGATTTCTACAAAAAAAAATATTTTTACTAGGATTATGTAGGTAGGTACCGTAATCGTATTTTTTATAGTTTAAGTATATTAAAAAAAAAAAAATTTCGGCTTTTTTTTTTATATTCGATTTTTGGGGCCTTAGAGTTCTCGAATGGAGACCACGAATCGGCAAACGCAGAGTAGGACGTCCACCAACTAGATGGACGGACGACCTGGTGAAGGTAAAGGCTCGCGGTGGTTATAAGCTATACTACCGACCAAAGTCACTGGAGGCCTATGTCCTGTTGTGGACGTCCTACGGCTAAAATATAAATAATAGTTTATTGCTTTAATAATAATAATAATAGTTTATATAGTATTATAGTATTGCTTTAACTTAAATTAATTAATATATTACAGTGGTGTGGGACCCTCTTCTAAGTAATGTAATACCTGTGCTAGAGGGTGTGCTAGAAATGATGATCCGATATTTATCGATAAATTTACGTCGTGTATCCACATTTTGATTGATCAAATTCGAAAATACACAATGTTTATTTATACATATTTATTACGTCACCTCAAGCGCAATTGATTCGCGTAAGTACCTATGTGTCTCGATCTCGAACGACGCTTCCCGCTTCACACCGTCCGCTCAAAAATATCACGCTGACCCGATTCTATTCTGACTTCCGTGCACTCAAGTTGTTCTTATGGATACATCCGCTATCTACTTACGAGATGAGTTATTTAGTTTAGCCGATAGTTTGCATAGTTTATTTTGTTTGTACTATCCAGGTAAAAGCAAGCCGCGGCTTACAGACTAGACGCGTCCGATAACACTGGTCAACAAAAAAACTATTTTTGCATGTAACATGAGAACTTTTGTTTAGTTATGTTTAGGACAAGGATTAGGATTAAGGATTAGGGATACTAGAAAATTAAATTAAAAAGCTACAAATACGTATATTTTTTTGTAATTCCATTTTATAACATTTTAGAAGTTTTTATTTTTTATAAATAAAAAGTACATTATTATGAATTACTTTTATGATTTTCGTCTGTATTTTGCTTCAGAACGTCTCGTTTTAATGTCCAACAGTAATCCGCTAATATACGTGGGCTCCATTTGCCCTGTTAACGTATATTTCTATGGTAGAAATGTCTTGATTTAATCTTTCACCGTGTTCATCGCGGACGGTGCCCAAATTTTCAGGAAAGAAGTTGAAATGTGAATGGAGTAAAAGTATTTTCAATGACATATTACAGCCCAAAGCCTTATTTATTTATTTAATAGGCTACACCTTATTAGTTACCTACTTATAAGCCGCGACATTTAAAGTCACTTGATCAGCGATTTTCTAGAAGATTGGAAGTTACTTTATTTTCTTTAAATATATCATCAATTGTATGATTTAGGGGCCAATCAATTTCTAAAGTAGTCCATTGGTTTGAATCCAATAATCTATTATTGAATGAAAATAAAACTAAATGTATTCGATTTTCACTACCTAATGTTAAACAAGGTTCTGTAGATATTAAAATAAAGGGCGACAATTTAGAGCTCGTTGAAAATACTGTATTCCTAGGTATAACTTTAGATAGCAAGCTTCAATGGGACCCTCATATAGATAAATTGTCGAAAAGGCTCAGTTCTGCTGCTTTCGCAGTCAAAAAAATTAGAGTTTTAACTAATATTGCAACATCTAGACTGGTCTACTTTAGTTACTTCCATAGCATTATGTCATACGGTATTTTGCTGTGGGGGAGTGCTGGAGTAGGACGCATAAATACCATATTTGTACTGCAGAAAAGGGCTGTTCGTGCTATCTATAATATGGGTCCCCGAGATTCGCTACGTGATAAATTCAAAGAAATAAACATATTGACCGTCATTTGTCAATATATTTATGAAGCCATTATGTATACGCATAAAAATATTAATTTGTTTACAAAAAATAGTGATAAACACAATGTAAATACAAGAAATAAATATAAACTCGCTTTGCCCACCACTAGGCTGCATAAGGTTAATGTATCATTCAAAGGGCAATGTATACGCTTCTACAACAAGATTCCCAAAGAATTGCAACAGTTGTCAATTACTAAATTTAAGAAAATTGTAAAAAACAATCTTTGTAAAAAAGCTTATTTAAAATATATCGGATTACCTTGAGGACAAAACTGCTTGGGACGGAATCTGCTCCAACACAATATCAAAAACAAGACTAACAAACAAATACCAGATACCATAAATTTATTTCCTACTTATCTTTAAGCACCTATGACCTATATGTTTTTTTGTAATCTATTTTGACGTGTCTAAGTTTTGTAAAACCAAACTATGGAAATAAATAATTTTGTATCTTGTATCTTGTAATAAATTCTCCCTCTTTAATATAAGCTTCACTCGGCTTTTTTTAGGACTTTCTTTTAAAAATCCGTCGTCACCACTCCTGTCCATAGCTTTTACAAAGTTCTTCATAGCCCAAGATTTATGTGTAAAGGTGGTAAAAATACTTTCTTAGGCACCAATGGAGGGTTGTTATTGCTAAAGAGATTGAAACAGTCATGTTTATATAGATAGATAATATCTTTATTGCCCACCAATGCTAAAACTAATGTTAAATGCTAGACTAAAATAAAAATAGCAATCATCAGACACATTTGTTGTACAATCGGCGGTAGAGGCAGGCGGTTAGCTAATCGCTAAAAGCGATTAAAACAGTCTTGTTTATATAGATAGATAATATCTTTATTGCCCACCAATGCTAAAACTAATGTTAAATGCTAGACTAAAATAAAAATAGCAATCATCAGACACATTTGTTGTACAATCGGCGGTAGAGGTAGGCGGTTAGCTAATCGCTAAAAGCGATCTCTGCCAGGTAACTTTTCGATGGATAGGATCTGCTAGGAACACGAAAGACGGTGCACAAAGATCATTGCATATAGGTACCTACATAAATAATTTAAAAAAAGGTGTGTGTGCGATTCACACACGATAGAAGTGAAACTGCAGTAAATCGACGAAAGAATAAGAAGAATAAAAAAAAAGTGTGTGTGTGTCAGCTACGACGCACGATTGGAGTCTACTACTTACGAACTATAATTATGATATATATCGAATAGAAAAAAAGGGTAAATGAGGGCCTCTGCTAAAATGATAAGAGAAACAAACATATATCTTTAATTATTCGGATTATTTATATTACTTCAATAAAGCGTATGACATAAAGTATGTTACAAAATAATATAAATAAAATACAGCAATACCTCTTTGCGCGATACTTCGTAGTCTCAACTACGAAGTATCGCGCAAAGAAATTTAAATAAAGCATTGTATTTGTGTCTCTTACCATTTCCATTTCATCTTTTTGCATCCGGTTTGAAATCACTACGATTCTATAGAAGTTTCACTTCAAATAAAATACAATAAAAAAAAACAGGACAAAAAATACATTATCAAAGTAAAATATTATAATAATAGATAGGTTGTAAATGTATTAATAATGTACCACTACATCAGTAAATAATGTTCATGAACTATGCCTTTAAAGATGTATAGGGATTTCGCTTTTCTTAAAGAGACAGGAAGAGCGTTCCACACACATGTTTAATTAATTTTTCGGACTCTGCTATTCATAGAATAAAACAACTACGTAGTGATTATATACTCTCTGAAAAAAACAGTATTTTAATTGGCACCACAATAAATGTAACAAAACTTCTCAGGATCATTTTTACAGTTTCTGGACATAATCTAAGAGTCACAGTCACTTTATTATAAAAACAGAATTAACCACGAAAAATGGCGCTAAACTGAATAACATCTTTTTCACTTTATAATTTTATTTAACTCGACACTGGCAAATTGTCGCTATAAGCGCAAAATCCAATTACAAGAAACTGAAACTAAACTGAACCTGAATTAACCACTACGCTCTATAAATATACAAATTCTCGAAACACTTTCGGTGTAACAAAAACAGATAATTTTTATTTTTGTGGGTAGTAGTTGTACCACGAAAACTAGATCAGATGGAATCAACATAAATATGGTTTAATAATGAGTTTAGGTAGGTATTTTAAAATTACCTGTCACAAAATTTACATAATTTACTTTCCTGTTACAAAATTTTGTTAACCCGTGTAATTTGTTCACACTTTAGTTGACTGCAAAGCAAAGAGTAATATAAAAAGCACTAAGTACCTACTGGTTGACTGACGTAGTGCTTAATATTAATATGAACTCTTTGGTTCACTCACTGTAGAGGCCGTCCAATAAAATACGTTGGCTGATGACGGCGAAATAGTAATCACGAAAACATTAAAAAAAAATACGAAAAACAACCTTGTTTTCATTTTTGTTTTGCACAAATGAATTTTTGTGAAACTTTTAATTTCATTGTAATGCACTGAATAAGGTGAAATGTGCTACTGGTGTTCCAAAGTTATGTTGTGTTCTTCTTCAAGCACACAAGTCACCCATTCTATTTGATTCGTAAGGTCATAAAATATTTGTACAAGAAGTCTGACTCTGCAGACTGTCTAACATAACTATGGAAGATCTTAACACTTCACTGAATCAATACAAGGAACAGGTTATTATTAAACGAAGATAATGATTACATTTATTTTTATATGGTTATGTTCTAGGTGCAATATTTACCATATTTTATATAAATGTTTGTGTTTACAGCTTGTTATGGTCTATCAGTCCCTAGAAAATGTTACCAATGAATCTGAAAGAGAATCTTTAATAGCTCTGCAATCAGATTTAGAGCAGCTTATACAACTTACACAAGAAAGTATAGACTCCATAAAACCAACTAATTTAAACAACAAGCAGAGTGAAGAATCTAAGGAGATAGAAGATGAATATGCCCGTTTCATGGTGAGGTGGAATCTAATTGCTTTTACTATAAACTTATTATAATTAATAATAACTTAATCATTGTCATGTTTCACATCATGAGAAAACTGCATGTTCTTAGAACTTAAAAAAAATTGTTATTAGAACATGTGACATTTACAAACCCGCATTTGGCCAGGGTCTTGAATTAAGGCTTAATTTCTCTCAATGAGAGAGAGAAGTCACAGCCGTGGGATTAAGATTACCATTAACCATTATTTATTAATGTTGGAATATAATGTAGCACAAAACTCAAATAAATGGATGATAAGTATCCCATTATAATTCTAATTCAATTCCTTCTTCTGTACTTGCAAGTTTACAAATTTATTTTGTAGACAGAAAGTACACAAGTGCTGCCTGATTTTCTTTTCTGACTTGAATTCAATTTAATTGTTAGAATACCCATGTCATACCCATGAAATTAGCTCTTGGTGTTTATGTAAGGTCTGTTGCTTGTGACTACATTGTACATGTACAGTATGGGGCCAAAAGCCAGCCTGTGGTTCTCCTAAAGTAGGTACAGTTCAGGTAGATCATTCACATCAGCACACTTTTTAAATTGTGATCCATAATAGCATTAGATGCAATACAGCTGCTCTTGGGTTTTCAGCATTCGGCTGTTGGTTTCTAAACACATTATCTACTTTAGCCTGTTGTGTTAAATAGCCCATGTTCAATCAGAATTTTCATTTGTTTCATTAAATTACTTACAGGAAGAAATGGCCAAAAGTGGAGCTTATGAAGATGATGATACATTCACTACAAAAAAAGAAGATAAGAAGTCAGGAGAAAGTAATGAGGACATTGAGGTACCTATTAAAAACATTAACAAATTATACTGAAACAAAAATAAAAACAATATTCCTTATATTTAAAAACTTTGGCGGGGAGCAACTTAAGCCACCTAAGCTAAAAAATGAGATAATGTATATTTACCTATGTAAAACCTTTGATCACCACGTTACGCCACTGGTTATGATTACAGGATGAACTTGCTAGCCTGCTGGGTATGAAATGTGCAGTATACCACACTCATAAGTGGGGCGGGCAGCCAACTCTCCACAATGCTATGGTCAGCTCAGTTATTCCGAGAGATGAAGAAGACCAGTTTGCAGATCTGCAGGTATTTTATATTATTACTAGCTTTACCGCGGCTTTGCCCATGTAATCCTAGATTTTCCCCTAAAAAGTATGCTTTCGTTCTTTACAACAGCTATCTAAATCTGTGTCAATTAATATCCAAATCGGGCTTCGCTCGCAATAATCGATATCCCCGTGAAAGGTGGTATTTTACCTATTTACCGCGGTAAAAAGGGGCATATGTGTTATTTTGATGTAAGCTATATAACTGTGAAGTTTCATCAAAATCGCTTTAATAGTTTTTGCGGGAAAGAGCAAGAAACACACTTACACACATCCTCACAAACTCTCGCGTTTACAGTATAAGTAAGATTAATAATATTACTAGGATTACAAAATATAAATAAATAAATAAATATTTCCCGACGATCCACACAACAACATCTAGCCCCGTGGTAAGCTTTTAGCTTGTGTTACGGGTACTAGACATCTGATATACTTAATATAATATACATACATACATAGAATTTTTTTATTATACATATTAAACACCCAGACCAAGGAGAGAGTGAGTGCTTGCAGAACATACAAACACTTGACCCCTCGGCGGGAATCGAACCCGCTATCTCTTGCGCCGCAAGCGGACTCTCGACCACCGCGCCACTGAGGCAGTCATAAAAAAAAACTTTATAAATTTGCTATACATTATATGTATGTATATTGTCATTGTCCTCTATACTTACAGACTCTGGTCAAATGAGGATGATGATGATATGTGTTTTACTTACGTAAAAGCCTTATCCTCAGCACCAGCTACATCAATGCTATGCTAGATCGGCTCTGAAACTCTAAAAAGGCCGCCCAACTCCTTGATGTATAAGACTATTATACATCAAGGAGTTGGGCTGGTATGGGCCTAGTTAGGAATAGGGTAATCCAGTTTAAACTCCAAAGCGAGATATCCATAAAAGAATTGGAATTATAACCCTAAATCGTAAAAAAAAGGTGTGTGTGCGATTCACACACGATAGAAGTGAAACTTCAGTAAATCGACAAAAGAATAAGAAGAATAAAAAAATTAAAAAATACTATGCAAAAAGATTTTGTTCGGGCGGTCACCCATCCAAGTACTGGCGTCGCGCAAAGTTGCTTAACCTTGTTAGCGTTAGTTATTTCCACTTCCGTTGCATCTGGTTTCAAATCACAACGATTCTAAAGAAGTTCCACTTTCTAAAAAACTCTCCTTGAACGTTAAAATACTTGTTTGATTAAGTTTTTGCAATTTTTCAGGTCAGGGTTTTATACACACACCCCACGCATACTGAAATGTTGCCTTGCCCATTCTTCTTAGATGGAGAATGTAGGTTTAGTGATGAGCAATGCCGGTATGTATTAAGTCAAATCATTTAATTAATCTTTTGCAATTATTAGTAAAAGGATTCTATTCTATTCATTTTGTTTGACCAATTTTAGGTACTCTCATGGTTCTGTAGTCCCATTGTCTAGCCTGAAAGAAGCGATAGAACCCGATTTCACTTCCATTAAAATTGGCAGTCGGATACTAATGAAGCTAAAACCACCTGATGATGAAGTAAGTATCTACGTTTAGCTAATAAATAATAGCTATTTATAAAACAATTTATCAAAGACGTACCTGGAAGCCGGAATAAATTGATAGACAGACAAAAGTGGTTACAACATTTTACCTACTAGTAAAAAAAAAAAATTTTTATCATAACTCTCTCTTTGTCAAAATTTACTCTATCTATTGACCACTGGTGGCTAAAACGTGTTTTTTATAAATGGCAGACTATCTACCTACTAGTAGGTATGCCAGGCTCCATACAAATTTGTCGGTTTTTTTTTTTTGTATTACTAACTGATGCTCCATAATTATTAATGTTTATAGACCAACGACCCCGCCACGTCTTAGCACATCTTCTTATTTAATCACTCATCTATTGCTTAATTGTTCATTTGGTAAAAACAATAAACTGACGTTTTTATTAAATGCATAATAAACACGATAATTTTGAAAATTTGTACATAACAAATGCTTTTAGGATACAAGTCTCACTAAGAAAAGCACCGAAAAGTACCACCTCTGGCATAGAGCTATAATAAGTAGTTTAGACTTGGATAGAAGATTGTGTTCTGTAAAACTGGAGCATGGCGTTAAATCAGGGGAGAAACGGAAAGCAAATTCTGAAGAATACGATGTTCCTATTGAGGATATATTCCCATTGAATAGTAAGTGTTCATTACGTTATTTTTATAAACCAACGATCCATTTTTATTTTTATAAACCATAGTCGAAAATAAATATTGACTGCAATGTGTCTTTTTACCCGACTGCGCAAAGCAAAGGAGTGGTAATGTGTTTATTATCAGTCTATGTATGTTTGTGTGTTCCTTTGTGGCACTAATAGAACAAAAGCCTGGGCCGATTCATACGTCGATCGATTCCTTTCAGTTCGGCGAGTGTCATCATTAAAGACATGACGACGTCAGTGAAAATTAAATATGGCGACTACTAAATGCCATTTTGTAAAAATTTAAAAAATAATGGAATAGAATAAGATGATTAAAAATATATTTTAGTTTTCTTACTTTTTCAATGCGGCTGACCATTTAGGATTTTAATCGTTATTAAAGTTGCATAAATCATTCTCACTTAGTAGGCTTAAAGACTAAACATTCCCAAAAAAGTTAAGTCGCAGTCGGTTTGTATTTTTTTTTATTTCAGCTTGTGTTGATCTTTTTTGGACAGGTTACAGGTTTTTCAGCGTTGGTTCTGTTTTCATAAAATACCCAAGTGTTACCTAAGTGGTGTTTTTATAAATTACTAGCTGACCCCAGCAAAAGTTGTTTGGGCGATTCTCATAGATACCGGATAAGCACAAAAAATTTCATCAAAATCGGTCAAGCCGTTTCGGAGGAGTATGGCAACGAAAACTGTGACACGAGAACTTTATATATTAGGTCCTTACATATGAAATTGGCGTTTTGTATGGGAGGAACAAAAAGTCGAATATTTTTTAATATAATATATTTAATTAATCAAAGTATGAACCATTATTTTCTATGCACTTTTGCCATCTTATAGGTAGTTCATTGATCCCTTTACTAAAAAAACCAGTCGGACGGGAATCAATAAAATCTTTGAAGGCGATTTGGACTGCCCCATCGGAGTTGAATTTTTTCCCTTGCAAGAAGTTATCCAAATTTCGAAAAAAATGGTAATCTGTTGGAGCAAGGTCCGGGGAGTACGGAGGATGTCTTAGACTTTCCAATTGAAGCTCTTCTAATTTAGTAGCCGTCTGTTGCGCAGTGTGTGGTCTAGCGTTGTCGTGAAGCAGCAGTGGCGTGGAGCGATTGACCAGCCTAGGTTGTTTAGCCGCTAGCTTTTCCATCATGGTTTGCAATTGCTGACAATAGACATCAGCCGTAATAGTCTGGCCAGATTTGAGAAAACTGTAATGAACAATACCGGCACTAGTCCACCAAACGCTTACAAGTAACTTTTTTGGGGTTAATTTTCGCTTGGGGCAGGATTTGGCTGGCTGGCCAGGATCCAACCATTGCGCTGAGCGCTTCCGATTATCGTAAAGAACCCATTTTTCATCACAGGTAATGATTCGGTTTAAAATACCTTCATTATTGTGCCGGTTTAGTAATGTAACGCAGCAGTCGACGCGCGTTTGCCGGTTTGCTTCAGTCAATTCGTGAGGTACCCACCTTTCAAGCTTTTTAATCTTCCCAATTTGCTTCAAGTGAATTAAAACAGTTTTATCACTAACACCGCAGCCTGCAGCTAACTCGGACGTGGTTTGCGATGGATCCGCTTCCACAATAGCCTTCAACTCTTCATTATCAACTTGAGTCTCAGGCCGTCCACGGGGCTTGTTCTGCAAGTCGAAATTTCCAGAACGAAAACGTTGGAACCAAAAACGAACTGTGTTTTCTTTTGCAACACGACCGCCATACACATCATTCACCCTTCGAGTTGTTTCCGCAGCACTAGTGCCACGGCGGAACTCGTACTCGTAAATAATGCGATATTTTAAGTTTTCCATTTTGTAAAATGAGTGACGCAAACAGAAAAAAACAGAAGAAAAAAAACAAATGAATGACGATCATCGAAGCACAAATACATGAGTCTATAGCTGTACAAATTTGAATTTGGAATTCCTTACCAAAGAGGAGAAATTTGTGATTAAAGTGGCCAGTACGAAAAACGCCAATTTCATATGTAAGGACCTAATATTAGATGTCAGGGGTTACCTTAATTTTGTAATTTTAGAAGCAAGTAGCTAAAGATGAGTTGCTATTTAGACGAGTCGAGTGTTTTAGACAAGCTGACCCTGTAGACTAGTTGCTGACGTAGGAAGGTAGGTGCTGTAAGGAATACTATCCCTAAAATTCAATGACTTATACTCTTCCATCTTTTAGCTGAAGACGACGACGATACGTCATCGGACGACAGTCTCAGCGACACTGAATATCCCGGGAACAGGTCGATCCTAATAGAGAACGGTGAGAAATCACTCATCGCTGACAATACGCCATTAAGCAACGGCACTTCTATGGGGGCGTGGGAGCGACATACAAGAGTGAGTATGTATTTGTTTACGTATTTATATAAAGTTAATTTAAAATTAAAGAACCCCCGATGCCAATACCCTAATTTCCTAAGTAAAACACCATATTATTTTGTAATGTGCACGCGATGCGCTTTCATTTGATACCCCACTCGAGTATATTTGGAGATTATGGGTTATTGTTTCCCTCTTTCACCCCTCATAACTTTTAAACAACTCGACCAATTTTGCTTTTTTTATAGATTTCATCAAACATACGAGTATCTAAGAACACTCGCGCAATCGCGAAACCTTTGATATAAAATAAACTAAATTGATATCTCTTTATCCGTTTGGGAGCTATGATGCCACAGGCAGACACCTCAAACTTATAACACCTCTCTATTTGCCGGGGGTTAAAAATAGGACAGGGCGCTGTGGCGCTCATTCGGGAAGGCCTATGTCCAGCAGAGAACTAGTAGCGGTTCATAAAAAAAAATCCGATAAACTCTATTGATGGCAATTATTTCGAAAGGCAAAGCCAATTTTTATCCATGATACCAACTAGCTGTTGAAACGTATTTTATAATTGAGTTGCGTTTTATTATGTATTATAATCTATCATATTAAGCAAGAGGGTCAAAATTTACTAAAAAAAAAAGCAAAAATAAAAATTGTTTTAACGCAATAATTAGCCAACGATTTGGTGGGTTTTCAATATTTTACACAGAAGTGTAATATATTGTAACCATGGAACGATTAACAACCGTTAGTCAATTTACAAATATAATACACTAGCTGACCCCAGCAAACGTTGTTTTGCAAAATGAAAAATAGATAGTAGCAGATTCTTAGACCTACTGAATACGCATATAAAATTTGGCAAAAATCGCTTATTATCACAAAACTATAATAGTTAGAGATATGATGTTACGACGTTTTTTGTAGATAATGATAAGTTCTACAAAATTGTAATACATCACTTTGTTATATATTTAATAGTTTTCGCAGCATTCGCGATTAAAGAAAGTTTTTAGGTTTTTTTTTTCACCTTGGATTACATTATTTGAGTTTTGGTAAGGAATCATTTTTTTTTTGAAAACTAAATATAGCCTATGTCACTCCGAGATAGTGTAGCTTTCGAATGGTGAAAGAATTTTTTAAATCGGTGCAGTAGTTTCAGAGTCTATTCGAGACAAACAAACAAACAAAAAATCAAACCTTTCTTCCTTATAATATAGAACGTATAGAAGTATAGATTAAAATGTAGTGCACTTATACTCGAGTTTAGGTTGACTGGTATCAACTGTTGATATGTACCAACATTATCGACAACCTAAATAAATACAGTTATTCACAGGGTATCGGATCGAAACTGATGCTGTCCATGGGCTACGTGCCCGGCAGTGGTCTCGGGGCCGCGGGTGACGGCAGGGTAGCGCCTGTCGAAGCCCGCGTCCTGCCGGTAGGCAAGAGTCTGGACCACTGCATGGCTATATCTGAGAAACATGCGCAGGATCCTATGAAGGTGAGTGTTTGTGGTAATAGATAGACCACTTTATTGTAGGTCCCATTTTTTCTATGGAATATGACGTAATATAACAATTTGAGAAAATATTGTCTCTTTTTTGTACTGTAGAAGTTTGTACTTTTTGTCTCAAACTGTTCCATAGTACAAACTAATTACATATAAAAACTTCTTGGAGTTGATATAAGTTTTGAATTGTATCCACACAAAAGACTTCCAAGCTCAATCTAATTTTACAAGCAAGTGTACTAATACCTACGTAGGGATCTAGATAACATTGTTGGATCCCAATTATATATATTGTTGCACGCCATTTCTTATGAACTAAATTACTTAAAAAAAAACAGTATAATGATACTACTAGTGGTAATACTATCTACTTAAGTGTTACCGTTGTACTGGTGTTCTCTGCAGGCTTCGAGCTATATGACATGTGTGCACACCCAGAGTAGATAGGTATAGCATTGCTGATACATTCTTTAAATTAATACTACACCAAACTTAAAATGTTTTTTCTTGTCATTATAGATGGCTGCCTTAATTTTAATTTTATAGTCTACTTTGTAAAGCGGAAAATAATGTTTAACATGTATTTCTTTTTGATTTAAAAATAAACCAGATAAATTAAGTTGAAATATTGTGTGACGTCACACTGTGGTGCTGTTTCTAGCCCACTCTGACGTCACTGGCCTCCACCACGAAAGATGCACTTTATCTAACTGAAAAGTGGTTTAATTGAAAATGCAACAAATACGCGCTGCTTTTTTTCCTTTCTCAAAATTACGACTTAATATATATGTAATTTTAAACTACTTTAAACTTTGACATATTCGGTTCAAAGCAGTAATGACGCCATCTACAAATTTTTTTTTGTGTTTAGTCTTATATTAATTCATATTATATAATGACAAGAAACGGCGCACTACCATAACTTATATTGATTCTAGCAACCCCAGCAAACGTTGTGTTGCAAAATGAAAAATAGATAGTAGCCGATTCTCAGACCTACTGAATACGCATATAAAATTTAGTAAAAATCGGTAAAGCCGTTTCGGAGGAGTACGGTAACTAACATTGTGACATGGAAATTTTATATATTAGAAGAACTTATAATTATTTTATTGGTACCCTCACTTTTATTGGTTACTAGCTTTTCACGTCACGGCGTTGCCTGTGTTTTATTTTCAATCAAAATCATTTCAAATATTATAACATCCACAGGTAGAGCAAAGATTGCAAAGACTGCAGAAAAAAGAAGAAGAGCGTAACAAAAGAGCTTATGAGAGAGAAAAGGAAAAGGAAAGAAGGAACGTTTTTAATTTCATCAATAGAACTATTGGAGATAACGAGGAAGCCCCACCCATTGCAACTTCAACTAACGTCAGAGAATCGAGCAACAAGGATCTTAACATTGAACAGTTCAAAATAACTGAAGACGTAAAGAAAATCGAAAGGGAAATCATAAAATTGAATACTTCTAGGGGAAAATACCCATTAGGTACCCCTGGTTATAGAAGCTTATCTGTACAAATTGCGGACAAAACTAAAGAATTAGATAATTTAAGACGAAGAGAACAACAGATCACTCGGGAACAGACGCAAAGGAAAAACAAGGCGAAAATGACAGTATTTTAAACAAGATAAAATATTAGCTAAATCAATTTGTTAATAAAATCAGCTGTACATAAATTTTAACTGTTACATTAAGATTGAAATAATAAAAGACATGTGTAATTACAAATTTCTTTATTTACATGAATGTGTGATGTTTAGTTTAAAATAAGCGTACATGACATAAAATTACAATTAATATGTGAAATATTTTTCTATAAATTAGATATTTGTACTATCACTCAATTACAAAGTACTTAACCAAAGTTAATGAGGGTGTGACTAGCAAATATAATTTGCTATATTTTGATAAAAATGATTTTTATATTAAAGACAGTGGGTCAATAAAGTATACCTAAATTATTCAACCAATATTATAACTACCTACTTTAGGTATGGAACGCCTTGATAACTCTCGAAGCTCTACTCAGTATATTAGATTTTTACTAAAACATTTAATTTCATTACACCTATAAAAATGAGTATAATAGTGTTAAATATAACAAGTTAAATATTGCATTACAATATGTTCACATAAAATTACTAAAAATTCTTAAAACTGCTACATGAGCAAGGTATTTGTACTTTTAAGCTGTTTCGCAAATAGTGAAGTAAGTTAAAAGCACTATGCTAATATCTAACCTGAAAGGTTTGTTAAGGACCCACTGGAAGTACAGACTGATGTACCAATATCTTCGTCAGTGAAACACGACCTTATTACGTATGTACCGACATATGCATTTGTCATGTAAACATTCGGCTGACCGTACCAGACGTTTCAACTCGCGACTGTTACGCAACAATACTTATTACGCGAACGTATCTAACTACATAATACTAACTACACTTTTATGCATTGAAATTCATTTCCTAGACATCATTAAAAAACTTTATAATCCTCATAAACCTTTGAACCGTCACCATCCATTCTCGCTCTAACATGCTGACGTATTCAGAACAATGTCTACATAATCTACAATAGAGAGTGATGAACAAAAGAGAGACATTATTTGTACTAAACTAATCGTCTTGGTAAATAATAAGTACACACGTAAATGAGACTCTGCCTCGCCGTAATTATACTACATATTTAGTTATGATGGGTAGCGTTGTGATGTCTTTATTTCGTAGTAATCGGGACACTAGGAATAATTTCACGTTCACCTACGTACGACTAAGTCGGGTTGAAGGTTTGTGAACGCGAATGATTATACAAAACACGCGTAGAGGATCAACATTTGTAAGAAACTAAAAAACAAATGAGATTCGCATAGAAACAAAGTTTCGAACTCTGTCTAAGGAACGCATTGTGCCCTGTGCTAAGCCGTTGAGTATCCAACAATGGACTTGAGTTTAGGTGCCTGGAGCGTGGAAGCGCAGGTTATGTTGTGGTCCGCAGTCGATTCACTACGTATTCCATTGTGGAGTTGGTGTTGTCAAAGACCGGGACCCCGGATCGCCGCGCGAGGTCAGACAGGTAGGTTCGACCTCGATTGTAGTCCTTTACTGCGGCTTCGCTGTACTGTAAACAATAAAATATTTACTATTACAAATATTATAAAGCTTGTTTCAAGTATGTCATGTTAATAGAAATAGATATTTTACAGCCGATCAGTAATGGCTAAAAGTCCCACTCCGGTACATCAAAGAATAGAATCAAACAATTTAGTTTTATTAATATTAAGTTGACCTGTCCATGTAGGCCATGTGCTTCTAAGGAAATAAACATTTTGACTTTGATTGACAATAGCTTGAGTTAGGCCGGTGGATAATACATAAAGGAGAAAATAATGTAATAACAAAGTAAGATTCAAAGAGTCTTAAGATCCAGGATACATCAGTAACATTCTATAGTTAGTTTGATGGATTACAAAGCATCTATCGACGAAAATCCATCAGTTCCTAGCGGATGCACGGGTCAAAAAAAGCTGAAAACCCCCTGATGTTTATACAAGGGCTATAAAAATAAATGTCTATTGAACTTACATTGGTAACCTTCTTAGGATCCATAGGTTGCACTAACAGTACGGTGGCGGCTGGTCGCAGGCCCATGTAGTGCGCGGCCAACACCATTGCGGCGAAGCAAGGCGCTTCGGCGCTCATAGAGAACACTAACACGCGGGAACCTAGTAGGAGGTCTTCGTCGTACGTTCCTGTGAAAGATGTGGTTATGTTAATGTATTATTTATATGATCAGTTCAACTATATCTATGATAATATTTTTAAGAAGTGTATACAAATGTTTAAGCCCGGCTAATACCATCCGTCGGAAAAATATAATATTTCCTCATTTTTATACTCGTAAGTACAAAATGAAAAAAATATATATGTATTGAGATGACTCTAAATCCGTGCGAAGCCAGGTGTACAATTTTCAACGTAAAGGCGGACCATTTTACAATTGGTACAAAAAAAAATGTCTAATTCAAATTATAAGGGAAATAATACTATCAGATCAGTTTTAATCAAAATATCACATCGTACCGGATTAATTACTAAATTAAGAGGTAATACAACTGTTAAAACAATTAAATACTTCTGAGGCGGACTAAAAATAAATTATTACGTCAACTCCTACGCGTATTTTTTCTCGATTCAAAATAACCACAAACATGTCATCGAAAATGTTTTTGTGTCGTATTCTCTGATTGGAATAATGTCCACACCCACATAGCCTTAGCAAAAACGCAAAACACTTCTGTTTTAATTAACTGATGGACGGATGGAGAGATAAGCAAGAAAATAATTGATGCAAATTACCCACGCCTCCACTTTATTTCTATATGCGGCAAAAAACAGGCATCGATCGTGATCAAGTGAAAGGATTTTGGTCCACACGTTCCATCGATTAAATCAAACGTAGTATACATGTAATGCAACATTTTCTTGCAAAAGCCAGATTTCACCGTGACTTTGCAAATGGCGTGTGACTCGTCAGCGGATTTTAAACGAAATTGTTCTTTCCTCGATTGGAAAGTAACATGCTACGAGTGGCTTTCTAATTCACAGAAGAAAAATGTGTAGTTTGATTAAATAAAACATGAACACCTATAGAACTTGTAGATGATGAGTTGGCAAGTTTTTTGTTTCGTCGTGTGTAGGTAGGTGGTGAATCTATGTTGCTAACTCTGATCTAAATTGGTTTATAGCAAACCAAGTATGGGTACTTCCACAAACACACTGGCAAACGACCAGCTTCCATACTTTTTTTTTTAACAATATACTTTTTTTGTCACTACTCGTGTAATTAGTACCTACAAAATACATTATATTATGTAGATTAAAGTGATAATTTTCAATTATAAAATATTCTATGGCGACTATTTCGCCTACCTCCATAGTAAAAATACATAAAAGAGGTGCTGTAAAACTATTTTCATTTTCAATATTGTTAATAAGTTATTTTTTAATTTTATGCAGAAAAAATTAAGACATCCGTATTTAAAAAATAGTTTAACCTGCGAAGTGAGGTTTATCACTTATTAAAAATCATTAAAATTTAGGTAACTTTTATATAAAATTGAAACAGATAAAGTTCATCGCCTTTCGTAGTTATTTTTATACCTAAAGTAGTTTCGTGAAGGTGAGTAACATTGACGAGGGTCTGACATAGCTTTAGTTTGTTATGACTATGACATTCACAGGTTATGCTATTTCTCAGAAGTGTTTTTGCAAAATAGTTACTTGTTTTTAAGGTGTTATTTTTGCAATTCGTCATACTTATTGTCGTTAGTAATATAAGATTATATAAGATATTTTTTGACACTAATCAAGATTTATACTATACGAAAATAATGACGTAGCCCCCCCCCCCCCCTCCCCCCTATAAGTGGTATTTCATCTTAAAAATAGAAGATTAAAGTACGGTAAAAGTACAAAAGAGCAACACCAACAAAACAAAGATCAAAGCTTACCTTTGAAAGGTTGCGGCGTAACATCTTCCGTAACAGAATAGAAGTCCGACGCGCTCAGCCGATCGTTCCTATCATCAAGGCTCGGAGCCTTCTCCCTAAGCTCCACATCCTCAGGTACATCGCTCGCCTCCGATCTCGGCTTCTTGTCCCTTCTGGGGGACTCTGGGTGCGCCGGTGCCGCCCTCCGAGCGGGCGTCGAGAACATGCGAGTGTAGTCGTTGGCTCGAGGAATTATGTACGTGAAGCCTTCGCGTTTTAAAACGTCCTGGGGTCGCGTGCCGTTGCTCTGTAAGGAAGGTTTAATGCTATTATTAGGAAATTATATAGGTTTGTAGAAACAGAATGAAAACTGTTACGAATGGACAAACATCTATCTTATCAATTCTAAATCCAGTACTATGTCACTAAAAATATTTTAAGTGAGTAAGAAGATTATCAATAGTTAAATAAAGCACTAACATTGGGGGAATGCTTATCAAATTATATTAATTAAATAGTGTTTAAGCAGAACTCATCCCATCATAAAAATGTAACATAACTACTCCTGTCTGAAGTCGATTAAAAAATGCCTTATATTTATTAAGTACAAGGCAATGGTATCGATGTTTTAATGGGTTAGGTTGCGTGCGATTCTTCGTCGCTATCGCGTGCTGTGATATGTAGATGGAAATCGTTATTGCGTAATCTAGCTACATTTGGCTATGTAGGTATATTATTCGGTCAACTACCTACAGAACAATATTCTAAGAACAGTGTCGCCGTTAAACTGCTCTTAAGATTAGAATGATAAACTTCCTGTTTATTTGCTATTCTATGCGTTAAGACGTTTGAAGAAAACACGCTGATTCATTTCATTCAGTTAAAGTTCTGCGCAGTTCTTATTACACAGGGCTTTTTCTGTAGGGATGACGTAAGATTAGGAAATCGTCAACAAGATAAAGGGTCGTCATCGGTGCGCCTTGTTTTTTATAAGAAGTTTAATTTGCGGATCTCTAAATATGGAATACTGAATCTCCTCACACCATTTATTCGAATAAAAATAATCGAACAATAGTGCCATTAGCGGCTATTAAATCTGTGACAATTGTTTATAGACTTAAAAAGTAGTAAAGTTAAGCCGCTTCAAACGCCCGGAGTAAACACGATTTAGTAGAGTAGATTATAATCTATAAATATTTATAACATAATCAAAATTTTTAATTAATTAAAAGACCCAATTTCAAACCTTAGTTCCCTTAAAATTAAATTATTTTGTCTCCACTCGAGTATATTTGCAAACATTCTGTTATAATTTTAAATGTTATAAGGGTTGAAAGTGGCAAAATAATTTTAAACGGCTCAACCGATTTTCACAAACATGCCTTAGAACAATCGCGCGTAATTCACCTTTAATACAAAAAAAAACTAAATATAAATCGTTTAATCCACTCGGGAGCTCCTGTGCCACAGACAGACACGTCAAACGTATAAAAAACTCCTCTTTTTTGGTCGGGGGTTAAAAAATATAGTGACAGAAAAAAAATCGGAGAGAATAGCGTCGTGCGTTGGCGCCCGTGCCTGGGGTGAACACACGCTCCTTGCTCAGAGTGAACAAGTTTGGTTCAGAGTGGTTGTATCAGACTATTAAATCGGACATACTCCGAGCAAATTCAGGACACATTGCTAATTAATTATTATATGTAATAAAGTGATACTTACAGGGAAAGATCCGGAGAGATAGGCGTCGTGCGTAGGTGCACCCAGCATGGCCGGTAGCCGCTCTAAGCGGCGTTCCGTGCCCGGAGTGAACACACGCTCCGTACTCGGCGTGAACACGTTGGAGTCGGAGTCTGCGGAACCGGTGTTACTCTCCGTTGTTTCCGATACCCGGTTGCCACCGTTCTGCAAAGATAATAATAATATATAGATTGGATATGGTTTCGTATTATTACTGGAGGTTTATAATATAATAAACATAAAAAATATTTATATTAGTATGTTTATTATTATTACATTAAGTATATGAGATGAGTACCCGTAACACAAGCTTAGAGCTTACCACTAGAGCAAGAAGTTGTTGTGTGGATTGTCCGGAAATTCATTTATTTTGTATATTTAAATATTAGTTTCTACTAGAAAAAAACCTACAGATATATATGTTTGTCTCTTTCTACGTAGCGCCTCAACTTTTCGTGTTATACTTTTTGATTTTACTCCTCATAAAATTTCCGTACAGGGCCTTATAACTCAAGTCGTTTCTTAAGGAGTAAACTCCAAAAATGTTTTAGGCAGTTTAGAACAATATCTCATTTCTTAGCGAGACATGTTTCGACACATATTAACATCATTACTATAAACATGTTTCTCAACATAATTCTATATCATCCGAATTTCTAGTTGGTTATTTTACGATCACGCCTTATTAAGGAACGGAACGTCCATCCACGTCCGAAATGGCTCTCGGTTTATGTCACCCGCAGCAATAAAGTTGGCAACCGGCGATGCCACGTGAACTTCTAATGCATCATCGATTGTCGTAATTCTTTTATCATTATCCTGTGTTCATCGCGTTATTTCCACTAACACGTAATACGCTAAGAACTTGAAAGGAAATCTTAGATAATTATTTGTACGACACATCTTTACTCGGAATAGGATCATAATCTTAACATAAGGTGTTGATAAAACCTTACAGATTATGTAAGGTGATTTTAAGTGTATATTATTAACAGACATTAATGGAGGGGTAATGATATTAGAAACCCTGTATTTTCTTTCATTATCATTATAAAAGCGAAAAAAAACTTTGCCTATTTTTTTCACAGTTCAACGGTTGAATAGATATCGCACACAGTGATAAGTCGCCCTTTGTACTCCGGTGTTGTGTCTTCTGTTACATACTGTTTATTTTTACAATTTCTGGTTTCGGATGTGAATGTTTTCTATGTATCATGTATGTATATACAACAAAAAAAATCTGTATAGTATGTACATAATATCAGTCACCAAAACCCATTGTACAAGATCTGCTTAATTCGGGGTTAGGTGATACTGTGTGTTTAGTCCGGAAACATTTATATTTATTTATTTATATTAAGTTTGTATGATTTCCGTGTGTTTGATGGACAATAAAAAGTTATCATATCATAGATTTGTAATATGTTGAGACATTTTTATTTAATCCATCGTATTGTTTGAAATGTAATCATTTCTATGCATTTTGTTTGGTGGAAAAGAAGTAGGTAGGTAATAGGTTTTCGGAAGAGAGAACTGAAATAACACCCTACTAAATTACACGCGCCTTAAACTGTAGCTAAATAAAAAAGTACCTTAGGAATGAATAAGCCAAGCTTCCGTCCGTACGCCCTAAGCCGCGCGTTGTACACGTGCATGCCATTGCCTTGCGTCGCGTTTTCGGAAACCCTGTCACACGTCGCGTTCACGTTGCTCCCCGCCGGGGCCGCCGGCTCTGGTCCGATCCTCTGGCCTTCTGCAAAAAAATGTACTTACTTTAGTATTATGCTTTTTAGAAAGTTCTATGATCAACATTTGCTTGTATCTGGAAGTTTAAAGGGATTTAAAGTGACGGGTGCTGTCATATCTGTCGTTGAGATTGTATTATAAACCAAGGGCTTATTTCACGAAATCAGAGTAGAGCAAAGCAATGGTTAGTTATGTCAAGAGCTATCTCAGTCACATGTGACAAAGCGAAATAAGTCTACTATTTCAACCATTGTTTTATTTTACTCGGAGATGGTGAAACAGGTCCGTGTGATAACCAACCGACTGTTCAACTCAGATTCTGATACCAAACTAAGCGAGATAGCACAAGCACTAACTATTTTCGATCCCTTTTTTATACATACTTATGAAAATCATAAAAAAAAACGTGTAGCAAAGATGTAACAAAAATAAGGCACGGCAAGCAATTTGTTTGCTCTCCTACTACCGCCGACTCTTTTGGCTTCTTGTAGCTCTACAACGAGTTGCAACTAACGACTGTTGCAGATTACAACATGTTATAATCCCATGCATTTGACAGATTTTAAACAACTCTTCTTATCTTTATATTTATGTCAAGTGTATAGGATATCAACATGATGTAATCTCCAACAGTCATAAGTGACAACTCGTGCGCAGGAGCGCTTATATTACTCGTAATTTGAAAGATTATAAAAATTGTTATCTTAGGATTTTCGCGGTACATATTAACACTCCACATCAAAATAAGGGCATCAGATGGCTAATATAAAACTAATTCGAGGAAAATTAATTGAATCACCAAAAATACATAAATAATTGAGTTGTTCACAAGGAAGACTTTTAGCGTAAATATCAAAAATAAAATATGGACTATAATCATGCGCATTACCAATAAATAAATTTAATTGGGATTATCGTGTGCTTTGGCAAATTGTTGATCAAATTTATTTATAGTAGTAGGTATCTTTAATAAAAATATTTATGTGCGTTAAAACTAGCGTAAAATCTGAATACGATATTGTACACTGTGGCACTGACATATACAAAGAAGTAGATAGGTACATATATCAGGTAAAATAAACAAAATAAATGAATAATTTCTCTAGAACTGGAAACAAGTCAACTCAAACAAGCGGACAACCTAGTTTACACTATATGAATCGCGCATACGCAAAAGCTGTCATAGTAGACAAATGTCAAATGTTTGCAATTAGTCAACATTTACACATTAAACTGTACAAATAAAACCTAATAAATAAAACAATTTCACACTGCGAACATGGAAACGAAACGAACTGTAGTTGCATAGAAATGCGTTATAGAAAAGAAATTGATGATAAGCTGATTAGATAAACCAGGAAAATATAATGAAACTGATATTGGGTGAAGTTTAATAATCAACAGCAATAAGAAGTTTCGTCATGAGGAACAATCAACGTGAGAAGCACAGCTAGAAACTAAAATAAAAGCCATAGAATCAAATATATAATTTCTATAGTGATTATGAAATGTCTAACGGTCGATTGCCGAGTATAGTACAACGAGAAAGCTAAATGGATTAAGCGGGCCAATGCGTGATGGTTATGGAATAGAAAGCCTTAGTTTAGACACGAATGTATTGGGACAAATTTTATAGGAAATCAAAGATCATTAAAAAGATCGCATTCCTGATTTTGGCATTGTTTTCAAAGGTGGGCAAATAAATAATGTGGGTTTGCCAAGGGTATGCTTATCACGTAATAAAGGTTTACATAAATTCATTATGTTCCTCAAGTGAGGTGATAAAAACAGGGCAGTACAAGAAAAAATGTGTCTTATTTTCACTGTGTCAAAACTAAGGCAATCGAAGCGTGAATTTGTACGCGCAATAGATATCTCTATGTAGCAAACGTTAACTTAATAACTTGTGAAATACTTGCGATTGACTTTAACCCTCGACATTTTCCAATGAGTAAATGTAAAACTTTCACCTTAAATCTTTTTTGTTGGACTTTAGTTTTTTTATATCGTCATTCCACCCCGTAACTGTGAAAAGGATTTGTCTGTGTCATATCAAACGAAACGACGGCATTAGATTTGATTAGCCAGATACTATGAGTCCAACCAGGCGTAGCATTATGCCAGATAGAGATATATCAATCGTAATATTTCACATATGGGTATGGGAATGTGCGAAACGCACCGGGAGCTAGTGGAGCGAACAACATCCTGAGCGAACGGAACGCGCGGCGCAAACGCGCTGCGACGCCCTCGCCCGCCGTGCAGCCATCTTCGACCGAGCCTACAACAAACACCCGCCCTTACCGACACCGGAATAAGGTGATATTAGTGTGGCATGATAACAGTACTTATGTTAATAACAAACTACGCATACCCACCACAGAATTATTAAGGTTTGACTAGTAAGCTGAATCTACAAAGGCTAGAATATGAAATAATGCTCGAATAGCTCGTACGAGACAACTACTGTTGTCTTCTACTTAACAATCTATTTACCGACTTATATCTGCTTCTGTTTCACAACTTAATCATAATATAATTACGTTTAATGACAGACCAACCGATTTACCATAATCTTGTCTTTATATAATAAACAGGGCCCAAATTGAAGCAAAGCGGGTAGTTTAACAAAATGTTACTAATTTAAAACACCCAGCGAAATGACTCTACCAAACAGAAAATACTAGTTAGAGTTAAAAGTCTATCCAAATTCAACAATTAATAATCACCCAGATATATGTGCTATAAGTTCATAAGTTTTGGTTTTACCTGCATCAGCGGCTAGCTCAGCGACCGCGGCGCAGAATGTCTCGAAGTCGATATCAGCCGTGGTAGGGAGGCAGCGGTCGGCGAGGTCTCGTGGTACGCGGGTGACATCGCGTAAGGCGTCTACCGCTTTGCCACGAGGGAGGCGGGAAGTCCGACCGCCGGCGGCGTCGTATGCTCTCTTCAATCTGTACAAGAAGTCATAATTGGTAACTAATTTCACAAAAGGTCTGATGTCAAAATTGAAATTGTCCCACCTCGGAGCAGAAAGAAAAAAAAAACAAAATACAAAGAAAGAAATTCGTGCATTGACTCGTTAGCAAGAGCAAGATGTGTGGGGATTGACAGAAATACATTATCATAATCATCCGCACGTTTCCATACACTATAGGTATAGGGTTGCCTATACTTTGCCAATCTTTTCCATCCCCCGCGAGTTTTGAATCCAGCAACCTTTCAGATATCAAGAGACTGGAGAGAGGGTGATTTACCTCTTGCAATATTCATACCGATACAAAAAGTTATCCTGCCTCTTGCGGTTATTTATAGTTCTCACCTCAAGATGGTATGGCCCAGTGAATGTCTCGGATGCGTCCTGGCTCCTCTAAGCACTGCCCGGGCGCACCGCAGCGCTGCTGGAATATCAGTGAAGGCGGGCAGCCCACGCCTTTCAACTGCTTCTTGTAACGTCGCTCTCGCTCGCGACAGTTCTACGTATTCACTGTAGACAAATAAATGTATCTTTAGTATACGACTATGTATCCAAAAAGAACACAACTTAAAAAGAAAAAGCTGGAGCAAAAGGATTTCTTTATACCCAGGATATGCAGTTAGTTATGAAATTCATTATAATACTTTCATTTCATAGCATAGACGGTCAAACTTAGAGAACTTAATAGAACCTACAATATACCGAGAGATCACTAGAATTAAAACCAGTTTGTGGTTTGTGTGAAAACTACCTACTGCAAATTAAATTTTTCACACAACCAAGGATAAACGACAATGTGATAAAATAACATTCTGTCAACAAACAAGAACAACGAAAAATAAACTTGCTTTTTATGGGATAGAATGTTTGTTTGGAAAAGCATGCTTTTTGAGGGTAGTTGAATGAAATGGTCACATAAATTTTGCAGATTTGTTTTATAATTTCATTGAATGTTAAAGAAATTTTCAAGAAATTGTAAGTGCAGATAACCATACATGACGAAGCTTAAGTGTAACTAGGAAACGTTTACATTTACGATGATGACATTCTGATTATAAACGGCAATTGAAAAAACAATAGCCATTAGAAAAGTCGTGACTCTAATGCGTGTTAGCATGATGGTGACGTCACACATCGTGTCTTCCATTTTCATCGACCTTTGCGACTTATCTATCCTTGATAAAATACTGAAGGCAATTGGTATGTAAACCAGACGATAACCATGGCGTCACCGCGAAAAATAACCCCGTTTGTATATAGACATGCGTATTTATCGACTGTCGCATATTTCCCTAGATGGGTGTTGGTAATGAGATAATTATTCTTATCTTAATAGTAGCACTATACTTGATCTTATAAAGGCTACTACATTATGAAAGCTGTATGTATCATATGCATAGTATACTATAGAGACAAAGTTGGTTAATGCGTGAATAGATGTATCCATAACGTTATATTCGCTTACTTCGATTGATTTAATAGACAGGATGTTATGATCTTGTTTTGTCTAGGCATTTACGTTTAATAATGACGTCCACGATCAGCGTTAGTTAAACGATGGAAACCCAACCCTATACATTTCTCATTAAGCTCATTAATAATACGGATGCAATGGCAGACGTATTGGATTGCAGATCGGGAACAATTTTAACAACATTTGCATGATGGACAATGTCCAACGAAGACTCGTAAATCACAAACTACTTTATATTGACTGTCATTAGCCATTTTTGACATGTAGGTGCAGCAGGTAAAAATAAAATAAATAAATAAATATTTCCGGACAATCCACACAACAACATCTAGCCCCGTGGTAAGCTCTTAGCTTGTGTTACGGGTACTAGACATCTGATATACTTAATATAATATACATACATACACAGATATTTTTTATTATACATATTAAACACCCAGACTAAGGAGAAAGTGCTTGCAGAACATACAAACACTTGACCCCTCGGCGGGAATCGAACCAGCTACCTCTTGCGCTGAAAGCGGACTCTCGCCCACCGCGCCACTGAGGCAGTCCTGGCTCCTCCTCCTCCTAGGTGGTAGTAGGTGCTTAGGAAGGTGAGTATACAAAATATGAGGATTGAGTTAACTACTTACTTTTAAGGGAATTAAGGCATTGGTATGGGGTTGTTTATTATTTTTTTTAATTAGATTTATTGATCTATTTATTTTATAACCCATCCTCTTAGTAATATATCAAGTACCTATATAGAGTTAGTAATGTTCATCTTTCAAATGGATAAACCGATTTATATACAACTTGCTGTATGTCTATGTGTGTCACCAACATGGGTGTTTAGTAAACGTTAGATTTTTCATTGACTTGAAAGTATGCCAAAGACAAATCTAATGTTTCACTTCTCATATCTTTCAAATTCTGAGTACAACCGAATTTTTTTAAACAAAGCTAAGTTTAAGCGTATATATATGTTTTAAAAATCAAATTTTGGCTTACCCATGTATAATAATGTGTCTTTTGTTTGAAAGCAAAAGACACAATCAAAATCTGTTCGTCCGATCGCGAGAAGATGGGCGGCGTAGGGGTACGGGACTAGAAAAGTCGCCGGCAACAGGGTTTTTTATTTCCTCGGTCATCATTCATTTAATTAAAACCAAAGAAAGTATAATATAATATAAAACATATTTATATTCCTTATAAATAAAAAATATACCACAATATTTATAGTAGTATTTACTAGTAATCTAGTATATGTAGTTTTTCTTCATAGTTTATTGATAGTCAAATAAAACATTAACGTTAACATTATTAACGCAGTTTTTAAGAACTAATTTTCTAAAGTTTTCGGATAATCTGTAGCTTAATTTATGCGCAAGTAGTACCCACTTACCTACCACAACAGATAATCTTTTTAATTTGAATTGCTAATATATTAAGTGAGTGGAAGACAACGTAGGATCATCAGTCATGCATGACTAACTGAACTGAAGAACAAAAGTGTGCACCAAATTGACAGTATCGATAATTTTAAGTATGACTTGATTAAGCGTATTTTATAAACGAATTGTACTGTCAATTCGTTCATAATAGTCCTGATAAATGACAAGTCCATGGGTGGCTATCAAGAGATTGATTCAGTTGATGAAGTCAGCTAATGTAGTTTAGATTTAACTGAGGTGACCTCACCATGTCGGTCGGTAGAGTTGAACCGATACCTAAAAAGTCCCGTTGCTAAAACGTTTCCTCATACAAAATAAAAATATATACATACTTTGTATTGTAATAAGTATATATATAGTCATCATGCATTTCTATTTATACACATGAATACATTTTTATTTAGATTTATAACGGGATATTTACCATAATTGATTGTTATAAATCTATCTAATATTGATAACCATGATTGTTGGGAAGGTATATTTTAATCAAAATTGTAACTATTAATTTAAATTATGACTGTCAACATTTTTTGTTTCTGGAAAATGGACTTTGCCTAGTCTCACCTGACGGTAAGTGACGACGTAGATGAGTGTGGATCACAAAAAACTAAAAGGTTGGACTAGAAATATTTGATCTTTTCTTGAAGATATTTAGTTCATACTTACCAGAAAATATAACTATCCTATATTTCCTAATAAATTCTGACGACATCCATTAGGCAAGACCATTGTTTTTAAGGTTAATAAAAAGCACTACTATGGTCAATGCAAAAGTGGCTTTTAAAACCTAGATTTCTATTTGTGTAGGAAAACAATAGAACGAGTCCCGTAAACTAGCCGAACCTACGATTCGATGCATATGTAGGTATAATGGGAGATCTAGGGGCGACTCAGTTGCTTCCTGCGTCTCATTCCAAGTGTCACTTACTGGTCCGAGATAGTCTCGTGGCCGATAGCCTGGTGCCTCGTGTATGGCCTCAACACCAGCAGTAGGTCTTTGGGAGCGGCTGCTAGATGCGCCGCCTCGACGCAGGCCGCTACGGCGCGCGTCTCGCTGTCCAACACGAAGAGGAGCGCACGCGCGGCCGCTTTGGCCCTGTGTTCCACTTCTACTAGTTCCATGGACCAGTCGTCCACTTGCTGCGGGCAGAAGGAGTGGTGTTATCATAATTTTAAGGTTTGCTTATTTTTAAATTATATGCAGTAAAAATAGTTTAACCTGCAAATTGAGATTTATCACTTATTAAAAACATTAAAAGGTTGCGAATTTGACACGGAATCAAAGTAGTTAGCGTTATGCTAATAAAAAGTTTTCCGTTAGTCAGCGAGCTGAGCTCATGAACTGTATTGGACTCTCCATAGTCTAGTGAGAATCTCGCCGAAAACGCAAGCTTGATATTTATGCAGCGTTTGTCACAGTATTTATTTATGTAACACTTTATTTGTACATAATAAAGTTTATGGCTAATGCTACAATCTAGTTATCAAGAATATTACACAAACAATCACTTTCCACGTTCTCGTGAGAATCTCGCGGGAATGTGGACTGATGGCAACAAAAACAGTGAAAATTTCAAAGAATGTAAGTACATTCCGGCCGTAAATTATGAAAAAGAAACAAAGAACTTTAATTGGCGAAATATTTGCGATTTCATCAGACCAACGAAATCATCATGATCATGTAAATTCCAGAACACTTGTTTAATTGTTACATAGTCAAAGTCATAGATTTCAAAGATCTGATTTCATTACAGTTGTGTGTCAGTTCCAAACAACGACATATGGAACGGAAACCCAATATGAGTCAACATTTCTTAATGAGAAATAGGAAAACTCCCTCATGATTCCTCAAAATCTTATCCTCATTGTTATTTTAGTTCATCTGTGTCATAATCCGTTTACTTATTTAAATTTTGCGTAAAGACAGAGTAAATAGATCTGCATGGTACTGAACTAATCTCAATCTCTCGATATAAGCTCTTGCGTTTATTTACTAATCGACTTATTTAAAACAACACAAAATTAAGGAAAATGCTTCCATTCCATATGTACATATTTTAAGTATACCAATTATCTAGTATCCGTAACACAAGCTTAGAGCTTAGCACGGGGCTAAATGTTGTTGTGTGGATTGTCCGGAATTATTTATTTTTTTATTTCATATGTGATTTGAATGCACATGTTATTATAATAATGCAGTGCGTAATCCACTGTTAATGATATATTAGATCATCGGCAAAGAAAATTGCACAATGTAATGATTCTTACACAACTATACCGGAACTTTAATTGCATTATATTTTTAATTTTTTCAAGCGATTTTGTAATTGCTCATTACAAAATTGATAGTCCATATTAAAAGTATGTCAAGAGATAATGTACAAAACAAATTGTTAAGTAACGTTAAGCATTATAATAATAAAGAAACGTGTCATATCCGAGTGAACAATTACGAAATACGTAAAACAATTATCAAAAGTACATGCATTATCACATACGAACTCTTAGGTAGAATCCCGATAACTGTAGGCGATAATCAAATTACGCAAGGGACCTGAAGATTATATCAAAATACAACCATAATACCTACATATATCATTTCATTATTTATCATTATGGAAGGTGAATATAATAATCGCATATCTATATTAATTCAGATATCGATTGTATTATAAAAACAACTTTTCAGGCCAAAGTTGCCCGTGCTTTATGGATTTGCCTGCGGTAAAATAGCCTACAGCCTTCCTCAATAAATAAGCTATCTAGCTAAAATAATTTACATCGGACCGATCGAATCGGATCATTAGTTCCTGAGATAAGCGCGTTCAAGTAAAAAAAATCAAACAAACAAACTCTTCAAATTTATAATATTAGTATAGATTCGCAATGATATCTCGGTTTACGTTTCGCAAAATCAGTCAGAACAGAGCGCATAGATAAAACTCATTTCAATCTAAGCCAATTTTGTCATAATTAATCACGAAACTGATATAACTTTGTAATGCTGGCAGGTACTAATTTATGCAACCTGGTAATTCAATTAACATAATTCCACTACAAATATGGACAAAACCACTAACGAGTTTATTAGTTGAATGACTAAAAATTTAACAACGGTTGAACAGTGAAATTATTCAAGAGGTGTGGCGATATAATATGAACTCGGACATAATATGTATATAGGAATTAGTGCCTTTGTTCGGTTTTATTTACTGGTTCTTCATAAAAATGCTTTGTTACCATTGACATTAAAATTCATTAAAAAGACTTGTAGGTTCTTCCAATATATAGGTACTTAATTGTTGAAAAATATTTTTTAAGACATCATTGTTACATTATCGCTCAGATCACACTTACGGTGCTTTCAAATTGGAATTGACGAGACGTACGTAAAACGCTCCGTTTGCCGAGTCGCAGACGTACGCCCAAATTGTAAGCGCCCTAGTAGGTCATTCAATACAAATTAAGCATTGGGTAAGAAAAAATAATAAATATATGTCCTAAATAATAAAATAATACAGACCATTTTTTGGTCAGGTACATCTTACCATTAAAAGCATTCCCATATTAAAAACCATTGACAAACTAAGATAAGTCTATGATTTCGTTACTGATTTTTCCTGACACTTTGATAACATCCCCGTCCCCAGCTTTCCCCGTATTTTTGGGGTTTACCCCGGGAACAACGTATTTTCAGCGATAAAACGTAGTCTTAGACTTCCTCGATATATGCTCTATATCGCTACAAACTGTTCAGCTTAATAATTTAATATATAACATTTCCTTGTCTCAATGTTAGTTACCGTACTCCTCCAAAACGGCTTTACCGATTTTTCCAAATTTTATATGCGTATTCAGTAGGTCTGAGAATCGGGTACTATCTATTTTTCATTTTGCAAAACAACGATTGCTTTCAGCTAGTATAAGTATAAATGAAGAACACTCACCGGATTGAAATATGTGATGCCCATTTTCTTTAGCATCGGAATAGCTATGTCCGATCTCCAAGTGGTTGGGTTGCAGGATCCACCCAAAAATACCTCGGGCGGCGGTGACGCCTCGCTACCTGTGCAACATTCATACTTCAAACATTGCTACAAATTTTACAACTATATATTTGACATCTTTTGTTACATTGTGAGCTCATTAAAGTACTTTAGGACATGCTATATTATAACTATTTAGAATTAATGGCGATTAGGGCCGAAAGTTCGTGATGCGATCTGTCACAAAGTAAATGATTATGCCATTGTGAGTTCATAAAAGTGAGTATGCCTAGAATCGATTCGAGAAGCTTGAATAATCGATTAACGCGAATCTACAACACAAAAAGTGTCAGCCCAGATTACGCGCCTGCCCATATAAGCGGTTCTTAAACCTCAAAGCCAAACTATAATTAACATGTGAAAGGACTTTTAACCTAGAATAATTGTAACAGATAAATAAAAACCTTCCTGACAGTTGGTTTAATCACTATGGATAAAATTAATGGCAGACATGGACACTCAAGGCTTACTCGGTTCACTTTGCATCGCTTAATCCGGCTTAATGGCCGCATTATGATAATATAGATTGGTAGGTATTTGTCATTTTAATGGGTTTAATGCGATCATCTCTAAAACTATCCGATACGAATTCGATTTTGTTATACAAATATATGAGCATCTGTTCTTACGTAGGATATATACATTACGCTTTCAGTAGAAACCTACGCTTTCAAACGTAGTAAATTCCTTAACCTACGTGTTTTGCATGATGCCGGGGATAAAAAATCTATAGTAAGCAATATTATAAAGCCAAGTCGAATAACTAATATGAATCATAAAAACTAAGGAGCTCTAGAACAGAGAATCTCAGAGAGCACTTATTGGGTTTTTATCCGACTTCCTTTTGGACCTCTTCTTTGCAAAAGGCGGGTATTTTTAACGACATCAGAACATTTTTTTGGTGAACGGATTTTGATGATTATTTTTATTTCAGAGCTGTTGGTTGCATGTTGATCCCATATAAAATATATTTGAATCGGTCTAGTAGTTCGCGACATATATTCAACAACCCAGATTTTGTGAAACCAGCCCATATTGTTATATATTATGATTAAACTTACAATTTGATGCATAATGGTAATGAAAATTTTCCCACTGGCAAAGGGTTGAATTTGGTAAAATTTTACGAAGTACATAATATTCTTTTACTCTTGTATAACCTAATATTTACCGAAGAGAAAACACCATACACCCTGAGCGAAATGGCATAAAACGCGGTCATAGTAACATAAAATATAATATAACGAGGAATGAAAAAGATAAACATCATAAAATGGTAGCAATCAAAACAGAGCACATTAGTCAGTAATATGAGAAGATCGCACAACTCTCTTAACTCAGTTGCTTGTAATAATGAAACTGTTGAGCTGACCCTATTCCTTAGTTGATGCGGAGGCACGCAAAAGAACCTAGCTGTTAATTGTTATCAATTGTTCTGCAGTTAGACACGCAACCGATGATATCAAAGATTCATTCATCCTAAGCAATTTTTTGGGAGTACAAACTTGAATCCATTAATTTTAACAATGAACTTCAAATGTACCATGTACCGATTTTATTGAAGACTAGCTGTGCCCTGCGGTGCTACCCGCGTTATAATGGATGAAGTACCTACTTTTAACCAACAACATATTTATTTAAATAAAGATTAATATTATTATGTTGATACAACTTAAACAAATTATTTCGACCAAATTAGGTACCATAAAAACGGTTTTTGTGAGTTAATCTTAAAAGATATATACTATCGCGGACTGTTTTTTAGATCATTTAAAGAGCTATTATTCTTTAATACATATTTTTTGTGTATCTTAGCACGCAACGGAAGGCTTCAAAGATGAACAATTTCTCCCGTTTTTTACACATTTACCACTATATCTTTGCTCCTATTTGTCATAGCGTGATGTTATATAGCCTATAGCCTTCCTCGATAACTGGACTATCCAACACAAAAATAATTATTCAATTCGAACCAGTAGTTTCGGAGATTAGCGCGTTCAAACAAACAAACAAACAAACTCTTCAGCTTTATAATATTAGTATAGATATTTTCTTACTTTTAAAATGCTATACATTTAAAATTAGAATGGGACCAATTTGGAGGCGCTAGCTTTATAATAATACTTTATAAGCCACGGTGTTGCCCGTGTTTTTGGATTAACCCGCGGAAAAAGTTTTCTTCCTCGGAAAATGGGCTGTCTAACCCTGAAAGAATTTTTCAAAGTTTCTAAGTCACCAGTTCTTGAGATGAGCACGTTCAAACAAACAATCAAACAAACTCTATAGCATTATAATTATAAGTATAGAAAATGGTTACTACCTTTGCCCCTTAAATATTAGAAAGTTCCCCTCTATGAAATGCCATCTCTGGAGGCTTACATACAGTAGAATTGTGAAACCCATTGTCGGAAGTCCATTAAAACTTCCACATTGATCGTAAGGACAATATATGTCCATCAAAAGGTTGCCTGGAAGAGATCGCTTTAAACGATAAAGCCGCCGATCGTACAACAAATGTGGCTATTGATTGTTATTTTTAAGTTAGTCTGTAAGCATTGGTGTGCAACAAAGATATTATATCTATTTACTAATCAGAATCGAATTAATCGTTGAACACCTTTGAAAATGTAACTATAATATTTATTGCAATTAGCCCTTATTATTACTGCTTAAACGATGATATCTTATCGATCCGTATGCAAATGAGTGATATGAGCTAAAGTAAATTATCATATATTAGGTTAGGTATTAAAACTAATGATAATATGCTTGCAGAATGTGAATTTTATCAGCTGATAACCATGTGATAACCGTGTGCTCGTATATGACCTTAAATGCACAAAGACTTATATTTGGGGGGACCAAGAATAGTATCATTAATTTTCAGCCATTATTATGTACCGATCATAACATAAATCCATATAACCTTAATATAGTCAGTACAGTTTATCTACATTCCACAATTGGGTTTTAATTTATTCGCAGATAAGTTGAGGCCACGCGATAAATGCCTAAGGAATAGTATAATACATTCGGATTATAAATGCATTCGATATCTTGATCAGATAATAACAAGGAAGGATTACTAGCACAATCGTAGGTGTGCCAAACCGTATGGGTAAAAGAAAGCAGGTGTGACGTAGGTACCAAGAGGATACGTTAGCACACGCCAGTGACGAATGATTGATGAGTATGGTATCGATCGCGTAGGTTGCAACATGTAGGCTGAACACCGTACTACTTTGTACACCCACTTGTGGATTAATGATCACCTTAGATGGCCATCGATTATGGCCGCTCGGCCCAAAACTTAGATTAAAAAACAAATCCGTCTAATATCTTATACGATGGCAAAAAATGTTTTGGAACCTACGACCATAATGAGAGCATTAGAATGGTATAGTTTAATTACTAATGAATTAGCGACCAGCTCCACCACCCGCTGAGAATACTAAATAAACCAGTTTCTCTCAAGCGTTGTCTATTTTATTCTAGCAACCACGGCCGTCGTTTTGTTTTGTAATGATAATGAATGAACGAATGAAAACATTCCCTACACTATAGGAAAACTTATAGGTATTCGTCCTCTTAATCGTTTGAACAATTCAAAAACATTTAAATGCACCGACGGAAAGAGACTCTGTATCTCATTCATGTTTACATTGAGTTTACAAAACGTAGCCAACCACACATCACATCAATCCAATTCGGGAACTTTGTTCAATGCCAAAACCAAAACGTAAACACACACACGCTGATAGTCAACACAACACACATCGACCTCCACAGCACTCATACAGATGATCCGAGTAGATGGATGTCCCTGGATTCGTCACAAGCACGTGAATTTTCAACACAGGCACAATCCAAAAAGCACATCTCATTCACATCACTATGAAACTTATGGATCAAAACAATGTAGGCGTGATAAAGTGACTGTTTTGACAAACTTTCGCGGATTTTTTGTTTTTACGTTGGATAGGTGTTACGCTCGCGTTTTTGGGGGTTTACATATAGTTGTTTAAGGAGTGAAAGTGTTAAACGTACAAGGTACTATCATGGTGGTCGGCGGCATGGCTGCGGAGGTATCGTGCCGGAGAGGCGTGCACGCTGTCCACCCGCGCACGGTCGGCGGCCAACTGGCGTCCGCGGCACTTCTACGCTCCTCCACTAGCCAATTCCGCATTTTAAATAATCCGTTATACGCTAACACAGGAGTTTTAATGGCATTTGTATCTCGAAGCCCTATAACTCATCTTTAACTGGTTATTAGATGACAAGATCAGTGTCCAGTGTTGTCATGGATAAGAATCAGCGTCGTCATTCCGTGACGAATGTCAGGATCGCCGTTTAATGCTTCCATAAAAAGTACATTTAATTAAAATTCACAGAATACCAACTCTAATTCACTTGAACTAAGGTATAAAAAAATAAAAATTACAACTGACTCATTCTTTAAATTCATAGTGAGTTATCAAGTCCATTACCATAATTTACCGATATACCCATGTGACTGGACGAGTTCCGGAATCAATAGTTGCTCCATTAATATTCTACTCTATTTATTCTGTCTGAAATGTCACAACTGAAGTCCAGCAACAACAAATCATCCACCTACGTATCTATGTGTTCTGTGTTTTTAGGATTACTAATAATATGAAGACATATTTACCGATTCCGTCCCAATCAATACGCTAATCGAATATGTAAATATGTTTTGTTTTTCTATCAGTTGTCGCCGTTAAGAATGAATCTTCCGCAAAGATAAGGAAGTCAATGTTTTTGCTCAGTTCATTTGTTTACGTTAATGTAGCGGGGCTTAGTGTCATCCTTGGAGTAGTATATTAAAAGAGTCGCAGAATGCGTACGAACATGAAGTAATAGATTTAGAAAACGAATTGATTTTTTTTATTGTAGTAATAGCAATAGGTGTATATTTAAGTGGCCTTAGTTTTATGTTGTCTATTGTGCGAATAGACAACATAAAAGCCTAAGAATATAAATTATTAGCTTCTGTCATTTGTCATTTCAATGACAAATCCTATTGATATTATTAAAAAGACGTTCGACATTTACAAAACAACTACTGCGCTACATAAATTTTATAATGACTTGATATTTTGCAATTTAAGTTTGATAAAAATCACAAGATATAAAATAGGTGGCTGGATAATTTAGTCAGCATTCTTTGTCGCAATTTGTCAAACTATCTCTTTCCATCTAATTAACAATTCTTATAAAATAGATATTGAAATATTTAAAACAATTCAAATAAGATTGTTCTCCAACAGTTAAGTAGCCCAATCATCCGCTTTATATTACGCTGGGTATCTTTTGTTCGCAGATATATCTAAATATAATGCCAATCACGTGCTATAAAAAAAATGAAGAAGCACACACATTTCCGTGCTCCGTTTATAGTTGGCACGGAAGAGTCAGGAAGGCCGCAAGATTCACTTAGCAATGGTTCGTTTGCCTATATTCATTTTATGTAGCACGATAATTTGTAAAACGGAACCGCTTTTTGTGTTTATTTGTCTCTTGTTTAATAAGGAAATTCAACATTCATTGCTTACACAATCAAGATAGTAAATCTTTTAATGCAATACACGTATAGGTAATACTTGTTTTTAAGTACTGCTTATTTATGTTCGTACAGCTGGGACACTCACGAACCCTTACTTGGCCCTAGCTAAGCGTCAAGAATTCTCTCTGCCACCACCCTCCTGCCTGTGCATTGTGTTGCATTAGGGTTGGTGAGTGTCACATGTCCTTCAAAATATACTCATAAAATTGCATAAAAAAAATAATGAAGTAAATTTAAGGGCCCAATTAAGAAAATACATATAAAACATAATGGTATTTAATTAAGCTAACTACAAGCTGTTATGAGTACTTATTCTGTACAGTATCAGGAATTAAATCTATATAAGTGTATTCAGTCAGACTTGTAGATGCAATCGGAGATTGACGCAAATCCGCCGTATAAAATGAGAACGATGATCTTATAGCATTACATAATTGCTCAAACAATCAAACACACCTACGAGGAATTAATGATCATAATTAACGTTTTATGAATAATGCCATAGCTACTGATATAACATTGAATAATTATTATCTTAACTTACTCAAAATGTGACAGGTATATAAAGCCATATTCTTTTCATAACCGTCTTCAGAACCAAGTAAAAACAACTGTTACTACCAGAAGAGAGATAAATTGAAAAGACCACAAATGGTGACAAATGTACTATAGAAGTAAATTAATGTTGACAGTATTATGGGCAAGGTGACCAAAACGTCCTATCAATATCAATTATTCAAGCGTGATTTAATTGAAAGCATTTTGAATTGATGCGCGTCAAAGATTTGTAAGCTTTCGTCAACGAGTGCTCATTTGCATGCTATGAGAAAAGCGTCAATTGAATAGAAATAAAGAATAGTATATCAAAAAGTAGGGAGAGGAATTTATGTGAATACGTATGAGTCATCATAGGTGTTTTCAATGAAAGGTGTTAAACATAGAGAACAACATAGAGAGGTAAGTGGCAGACGGTGCGATGCGTGGGATGTGAGCAGCGACAGTGAACTTTATTATCCACACATACAGAATATCTAAGTGTAGCAGTAGTGAGGGACTACCGATGTGTATTTCTGGATTAGTACCGTGCGGAAAGTTAGTCATGATTTGTTTGATCGAGGCGCTATGTCTTCGGAACGACCTTCCGCAATACGCTAATTCACAAAGGAACACAACTCCGCAATGTATTTGCACATCATGTTCCGAGCAAACATAGCATTTAGAGGCAATAAAAAGTTTATAGTCGATTTGACAGAGCCATGTCGACTGGGAAGGTCATTCTGGTCAAAATGTTACAAGCAAGTGCAAATCTTACCGTTCACTTGTTTGCACAGGGTGTCCTTATCGCGGAATTCTTTATCGATGTTCCACAGCGGTGATTCTGGCTTGTTTGACGTCCTGCAATTGAAAGCTCGAATAAGAAACGGAACGTACAATGCATTATGTACTTTGGTACGAGTACGTTACACGAAGGGCATCAGGCTTGCAAGTTGTTAGTGTCGTGTAGTGATTCAGTGCATGACAAATATCTCATTGTTTGGCATTCAAGGGTCAACGCACGCGCCAGCGGCAGCCAGCAAGCCTCGGTTCAAGACCGGGTAAATGGCGGAGATCAGATTTACGTCATCTATAAAATTACACTCGGTGCACCGTCAAAGTATAATTAATTGCAAATGCCCGGCCATAAGTAAACAACATAATTATAATTATTTTCCCAAATTTATGGTCAAATAAGGGTTCAAAAAATATTTTGATATTAACATAATTTTGAAGTTGAGAAGTCGTCGTTAATTAACAGCTATTAGAGTCGACAATTAGCCGACGACGGTAATCTGTTAAAACCATTGGTTAACTTTGTTTAATATTGAAATGCCTTAAATTATGAGCTTTAATTTTTACAAATTTAAACAACATTATTATAAACAGGCATTAAAAAGAAAGTATCAAATTAATCAGTTAAACTAGTCTCTTTAGCATTCTAATCAACATATTCTAATACATGAGTAATATTGTAACAAAAGTATAAGTAGGTAAATAAATATAAGATAATTTGATAGTATAGTAGTGTTGTGAAAAGTGAGCGGATACTAGGAATATTTATTGGTTTACAGGTTTTAATAATTAATAAAAAAATTAAAAGAATGATCTTTTTTTTTATGCTCGATAAGCCTTCATTTGACCACAATCTCACCTGATGTGAAGTGACGATGTGGTCTAAGAGTGGACATGAAGACCTAGAAGGTAGTCTTCTACGGACCACATTACGAAACACGAAAAAATCGCTTCATGCACTGGTCCAGCCCGGAGGGTGGCCATAACTAAAAATCCGTCAAAGAACCTTACAGATAAGTTCTACGTATCAATAGAACATATTGAAATACTCTTAACTTAGCAATTAATAATATTATTTATGACAAAGGAAATGTCATTAAAACTAAAACATGCCGGGCCTTCATAATCTTCCTGAAAGAGGCAATTTAAACGTAAATTTATATTCAAAGACTACTTATTCAAGATTGAGTCACTAACATCTTATTATCAGATAATATAAAAAGAAACATGGAATCCGGAACCAGTATGAAGTATAAAGCGGAAGGATATCGAGGCCAGGTGATAATTACTCCTGGATGACTCGGATTCCAGCAAAACTGTGACTAACTTCAAATAAGTGTGTAGCTGCGTCATAATGGTCGACTTTCTGTCATCCGAAAGTGAACAATGAACCTGTCGTAGGTTAGCAAGGAATATTTATTTATATACACGGATAATTATTCAAAATGTTTGTATGGGAAAAAGAACAAAATGGCAATTCTTAGGGGTTTCAACATAAAAAAAAAGAATTGGCGATAATGGTTTGTTTGTTGAGTTCAGCGCTTACAAACACTATTTGCGATTCATTTTTATATTATAAAAATGTTAAAATTTATAACAGTGTTATGTGAGGCAAATAACATACATAGGCAATGGTAAAAAAATCAGTCAACAAAGAGTAAGAAGATCAAACAATATTTCATTTATTCATTCAGTCATTTAATACTGAGTGGGTATCGTAATCCACAAAGTTTATTATGTTTACCAGATAAACAAGAAAGGGTTTAGGTCACCTAATCGCTTTACCTAAGAACGTTAACAATTAAAAGATCATTAATCGATGTGCCGAGATATTAAACCGCACTGGAAATATACTGTTTCAATAATACCTATTACAATTGAAAGAATAAAATCCGTCAAAGAAAGATTAGAACTTTGAGTATAAAGTCGTCTCTTATAGACCTCCCGTATATCAGTAAAAAAATTATGTAAGTCTATCTTTTACCTCGGCAAGACAATCTGTTCGTGGAAAATGTTAATGTGAGAAGTACTTGGAGCGCAACGGTACAAAATTATAAATAAGTTAGTACATATTAATGTAGATTTATAGTGGATCAGAGACACTAGATAAATAGAGTTTGTTGCATTGCCTTTAAAGCGTTATAAACATTAACTCTTATCCAATTTTTTTTTTTTTGGGATACAAATTTATTTCATTGTTGGGGTAGACAAAATTGACTCAACACATAGTTACGTCATTTTAGCAAAAATGACCATGCAAAAATGAACATAGCAGCAATACCGAACATAGCTAAAACAAATATTTTGCGTAGGCTGTTCTCCTGGCATTACGGAGGTCGTCTAGATAATAAACCTAGAACGGCCTGTACGACAAAAACAATCATGGTTCAGAAAGTATTTGTAAATCATATCAATGGAATATCCTTTAAAAATTAATAAGTGAGCATCTACGGGTATTTTCTTGGTTCGTGATAAGCTGTGAACGTTGGGCCCACCATACCGATGAAGCGTCCGCACGAAGCTTTAGAAATATTAATTACTTTTTATTATAAAATTATAATTTGACCGTGAGGACAGCAACTGTTTACCGCTAGGGGTAGCTGCTTACCACAATCTATCACATTGATCGGTAGAAGGAAAAGCGGTGGAATATAACTATAGTTAAATAAAATTTAAACTTACTGTCTAGCTTGCTTGGAGCACCTTCTAAGTTCAGCAGCGAAAACGCAAAACTCTCCAAATGTGAGCGTCAGCGACTTTCGTCGAGCACACTGCCGCGCGCATACCAACATTTCAAACACTGAAACAAACGTAAATATTCACATATCTAAACGAAAAATCTAAATTTAAAATTTAAGAAAAACCCCCGATTCCAATGCCTTAGTTTCCTTAAATTGTAAACAACATAATATTATGTAATGTGGACGCGATGCGTTTTCATTTGATACCCCACACTAGTATATTTGCAGATTTTCGGTTTTGCTTCCCCACTCTCACCCCCATAACTTTTAAACGGCCCAACCGATTTTCATGAAACATGTCTAAGAACACTCGCGCAAGACTCACCTTCCATACAAAAAAAACTAAATTGAAATCGTTCCATCCGTTCGGGAGCTATGGTGACACAGACAGACAGACAGACAGACAGACACACAGACAGACAGACAGACAGACAGACAGACACGTCAAACTTATAACACCCCTCTTTTTTGGTCGGGGGTTAAAAAGTAAATACATAATGTCAAGAAAGGAAAAGTTACATTGTTATTTAATTTAGACGTCAACATTTTGTAAAGTGGTATTTAACATGGCTTCAAACGCCAAAATAATATGGAAAATATAAATATGCCTGACACAGATAGCAAATTAGTGCTTACTAGCGCCCGCCCCGGCGTCGCACGGGTAAAAAAAGTTTCCGGCAATTTTTCCTTATTTGCTCACCGTTTAACCTACCCTGGACTACGACAAACATTTTAAAACCAAAATCAGCTCAATCGGCCCAGCCGTTCTGGAGTTTTAATCAGACTAACTAACAACAGTTAATTTTTATTTATATAAATAGAATATTTGCGATTATGGACTAGGTTTAGTTAAGCTTTGCGTACAAACTTTCACATTTATACGGAGTGGGTTCAAAATGGGCCCTGAAACCGGTTAAGCTAAGCAAAGGTCGGCGCGTCGTGGACGCAGTTTCACACAAATTCCGCATTCTTGGCAAGGTTACCGGGATCGATTTGGTTTAAACTAGCGCGCTAATTGATCACACTTCTTCCTACGCGAGTGACGTGAAAGATCTGAGAAGATATACTCGTAAATTTTTCAAATGTCATATTTTAAAATCGGATAAGAACTTATAATGTTAAGCACGCATTCGCTCGCAATATATATAATACTAGCGGCTCGCCCCGGCTTTGCACGGGTAATTATTCAAATATGTTTCAAAATTATTCGAATTTTTCTCTCCGTAAAAACCATCCTTAAACTCCAACAAACATTTAAAAAGATAAATTGGCTAAATTGGTATAGGCGTTGTTGAGTTATGCGCTTAGCAACACATTTTGCGATTCATTTTTAACCCCCGACAAAAAAAGAGTGGTGTCATATGTTTGACGTGTCTATCTGTCTGGGACATCATAGCTCCCGAACGGATGAAGCGATTTCAACTTAGTTTTTTTTTGTTTAAAAGGTGAGTCTGGCGAGAGTGCTCTTAGACATGTTTCATGAAAATCGGTTGTGCCGTTTAAAAACTTTGGGGGTTTGAGTGGGGAAGGAAAACCGAAAATCTGCAAAAATCTCGAGTGGGGTATCAAATGAAAGCGCATTGCGTGCACATTACACATTATTATGGTGTTTTACTTTTAAGGAAATTGAAGGATTCGAATCGGGGGTTTTTCTTATATTTTAAATTTAGATTTATCATTTTTAAGAAGATTAAGGTAAGAGAAAACATACTATTGATTGCAATGCTAAAATTGGTGTAACCGACAACAAACAGAAACTTGGTTCGGGTCAATTGGTGTAACGTTAGTTTTTTGAAGAAAGTTGGTTTTATATTGGTGTATGTGTGGTTATAATTTTTCGTTCAAGCTAAGAATTAGTGGAAGAGCAATGCTGGTTTGCCAAGATACATACACCAACTTAACCTTCTTCGGTCATAGGAATACAACAATTCGACTTATGTAAATGGATCACGATAAAAGCCGTGTTGGCTAAGTGGGAGGACACTCGACTTTCATTCCGAAGGTCGTGGCTTCAAACCCCGCCACGCACCTCTGGATTTTTCTTCTTGAGAGATTTATGTGGGCTTTAAATACGTGCTTTAACGGTGAAGGTAAACATCGTGAGGAAACCGGCATGTTCTGAGAACTTTAAAAAAAGAGTTTGAAGGACATGAGACATTCAACGACCCGCCCTTGGCCAGCGTGGTGAATTATGGCCTAATCTCTCTCGTCAAGAGAGAAGTCCCTGTGTCCCAGCAGTGGGAACGTTAATAGGGTGATGATGATGAAATGGATCACATACCTACTAAGTTACAACATAATTTCGACGGAAGTCTGCAAATTCACAGTTAAAATGTGTAGCGTAACTGAATTTTTTTAAAACTAGAATTCTATTATTATGCTATTAAAGTTATCTAAAGGTTTTAAAGCAATCTTACATAATAACTACATAATAAATTATTTATTTTGTTGAGGATTAATACCAAGATACAAATAAAGAGCCTTTTCAAACAGTGGTATTTTAATTTTTTAATTTAAAAAATCGCTTATTGTCATAAAACTATAATAGTTAGAGATATGATGTAACGACGTTTTTTGTAGATAATGATAAGTTCTACAAAATTGTAATACATCACTTTGTTAAATATTCAATAGTGTTCGCAGCATTCGCGATTAAAGAAAGATTTTAGGTTTATTTTTTTTTTTAAATCGCTTATTATCACAAAACTATAACAGTTATAGATATGATGTGAAGACGTTTTTGTAGATAATGATAAGTTCTACATAGTTGTAATACATCACTTTGTTATATATTCAATAGTTTTCGCAGCATTCGCGATTAAAGAAAGATTTTAGGTTTATTTTTTCAAAAAAATCGCTTATTATCACATAACTATAATAGTCAGAGATATGATGTGAAGAAGTTTTTTGTAGATAATGATAAGTTCTACATAGTTGTAATACATCACTTTGTTATATATTCAATAGTTTTCGCAGCATTCGCGATTAAAGAAAGATTTTTGGTTCTTTTTTTCCACCATGGGTTACATTATCGGAGTTTGGTAAGAAATCATATTATTTTTGAAAACTAAAAATAGCCTATGTCACTCAGGGATAGTGTAGCTTTCGAATGGTGAAAGAATTTTTTAAATCGGTGCAGTAGTTTCAGAGCCTATTCGAGACAAACAAACAAACAAAAAATCAAACCTTTCCTCTTTATAATATTAGTATAGATAACGAGTTTAGTGGTACTCTTGTGTGTAATTTTAAATTGCTCAGGACGCTCATACGACTTTTAAGACTGCGCTGTCACTCTGTCTGACTGTCACCATAGTTTAAAACTCAACAGATGTCATTTATGTTGCCTCTAGAGGTATAACAACAAATAATAAAAACAGAATTGATATTTTTTAAGAGGGGCACCCATACAAAAACCTGGATTTTTATTGTTATGCAATACTGCGCGTTATAAACACCATTAAACCAAAAATAGATAATCGTAGTAAATAACTTTGGAAACTATCATGGTTCACTATTAATATTTATACCGGGATGTTTACATTTTTTTTAAATTCTATATTAAGCCTTCATTTGACCACAATCTCACCTGATGTAAAGTTACGATGTGTTCTAAGATGAGGCATGAAGACCAAGAAGGTAGACGATATCATGATTGTCTTTTGCCTGTAGTGATGCATAGTCTCGTAATAAAAGACTGAGAAAGAGAGGGTAGAGCTTCAGTTCAACCGTGATCATGGCGCTTGTGACTGTGCCAAAATATCGGAAATTTCAAAACAATTGTAAATATCCCGCTATAAATCTAAATAGAACCGTTGTATAACCACTGAATCATAAGTTCGATTTATGTTCAACGTGTCTTGATTGCAATTACATTATATAGTATATACCTACTGTGTATTCATTTATTTACAGTCAATAACCATATGATGATATTATTTGCACGAGCTTGGACTTCGAACAGTTTGATCATCGCGCACTTCCGAAACATGAAATATGAATGACATAATAGTGTTGCCCGGCTGGGCTGTTTCCTTAGCTTTAGCCTACGTTGAATAATACAACCTGCTATACTATTTAAAGGTTAGGTTATTACTAGCTTTAGGTTTTAGCCTTACATAAAGGTAGGGTAGGTCCTTCTTTACCGTCCAACCAACTTACTGTAAAAAAAAAACACCTAAGAACTTTGGTTGTGTAGATAAAACAAAATATTCGCATTTTTTTGTTTTACTCGGAATATACGTTTTGCTAATTCCGTCCTTCAGAATGTATGATCTCACTCTCAAGCATTATATTCTAGTACATAATGAGCTTACCACAATTGTTATGTACGAGTATTATAAATATTACATTCCAGAATGTATGGCTTTATTTTAGACTTACAACAGGTAATGTAATATAACTTTCCTTTTATCCCAATGACGTCCTGATTCAGTCAATCAGGACGACTACATTGACTTTATCCAGTCGCTAAGGTAATCGATTTTAAAATGGATATCCTATCGATCTGTATCTTCCGAAGATGCAGAAATATACATTACACCCTGTGTATTCCTGATGATCTCTATGGAAAGTCATAAAGAGAATAGGTATTAGGTATCCTTTCGGTATTGTGCTTTGCGTGTTTTTACGTTATGCAGTGGGTAGAACTCGGGCGTAGAGTAGGCGCGGGCGCGTAGTCATACAAATGTGCTATGTCCCGGGGCCCGCGGCGTAGCACTTTTGTATGTTTTATAACCCCCGACCAAAAAGATCGGTGTTATAAGTTTGACGTAGCTGTCTGTCTGTCTGGGACATCATAAATCCCGAACGGATGGAGCGATTTCAATTTAGTTTTTTTTTTGTATTAAAGGTGAGTTTAGCGCGAGTTAGGACATGTTTTATGAACATCGGTTGTGCCGTTTAAAGTTAGGGGGGTGAGATATCCGAAAATCTGCAAATATATATTAGTGTGGGGTATCAAATGAAAGAGCGTCGCGTGCCCATTACAAAATATTATGGTGCTTTACTTTTAAGTGAATTAAGGCATTGGAATCGGGGGTTTTTCTTAAATTTAAATTTAGATTTTGACAGTGTTTTACTTTTAAGTAATATAATGCCTTAAATTTTAAAGAGCATCGAACATCGTTGGCATACCTACACGACCGCCATTTTGAAAAAAAAGTGATTCGGCGGCCAGTGATGAAACTCATGTCAATCGACAGAGTAAATGATTCCAAACAAAAAGTGTTCTATGATCAAATCTCCAAAGTGATACGGTTTCTGAGATTTAAGGCGGACTAGTAGGTATGCCAGGCTCCATACAAAAATGTTCCAACCCTTTTAGATTTTGACAGAGTCATGCCAGCGTCAGATCTAAATTAATATATAATCCATTATCTAGCATTTGGAACTACTAAGCACTGCAAATACTATTCAATGCCGCAGAAGTATACTAAGATGATATAGATTAGTTATCTAGTTAAGTTCACGCTAAATGTTTTTATCACCCATGAAGGCTATAAAACACCTCATCGTGACATGATTTATTCCAGTAAGCAGTAATTACTTGACGAGTGCTGTTTACGAGTTGATCCACGAGGATAACAAAGGCAATTATCCACTCAAATGAATCGAGTTGTACTAGAAACTAGACTAGCACAGCAATTAATACAGTGTTGCGGATGCATGGAAATCATAAAAGCAACTTCATTTAAAAAAAAGCTAGCGACATATTTTGTAATAATAATAAGGCATCATTTTGGAGGCGCTATTGGCTCCTGAAATACAGTTTTAACTAGTTCGGGAGCTTATAAGACCTTTTCATTCTTTGTTAAATGATTTTTTATATCAATGGACCTTTTTTTTACTTTACTATATTTCATTATCTACTGGGAACTTTGGTTATGAATAATGCCTTACGAAATTTCTGAGCATAAGATCAGCACCAATAAAATTGTTTGTAAATCGTAGCCTCAAAAACAGTAAGGAGTTATTATGCCTTTAGTTGCCTTTTCACCGCAGTCCGAGTAGACTAGACCACAATAATATTACCTTACCGTGCCTAGACCTTGAAATTCAGCAGGTACACAGCCACCCACTTAGTTGCAAAATTGCATTGGTATTGACACAATTCAACATGTCTCAGGACTGTGCTTAAAAAATAACATTGCATAATAATCTTTAACTTAAAGTCGACCTTTAAAGATTTAATAAACTGCTGCGTGCTGGTAATAAGCAGATTGATCTACTTAGATCAAAATCATTATAATTTTTCACCTGTCCACAGCTCAACATAGTCAACTGTTTGCGAAAACAGTACCGTCACAAAAGCATGCGTCACCGATACTCCGAAAATCATTTCCAAAAGGTAAGAGAGCAGTTGAGCTCTAAGTGAAGCTTCCTTTCGCAAGACGCGTATCGGGCGGACGCGAACGTCCTAACCATTAGGCGCATGGGCAATAAAACACGAGTCATGAACTCATTCGGTGGTAATTGGTCATCAGTGAGCAATAAAGGTGAGATCATAGGTGTACCACCTGCTGGGGCTGTCGGAGGCTTACGCGTTACTTGATGGGTAGGTATGCTAGGACCCGCAATTTTTGTTTTTGGAGTTTACTCCTTAAGAAACGATTTGAGTTATAAGGCAAGGTACGGAAATTTTATGAGGAGTAAAATCAAGTGTAACACGGAAAGTTGAGGCGTTACGTAGAAAGAGACAAACATATATATATCTGTAGGATTTAATGTGTAAAAGAATGAGCTGTGTAATGTATTCCACATTACACAGCGTATCTCATTCTCGGGGTCTCCTCTTTTGCGCAATACATCGTAGTCTCACTGTATTTTATTTATATTATTTTGTAACATACTTTATGTAATACGCTTTATTGAAGTAATATAAATAATCCGAATAATTACAGATATATGTTTGTTTCTCTTATCATTTTAGCAGATGCGTTCATTTACCCTTTTTTTCTATTCGATATAATATCATAATTATTATCGTTCGTAAGGAGTAAACTCCAATCGTGCGTCGAAGCTGGCACACACACACTTTTTTTTTCTTCAATCAACTTCATACAATTCTGTTACAGCAATATTAAGTTTTCTAAAGGATTACCCAAGCATACAATACAATGTTACTAGCATAGTTAGAGTGTGATTTCACGGCGATTTTGAATTTGTGGTTTTCGTTATTATTGTGTAGATGCATTGCTATTATTACTGCCTGGGGAAGTAATAATTTTGTGACAAAATAAATTTATTAATGAATTTATTGCAATTCCTATAATGATTTAGTGATGCATATAAAACACGATTGTTTTAACACGATTCCACGATTCTAAATTTGCCTCATAATTAAATAGTGTTGTGATAAATTACGGCAGTATCATACATAATTGTTTTAACTTGGTAAAGATAAAAACATTGCATAATATTGAATAAGGAAAAGTAATTTAAGATTCGTGACTTGTTTAATTATCCTTTGTAATGTCCGAATCATAGTTTTCCTGGAAAATAAGTCACTGTGGGTGGGGTTTTGTATTATGAGAAGTTGTAAGACAATTCACACCAGTTAACAATAGTTTACTTATATGGCGAAAACTAATTAATTATTTCATCATTTGTCCTCAGTTCCTGAATGGAATTTAAATGGGATATAATATGTATACTTACTTACAGGCATAGAAATAGGAAAACATTTAACGATTTTAATGGGTCTTTGATGGGTATTGGTATAGAAATTTAGTTTAAAATGTACGAAATATTAGAAACCCCGAAATATGACGTTTGTTGTAAACTAAATTGAATCATATGAGACTACCCAGCTGATGCCTCAACAGACTGTGCCAGCAACTTTAAAGTGTAGAGTGAATAGCTGACAATACAAGCTTTCTCAAAATTCCGTCCGCCGTCCGTTCCTTCCGCTTTATATACAAGGCGCACCAGGCAAAGTACTATTTTGTTCTACAAATGTTAGATTTATGGCCTTTTTTGTAAAAAAAAAGAGCCTCTAGTTTAGCCTAATCTGAACTCTAGGTCAAATTTGGCCTCTTATAAGAAGATAAAAAAACTGTTTTATCAGTGATTATTATTAAGATACCTAATAATATAGTTTCACTTTAATTTATTCCTTTCAAGGTATCCAAATAATAGAGATCAGTAGATATTAAAACAAATAAGGAGCCCACCTTTCGAACCCGTTCCGCTTTATATACCAATTTAGAAACACCTTGCATAGATCAACATTATACCTCATGTTGACAAGGTTTACATATACAGGAGGAAGGACCGACGAGTCTTTGAGTAATTTATGACGAATATACATAGAAGAATATTATGCAACGCGCAGGAAAATTAGTTTCCTGTCACAACACCATAAACGGTTATTAAACTAGTGCAGCAACTTGTAAGATTTATAGACACTGAACAAACAGAGGGGACATTGCAGCACACGCATTAAATGTTTTATATGACAGATGTTAAGTGGAACCGTTATTTTGTACCTTTGAGATAAAATTGCCGCGCACAGATGTATTGTGCGAACATCCACGTGCAAGTTTAAATTAAGATATAGTGTTTCATTCATTAGTGCAAACGGACTAATGGTTGGGTGAATACTGAACTGGGTACAAATGTTTGAACCATCGGAAAAGTACCTTTTATAACCAAAGAAAGCTCCATGCTATTTGGAATGAAACTTTATAAATATTATTAAGGAATGGGGAAGAAGAAGACGCAGCTATGATGCATAAATAAAATTATATTACTGGTCTAATCAATACAGATATACTAAAGTAAGCACATTTATCTTCGTAAATGGCTAAACATTTCGTTTTGAAACTACTCAATAAAGTTACTCTCGTATCTCAAAATTCAACAAAATCACCGATCTTAACTGGAACAGTAAAATGACTCGTGGATAAATACAAAATGACACAAGTAAATAATAGTGCGTGTTTAGATAATCAAGATTCGAATGAAAAACCTTATCTGCGTAGTACGCATTGTTTTCCAAAATATTTCGTAAATGTTTACATTGCGTCTTAGTCATCTTCTGAAGTGATACTTGATTTTTAGTTTATTGAGCAATTTTTAATGATAAAACCTCGACAAAACCTATGTCATCTGATAAGTAGATAACCATAAAAATCAAACGATTGTACCATAAGTAGGGCGTGTCTTATTCTAATTCTAATAATTGGGGGAACTGAGATCTGCATTTACATCTCGACTTGGGAGTGTTTTGTGCATTATCCTAACCTAACCAGGCCTCAACAAGCCCAACTCTTTAAGCGATTTTTTCGTGTATCGTAATGTGGCATCTACCTTCTAGGTATTCATGCCCCATCTTAGACCACATCGTCACTTTACAACAGGTGAGATTATGGTCAAATGAAAAAAAAAAATGCATCGGATTAGGACCTTGGGTGTCGTAACAAAGTAGGTAGTGTTTAACGGTAAACAAATGATCGTAGATAGAGATAAATTAGGTATGTGTACTATTAAGAATTCTAAATTGAAATATTCTTAAGATAGACAGCAATACATCATGTCTGTGTAGAATTGTTTGCGAAATGCGGAACCGTAATTTTAATGACTTATTGACACAACGTACCGTTGATTCAGCCAATAATGACGACATCGATGTTTTAAAGAAACAAAGACTTACAAAATATACGAGGCAAGATGTAATGAAAAGGGTTAACAGACATTCTGTATCTATACTAATATTAGAGGTAGAAAGATGAGGAGTTTTTTGTTTGTTTAAACGCGCTTATCTCAGGATCTACTGGTGCGATCTAGTAATTATTTCACTGCTAGATAGCCTATTTATCGAGGAAGGCTATAGGCTTACTTTTTACTGCGGGAAGATCTAAAAACACGGGCAAAACCGTGAAGTGTAAAGCTAGAAAAAAAAGGTACGTAAGAATGTAACGACCTTTGTAACGAATGAAAAATTAACCAATAATTAATTGTGAAGTCGGTACAACGAAGTTGTGATATCAAAGTAAGTAGGTACCCAACTTGTTTCTTTTAGTCCCACACTGTGAGTTCATATCGAGCATATACTTCAATATAATTATCATCATATATCAAGTTCAGCATCCGTACAAGATCTTTATCTTATGGCTTGATGTTATTAACGCTAAAGGATTCGCACAATATAGTGCTGATGTCATTTTGAAATAAGTTTAAAATTATCAATAGGTTTAGGTTTCAATCGGTGACAGTTAAGTTTAAAGATTAAACGAAAAATGAATATCACGAGCTTACATCATAATTAGATAACAAACAATAACATTGGAAATATTATATGCATCAACAATTTATTTCACTATGCTAAGGGAAATAAAGGGTTTTTAAAAAATAAATTTGATTTAAATTAAAAAATTTAAAAAATAAGATTGACTCATACTACACCTAGGGTTTCGTATACAATACCAATATAAAAATACCATTCTAGGACAACAAGAATTTAACGTCCTCCAAAAAAAGGGAATCTCCATGAGAGAAAATTATTTTGTTTGTAACTTCAGAACTGTCTCAAAACATCAAACAAACAATTAAAAGCATAAAATTCCGAAGTTAAAACTTAAAAAAAATACGTGTTGCTTTTAGTACTTCCACGGACTGCCGTGGCAGTTCTCAATTCGAGGAGTATTTTTCATGATATTGTTATAATGCAAAAATTAAGTAAGTTTAAACAAATAAGTTCTTCATTTATAGTATCTGCCTGTCTGTTTGTATAGTATAGATAGACTAATCTCGAAATGCCGAACTGATTCTGTTCAGAGAGAAAATGTCAATAACCACAGGAAAATCCAAAAATCATACCCCAATCTTTTTTTTTTGCTCAGCATTCGACAAGAATCTCACCTGGTGTAAAGTGACTTTGTGGTCTAAGATGGGACTTGAAGACCTAGAAGGTAGATGTATTGCTAGTTTTACAAGAACTTACCCTGAGTCTTAGTAGGATATAGTTCGATGTCGTTGAAAAGGCTCTGCACCCTGTCTGCGGAGGCCGGCTCGCTGGGCTGGCCCACACGACACTCCCAGGCATTCGCCACTTCCCTGCAACAAGCAGAAACAATCTTGTAGATCACAACAGTTCATAAGCACTCCTATTTACGTTCCTACAGCTGGGATAAAGGGACTTATCTTTGACGAGAGAGATTAGGCCTTAATTCACCACGCTCTGACAAAGTGCGGGTGACAAGTGGTGAATGCTGCATGTTCAAACTCTTCCAAGTTCACAAAACCTGCCGGTTTTCTCACGATGTTTTGCTTTCACCGTAAAAGCACGTGTTGAAAGCGCACATCAATTTTTCAAGTAGAAAACCCAATAGTTGCGCGACTCGGACAACAACAGTTACTAAGTTATGGATCAAGATTTACCTCTATATGTATTGAACTAGCTGACCCCAGCAAACGTTGTTTTGCAAAATGAAAAATAGACGTTGGCCGATTCTCAGAACTACTCAATATGCTCACAAAATTTCATGAGAATCGGTCAAGCCGTTTCGGAGGAGTACGGGAACGAAAACTGTGACACGAGAATTTTATATACCTCTATAAGAGATAGTACCACAAACACTACCTACTATACCTAAGCAAAAGCCTTAATAACTTATGGAAAATAACAGTTGAACTTTTTTAATTGCTCATTGAAATGGTTTTTTTTAACCCCCGACCAAAAAAGAGGGGTGTTATAAGTTTGACGTGTCTGTCTGTTCCATCATAGCTCCCGAACGGATGGAGCGATTTCAAATTAGCTTTTTTTGTATGAAAGGTAAGTCTGGCGCGAGTGTTCTTAGACATGTTTCATGAAAATCGGTTGTGCCGTTTTAAAGTTATGGGGGTGTGAGTGGGGAAAATATACTAGAGTGGAGTATCAAATGAAAGTGCATCGCGTTCACATTACATAATATTATGTTGTTTTACATTTAAGAAAATAAAGGCAATGGAATCGGGGGTTTTTCTTAAATTTGAAATTTAGATTTATTATAATAAAGAGTTTGCAGTTGGTTCACAGAGAAGCTTGTGGTCTTCGCTGTTGGAAGTGGGTACCGCAGCCTATGGACCTATAACATGGGTAAGGATATCATTGCACTGCTTATTAGATTAATTGAATGTGATCACTGATCTATGACTCGCTGTACTAGTCATTTATGAGGTCTGCCTTATATCATCATGCACATAAAAGGAGAAGTTCCCACTGGCATAGATGCAGACAAAGCCATAACGGCTAATACAAACATAGTAAAAATATTGAGTTGAGAACATTTGTAAGTATTCATCTTATTAGCTAGATACCTACTTAGACGGATATTCAAAAGGAGCGAGACGTCGTTTAACACGCATTAAACCTGTCCTGGACATCATTAAACATAATTCTATTGAGGTAACATAAAAACATGCACTATTTCTTTTTATATTTACTTAAAAACGGAATATTCCAGATAAAGTGACAAAAACTTGTTAGTCGGTAGTTTCCGAATCGTAAATTCTATTGTTATGCATATTTTTTCATTTATATGCCGGACCGTACACTTCCACACGGACAGTCAGAGCAAAAGTGCAATTAATTTCATTTTGCACTGTGTGCAACAAAAAATATTAGATAATTTTTAAACGATCTTATAAAAACACTGCTTTTGTATATCATCAGTTGTAATATCGTTAACTAAAACAGACTTCGGAAGATCTTAAAATAATTATTATTAATTTTAAATAACTAAGATGGCGGTTAATTCATTTTTAACAAGAGACACATATAGAATAAAGTCAGGAAATACTCACAATCCTTGAGTCGATTAAAGCTATTTTTATAATAATTTCACATTAACTTTTTTTACCTGCTTTGGCAACCCTTTTCTCAAGGTCAGGTTATTTTATGACTTGGTAGCCAGATAAACAATCAATATTACTAACTATTCATATTTTTTACCATCAATGTAGATAATAAATCACTTTAACACGTATGATAATTAATCTATAAACTGTCTAACACATTTATTCGATAGTCACAGTAATACAATATATAGTTAAAGTAAAAAAAACATTTAATACATCATTGTCAAAACTTTTGGGAGTAGCCCAAACTCTAACTACACAGTTAAACGCCAAAATGACGATTGACCAAAACAAAAAACACTAGTTCTTCGATGCAAATTTTTAGGAGCAGTGTACCGGTATGTATGTATGAGATTTAAAAATAATACGCAAAATAAGAACGTATGTAAGAATCGGAAACTACTTTTTAATCAGACACGCACGTTTTAACATCTGATAACCAAATTGGGCATCTCGTAAATTTATTACACTTGTGAATGAATGGATCTAAAGATACTGTTACTCACATAATAAACAAAAACACGCGTATAATTTTAGATTGAAATCAAATGAGATGTACACATTTCAAGTACTCTTAGTAGAATGAAAAACCTACAGATAAGGCAGTCCTTTTATTGTTAGACGCCCACCTACATTTCTAATCAAAGCGGGACGCGTCCACGTGGCTAGATAGGGGTAAAGTACTAAAAATGACCTACCACAATGTATTAACATGTGTGGTATAAAAAAAACAAATAAGATATACTTAATTAAAAAATTCTAAATACTGAATTTAAAAAAATATTATTTCCGAATATATTCAAGTATCTTAATAAATAAATAATATAAATTTTAACATCATGTTTTTGGTAAATCAATCAACACTGCTAACATTGATCTGTTAGTCTGCTACTGCTCTTCTACTAGAACTAAGACTAAGACTTCACTAGCAAGATAATGAGAGAAGTTTTATTTGGATCAGTTCTCTTTAGGAAATCCCAGGAACCCGCTTCAGGGTAAATACGTCATACAAGTACATACATAGATACATCCACATAATAAGACAATTACCGTCTTTTATATTGGCGTGTCTATTTACTACTCCGGCACTATTTATCAGACAATAACTTTAAGATAACAGAACATATTTACGCGACTTATGACATATTATTTCTGAAATTAATCAATGGTGACTTCATCGTAATAATTACCTAGTGAATGAATTACGGTGAAGAACCCGATCAAAAAGGCAATGTTTATAAATTGTCTACCGCATTATGCTGACCTGCAAGAGTTGCAGACATAACCTACTTTCCCATACGTGGTAGACTAAATCACATTCCTATGGTGTAGACTGCAGGCACTCAAACAGGGTCAAGTTACTTGTGAACGAGCCGACTACGAGCAATTCCCACGTGAAGAAAAACAAGATACAATAATCATTCATTAAACTGGACTTACTTGCACAGCGTAGACAAAACTATATACCGCAGATCACAACTTTTACACGGAACTGACGAAGCGTTCAAAGATAAAACACAGAACATTGTGCAAATAATATATCTAAATGAGACACTCATTGCTAAGGAAAATAACAACTGTTTGGTAAAGCTTTAGAATTATGTTCCCAGACCTATACAAGACTTACAACATAATAAAACTAAACAGTTGTGCTATTTAGTTTTAATAAGTTGGTCAACGTCGAGTGGTAGTCATAGCATGACGTCAGATAGAGAAACAGGGTAGGTATTTCTCGTCTCGATCTTGACTTCAGATAACCTTTTGCTTTTCAATAAGACCCATCTAAACATTTACCTTATACGAGTCCATACACTTTTTAAATTAAGTTTTTAAAAGCACTTTGGGAATACGACATGAATTATGTATAAACACACCGCTATCAGTAACTGTTGTGCTTGTATCTTAGGAATAAAATGATTGGTGCTATCGTATTTTCCTGAACTATCTCGATGGTTCTAGAATAATATCTTAGTCATAAAAAACAACAGCAGCAAAGCAGTAGTAGATTCTAGTCTAGATACTTCGTACCCTTCAACAATTCAGTAAATTACCTATCCCCTCCATTCAACAAAATTATAGGCATTAGGCATGTCGCGTTTGATATGGTATGACTAAGGACATTCCAAGATCAACTGATAATATCAACTAACCAATGTTTTATTAGTCAGACGTATCAACTGTCAAATTAAGAATTCTGATAGCTGCGTCATGAACTGATATCTGGTACCTACTGAATATCAACTATTTCACATACATCACAGTAGTTTACAATTTAATTTAGAGTGGAAACACATAAACATAACTTAACTATATTATGTTCTAGCGCCCGCGAATTCGTACGCGTGGTGATAGTTATTTTCACATATTTTAAATAATGGTTTTCAATATTATCTAATACTTAAAACCATGAAAAATCCTCCTGTCATAACTTCAATAACATTGTCTTATAATAGAGACCACCATCCATTATGGGTTAAAACGGAACCATATAGGCGATTGATTTATGAAGAGTTTTTTTTGATTATAAGTTGAATTCCAGACTAGCGATAGAGCATTGCATTTTAAACTTCAAGTATCTTAGAAAACCTATGTTTTCGGTTTTGTATAAAACTTATGTAGTCGTCAAGGTCTATACCTTGACGACTGAAACGGGTATTCAGTCTTCGGACCAAACAGGGTGTTGATTTCTAAGAATACATTATAAGTATACCGGAACTTTTTCATAGATTCATTTTGTATAGATCATACATTTCTAACCACACTTTTATCCCCTTGCACGATGAATTTTCAAAAATAATTTCTTATTGCTCACCTACGTCCCTTATAAAAATAACTCTTGTGCAGAATTTGCTCTTAAGTTACTAAACAGATTTTATTGTAGTTTGCACTCAAATAAAGTGATTATTGAGGAAGTTACATGTAATATACACACAAATATTTCTTAGTTAAGAGTATATTAAAGAGTTAACTATTTTAAAAAGATTATTTTTTTTCCAAATTTAGTTTACGTATTATACAGCCTCATTTGAGAGTGTTGAGAGCACTAGTTGTAACTTGACGACGGGAAACCTTCACAGGAGTAAAATCATAGAGAATACCCGGGACCGAAAGTAAATCTTAATAAATATAAATCTCGTGTCACAAATTCACAATGTTTGTCCTCAATGGACTCCTAAACCACTTAACCGATTATAATAAAATTCGCACACCAACCAACTTGAGAGATGGGATGGTTTTTACGGCGAGAAAAATTCGAATAATTTCCGGGAAAATTTTATACCCGTGCGACGCCGGGGCGGGCCGCTAGTTCTTTTATATAATTTATTTGCCGTCATGGCGCGTGGTAAGCTTCTTACAGTTCTTTTTAATTTAATTAAAACTTAAAAATAGTTCAATCATTTAAGCAACAAATCCATGCTTTATTCAGATTGATTGTTCTCCAAGCAAAAAGATGATATCAGTTGGCAATGATTCAAAATTCAGAATAATTATTTAGACACAAAGAAGTCCGAGACAACCGGAAGACATTTAGCAGCAGCGAACGGTCAGATTTGGTTAGCTGACGACTTCTTAGAAGTTTATGACAAAACTAAATAAATATGCAAATTCATTGGGTTTGTTATGAGATCCTTCCATCTGCTTTAATTAACCAATCCACGTTTTCCGTGAACTTGTTATAATCAAGCCTTGTCTGTCTGTGCATCTTGATGGTAGATAAGCTAATTATTTAAGCTCTAGTTTGCCAAGAATGGGTTTTTAACATATTTTTTTAAATAATTGATTTTGACTTTAGTTAACATATAAACATTATATGTAAAGTTAAAACATACCAAATTATTGAAGAAATGCAAAAATCAATACAAGTTCCAGAAAAAACTTTACGTGCATACTAATGATCGCCTTCCTGTCCTGATGCAGTTGCTTTTATTTTTACCCGACTGCGTACTGTTAATGTGTTTAACATTCTAAGTTTCAATTAATTTATTCAAAACGACGGTAACAAGTAGCATATATAGCCTTCCTTGATAAAAATAGGCTATTTAATACTGAAATAATTATTCAAAAGGACCAGTAGTTCCTAAGACTGTCACGTTCAAACAAACAAACTCTTCAGCATTATAATATTATGTAAGTATAGGAGTATAGATTCTTAGAAGTTCTAGAAATTCATTTCTTAGCTCATTTTTAAGGAAAAATTAAACCGCCAAAACATTATATTTTTGGCAATCTAATTTGTTGACCACATACTCCTAAAGCATTAAGAACACTATGTGATTTGATTATGAATAATGGGCTAGGTTGTTAGGCAAACACAATAATTTCCGCTCGTTAATATTCTTATCAAAAGCAAGAACATCAACATCATTGTATCGATAACACAGCGGACTGCGTTACTACAAACGACAAGCGAGCCTTACGAGCGAGTGCCTACAAAAATACACCATGACATCATGGTGTGCGAATGAGACTTCGCGACTAGCGTTCTGACGTTTCCACTCACTCCACGCTTATAAATACGAGAGTGCATTAACTCCAGATCTATTCGACAACACGACTCGAATGCAGTAACGTTCCAACTTGCAGATTGAGAAACAAAACAAAGACAATTTGCTTATTAAGTCACATCCAATTATGTTCGTGATTGAAAATGGTCACGCTCCATTTCCTGGTGGATAACAGTATTATTTCTGTCGATTTTGAGTGAGGTCATGTTTGTTGAATTAGATATGTCAGGTTATTTTAAATAATGAACTAACCGAGGTTTAATATGTTGTAATGTTATAGGACCACCCACGATGTTTTTTTTTTATAATGAAAAGAATGAGAGAGATATCCTTTGTTGCTTTGTCTATGTGATCCATCTTCGGCCACATCGACACTTACCGTCAAGTAAGATTGAGGACAAAAATAGGTCTATCTCGCATAAAAAAAATTTGCGAGAAGTTGTTTTTAACGTAATCAATTAAAAGATTTTCGCAACATTGACCGCTTTATAAAAGACTAGCTTTACACGAAACAGCGTTACCCGTGTTTTCTAATCGTACCAGTAGATTATGATATTAGCGTTTAAACAAACAAATAAACTCTTCAGATTTATAATATTAGTATAGATTCCCAGCAGTAAAGTAAAATGCATAGTCTATACGCTAGAAAATGTAAACCTCCAACACAGTATTTTTGAGCATTTAATTTACAAATGATGCAAATAAATATTCTTATAAGCAAATTGTCTTTTATTATTTTTTAACCCCTGTTCAAAAAAGAGGGGTGTTTTAAGTTTGTCGTGTGTGTCAAACAGACACAGTGTCTGGGACATCATAGCTCCCGAACGGATGGACCGATTTCAATTTAGTTTTTTTTTATGAAAGATGAGTTTAGCGCGGGTGTTCTTAGACATTCTCACAACTCATCGTATATTCGTGAAAATCGGTTGAGCCGTTTAAAAGTTATGGGGGTGAGACTGGGGAAGGAAAACCGAAATTCTGCAAATATACTCGAGTGAGGTATCAAATGAAAGCGCATCGCGTGCACATCACTAAATATTATGGTATTTTATTTTTAAGGAAATGGAATCGGAAGTTTTTCTAAAATTTTAAATTTAGATTTATTTAATCTTTATTATGATTGTTGTGTGTGCGTTTGTTTCTGTATTTTTATTTTTTCTGTAATTTGCTGTTGTATCCAAAATAAATGTTTTCTTTTCTATTCTTATATGTTACATACCAGGGGTTCATAAGGTTCATAATTTAAGTAAACGAAACATTTTCTGTAATGTGCTGTTGTATCCAAAATAAATGTTTTCTATTCTATTCTTATATGTTACACATACCAATTTCATAAGGTTCATAATTTAAGTAAACGAAACTAAGTTTTTTGTTACGAACAGCGTCTGCAAAAAATAATACATTTTGAATAATTTTAGGGATTTGTTTTAAAAACGACCGTACATCTTTCTTCTCTTGAATGGCACGGAGTCGTCGGCGTCGGTCGTATACATAAGATAAAAAATAAACTATTACTCAACGCGGGTTACTTTTACTTAGACTTAAGCATTTCGCTGTTTCATCCAGAAACTCTCGTCAATGTATTTTGTTTTTAAATTGATATTCTAACTTCTGTCAGACAGATATACTGCCCTTCTTATGATAAACAGCGTAAGTGACACTTTTTGCGAAAATGAGTTATTAGTATATTTGTAATCAGCTAAGCGAGATCTATCTGGAAAAATTATTCATTTTTCTGTACGTTTGATAGAATTCAAAATAAACATAAGCATAAACAACGTATGTGCACAATTTTCATTTTCTTTCTAAACATAAACAACGTATTGTCCACTACGCTCAGAGATTCTAATCAATCTCCTAGTCATGAGTATCGCACAAGCACCTAAGTTGTTTATGATTAGTAGTACCTTCGACTGTCCGCTCAACTTACAAAACATAATGATTATATGAGCCGCTTACGTTGTTTATGCCTTGTACTTATTTAAAAAAGTTTAACAATATACTTTATATAAACATAGTACTGTCTCCTACGATCTCGATTAGTTGCATACAATCTTAATTTCATTGCGTTATACTATACATACACAACGCAAGTAGCGCATATACGATGTTTAAGACTGGTAATTAAAAGTGTGATGAAAAAAACTTGCGTGGAAGCTATGAAAGAGTTGAAAAAATTTACAAAGAAATTATAAAAGACCACATCAAACAATTTAATCCTAGCATTACAGACGTGAGCACGCCCCAAACCCTTTGTACCTAGATACCGAGTGACCTTTCAGTGACAGCGATGCATTAACAATTTATAGATCAAAATTCAGAAGCTAAGATTTCATTAGAGTCATAGATTAGTAGTCAAGAAAGATATGAATAATATAATTTGCCCACTTAGGCCAAGAAGAATGCGAAACATGTGCAATTTTTGAGAGACATGTCTCAAAGATAACCCGGACAATACATGTACACTTACTACAATTACATTACTCACAGAAAAAAATATGAAGAGTTTCGTTCCGAGTACCAAATGATGTTAAGACTGCAGCAGAGGTAACAACTGACGTTTTTTACTCTGCTGATCGCGATGTACTAAAGTGAACAACGTGCAGTGTGGCTTTACGTGCAACGATATGCAATCAGAAAAATGGTGGACATTTAAAAAAAATGTATTACTTAATCTTATCTTTATCCACCGTTAATGTACCACTGTTGGGCAAAGGCTTCGTTCCGTTTCATCTTATCTTCTTTTATTTCTTAATTTGTTGTCTGTTGATCTTTGTGAACATGACAGCGAAAATAGGTAAACCCATACTTTTTGGATGAGATTTGTAGAATAAATTATGAAGTTTAAAACAACATGCAAAAATAACACCTCAATAATCCAGTTTAAAAGTTACACATCAAAAATAAGATGAAAATCTATTTTCATGTTAAATTTCTACAAAAAAAATGTTTAATCGGCTTTTGTACCAAAATTGTCTTTTCTTTTAATTTTCTTAGCTAGGTAAACTATACTGCTTTCAAATGACTGAACTTTGAATAAAATACACCGTTTACTCAAACAGAAACTAAGAAAAAACCAGATAAAGTAGTTTAAAAAAAAAAAATATTAAATCGGCTTTTTTTTAAATAGCCAACATTATATATATATTTTTATCCGATAATTATCAATAAATGAAGTCGTGTATCCGCACATTTCGTTTGATCAAGGTTCGAAAATACACATTGTATAAATAAGATGCTGAAAATATAACTATTTGACAATTGTGTAGCGCAAAATAATAACTATATATTATTATATTATTTATAATTTTTAGTAGGAATTGTAAACAGTGGCGTACTTAGCGCTAAAACAATTACTCTAAATTATTTTAAGCCTGGACATTAATTCACGTCTGCTCTGTCGTGAGGATATGATGTGTGTTCAAGTACAAAGACGACTCCTAAAGATGATGTATAAGACTAGTCATACCGAAGAAAATTTCACTGAGCTTGATTTTCTTCAAGTTATATTCAAATCAATGGAATTCGCTAAAGTAGAGCCAAGGGTTATTGATAAGGAACCCAAAGATGCAATAATAACAAACTTATTCCATTAGATAATGCCGTCAAATAAACAAGATTTTTGGTACAATTTACATATTCCAAGTTCGCCTGTGTGTCGAGATAACTAAAAGGCTGACGATATTTTATTATTAAGTAATCTAATTATTTGGTGAAGTGTTTGCAAGATTTTTAAACAATAATTTAAGTTTGTTTTACTTATTCTAAACATAATAATGTTGATTCGTACTAATTAGGTATACATTGAGTTTTGTAAAAGGTGTTTTTTTTAATAGTCAAGCAAGTAATAATATATACTAGCTGACCCCAGCAAACGTTCTTCTGCAAAATGATAAATAAATATTAGCCGATTCTCAGACCTATTGAATACGCATATAAAAGTTGGTAAGAATAGGTAAAGCCGTTTCGGAGTTGGAACACGGTAACTAACATGGAAATTTTATATATTAGATAAGGTATAAAAGAACTGATTCATGTTAAGATTTGCGACTGTGCAGTTATAATTCGTTCTTTATGCATTTAATAATTGTCTTAACAAAATAAAACATTTATTAGTTTTATTAAAACTCTTTAGTTACTAAAACTAGAATTACTCATATTAAAAAGAAGAAGCGTAATAGACAATATAAATACAAACGTACAAACTTTCGCAATAATAATATTAATAGAAATAACTTTACTTGGATCCAATCAAAATTTTGACTCTCATAAAGTTACAAACCTAATAATAGCTTTACTGCACGTTGTACTCCTTAGAATTTACTTTATTACTAGTCATATTCAACGTATGTGGTTGCCTACGATTAATTTTTTTTGAAAATTATTTATGCTTTTTATGAAGATACTAGATATAAGCATCGTATGTTAACTTTCCTAGTCATATTGAACGTAATTGTTCATTTTACCTAGTCATAAACATCGCAACTGCTGCACATACGATGTTTATGTTTAGTATATACATTTTTTTTAAATTTTTTTTGCTAATCATTAATAGTTTTTAGGTTATAATAGCTCAGAAATTTAAGAGAAAACAGAAATATGTAAGTAATAATAAAAAAGACACTTCCACCTACAACTAAAAGTAACAATTTTGAAAATAGCATAATTAGTGTAGCCGTGACACGAAAAATAAGAATAAAAACTTTGGGCGCGATTTTCTCGAAATATGCCGCGATACACTTACGCTGTTTATCATAAGAAGGGCAGTATAATACAAGCAATAGGAAAGATCTCATACAAAAACTGTTTATCTTAGTAGGTACATACATTCTAATAACTCTTAGAATGTTAACTATTAGAATTTATATGTTTTATTAAAAAAAGCAGTGTTGGCTAAGTGGGAGGACAATCGACTTTCATTCCGAAGGTCGTGGGTTTAAACCCCGCCAAGCACCTCTGGATTTTTCTTCTTGATAAATTTATGTGCGCTTTAAACACGTGCTTTAACGGTGAAGGCAAACATCGTGAGGAAACCGGCATGTTCTGAGAACTTTAAAACAGTTTGAAGGACATGTGACATTCACCAACCCGCACTCGGCCAGCGTGGTGAATTAAGGCCTAATCTCTCTCGTCAAGAGAGAAGTCCCTGTGTCCCAGCAGTGGGAACATTAATAGGGTGATGATGATGATTAAAAAAAATACTGAAAACATTTTTTCCTCTGTGGCTCGGTGGGCGAAGGCCTGCCAGAGGCGCCGTAGGTTACGGGTTCGATTTTGTACGATCTACGATTTCTGGTTTAGGTCTGGGTGGTGGGTATTATATGTATGTATTTAAAAAGAAAGGAGTATATTAGTATGTTTAACATTCATAGTACAAGCTCCGCTTAGGGGTTAGGTGATGCTGATGATTAGTCCGGATATATATTTTTATTTATTTGTTTATACAATGATTTCACCTCTTTGTAGGTACGTTGAATCAACTCTTATCATAAATCCAGCCGTAGGTAGTATGTTAATAATTAAAACCTTACAGAATTTCAAGATTTTAATATTGCATTATTGTCATTCAAATATCTATCCGTTACACTCACGGAGTACTAAACCAAGTTACACTGTAGGACCGCTGGACCCTTAACTTTTAAGCTCCTTTTCTAAATCTTTTATCCTACATAACCATATAAAGACACATCGTATGTTATTTATACATATAATGGTATGACAAAGTCGGCATGAGGTCATACATTCAACATATAATATGATATATTCTTAATGTAGTCTATACAAAACTTGCTCACAAAAAACCCACTACAGTTAACCGTAGGTAGTTCAAATTAACTATAGATACTAATTTAACTAAAAGCAACTTGCAAAAACAATCCGAACATATGCAAAAAGTGTGCAGCTTTTAAATTCATTTAAATCCTTGTACACACAGACGATTGAGTAAAATATTCGCGTAATAATTCAACAATTGGCATAGCGGTGTAATTAACGACATAACCTCACCCCGCGACCTGACCACAGAGTACGGGCCAGTTACTACGGCCCGGTAAACACGTTACCATGATGTCATGCCGATGTTGTTGACCCAACTACAAGACGGATGATTGCTCGAGCATCTGATTGCGATAAGTTCACAAGCGACATTTCTTTCAATTTGGGCAAAACGTTGAATCATACCGATAGACGTAGAATAGGAAAGTTTAGTCAGGTTCTTCTAGGAATAAGGATATAATATAAGTATGCAATTATTATAAAGTAACACTGCCGAAGTCCATCATGTGGATACAAGAGTTAATTCTGTTATTGTAGCATTTAAAATAATAAATCAAGTGACTTGAATTAGTTCGAGGTAATATTTTGAGGTTCAGTAAATCATAATTATTTGGCAATCTACCCATTAATCATAATATCCGTAGTAAAAATGCTTGAACTGTGGGTCATATTATTTGTGTTACACTGTAATGAATCAGTCATAATAAAATATATCACACGTCATTATAACATGAAGTAAATTTTGTACCAAAAATAACCTGATCCTCGTGCTGGGTAAAGGTCTTGATTATTAGAATAATAAATTCTTCATATTCTTAAAGTAGCGTAGTATACAGTGAGCAGAAATGTATCATACCTGGCTAGAGTTCCAGAGAGCTTTATGGTCCCGTTGGATTTGTTTGGCAGTTGTACCTCCATAAGCACGGGTTTCGCTGGTTCGGGCGGTTCGAAGATGGCAGTGCTGCAGACAAGAGGTTCCATCCGTGTTGGGATGGAAGCTCGCTTGGGCGGCGCCGCCCTAGGGTACGTGTGGTGGCGGGCACTGCTCGAAGCAGTCGGCTCATTCCGCCTCTGCTTCGGCAGAGTTCTAGCGCAGAGTGCACTCGCTGCATTCTTCAAATGTGTACGAAATCTGCTGTTGTTGTTTGTAACACTGAGTACTGCCCCTTCCATTTTCACCTTCTTCACTACTTCAACTCTCACTTACGACAAAGACTTGGGCACATCATTGATTCGCTTTCTGAACAGGAAACCATTTGTGATTATCGAAAGAGGTTCCGGTGTTTCTTCTATTCCGACTCTCATAACAACTTTGAAACACTTTGGATAGTAAGCATTTTTTGAGTCCTTGCCTTCCAAATATGCACGTCCAAGCTGTTGTTGGTTGAAATTTCTACCGCCATGAACTAAGCTTAGGCAGTTAAATTCTTCTGTTTTTTGTAACACTATGTTCATTTCTGAACTGAATATACTTTAATTATCGAACTGTATTTCAAAATCAGGATTCTTATGTCTGAACAAAGAAAAACAATGATAAATTATCCGAGCATGAACTACCATTATGACAATAGCTAAATTCATGAATGAAATGTCTGCCTAAGCCGTCTCCTAATCAAACACATCACGTAGAAGCACACATACCAAAAAGATGACTACATTCAAATAAATGAAGTGATTCGGTTAGGCATTTCCAACACGAACATCAGATCCTAAGATCTAGCTTATTTGAATTTAAAATTTATTGAATAAGTTTGATTCGACTTAAATTTTGCAAATCACCTGTGAACTACGTCACCTTTATTCGTATTATCTTGAACTACTTGACCTTAATAAGAACTGAAACAGAGTAACTTTTATACAGACGGCAAGGACACAAATAAGCTACTTTATATTCTTCTTTATTTATAAGCCGGCTTAGTTTTCTAATGATGCCATCGAGTTGCATTTCTGCCAGATTGCTGAAATCATCGTTTCAAATACGTCTCGGCCAGGCTACGACGCAGATCACAATATCTACAGCTCGTGCGCAGCTAGCATACAGAAGGTACATTAATATGACAACAAAAGATTTATTCTGAATTTATTTAAAGAATGTAAGCGTGGAGTCACGGAAGGCTTTGCGGCGGCGCAGTCCGCGGGTCAGTCGGGGGGAGGCGCGGAGGCGAGGCGTGGGCGCGCTGACATCACCGCCGCCGGAGCCGATCTTACATCACCGGCGGCTGCCTGCCTCCCACCGGAGCACCGCCTGCGCGCCCGCACCACGGCCGCCACCCCTCCCGGCGACTTCAAACCATTGTAGTGCGCCGCCCTTTGTGCCCGGAAAATTATGCGTTTTTGAAGACTGATATTTAAGTAAGACATTTTCAAGAAATGATTTATGGCTATTTGTTATATCCCTTTTGATTGCGGTTTTGTTTTGTTATGCAATGTTTTAGTATTAACGCGTAGTTTATTATTTGTTAATTTATTTTTTGCAAGTAATACATGAACTCATGTTTTATTTCTTGTCTTAGTTGAGTATGTTTTTTATCAACGACGTATTTCGCAATAGTCCTGACCTCATCTCAAACCTATCATGTTCCTTAATGTTTAGTTGGAGACTTTAATAACTTTTCACTTCCATGTTGAAACTGAATCAGTAGCCATAACATCGATTATCTGTTGTAATAGAGATCAAGGCTAAGTCGCCCACGGTACCTACCTACTTATTAACTAATTTCATAGCAATTAACATGAATTGGCTGTGGTGGCCTTCATTAAGGAGTTTAACCATTAAAACAGCAGTGACTGGACATAATTGGAGCGTGATCTGAGTTCAAAGAGGAACTTAAACGGTTGGAGTAGAATCAATGAATCAAGCTCATTCGTATTTAAATAAGCATCAATCATGTTGTCGAAGCGTTTCATTCAGTATAATGTGCGCGTGAGCTGAAGGGCGACTTTCTTTTAGTCAGCTGTGGCCTATACGAGTATTCCCACGGCAATGATGTCAAATTGGTTTATCAATCACGGCGTGGGGACGGATGCGGTCGGTGTCGGTGCCCGAGCAGGGCGTGGGCGTTGTTGTACACCAGCCGTTGAGTTCACGACGCGATAATAAACGACAGCCGAGATGTGACCAACAATTCAATCTCAAACAGGCATTCTCAGTTAATGTCTTCCTTTTGCCGTCTCGTCGAGCAGTAATGAATTGAAACTAAGTCTGCAAAAGCAAACACCGTTAAAAGCGAACAATTCGACAGCTACGTAGCTGTTTTGAGCAGGTTTAACGGCACCTCGTCATGATGCGGATGTGGCCGGCAATTTAGTAGCGATTGTAGTTGCTGAAATGTGAGGAGTTATGAATTGGTATTGTCCATTGATTGCCGACAATGGTGGCCCGAGGTCAGGCCGGTTCTTTTGTATGATAACGATTGTATCCTAATCTAAAGGGCCGTTAAGACATCCTTCTGGCTGTCGTCATCGTCAAGGATTCTAAAAGGATTTAGGGTTAAAGTCCTGTAAGTATTTAGTGAAACGTTTCGTTACAATGAGTCTTATTTGTAATTAACTGTGTTTGTGCATGTTGCGAAAATATTTTTTTTTAAAGTAATGGAAATATTGTTTATGAACTTTGTGATGATTAAATGCAAGAATTTATGTTACTTAACCCATAAAATTATTAGGTACTTGACTAGCTACAGTAAAATTGCTTTAATATAACCTATTCATTTAATTCAAAGAAAGAATATGAGTCTATACCAACATAATAATGATAATGGCGAGACACTTATCTGAAAACGTCATAATTGAATAAGTACTTATAGATACCACACTTATTGAGTGCAAATTTCTTACTCACGAATTTTATATAGGTACAAAACTGCCATCCACTTTACATTAGAAAACGCTAAAGCATATCAAAAACCTACAATGAACTTACTTCTGAAGTAACTGAAATAATTATGAATCAAGTAGTAGGTTATAAAAAAAGAAGAAGGTTGGTAGTACTTTCTGTATTCTGTGGTAGAACTAAGTATATAAGTACTCAATTGCTTATCAATATATGAAGTCATATTTTGCCATTTAAATTGTGACCCCTATCACATCAATCTCGAAGATAAAATTGATGTTTGCCACAGGAAAACTTATATGTCGTGACTGACTACATACATACACCGAACACGTCACGATTCAATACTGTTTGCTTTATGTATCTGGACGGTGAAATAGAGAATGAATAGATAAGAAAGAATGAATGTAACTTTTAAATCAAGTGGTTCATGGTCTTCTGATTTAATATGAATTATTGAAATGTCATCAGGATAATGTATGAAAATTGACACGGATATTCAAGGTAACGCGATGTTTTTATCACAACCTCTGAATAAATCAAATGCTCTGGCTAAATTCATTCCTATCATGAAAGATAAATGGGACAGGGACTGGATATCGTATGTTCCATATTCTGTAATTAGATATGCTAGATAGGTGAATGAACATTTTAGTAGGTTGCCGTTGAAAGCACTGATGGTATGCAGACTACCATAGTTATGTAAATATGGTAATAGATTGATACTGTGACTAGCAAAATGTTAAGAAAGTTTAAGTAAGTATTAGAAAAATTCAAACACTAACAACATAACAAATCAAGTAAAGTGACTAGACTAGGTACATGGAATTCATGTACAAAGTAAGGCCAGATATAGCTCGAATAATGAAACAATAAGGAACGTTCCGAAAATGACGAAAGAACCAATATGTACGCATTTGCTGATAAATATACAAAGGTAGGATGTACTTAGCTTTCTTACATCACCATCCATGAAGTAAAAGGAAACCATAGTTTAGACAGACAAAACAAAACATGAAATCGCTTCAAGATCAGACACAAGTATGCAGCTGATGACATAGAAACTCGTGATATTCGAGTGTCGTGACAGAATACACAACCTGAAAGCAGAGTTATTGACAAATTACTTGTTCTAAACTATTTTCACATAAGTCACTGCGAACAAGCTAGCATGCTATGTTCTATTAGCGGAACTAGTGTTTCTGTAATACGCCGCGCATCCAGCAAGCACACGCGGGTGCTGTTCGCGTAGCACTGCTGTGGATACCGGCGAGCGAACGATAGCGGCCAACCGACCCTACACTCCGCACCACGACACAACTAACGATACGTCCTCACGCATCACTATCGCTAGCTTACTGATTACCGCGACCGCCACGACTCTATTGCCCGTACAAACCAGCGACAGAAAACGTACAGAGTTATAGAACCACCGACGTAATTGAGGTGCTGATAACAGCTACACTACACTAGACTCCGTTCGCAAACAAGGTACTCGTAGAGTAAACAAACCATAAACTAGTAAGTAGGTAGGGAGATACATCCACATACTATAATTAATACGAACAACAACGATCCGCAGGGATCGTTGGCAAGATGTTTGTTAGTAGTATTTGTATCTAACATCTTGTTGGGTTCGGTAGATAGTGTTAAGCCTGTGCAATTACGGATAGGTCATTATATGTTATTAAGTTAACAATACCTTAGCCTAAGGACAAGTACGTAGAGGTATTTATCTACTTGCGTAGTTATCGAGCAAGGTAAATCCAGCCTAATCAATTTACCATACTAACCACTTAAGTCCATAATGTGATCGATAAATCAATAACATGAAAGTAATTTTAGATAAAGTATTACTTTTTAAGAAAAGATAAATGATCAACAACAACTTCTATGAATAGTAATGGCCTGTTTCTGTCTGAGTAAAGTTATAAAATGGATAAATTTTAGATATTTCGCTCAGTCACATCACATGTGACAAAGCTCTCTTGACATAACTAACCATTGACGCGAATAATGACGTTTAACTATTGCTTATTGGATTATGATTAGGGCTTGTTTCACAATCTCCGAGTATTCAAAATATTTAATGGGAAATATAGAACAATCTCTGACAGTCAGCCACTGACAGCTGTCAGTTGACTTGATAGCTCTATAGTTTAACCATGGGCTATTTTGCACGGATAATTGTGAAACAGGCTCTGAGAAAAAGTTAAACAAATTTAGGTGATTTATTTACTCAACTTTCGATATGAAATTCCTTGTTCAAGTCAGGCTCTCTACTAGCTATAACAAATTAGCTAACTTTCAATTTGCCTCAAGATTTACAAATTACAAATTTTTTTTTTGGTAATAAATTCCATTGGACTAATTTGAATGGTTATTTTATTATTTATTGTATCTACAAAAATTTTCAAACCACGTTTCTTTACCAAGAAGATATTATAAATATAACTAGTTTCATCTGATTTTATAAGCCCTAACTACACACACTATTAACAAGGCAAGGCAAAGCTTTTAAATCTCTGTTATCGCGTTAGGTACTAAAAGAATCACTCCAAAGAAAATCCATAGAGGAGCATTCGTGTACAAAAATCCAGTATTCTAGGTATTTCTCTGTTAACTTGTAATCGGCCTGTCCCGACCATTTATCTCAAACAATAATTAATTTATTGAAAAAAAATACAAATCCTAATAAAACTTTAACCCTGAAACTACACAAGACTATAGTTTTTAGAACTTTAACTACTATTTTTTCAGATAATAGTAGCTTCAAAAATACAGTAACCCTGGCTGTCCCCGACACAGTATCCGAACCTAGAAATTACATTTACGGACGAGTAATCTTCGTACAAGGGTACGAAGATTATTGCAGTTAAAATCATAAATAAAAATAATTTAATTACATAATTTTCATAAAACAGGGTCACATATCGAAATTTATTTTATTAGTAAACATCGGATAAGTTTGTTTCCAGAATTTCTATACAGTCCCCAGCTAAAAATTGAAATCATCATTCAAGAAAACTGTATTAATGACAAAGGTTTTGTGTTTGCGAAATTAAACGCGATTTGTTGTGAAGTACGACATCTGTGCCAAAAGCAGAGACGAAATATCCATATCGTTTTGTGTTTGTGTACATGTCATTACAATACATAGCGAGGTATGGACCACTACCTTTTCGGTGGAACTTTGCAAAGTAATGTACATCATATTAATTCATGTCCAAAACAGTAACAATTAGTATTCGATAGATTTTTATCGAACGAAAGTAAAGCTGCATCAAAAATAAATCCATAGAGTAGCATAATTGTCCAAAATGTATAAGTATCGAACAAGTTATTTTCCCGATAAGGCGATGTGGTCGCTCAGCGACAAAACCTTTAATTTTTTATTGTAAATTTAAAAAAAAATCTAAAAATTTTTTTTAAACGTGTATAGCTGCCGCATCAATACACTGCCCGATTAACACAAAAGGTAATTTACAGTAGGTAAATCGGCACGACGGTAAAGCAGTAACCGATTAAGACAATATAAAAGTAATTTGCAGTACATTGTCATGAAAGTTAAGCTGTAGCAGCAATACAGCAACCGATTAAGACGAAGTAATTTCCATTACATCACGCAAGTAAAGCTGCCCAGCGATACAGTACCCGAATAATGCAAAAAACAAGGTACTTTGCAGTACATCGGCACGAAAGCAAAGCTGACGCAGTAATACAGCAACCGATTTAGACGAAAGTAAAGCTGCCGCTGCAATACCGTAACCGATTAAGACAAAGGTAATTTCCAGTACATTGACGTGAAAGTAAAGCTGTCGCAGCAATACAGCAACCAATTACGACAATATAAAAGTAATTTGCAGTACATATCGGCTCGAAAGCAAAGCTGCCGCAGCAATACAGTTCCCGAAACATGCAAAATAAAGGTAATTTGCAGTACAACGGCACCGGAGATCGCTGTTATATTTTGGCAAGTCGAGCGGTGCGTGTCGCGGCGCCCGATGATGCCATCGCTGCTGTGGATCGTGACGTCACCTCGCCTTCTCCAAACGTGGCCGCCAGACGAAAATAGTGGCCGCCCCACCACGACCGCGGCCCCACAGTCACCGACGGAATTAGAGAAGCGAGCGCTCAACACCAATGCATGGCGATTCGATGCGGGCCCGAAGAACACATGCGCCTGACAATTTCTTTTGCGTTCTGATGGTACTGCTTTATTTTTTATAAGAATTACGATACACTGACGATCTTTTCTGACATCAATATAGATGGCTCAAGAATAATACCTAACTAGTCCGTCATTTAGATTATTTTAAACAACTATACACCTATTTTTCATGCAAACGAATAATCAAGACGACACAGTGCAAAGAAGTTGTTGTTGTGCAGTGACGAAATTTATATGTCAAAAGCTCCCACTTCGGAACTTTGATGCTCTTTATCTTGGCAGTTTCTTATTAAATTGATAAAGCAAAAAAAAAGGTGTCCAGTATTTTTGGACGGCCTATCAGAATGATTTAACAGAATACCTCATTTTTTAACCCCGACCAAAAAGAGGGGTGTTATAAGTTTGACGTGTCTGTCTGTCTGTGTGTCTGTCTGTCTGTCTGTGGCATCATAGCTCCCGAACGGATGGAGCGATTTCATTTTTTTTTGTATGAAAGGTGAGTTTGGCCCGAGTGTTCTTAGACATGTTTCATGAAAATCGGTTGAGCCGTTTAAAAGTTATGAGGGTGAGAGTGGGGAAGGAAAACAGAAAATCTGCACATATACTAGTGTGGGGTATCAAATGAAAGCGCATCGCGTCCACATTACATTAATATTATGTTGTTTTACATTTAAGGAAATGAAGGCATTGGAATCGGGGTTTTTCTTAAATTTTAAATTTAGATTTTTATTATACTAGCGGCCCACCCCGGCGTCGCATGGGTAAAAAAAGTTCCCGGCAATTTTTCCTTATATGCTCCGTTAAGACCTACCCTGGACTACGACAAACATTTTAAAACCAAAATCAGCTCAATCGGCCCAGCCGTTCTCGAGTTTTAGTCAGACTAACGAACAACAATTCATTTTTATTTATAGGTATAGATAGATAGATTGAACAAATTTTACTTTAAGTTTACTTTAAATCCGACTAAACTATACAATTAGTTAGTTTAGTTATAAAAATAATACGACTTAATGGTGAGTTATATCAAGAGCAAGAGCTATCTCGCTTTGTCACACACATGTATAATAACACCATAATGTATTTTAACCATCGTCTAATAGTATGGTGAAACAGCTTCGGAGTCTTCTCAGCATATCGGTGTCGTCTCTGTATTGCGTTGCACAAAATCGAATAAAGCAAATAATCACACCTATATCGTTATCACGGCCAAACTAATATTGCAAACTATGTAAATACTACCAACGGAGATCTCCACTTCAGCGAGTAACGAGGCCAAACCGAGCCGATAAGATAACAAGGCCCAGCGTGCAACCGGGTACACATAATGTTGTAATTTGTTTAAGATTCGTGAAGGTGCTACGCCATTCATTGCTGAAAACACGCGCGACAGTGAATCGGTTCCGAGAAACATACTCGCGTTTCCTCGAAACGTTACTATGAGCGCACACATGCGTAATTCGGCATGTAACCGATGCACACACGAGCACCTACGGCCCTGATAACGCGGGCCGGCCGTGGCGACTGTGAGACTGCCGCTAATCAGTACGTAAGTCCTCCCAGCAAAGTCTATTTTCTATGTGGACCTTATCTTCGCGATATCCTTTTACGCCCATTAAGAACAATAAAAGCAGTATTAGCAATCCTTATCCGAAATCCTTAGAATTTCAATGAAGTTTTTTTTACTATAAAAGTTAAGCGAGAGTTTTTTTCTGTCTAATAAATAATCTACCAAAACAGAATCAAATTGAAGTAAACTACTTTAGTTTTAGTATATTACTCGCCACATTATAATAATAGTTCAGGACAAATTAGTGTCTAATTACCTTTTATTTGACATTAAACCTAAACCAAAAACCTAAAGCTAAGTTAACTTATAACTAAGATAAATTTGAAACGGTGGGTATGTTTAGAGGCATGAAATAAAAAATAACAGCCAAGGTATAATTAATGGAAATAAACCATGTAAAAATTGTAGAAATTGAAATGTGTTGTTAAGAATAATTTCTAAACGTTTAAAAAACTAACAAATTATCAGTTAAGAATCCCTGTGCCAAATGACCTTTTTTTCCCAACTGCGCAACGCAAAGGAGTGGTCATGTTGTTAACACTCTAGGTATGTATGTATTTTTCTTTCTCCCTCTGTAAAGACCAAACGCCTCTGCCGATTTCAATGGTTCACATCACACGTCAATCGATACCTCTTATTACGGCAATCGTTATAAAGACATGACGTTTATGAAAATTTAACATGGCGACAACTAGACGCCATTTTGTAAAATAAAAATAAATGTCAACAAACTTGTCATGTGGGGTATCGTTGAATAGGTATTAAAATATCATAGAAAGGTTTCTTACAATATTTTTCGATCCGACTGACCGTTTAGGATCTATGTCGATCTAAAGTTGCGTACCAACCATTCGCACTTAAAAGGCTTCTAAACAGTAAAAAATCCCATAATAATTAAGTTGCAGTCGGGTTATATTTTTCTTAATTTCAGCTTGTCCTAGTTTTAAATAGAATAAAAATTATAATAAAAATAATAATAAATATTTCCGGACTACTCACACAGCATCACCTAAACCCAAACTAAGCAGAGCTTGTACTATAGGTGTTAGGTGACTGATATACTACATAGATACATTTTTTTTTGTAAATACATACATATGGTACATCGAAAACACCCAGACCTGAAACCAGAAATTGTAGATCTTACAAAATCTGGTCCCCCGGCTGAATCTAATCGATCTAGAAAATCGTTGATTTTATATTGATTGAGTAACCTCTAATAATAGAATGAACGCACAAACATAGGGGTCAATAAGGAGAAGCCAACGATCAATAGTGTCTCGACTTTTGAACTGAACAGCAATGAATCAGTTGACATTCGATAAATCTTTTCTCTTTTTCAGATTCATTTTGTATTCTATACGACACTATTGATGAGAAAATGCCAAGGATATATCTATTCTAGACACACATTCTTACGCTCTCTGAGTTTAGATCTAGCCACCAAAACATTTGAGCATCAACTCAGAAACAATCACAAAATTATTTTTTAGGTTCAATTACCTACTTCTAGCTTATAAGAGTACAGCCAGACCTTCGTAATATTATAAAAGCTAAAAGTTTATCTGTGCATATCCCCAACACAGGTAAGATCGACCAGCGAATATGGAGTGCGGGGAAATGGTCTGGCTGTCCTCAGTTATTTCCTTTTCCTGGACATTATTCTTGCTTTAAGGTTAATAAAAACATTTCGATATAGCCTCAAGTACTTAGTCACCTCAAAACATATTTAAGTCGCTTATACTTACATGGTGAGAGCTAAGAAAACACAATGTATAAATCTTATATATAAAATTCACTATGTCACAATGTTCGTTTCCGGAAACCTCCGGAACAGCTTGACCGATTCTCATGAAACTTTGTGAGCATATTGAGTAAGGTCTGAGAATCGGCCAACATCTATTTTTCAATTTGCAAATAACGTTTGCTGGGTTCAGCTAGGAATTTATATAACAATGGTAGGATCAAATAAAGAATGGATCTAACTAACCCATAGTGCCCGTACTAACCCGTAGTCATGCCATGCCAAGTCCCAAATATGGTCTATATTTTGGGATTACAATTTTTATTATTATAGTTATAACATGCCCATACATTTTATTTCGAACACTTACTAGTTTGATGATGAAACGATTTTTAAACGTTCTTATCTCCTGATATATATATTGATTTGTGGTGCTTAAAAATGCATACTTACAATTTAAACATGTACGCCTTACCACAAAAACATAAAAACAGCTTTCACACGTGTTTAATTCTTTACCAAAAGTGATCCAAAAAAACTATTGCTTAGCAACTGCTAAACGCGTGTCTAAGTCGTGTTTTTGTTTTATGTTGTAAGGCGGCTATTGTTTCTTTACTTAACCACTAATTACCTTATGATGTTGCGTTGGAAAGAAACAATTTGTATATTTAAATTTATGGAAGACATGTACTTGAGCTATTTTTGCTTTTAAATTACAACTAAATCCATGAACATCTGCAAACTCAAATTTCGTTTCACTATCTGAGCGATATACTTAAATTTCTTTAAACTGAACACTTATTTAAAACTCCATGATCATCTTCAAACTTAAATATCGCTTCGTTATCGGAGAGGTATACTTAAATTTCCTTCAACTGAACTCCTGTTAAAAATGATCAAGCAGATACAGATGTAAAAGACTTACTTGGTGATACTGGAGGCTGCATCGCAGACCGCGGCGGCGGCGGTGGGCCGGCGCTCCGCAGCCGCGTCTACCATGCCTCTGCATCACCGCGATGGGCATAGCACTCCACACCTCACCTCCACCACACTGACATCACAACAAACCCGACCCCACTGCGCCCAGTCACCCGATACAACTTGCAACTCGTAATACGATACCGATACCAGCGTGTGTGGTTTCAATGTACGTTATGAATTGTGCTGTGCTTATAGTTATGTGGGATAAACAGCTCACAAGATCACCTGAAACAAGATATTATTCATATTAATTTAGTTTATGTATACCTTTTGCATATTTCATATTCGTTTACCTGGGTGAATAAAATCTACTAAAAGTATACTTAATGCACCTGGGTGAATTAACTCAGGTGAATTAAGTATACTGCCCCGTTTATTGGTTATCAAGCAACATAAAAATGAAGTAAATCAAATAGTTGGGCGTGTTATGGTGTCACCGGGAGCATTCACTTGTAATGTAACGTTACATTACAATAGTGCGGTGCAATGCTACCCGGAGAGGGAGGTAGTTTTGTAATGTAATGCTCAAAGTCGAATCAAAAAAATATAACATAACACGCGAATGCTCCCGGTGAGGGAGCATCTTTTGGGGTGTAGTCAGAAAGGGTCAATTCACAATGCACTGCTATGCAGATGTAATCAGAGCAGATCTCGGCTCGGTTCCCCCAATTAGAATAAGAAATTCAAAATCTTCATAGAATTACTTTATAACTGACTCATGGAATTGCAGCGATGATGTGCAATTTTTCCAGCGCCAATCGTTGCCATGGCCGTAAATATATACCAAGTATACCAATAAGGAGCATTACTTGCCCGTACCAGCTATTTTATTGTTGGTTAAGTAATAGCTATGTTAAATACACGAGTAAGACCTCGTAATATACCAGCTCTGGTTGAAAGGCACCTACGACAATGAACAAGGTCTTGGGGCTGTCACCCGAAAAATAGGTCGACGATATCTAAATCTCATAAATGCTAGATAAGGTCGCATGTACAGATATAAAAATACAGACTATTTTCTAAGAGAACTTCTTATTTTATTTTTAGCAATGTAACTATCAGCAATTTGCAAAGCTGTTCAAAAACAAGCTCCGACCAAGTGGAGAAATGTACAATATTAAGTATATCCAAATTATATTAGATCAATATACCGTTAAATTATATTAGATCAACGGTATTGTTACTTTTTTCGATCAATAGTATTTTTAGGCACTGTAAAAAATAACTATATAATAATTGTTCGAATTTCCCTCCACAATTTCTCGATAGCCAAAATAAATTATTGTCTCATCTGAAATGTTTCTGCATCGAGTTTTTGTACCATTTATCGTGACCGTATGAATGTTTAACATTATGAATATTATGTATGATTGACTTCAAATAGCTTTTCTGCTTACGGAATTCAAAGTCACCATAATATCTACCTACCACTGGCAAAAACAGCCGGTCGCCTTACTAAAAAAAATAAGTAAACAGATTCATACTCGAACAGTATGCGTCTTTAACTAGTAGCCCTCTTGCAGTAGTAGTTTCTATGCAAAAGGGGTTACCAGTTAGCGACGAATACTGTACATAATAATTATAGTTCGAACATCGTTTTGGTGGATTGCAATTGCACTACCTATTCCCATCAAATGAGTCATACAATGATGGGAATAGGTAGTGCAATTTGCCAGGACTTCATGTAGATATCTTAATATGGACATGCCACAAATCCCGGGAATTTAATAAGAAAACTGTTAACTGTGTAAAATAATATTTGAAAATACATTCTTAAGATTTATATTATCATTTCATCAGATTATTAATGAAGAAAAACTTTGCCGCCATATTTTTATGACACAACTGAGAATTTGATTCCTATTGTTTCTTGTACTCATTCAGGTGACAAGATGCTTTTTCGAACTCATTCAGGTTTTCTTTTGTTTTGGCTAAAACCCACAACAAGCCTCATTTTTCGATTATTGTAGAGATAAACATGGGTGAAAGGCTTTTATTCAACTGTTATTGACCGAGTTACGAGTTAGGTTTATGAATAACGTTTTAATCTAACGTTCTATTTACCTCATATAAATGTCTGATATATAACAGTGCAGTGGTGAAATGTTTTTTTTAAGAATACGGCGGCAATTGTTTGTCTTTAAATTTAAGTTAAGTTTGGTTAGTATGCATTATCTGATCTGTCAGGCTTTGCCTAGTGTGGGAGATCGCTGGGTAATTAATATGAACTGTAAATTAACTGTAATTTTTCCGTTACTTAAATAAAAAATGTTTCTTCATACATTGCAGATTAGTTTGCGAAGCATTCACTAGATTATGGGACACAAGAGCACCAACGCGTGAGAAGGATAGTTTCAAAATCTTATGTCGCAGAAATCTCACTGAAGTTCACAGGTCCGAGTGGTTATGCTGTGATATGATTGAAACATTAAAAAGGTTCGTCTGCGCGCGTATAGCTCATCATTATATGTATACCTAAATAGCGTCAGTTATAAAGTTTTTCAGTATCTAATACGAACATACGATGTTAAAGCTATCAATATTCGTAGGTAAAATTTTGATCGCAATTTTCATTCCAGAGGTATTATGAGACCAAAGCAGCACCAACGGCGAATGGTATGCCACTAAATACCTGCCTAGTCCTTTTTTTATGCTAGATAATTTTTTATGTGCCTTCATTTGACCACAATCTCACCTGATATAAAAAGACGATTTGGTCTAAGATAAAGTCTAAAGTGAGGAGAGAAGACCAAGCAAAGGCTTTTCCGGACCACATTATTACGAAACACGAAAAACTCTTTTCACGCACTGGCCCAGCCCGAACGGTGGTGACAAGCCGTGGCCGAGCCTACAATCAGAGACTGTTCTTAGCACCACCCAGAGGTCATGTGTAATGAAAATAAGAAATTATGGGAACAACATCGAGATAAAATAGGCTCACTCAATTTTAGCTTATACTAGTGGCCCGCCCCAGCTTCGCACGGGTTTTTATTCAATTTTTTTTCCCGGCAATTATTCGAATTTTTCTCGCCTTTTAAACCTTCCCTAGACCTCCAGGAACATTTCAAGACTATGATAAGATAAATCCGTTCAGCCGTTCTCGAGTTTTAATCAGACTAACGAACAACATTCATTTTTATTTATATAGATTAGTTAGGTGCCTTTAAGACCCCTATGGGTACGACTATTATGTAGGTAGGTACCTACTTAGTTAGCTAAACAAATATATAAAAAATATTATTGTACAATCTACACAACAAAATAGGTAGGTACCTACCTATATTGTAGGTATGATAAGATTGTATGATACCTCATCCATCATGAATTATTTTCAATCATTTATCTAAATCTTAAAGCTCCAGTATACAGTGGCCCAAGTTGGCCCTCAGCACAGAATATATTATAGTACAAGTACAGAAGACGCACTCCGAAACATCTATTAAAGGAATAGCGACCCTTTCTACAACACAATTAAGTTCAATTCAAATCGCACAGCGCTAGTTACCTACAGTATAACTGTAGGTAACTAGCGCTGTGCCACCTAGAAGTTGCCTCTCTTTCTATCGCGTAACCCTTACTTTTTCTGACGACATCAGGGTTGTCATTACAAGAATATTTTTATCTGACTATTGAATTACCAGCTAGGTGTGTTTTACTCTATTTTTGTAAACAAATGACGTTTCAAATAAACCTAGGCTAGGTCTTAGTAGAAAGTGATTAGAGAACTATTTAACTTTTTTAAATATCTGCATAGGCACTTTTATTTAAGAAGAATCGTTAGTACGTATGTACCTTGTTTATAAAAATAAATATTTTATTTGGTGTGTATGTCTATACGTATACGCAAATAAAATCGGAATGACATACGACGCGAACAAGATAGCCCAAGAGCCAACACCTTAAGGCCACCTTGTTTCGAAGATTTAGGCATTTTACTCGCCCAGTCGACTTGCATGCGCGTTACGCGGGAGCCGACTTGATATCGTCGGGGATAGTGCAATTGCGCGTATGACAAATGCAGATACTGCGTATGTACACTTCACCAAACTTTTCAGGAGAGACATTTTTTTACCCAGATGCTTCATTTTTAGGTCTTTCATAGTCATTTTCGTACATTAGCAACCAATTTTAGTGTGTTACATGCTAATAATAATAGTTTCTTGTTTAAATGTTTTATTTTTCTTGTACGACACTTACGCTGTATTGTTATGACAGTTATCTTGACTACTGCGTATTGCATGTCGTTAGTTGCGCGGTATTATACCAAATTTTGCTGACATCATTTTTATTTATATAAGACTAAAAATATCCAAACCACTTATTAATAACAACATTTGAACTCGTAATCTTATTAGGAAAACTACACTTAAAAATATTAAGAAATTGAAACACAAAAATTTGTTGATATAAGGTACCTACCAAACGAATATTTATTTAAAGCACAGTAATCTCTTTCAAAATTTACTTCTTCAACAAAAATAAATACCTAATAGTTTGTATAAGATACAAACTATTAGGTAGGTGGTATTACCACTTTTCTCAAGTTCTTACTAAAATAATCAGTAATTTTTTGCTAAGATCCAAGGTAGCTAACCATTTAGAATTAACAAATTGTTGTACAATCGAAGGTAGGTCAACAGTAAACTTTTTTTTCTTTCTTTTTTGACATAATCAATAAACAAACTATTAGGTAGGTAGTTACTTATTTCACTTAACTTCTTCTGAAGTTCTTACTAAAACAATCAGTAATTTTTATTGCTAAGACCATCTAGATCTAGTTAACCATTAAGGAATTACAATTATTTCAAAATGTTAATTGTTCTATAATCAAGGGTTGGTAAACTCTTTAAAAGTTAACTTCTTAAACATAATCAAGAAACAGACAAGTAATTGGGTAGGTAGGTAATTCATAATTCATTAGTCAGTTTTATTGCTAAGACCTAAGATTATAATAACATTTTGAAATTACAATTACCTTCTTCAATTGTGTATGCTATGAGCTGATGTTAACAATGACTAGGTATCAACAATTTATGTAAATTGATAAGAAAATTGTATAATAATATGTTATTTAATGTTAGTTTATAGTTTCTGTGACTTTAAGAATATTGTGTTGTAGCAAAATTTTTTTAAATTGTTATTAATTTGTGTAATTTAAATAAATAAACAATTATATTAATAATAAATTTCTTAAACATAATCAAGATACAAACTATTGGGTAGGTACTTTTTTCAATAAACTACTTCTCATGTTCTTACTAAAATAATCAGTCATTTTTATTGCTAAGACTCTAAGTTACCATTGAATAATTACTATTATGTACTTCAAAATATTAATTGCTCTTTAATCATTAGGTCGGTAAACAGAAAACTCTTTAAAAATTTACATCTTAAACATAATCAAGTAGGAAACTATTAGGTATTTACTTACTTCTTCTCATGTTCTAAAATAATAATCTAAAACACAACACAATAATGATGTAGTTCCGCGGAATTGTCTTCCCGAAAATCATCGAAAACAAATACGCGGTTTTGTTATTTTAAGATATCTCGCTTCTTATTGGCCAATTTAATATTTTGTGAAACAGGCGGTTGGAAAATCAGTCTCTCCGTGCATTTGGCGCGAAATCTGATTTTGGCTACTTTTGTAGATACGCAGTATTGTACTTGTGGGTTACGCGGTTTTGCACTATCCCCGACGATATGAACTCCGGCGAACTTTGTAGGCAGCAAGAACGCCACAATACAGCAAAATGCAGTAGCTACGGTGATTTTAATTTTATTGACTGTATTTTTTTAGTATATTGATTATTTTATTGACTATATTCTTTTATTTGATAGAAATGAAAGTTTATTGTAGTAGGTATGTAGGTATTGAATGTAAACATAATTTTTCTTACTAAACTTTTTGAATTAGTGAGGTGATAATTATGATTGAAGAATTTGTGGTAAAGAATACAAACAACAAAATGAAAACAAACATAATTATTATGTACAATATTTATTCTCATTTATAAAAAAAAAATACATTTTATATGAGGAATAAAATGCTTTTTTATTTCATTGTAATTTAGAGTTCTAGTGCTAGGTCCTGATTGCAATTTAATAATGTTTTGCGATAAAAAAATCTCTTTTTCTTTATTTTCGGATTTTGATTTTGCAAATCCACCGGGATTCGCATTCAAGTGTCAGATTCCGTATAGAGGCAACCAAGAGTGTGTCTGGGGTTGACGATTTCTGGCAGCAGACATTTTGACAGGTGGTAAAAGTGTGATAATTTTGATTCCATCTTTGATTTCCAAAATTCATCATCTTTTTCGATTCTTTCGATATGTACTGTTATTATACAATGTTATTATACAGTTGCCGAATATTTAAATGACAAAACCATTGGTAAATAAATGTAATGTGTAATTATTTTTAATCATTAACTAATATTTTATTTAATTTAATCTGATTTATAAAATTATTGACATGTTTATTTTTTAATTATATACAATTATTATTTAAAATTTCTTATTATTAAATTGTTGTTAATCAAAATGTCCAATGGGCAAATTACATTGATACAAAACCTTATATAATACCTACCATTTAAACTACATGTAATAATGCAATAAAGATACTTTGACTTTGACTGGTTCTTTTTCCCCGGCCCAAATACCAAATCGACATTGCCGTCGCGACAGCAATGTCGCGCAGTTGTCCTTGTAAAACCAATTACGGTTTTTATTAATTGTTGTAGTTTCACTTCTGTCGTGTGTGAATCGCACACACACCTTTTTTTTTCACGTCGCACGTCGCTCGTCGGGCGGGAAGAGCACTGGCATAGGTCCGTCGTCGGTAAGCGCCACCGCGCGACTGACGAAGCCCGCGGGCGTCGCGTCGCTCGCGGGTTTGTAGGTATTTAGGCATAATTAATAGGAAAATAACACTACAACACACACCTCAGCGATTTGCACTAGAAAAATGATTTATCTAAAGATTGGTGTAAAAATAAGGTCAATAAATTTATTATTTTAGCCACAGTATTGAAAATGTTTTTTAAAAAGAGGCAACTTTGGTATTTTTTTCTATCGAGCGAAGTTCATCTTATTGTGTAAATGTAAGCGAATTGCACTCTGTAAGATCCTCAACTGAAACATATATTTTTTTCAAAATTTTACGTTAATTTTTGACTGATTCATATTGATTTTAAAAACAGCATTTGCGGTATAAGGGGCCCTTAAAATCATAAAGTTTATTCTCTTCTATTTTCAGTAAAGCAAACTATATGTTATTTTAATTCAGATTATGGTATTACAGTATAGGAGCTGCCCAGGTGAATTGTATTAATTTAAACAAACACTGTAATGTAATATGTGCCCGGATTTACTAATCCGAATAAATAAAAATTCATAGTTCATACTGATTATCTTTTATTTGACTGACCTGCATACAAAGTAATAATGACATATACATAATAATCAGTAAGAAAATTATAAATGGCTAACTTTAATATATTTTATAATGCCTTTTTCACCATCTTTAAATTGACGGTTATTAAATTTTATTGTAGAAAATATGCGAAATCTAGCAAACAATTTAAGAAGATAATTTACTGGGAAACAAGTACATGGGGTTTGTTGAGGTACAGTTTTAAACAATTTTAGAAGTTCGCCACCTGGATTATTTTGAATTAAACTGTCAAAATTTTGTGTAAATACTGATTCTAAATTTTGGATATATTGAATAAACTCTTTAGGTGGCATTTTCAAGCTTCCATAAAACCCGGACTTTTTGTTAAAAGCCTTATATCTTGTAAACAAATTTGTTTCACCTAACTCTGGAACTGTTTCTAGAACTTTGGTTATATCAGGACACTTGTGTTCATTTACACATTTGAAAAAAAGATAACCAGAGACATAAGTTAATGCATTTTCGTCTGGTAAGTCTATGCGATAATCTGTTTCACCTCCCAAACATATAGTGGATGTTTGTGGTAATGAATCGGTTCCAAAGAGTTGAACTTTCGTAATATCTTCGGCTTTGAGCAGTATATCACAAATATCCATTTTGCAGTTTGCATACGGTGAACTTTTTAGCATATTACATAAAAATTGCTTTGAAAAAGCTCGTTGAAATTGTATTGGTGTAGGCTCACTGCAGGCGCCACCCTGTTGCCTAATAGCACCGAAAACTTTTTCCAAATTATCTTGGTTTAATTTTCTTGTGAATATATATTTAAAGCCTTCTTTTTTAAGATCCTCATAGAGCATTTTAATTGATTCTATAGATATTTGGAAATTCACAAAGGATTTCATATGCCCTATATTATCTTTTCCGGTCTTTCGGTTTATGGCTTTTGTAGCAGAAAATATCTTCTCGGCATTATTAAGTACGTTTTCTTGGTCCTTACTCAGTCTGAAAGCCGTTTGAAACTTATTACAGCATTTTAATTTGCTTGAATTCAGAACGTCAAACAAGTCATTCATTAACTCTAAGAAATCTGCAGTTGGTCTGGCCTCTTCTGTGATTTTATTTAGGTCGATGTACGTGTGAAGTGCTGCTGATACAGTACGACTCAGTGTTTGCACTGCTAACTTAACCCTCATCCTTTGAAAGTTATTAGGTTGGATGTGAGCGTCCGTGATTTTCGGTATAAGCCTTAAATTTCTTTCTTTTTGGTATTTGTAAAGTTGTTCGATATAATCCCACGAAATTTTTATGCCATTATGAATGAAATCGCTAGTCAGTAAATTATTTCGGATACACTTAATTAAGTGTGGCACATCAAATATGTAATATATTTTGGTATCATTATACATGAAATAGGGTTTTTCTATAGTAACTTTCTTTACTTCTTTGGCAAATTTATCGAAATTCGACCCTTGGTGAGATACTATTGCTTTCACTTTAATTCCTATCGTGGAAAGTTTTGTAATAATATCATTCATCCATAAGTCAATATCTTCATAATGCTTCGCAGTTGCGAGCAATGCATATGCCAGTGGTTGTTTCCATTTGAAGTAAATGCCTTGAAGCATTATTACGAATGCATTTCTGGCAATTTCTGGAGATATTTTTCCATTGACATTGTGGAAACCAATAACTTCGTCGGTTTTTATATTGTAGTATAAATTTCTTTTGAGGGTCATCTCATCAACACAAATGGTGCAGTGTTTTGCTGCATCTGGAAGCGATTTTATTTTTAAGGCTAAACTATCTAGCACTCGATTATCAAATTGAGGAGGAATATTTGTTTTGAGTCTATTTAAAGTACTTCTACATGGTAGTTTTAACACCGTTTGTAAGCATCTGTATGCATGTGGACTGGAGTAATGTAAGTTCAACGCAAAAACTTTGTATTCTGCATCGTAATAATTCCCTTTGTGCTTGTTTTTTAATTTGTTCTGCCACTCAATCAACTTGTTAAATCTTTTTGCGACTTCGCCATCTGGATGTTCGCTTGTAATAGGTGCGTTTTTTCCCTCCAATTCCTTTTGCATTTTTATTATTTCTTTATCTAAACGTCGGCATTTACGTTTGTAGTTCTGTAACTCTTCTGAAAGCTTGCGTTTTCGAGGAGTTTGTGCTGACAAGGATTGCGTTATCTGAGTATTTTTTCTGGATTGATTTGAAAATTCTGTCTGAGTTTCGGTTGATACAGTTGCAGTTGTTGATTTTGTCAGTAGTATATTGGATATTATTCGATCTTTAGATTCGCTTTGTAAGGAGTCCTGTACGTCTGTGTAAACTGTTCCTTCTTGCGGTCGGTCAGGTAAAATTTTCATTGGTAATGAACCACTTTTAAGGCCTTTCTTAAATGAAGAATCTTCAAAATGTGTGGAACACACACGATAGTTATAGGGGTTGAAGTTTTTTTTAGTTAACAAATCTTCTCTGTTCAATAGTTTTAGCCACTCTGTGCATCTGCAAGTATAAAAAATACATCCCTTATATTTATATATAGGTCTTTCTAGTACGAAATAACAACCAAAGGCCTGCTTTTTTGCATTTATGCTTATTATTATTATAACTATGTATACGATTAAATCATTGAAAATTAAAACATGGTGAGGGGTAAAAAATATGTATAAGATAAAAACATATAAACCACTAAACTGACTAAATAAAAATTTAAGATTTCAATAATAAAATATAAAATAATTTTGTCATCTATGGGTATATTTTCAGCGCAATTTTAATATTTTAAGAAGATCTTAAAAATGGTATATTATTACCAAACCAAAATCATGTGCCTTTTTTCAGATAAATCTTACATTCAAATATTTTTTATCAAATTTGAGCTAGCAGATTGTTTTTTAGTCTTTTAGTGTTTTTTGCAGTGAAATGTTCCATTTAAACTGTAGTTTTATGTAGTTACAGAATGAAAACATATCGAAAACGACCGTTTTGTTGTCACCATTTTACAGTAGCCTGGGTTCCCATCCCCATAGAACGTACCTTAAAATGGCACAGAATAAATAGTAGTAGCCTATATGGCTCTACGTCTTTCGTACGTTGATACCTACTAACGAACTAAGTTAGTACTGTATCTTAAGTCAGCTCTCGGACTATCTTTTGACACGATAACATTTTAAATACTTAATAATAAGTGAAACTTGATCATTTGTCAATTATTTTTGTCTAAAAATAATACATTTCTTCCTACATTTTCTTTCAGGACGATTAACGAAAACCCATTGTAATGACGCTAAAAATGTTGATGAATTCCAAATAAACACGAGAAGTTAATGCCTATCTATGGTTATGTTATTTTGCAAGGTAAACTTGAAAAAATAAAGGCCTTAACTAGAAAAAGTTTCAAATTCAACTAGGTAGGTACATAGGTGGTAACTACTAGGTACCCAGTGTTTATTGAGCTTGAATAATCAAGCAGTTACTTTACTATTACTCGGAGGTTTACCTACATACAGTGAACGATGTATACGGTCGGTGGTAAGGTTATTGAACTTTGCGCGAGAATGGGTAAGTTCTTGCTTGCTTACCTATAAAATTATTAAGCTGGCGAAGATCAAATTATTTATTAAACAATATTAGAAAGTAGTTACTAGTATTGAGAGGTACATACAGTGAACGATTTATACGGCGATTGAACTTTTCCGCGAAAATAAAAAAATAAACAATACCTAGGTACCTATAACATTGTGAATATTATAGCGGTCGCGTCACTAATTGAATACTTAATTAAATTTAATTTGGTCGGTTCCTAAATATCTACCTAGATCTAAAATATAAATTCTTAATATCTTACCTTTCGATATTCTTCGGAAGAGCAAAAAATGATAAATCTTTACTATTATCAGTGTTTAGACACCCAAATGCTGCACAATATCTGTTGGGCCTGTGGTTAGGCTTTTTTGTCGCCATGGTACCTTTTACACCTTTAATAAAAACTAAAAAAAGCTTGCGAAAGGCGCGCGCGTTAAGATAACACACGCGTGACTCCCTGGACGGCTATCCGCCAACTGTCCGCAGCGCGTCGTACGTACCTAGGTATATAGGTATGTTTTGACGCTATAGCGCGGAATGCGCCAGGCCTGCCCTCAGTAACAAGATATTTAGGCATTTACACTTATAGCTACTTATTGTACAGATTCACCCCCACTTCCCTTTGTTGATTGATGAAGGTAGGTAGGTAGGTACCTACCTGAAAGGTTAGTCGGTGAACGTAGAATAGTAGAACTACAATCATTCTAGTAGTAGGCAGGTAACCAGCAGATTATTTTCCTACTACCACCTAATGTCTATTTGGGTTGTTACTCAGTATATTTAGTAGGTTATAAGGTTACTACCCTACGCCTACAAAACAATGCAGGTAGGTAATAACTAAATGAATAAAATGGACCTCTTTCGGAATGAGTTAACTGGATCAATCGGGGTTGTCTTTTTTTTTTGTATTGAACTCCGAGCATACCTATGTAAAGTATATAAGTACCTATTTACATATGAAGAGCATGTACAAGTAAAACAAATTTATGTAGGTATGAGATCATCGATAAGTTTACAGCAAATGTAATAAATATAATTATGACTCACCCGGTTATGTACTTCGCTGCGAAGAGACCGTGTAGGTTATCATTATCACTTTATTGATGAACGTCACACAACCCAACACAGAACTTAAAACACCGTTATTATCAACAAGACAAACACATTTTCATACGGATTAATTCGTTTATAGCCAATATGTTTCAATAGTCATTGTAGAAATTTTACTTCGTTGTGTTGACAGTGATTTCGTAGTTCGTACGAGCGATTTCATTTCAGGGAAAGAAAGAGAAACAAACAAAACTTGAACGAAAATCTATACTATACTTTTGCCTGTATTTCTACGAGTGGTGCCATCTCTGAGCACATTTAGTAATATCATTGTAAGAATGTTGACGCAAGATTGACGTAGAAGTAATAAACAAAATCTGACATTTGCTATGCTTGTATGGAGGTCCTAAAGGTAAAATTGTATCTATTTAAAAAAAAATTATGAATTTTATCACTAGAGATGAATTAAAATAACGGCTGTAATATAATTTCTGTAATCAATCGTGTTAAAAATGAATATTATCAAATAAATTACTTGAAAACACTACATTATTAATTTTAACCTGAAAATAGAAAGTTGTTTCTTGTCACAAAAGTACGCTTTCAAAGGTTAGTTCGTCGAGATCAGAACAACTTTTTTGTGACAATGTCTGCATCTGTTGATTAAAATTTGAAACATAATAAGCTTCTAAACAAGGTCAACAGTTTTCATCAACTCGTAAAGACAAAAATAATTAAAATAAAGTGTCATAGCATGTACGAATATCCAATCTCTGTGCCCATTGTGCGTATTCACCAAAAATACAAACTGAAGTGTCCGCGAAAATGATCTGTACATTGTTTTTCGCAATCACAACGTTACATGAACATGGATGACCTAAAATGCGAATATGTGAAGATTATAAGATGTTACAAACTCACAGAAAGTGTAAACTGAAAGAATCATGTTTCATATCTCGTCAAACAACAATCATTGACCTATCGTAACAGCACATCACTATTGTTAGATTGCTTGGTCACAAAAGTGAAAATGTGATGTGTCAAACCGATTGTTTACCTCTTGGGCAGGTGAGGTGAGTGGCTTGTAGAAGTGGTAGGTGCGGGCGAGGGCGCGGAGGGCGGACGGCATGTCTGCTCGGTCGAGCCCCGTGAACGGCGGCTATGAAGCCGCGAGGCTCACCGTCCGCAAGGACCTGTTCCCCGACGCCCCACCGCCTGGCGACACCACCGACACCTCGGACGACGAGGCCATATCCACCATCAAACTTGAAACTGACTTTGAGCAGAGAATTGACGAGATCGCCATCCAGAAGCAGCAGATCTTGACTAATGGGGTCGACTCACCGCGAAGATCTCGCCACAAGAAACGTAAGCAGCGCTCTAGGAAAAACTCTGAACGGTCCAAAGCCAACGGGTGTCTGCCTACTGAGAAGAAGCGGAAAAAGCGTTCTCATCATAGGACACATTCAAAAAGTACAGAAGTTTTTAAAGTGCACAGTGGTAAAAACTTAAGTTTAGTGAGTAGTAGTGAATGTCAAGAAGATGAGGAGGACCAAGAAGTGGACGAAGAGGTGGAGGAGGCTCCTCCGAGCAGTAGTGATGATGAAGTTCTAAAGTGCAGTGTTAAGTTACCTATAATAAATGTGCCACGGCAAAGTGGTAAACCATACAGTCATGAACTTAGTCAATTATCCACAAAAAAGAGGAAAAAGGAAAAAGAGAAACGGTCTAAGGAGAAACACTCCCATGCTATTGTACCTTGTAGTGGAAAGCCTCGGTCGATGTTGGACATTTGCTCCCATAGTAAAAAGAAGTCTAAGAAGTCTGAAGTGAGTGTGGCCACATATCGGAGCCAGATTGTAGATACAAACATTATGAAGATTAAGATTAAAAGAACAAGTGTCCCTGAAACAGTAAGTATTATTACATCAATATTAACTATATTATCTTATCATTTCTCTACTGATTTATTTTGCTTATTGCAAAAAGTATGTTGAATGGAATTTTGCAATTTGTATTTTAATAACAGATAATTTTCAACTTAAATATTCCAAAATCATTTTAAAAAACTAAATCTTTATGTTTATTGAAAGTTCTTAGCAACAAAATTCTTACTGTTTGGTTGCATTTATGTATAAACTTTCACAACTATCATTTCGTTCAATGCCCCTGAACCTTTCTTTTTATCAGCAATATCATAAATATGCTTTGCATAAAATTTTGCAAAATATTACTTAGCCTTTCGTATATGTAGCTACTTATTATAAATCAGTATCTCACTGCTCTATAAAAGCTTATGATTCCTGTTCTAAGGTACAGGTTCAGTTTAAGACCCGAAGGTATATGTAAACATAAAATAAGTAACTAATTAATATTTTGTTATGAGTAGGTACCATCACGAAATAATCCTTATCCATTTAAACATTTCATGCTTCATTTAAAGAACGCACAATGGACCACCTTAAGTCTAAGTGCAGAAAAATCAGGGCCCCCTAACTAACTAACTACTTCATTTAAAGACTTCATATTTCCTAAATATTATTACAATAATTAAAAGAAAACTAATGAACCGTGAAATTCGTCCGGGTAGAATGGCACGAAATTCGAAAGGCGCTGTTATATCTATTACTAGTACTATCTCTATTATTCAAAATAACGTGCGAAGTGGTCGAAAAGGGGTAGTGGCCGGTAAACCAGTATGTTTACCCTATTAGGTTTGTGAAGCATCATTTATCATTTCTATGCCACGGCGTTGCCCATGTTGTAATGAACATTCCGGCGGGAACAACCTATTTTCTCGCGAAAAATAACCTATAGCCTTCATCACATAAAACTCTATCTCTGCATACTCCATAGGTACTAATAATAAAAACGTGAACATGTACTCAGATTATCTAGAACCTAAGACAGGAGATAGGGTCCTATTTACCGCGGGAAAATATAAGTTTTGGAGGTTTTGTCTGTTCACGTCCGTAAGTGGTAACCCTCTGAATCCTTACACGTGACCTCCGGGTGGTGCTAAGAACAGTCTCTGGTGGGAGGCTTCGGCCGCGGCTTGTCACCACCCTCCGGGCTGGGCCAGTGCGTGAAGCGATTTTTTCGTGTTTCGTAATGTGGTCCGGAGAAGCCATCTTCTAGGCCTTCATGCTCCATCTTAGACCACATCTTAACTTTACATCAGGTGAGATTGTGGTCAAATAAAGGCTTATAAATTATAAAAAAAAAAAAAAAAAAAAAGTAAACAACTCTCTAGCTTTATAATATTAGATAAATATTTATATGTAGTTTCTGCCCCTTATTCAAATGTCAGTTGTCAGACTTAGTTTTGAAAATAACATATACTTATGTAGCTTAATAATTTTTAAGCTTGTTTTTTTTTAGCCTATTTTTAAGCTTGTTTTTTTTTAGCCTATGTTGTCCCACTGCTGGGCAAAGGCCTCCCCCAACTCCGTCCAACAATCCCTATCCACCCTGTTTGCCACCAACTTTTCCAAAAGTCTTGAAGGTCGCCTCGCCATCGTTTTCGTTCGTGTTTTCGTGAACCTTTTTCATACAAGATGTATTAAATATGGGCTCTCAAAGAAAAGTACTTTTAAGTTCTAGCTAAAGGACTGTTTTGACTATAAGGAAATAGTTCTTTATTTATGAAAAGAAACATTCAAAGATTTTCGAAAATTTACTTGTTTCACTCGGAAATGGAACCTACTAAAAATTCACCTTGCTATTTTATCAGATTCATATCATATTTGAACAGAAGGTAATCCTTCTGTTTAAGTATTTGATGAAAGAATTCACTATTTCTTTCTCTGATAAAATTCCCTTTGGTTTGTTAGAGGTGCACCAGTAACATCTATTAAGATTCAAAACATAATAGTCACCATTATTTAAAGAAAATTGAGTGTCACTATATTTTGGCGCAATTTTTAACTGCTGTTTACAATAGGTCCCTAAAAAATATATGTTCGACATTTACATTAATAAAATATTATATACACCATTTTTTTTTTCCAAACGCGAAATCAATACGATTGAAATTGATACGCATTGAACTTTCGCGTGACGTAACGCTTTTGTTCTATTTGTACTAAATTTATACGTCACACAACACAAGCGCGCACCCCGGAACTCGGATGCTCTATCTATGCATACATATATTGGCACCTTGGTTTTAAATTTTAAGAGCGTGAAATAGGTGTTCAGTATTTTTGGACGGGCCAGCAGACGGACTACCTAAAAAACAAGGTTAAAAACCTTGGTTGGCTACGACTCACCTATTTTGACGCGACTTTCACTGTTGGATAGCAGACGTTGCACGGATTAACTTAGGATTATTTTACCGCGCCGGTAAAGCATAGAATATAATACTCTTTAATGCCACACAAATTATGAGTTGATAAACACATATTAAAAATACCGGATAATAATATATGGTTCAATGTGCGGCCTTATCGCTGTGATCGATCTCTTCCAGACAACTTTTTAAAAGTTAAGTGTCTCAAAAACATATTTTTTCTAATTTTCATACAAGATGTTATAACTGAGAAAGGGACTTTGTCCATGTAGTAGGTACCTATGAAGGTGTATTGACTTCGATATTCATTACTTTGCAATTATTTTATAAATAAGGCTAAGAGGTACAAACTGGAATTCCCTAAACACTATTTAGTTAGTTATTTTACCTCGTTAAGGGTACAATATTTAAAAACTTATATACATAATGTATATGAAGATTCCTATATGTTTATTTGTCAAAAGATTCAAAAGATATTTTACAATGGTACTATTAAGTACTAACTTTTCATTACCTCTTTCAACAAAATCAATAAAATCGGACCAAATATCAATTAAATACGATTAATAGTTTTGGCGTAAAAGCGCGATAGACGTACAATTAGAGTAACTTTCGCACTTGCAATATTTAAATAATCATTGTAAAATCCATAAGTAATACAATTTAAATCGATTCTTAAGCTAAATTTTATGTCGTTAAAATGTGTTATTTTCTAAAGAGCTACTTTGCTCCAACCGTGCACTAGAGTTAGCACTATAAAGATGATTAATTACCTGATCAATGAAGCACGTCAATTCGTCGATAATTATATTTATTGAGCACAAAATGGTAGGTAAAATCAAAGATCAGTTGGTTTAAATCCTTCCTTTACGGGGTATGTTTTGACTATTTTAACACAAAAGTTCTAAGTAATTTATAAATAATAAAAATCTAAATTTAAAATTTAAGAAAAATCCCCGATTCCAATGCCATAATTTCCTTAAACGTATAACAACATAATATTAGGTAATGTGGACGCGATGCGCTTTCATTTGATACCCCACACTAGTATATTTGTAGATTTTCTGTTTTCCTTCCCCACTCTCACCCCCATAACTTTTAAACGGCACAACCGATTTTCATGAAACATGTCTAAGAACACTCGCGCCAGACTCACCTTCCATACAAAAAAAACTAAATTGAAATCGCTCCATCCGTTCCGGAGGTATGGTGCCACAGACAGACAGACAGACACGTCAAACTTATGACACCCCTCTGTTTTGGTCGGGGGTTAAAAATTTATCGCGTCGCTTTGCGGCGTTTTCTGTGTTTTACGAAATTCCCCCAAAAATTTCAAATTGTCCGCGGTATTGAGCCGAATTAATTTTTAACCCATCCAATTAAAAGAAAATTCAGAGAATAGCCAAAATAAAGACCGACATAAAAATTATAAATGAAAAATTACTTATTAATCACTATTTGATGGCCCGTTCCGGATTTCTATGGATGCAAAAACCTTTCTCTCGAATCAATCTACCTATTGCGGAAAACCACATAAAAATTCGTTCAGTAGTTTTTGAGTTTATTTCGAAAGACAGATGGACGGACGCGGCGAATTTATAATAAGTATAGATAGAATGTACCTATATGTAACTGTAAAAGCTCGATTTACGGTAACTTTTATGATTAACCAGTGAATCCCAGGGGTTAATAAATATAAAAATTGAACATTCTTTCTTTCATGTATCCAATCCATTTAAATTAACCTTATAATATAAGACCAGGCTTTCTGGTTTTCATGTAAAAACATAACCTAACCTACATGCTGAAAAAACAAAATATTTTATATGTAAAACGGGCTTGCCCTAGTTAAAACTTATCATCAATCTCCTTAATAGTAAAAATTAAAACAAGTTCTCACAAACATAACGGGATCGGTAAGCACGTTAAACAGTCTTTTTGAAACATTTACCGTGTCTTAAGTGTAAATACAAGACACTTAAAATTGTATTATTTCTTTAGATTTTAATAATAATAATAAGTAATTTATTTAAAATAAATAGTTATTGTACAGCTTGGGCCAATTATAACTATCTTAAACATAAAAGCTAAAGTTATTTATTAAACACATAATTATATACAAATTAACAAAAACAGAATAGGACATACAAAAAGAAAAGAAATATAAACAATCATAACTTCTTAGCTAAAACTTCAAAATGACGGAGTGTCATGCTTATGTGATTAAAACTATCATAAAAAATATCCATATGCCGGTAACTGCTATCTTGATAGCCTGATAGTATTCCATTTAAAATATACCTGATAGTATATATACCATTTGATAGTTATTGAGCTTTCCATATATACACGCTAGGTATCACGCGAAACTGATTATATTTATTTATTTATACTTTGTGCACAAAAAACAATGTACAAAGGAGGAATGCTGTTATTGTTTCGCAAAACCAACCATAACCCAATTCAAAAAACTTATAAAATTTTAATATTTCCAACTTCCAGAAAAGTAGAACGCTCCATCCACCGGTAGAGCAAGTCGTTGAACTACCACCAGCGCCGGCGCCGGTGCCAACTTCCATCTCAGATCTTGGGCAGAGAAAGTCCAAGAAGAAGCGAGCGGCTTCCCCAATAGCTAGTGAGAGTTCAGGCGAGGAATACGACCCGACGAAAGGGGACTCGGCCGCTGCTATGAGCGTAGCTGCCCCCAAAGCCCGGCAGACTAGGATAAGGAATCGGAAACCAACTGTTAAGAGTAAGGCTAAGGGTGAGTGCAGTACAAACTTATACTAACATCTCAGATCTTGGACAGAGGAAGTCCAAGAAGTGCAGAATATCCTCCTCCTCCGCGCGTCGATTTCCTCATTACTGAGGGTCGTGACACTCTATTTGTGGCATGATCTTCATTCGGACTGTAGCTCGCCACTTGTTCCTCTCCTTGGCTGAGTGAAGGGCATTATGTAGATTGGTGAATATAAAAAGGTTATGGGTGTAAAGAAGTGAAGGGAACTTAAGCAAATTAAGACTGCCATTAGTACTATGTACAATGAAAATGCTATCAGCAACTAAAAAATTTATTGAATTTAATCAATAAATACTTGAATCTTCCTCTCGAAATCTTCGTTAAAATTAGCTGAATTCAGCTATCCGGAACTTATGAGTATAGTGCGCGCAATCTTTTTGAGCCCTCAGAAATTGCCGCGGGAGCCTGAGCGAATCACAGTTTGCAAGCGTTTGAGGGAAAGGAAACAAATGAACAGGGTAGAAAAAGGATCTATGAGTGATATTATCGCTGCCAGCTAGGTTTTTTTTTTGTTGTGTAGCGCATTCTGATAAGCTATAATTATAATTAAATAATTTAAACAAAAAATGGTATTTTTGAAATTACAGGTAACAAAAAATTAAACCCATTTTTTTTTAGTTTTTTACACATCTAACCCAAGTTTAAACAGAGAATAGCTCCATTGTAGCTTCTTTATTTTGCATCTAGTTGGCAATACTGTCATTAATTGTTGAGGACTCTTTTTCTGTTGTCATGATTTCGCTGTTTAGCCTTTATATGAGCTTGTGTTACTTTGAATAATAATCAATCAAAAATTAAGATACCAAGGTAAATAGGTGTGACGACCACTGTTTAGTTGGTTGGTAATTATTCGTTTTTCAGTTAGTGTAGGTACATGCGCTATATTGTTTCCGTGACAAACTTATGTGAGCTCAAGAAGATTCGCACTAACTATACCTTCCTGTTGAAACCTTCCCTGAAAACAGCTTGAAACCTGTTAACTGTCGTGTTGCTTATACAAGCACAAACTTACTAATAATCCTTAGACGAATACTAATGAATGAATCGCACTTTTGCATTGCCGACTGTCGAGTAGCTTAAAACAACGCACAGGCTTACAAACATTAATTAGACGGATTCTAATACATGCAACACACTTTTGCCCACAGAAAAACGAGAAAAGACTGAAAGAAGTAGGGTAAGTACAGCTGAGAGTCAAGACATGGGACCGCAGAGTCCCTGGGCCAGTGAAATGCCCAGCGAGATACTCGTGAAGATATTCGAAAACGTAGTGGCCTCTCAAGGCAGTTTACCTACTGTGATCAGGTTAGTATTATTTATTTATGACATTTGACGTGAACACGGAAAATGTGAAGCCTTATACGATTATCAATTTTATTTAACTTTTTTCCCTACCAACTTCATACGATTAAACAAACATTCTAATCACTAATACAAAAATATATATGTATATACAAGCAGCCCCAGCAAACTTTGTTTTGCAAATTGAAAAATAGATGTTGACTGATTCTCAGACCTACTGAATATGCTCACAAAATTTCATCAAAATCGGTCTAGCCGTTTCGGAGGAGTATGGCAACGAAAACTGTGACACGAGAATTTTATATATTAGATATTGCCAGACAATCCACACTATTCCTATAGAGACAGAAGAAAAAATATAAAATGCTAGAGGATGCACTACAAAAAAAAACTAGTAAACTATATTACACAATAAACAAGATACATAGTTAAAAAAATATGAATTGTAGACTTAATAATAATAGACATACATAAATAGATATCTTCTATTATAACTTAAACAACAAAACCAAGGAGAAAGCGCTTGCAGAATATACAAACACCCTAGGCGGGAATCCAACCCACTCGGCGCTTGCGCATCAAGCGGACCTTCGCCCACCGCGCTACTGAGGCTGAAAGATGCATTCAAATCCGTTCAGTACCTTAAAATATCTAAGCGAACAGACTCCCGAAATGACTTTTTTTATATCACCCATATGTATTAAATTCTTACCCTAGGCAATAAAAAATCTATTGAAATAAAAATTATCAAAAACTTATTTTAAAAGATTTAAGAAAAATATTTCAATCCATTTTTCGCGCATTGTATTGTGTCGATCAAAACGCGTATTATGAGACTTTGATCACACGTTTTTAAAATAGCGCGAGAGACCTTAAAAATATTTGTAAAAGTTTGTGCATTTGAATACATATTTGAATTTGATTGTTTCAGATTGGGAAGGGTTTGTAAGTTATGGCATAGTGTAAGCTGTAGTCGAGAGCTATGGAAGAACGTGGACCTGGCTCAATACACGAAGGAAAAGTGTAAAACGGACTACAAACTCACCTGGCTTTTAGAAAATAGACTGTCGAAATGTCAATCATTGAATATTGGTGAGTATTTGGTGATGTCTATGCTAATTTTTACCTGACTACGGCGAAGCAAAAAGGAGAGTTATGGTTTTGACCTATATTTATGTGGCTATGGATGTTCGTCTGTTTTGCCTCAAAACTCCTAAACTAGTAATCATAATTAGACAATAAAGAGGTGTTGTTGGTAGCCTCTTGATTGTCCGCTGGTTATAGGCTATATGGCGTCACGTTAAAATGTCTACCATTTTTTTTTGACGGTGTAATTATTTTCTGATGCAGGTACTTTAAGAGCACATTTTCAAGCTTTGCTTAAAATTAAATATAGACCAAGAATTTATAAATTTCCGTAGCAAATGTTATAAATAACTAATAATTATACTGTTAGGTATGCTCTACTTAATAATTATAGTTTAAAATTAAACCCTAACAACGACAAAAGTACAAAACAAGAAAATGGTCAAAGGAAAGCCGTGGTCGTATGCCACAAATTTTTGATATGAGAATACTCCTACAGCGAATGGCAATCTTTCAAGTATTGTTGACTAAGTTGGTCATAATTTGGTAACATTTTAACACAGTGCTCGAAAATTTGTATATGAAATTTTAGCGCCCTGTCAATACAATGGTAATTCCTTGATTACTTTTAGATTTAATAAAATTAAATTGAATTAACTTTAAGTTGACTTATTCATTTATTTGTCTCTGTGCTTCTAAGGAAATAAACGTTGACTTTGACCAGTCCAGTAATACAGCAGCAAATTTGTACAATTATAGTTTGTTTATAAATTATTTTTATTTTGCAGCTCAATGGAAAGTGTGCAATATATCGTGGGTGCTGGCGTGCATCGTGGACTACTGCCCGGGACTGGTGGAGCTCAGCGTGGCGGGGTGGAGCCGCATCACTCCCGATCAGCTGTTCGACTTACTGCAGGGCCTGCCCGCGCTCAGAAGGCTCGATCTATCTCACACGGTAATATCCTATATAATTAATGATACCATAATTATGACTTAAAACGGGTAACATACCATGATTTGACGGTTTTCAAGTTTTCCGATATTTCGACGCTGTTGCAAGTGCCATGATCACGGCAATAACTGAATTGTCTGTGCTATTTGGGCAGACGATTATTCACAAACGAAATTATTCTATTCTATTCTATTCTTGTTTTAAGTCATAAGTTTGTTAATAAGTTATAATTATGTACTATTTTATTTTGAGACATAAGGACTTAATATTTTGTGATATTGACACGTCTTGTAACTGTCTAATGGACCGGATATTTTACAAAAGATCGACCTGTCCTATGTTTATTATTATTATTAAGAATACTTTATTGCACAAGATAAACACAGAGTTGTACAAAAGGTGGGCTTAATGCCAAGGCATTTTCTACCTGCCAACCTCAAACAGGTTTGAGGTTTTTTTTTTAGGTTTTTTTTTTTGTTTTTGTTTTTTTTTTATGTTTGTCTAATACATGAAACACAACTTTTCCGTGCCTGTATCCAGCCTTTTTAATGAAGCTGAGTAGGACTTTCGGTATTTTACAGACTCGTTCCAACTGTTGACAATGTAAAAGGATTCGTATGCGAACTTCAGCACAGTAAAAATGCTCTATAATATTATAGGCCAACCAACTTCCTACCTACCTTTATATCCGTTGGTCCGAGGTAAAGGCTTTTCTCCAACTCATGTTAAATTATTGTTACAATTTCAGTCTGAAATCGGTGGATCCGGCTCGTGCCTCTCAGCGGTGTCGATGGCGCGGATATCAGAGTGCCACGGCTCGCGGTTCACGCACCTCACCCTTGCCAACAACAAGTTCACCGCGCTGCCTCAGATATTGACCTCTGTTGCGGTGAGTTTAGAATTTCTTATTATAATAATAATAATAAATCTTTATTGCAGACACATGATCCATATTGTTCTTAAAATTATTTCCAATTAAAAATAGTACAATAGTACAGCAGTCAATAAAACTATAGAATATATGTAAATACAAATTTTAGGTAGCAATGTCTACCCAACGTCTAAAAGTTGTCGTGTGGATAAGTCTTTCCGCCAGACTCTTAATAATGGAGGTCCTACACGTGTCGACCCTGGACATAAAAGACGCAATCCTCTTCCGCTGGATTGCGTTAAAAGAGTCTACGCGTGCTTCGGTCAGCATTTCTGAAGCGCTGCAGAAGGGCTTCAGTCCCATCATTTGCCTGAAAATGTTGTTATAGGCCACGCGTATCCTATCATGCGCCTTTTTGGTGTAATTGGTCCAGAGTTGACACGTATAGAAAGTCTGGCAGAAGGACCTAAATTGTGTCACTTTCACGTCATGCATATTATTATATTGCATTATTGCATAACTACACAACGAAGTGTACTACAGTGTGTAAAGTATGGCTAATATATTAGGCCACAATTAACATTTACTGTGTATAGTGAGGGGGTAACATTGTGAAGCGAACGTAATCAAGTGAATGCATTTATTGTAAAATTTTATTTTTAGACTAGATGACGCCCGCGACCATCGTTCGCGTAGAGTATTTTGTAGGTACTTAGGTCATAATATAACATAGGTTTTTAATATAAACTTCGAGCCCCCGTTTTAAACCTTTTTAAGGGGTATAAGAATACATAAGACACCACCACACCACATATAGAGCATACATTTATAAAATATCTTAATTTGAAACATTGGACTTTGATGTTCATTGTCAATTTTGAGGAAAATCACATTAACATTTAGCGGTATTTCTACTGATAAAAGTTTATGATGCAATTTTATAACATATTTCGTTATTGTTATAAAGATTTAAATATCCTATAAAGCAGTTAACCTCTTGCCTTAATCAAGGAATCAGTTGACTGACTTACATATAATTAATTACACTCCCAAAACCGATAAGGCTTCAAATTTAAATGTAATGGAGTAAAGATAATAATATTTAGCTTTGAAGTACATTTTATAAGTCGCATAATACGTGTAGTATAATTTGAGGGAAAGCTTAATTTGAGGATAGGTTGCAATGAGAATAGTCCTATTATATAAGTTTTTTTTTTTTGTACGCAAACAGAACACATATTGTTACACAACCATTTCACGCCATGGTGCTGCCCACGTTATATGGGCTTTATCACGGAGAAAATGTACTTTCCTTGTAAAGAAGCGTATAGCATTAGTATCACTAAATTATATAATGCAATAGTATTTTTTTTAAACTTTTCTGTAATATTTTTCAATAAACGAGGCTCTGAAACACTCACGAACCCGTATAGGACTTGCTTGGTGGTTATGGTCTCATCCTCCTTTTCTCGAGCTGGAAGGTCTATGATTAGCAATAAAATTATCTTTTATAAGAATCACTCCAATACTTCACGAGTTATATACAATACTAGTCGACCCGACAGACGTTGTCCTTTCCCACGTCTCAAAAAACAATATCCAGTTGACCGTATTGTGAATCTAAACCATACCCAGATCCTCTTGAACACACACAAAAAATTTCATCAAAATCGGTCCAGTCGTTTGAGAGAAGTTCAGTGACATACAAACTCACAGAAGAATTATATATATAAAGATTATATATATAAAGATTACATGTTTTACACACTATAAGTTATATAATTTTACAAATTTGTCATATTTGACTTGTGTTTGTGCAGGCACATTGTCAGAATCTCGAAGTGCTCGACATATCGGGCGCGCTGGCAACGACGCACCCCGCGGCGATTCCCCTGGAGGCGCTGCAGAAAGGCTGCCCTAAGATACGCGTCTTCAGGGCGGCTAACTCACAGCTGGTGCTAGCCTCCGCTACCACTGCCCAGCAGGTAAGACAATTAAATTATCCTGGAAAATTAACATTAATTAATGTATGTACTAAATGTTATGTGTGTGTAATGTATGTAATTAATGTGTGTGTGTGAAGCCGTGTTGGCTAAGGAAGCCGTGTTGGCTAAGTGGGAGGACACTCGACTTTCATTCCGAAGGTCGTGGGTTCAAACCCCGCCACGCACCTCTGGATTTTTCTTCTTGAATAATTTATGTCCGCTTTAAACACGTGCTTTAACGGTGAAGGCAAACATCGTGAGGAAACCGGCATGTTCTGAGAACTTTAAAAGAGTTTGAAGGACATGTGACATTCACCAACCCGCACTTGGCCAGCGTGGTGAACTAAGGCCTAATCTCTCTCGTCAAGAGAGAAGTCCCTGTGTCCCAGCAGTGGGAACGTTAATAGGGTGATGATGATGATGATGATGAATGTATGTACAGTACGCATCGCTAACTGGTTACCCTCTTGCAGTAGTGGTTTGTATGCAGAAGGGTTACCAGTTAGCGACGCATACCGTACGTTGATGCAATTGCTGTCTCAAATTTAAATAATAGAAAGATAATTTCTTTATTGCACACCAATATATTTACTAACTTAGTAACCTGTAACTAAAAACTCATTTTGATTGTCCTAAATAAATCATCTACAAATATACATACTTAATGTAGAAGAAAAATAATAGTCTAACCAAAACCGATAAACACTTTGTCTCTGTAAATATTTTTTAATGGCAAACAGGCTTGATTTGACACTATATAGATGCAACTTTAATTAATCATTTAGTCAACAATTTAATAAATTATTATGATTGATTGAAATTCTTAATAATACTGAGAGATAATAATTAAATTTTATCCTGTGCGCGAAGGTTACGGATGTGTCTTAATTTTTTCTGCATAAAATTTAATAATATGAAGTTTAACCTGCAAAGTGAGGTTTATCACTTATTAAAAAACATTAAAAAGATATAATCAAAAAAATTATAAAGTATTCATAACAAAATGGTAAGTAAAAAAGGTTCTATCATGCAATGACATTTCACAGATGGAAGTGGAAGGGTGGACGCAACTGGAAGAGCTTTCAATAGCCGGAGACGCAGCTGCGGAACTTATAGGGGAATACCGAATGGGAGACGACGCGCTGTCGCGACTAGTGCGCGGCGCCACTCGCCTGAGGCTGCTCGACCTGCGCGGGCTGCAGCGACTCACGGACTCGGGCCTCGTGAGGGTGCCGGCCTGGGACCTCCAGCATTTGTTCCTTGGCGGTCAGTATTACATCACACAGGCTGACATATTTCCAAAATGGAGCATTCATTGTAGAATAACCATAATAACATTGGTTTCTGAACTAACATAATATGAATTAGAATGAATCCTTTTAAATTAATATATATTTATTTATTATTATATTTTTATGTAATGTATGTATTTTATTTTATTTGTGTACGCATATATTTATATTTGTCATAATTATGGAGTAATTATAATCTAATTATTTTATTTAATATTGTACACCCCTGCTTACAAATTATTTTATTAAATTAATTTTATTTTTTTATTTGGCATCCAAAGGTTGCGTGGAAGAGATCGCTTTATAGCGATAAGGCCGCCCATTGTATATTTTGTTTCCTACGTGTTATTGTATTTTGTTTCCTTGTGTGTGCAATAAAGTGTTTTTATTGTATTGTATTGAATTTTAATAAAACATCTCCAATTCACAGGTTGCAACGTGATCCGGCAAAGCAACGCCTGCCTGGAACTCATTTGCGAGAAATGGTCACACAGTCTCATAGAGTTGGACCTTTCCTGGGCGTCAGCTGCGCGGGTTCTGGACCTCGCCGTGTCAGCGCTCGCGGACTCCACTACCAGTAGGCTAAAGTAAGTCTCTTCCCTGATGTGAGTGTACTTTATTTGTTGCTAAAAATATATCCTAAATCTGAATAGTTATATATACATATCATAATATTTACAACCTTTCAACATTGAGATTGACCAGTATATGCAGATTTATCTTTATCAAAATAACAACACACACCATCTTTTTCAGAATTCTCAATCTTTGCGGCTCATCTGTATCGCTAGAACCAGTTAAAAAAGTTCTACTAAGGTGCCCACATGTAGAATCAATTAACTTGAGCTCCTGCCGCGCCCTCCCGAGAGGCATGAAGCGTCTCTACACGGGCAAAGAGTTGCAGGATCTCAAAGACAGCCTAGATCCTGTGAAAGCGAAAGCCAAAGAAGAAGAAAAAGAAAAGAAAGCCAACGATAAAAAAGACAAAGACTCTAAAAAGACCGAAGCCGACTCAAAATCGGAAAGGAAAGAATCCAAATCCACAACGCTTGAATCATCCGACATCAAGAACGAATCCGCGTCTCAAGATAAATCTTCATTCTCGTTCCAAGAACCAAAAAGCATAGTCAGTCCGGGACCAAACCTAGATAAGAGTACTGCTTCTGAAACGAAATCGTCTCCAGACAGCAAATCGGAACCAATGAATACCCCTGAAGGAAAACGGTCGCGAGACACAACACCAAAGTTGCTAAGCCCTCTCCCACAATCAAGACCAGACTCCTCCTCAACGCCGCGGTCCGATCCCGTCAAACCTGAAACCAATAGCCCTCGAACACAAAACAGTCCACATTTCAGTCCCGTCCCAAAACCAGACAGTCAAGTACAAAACAGTCCCGACGTTCAATACGATATTACCAAAACAAATTCATGGAACATGGGACACCATAAAACCACCCCCACCCATAAGTCTGAAGCCAGTCCTCTTAATAGGTTAGATAGTAAATTAAAACACGGTAAAATGATCGAACAATGCAGTCCAACCACGTCTCTAGAAAATAAACGCAGCCCAGAAACGATAAAGCAAGATATAAAGAATCCTAACAATTGGAATCACGGGAATTACAGTCCGATGCCGCGTCAGGACAGTCAGTTTTCTTCGCAGAGAAGTCCATACTCTGCTCAGCCGAGTCCCGCTCAACCTAGCCCCTATTCGACTCAGCCGAGCCCGTATTCCACACAACCAAGTCCGTACTCATCACAACCGAGCCCCTACTCGGCTCAACCCAGTCCTGACACTAGCCAAATCGTAAAACCAGATCTTCCGAAGTCTGGGGCGTGGAACTCCGGAAATTATAGCCCCATGCCCAAACACCATCCGCCTTACTCCCCTCACCCGTCCACCCACACAAGTCCGGACCCTGGAGTGGGCATGAAAGATACCCTACGGAACAACCCCAATAGAACACCTGGCCAATACAGCCCTATGTCTCGACAGGATCGCATACACCAAAGCCCTTATTCACCGAGACCCAGTGTTGTAGACAACACATATTCTAATAAGAAAAGCCCTGGTATGGGTAACTATAGCCCAATGATGAGGCCAGAGTGTCATTTGCCCAGCCCTGATCCTGGCGTGGCCTCCCGTTCGGTCATAACCGGAAGAACGCCGGACTTCTACGGCCGTACATTGTCCAAAACTCCTGAGGTCGTACAGAATACAACAGCGCCACCTGATGTAACCAATTGGGGAGTGGACCGATTTAGCCAGATTTGCAATACCACACAATCGGCGCTAGAGTCGCTAGTATGGGGTAACGAATCCTTTGGCAACGATTCATCGGTCTTACCTTCGCAAGCTGGTAGTCTACCGTCCATGCTGAACACGCCTCCGCCTCAAGCATGGCCGGGCCTCCCTCCCTTCGACAGCAACAGGCGGCAGAACCAAGAGCTGCGAGACCCGTGGACCCTGGGCCAGTATCGAGAAGAACCCCCCCACCAAGGGCACAATACGTTCGTAGAACAAAACATAAGCTTCGAGTCCCTGCGGCAACCGCATATTGGCCATTCGAATCACGTCACGAATACTTTACAAAACTACCTGGACGATTTCACATCGGAAACCTCTCGTGTCGAATGACGATCGTGTGCGCGAGCGTTGTTGCGTGCGTATTCAAACAGTGTGAGTGGTCATAACGGACAATGTTTAAATAATACAAGAGTTCTACGAGAACTAGGGTGATGTTCTTTTAAGAGTGAACAATTATAATAGAATTTTTTGTAAATAAGATAATATAGCTAATTTTAAGATAAAAAAGCTAGAAATGCATAATGATTATTTTGCAGTCGATATAGTCTATTAAATATGTCTAAGGAAGTAATATAAATTATAAAGAAATAGTAAATTTATCCATCGAGTTAGATATTGTTGGATTATACTCATGAGTTAAGTCTTTATTTGATTGCCAAAATGTGTTTTCAACTAGGCCAAAATGATTATTTATTTCAATTTGTTGAAATATAATTGGTTGTTACAAGACCCTTGTATTGTTAATCATATAATAGTCCAGGATTTCATAGCAGTTTTATAGAACTGAACATTCCTTTTCACATTGTCGTTCGAGATTTTCTCAGCCTCCCATATTTGTTCTCTATCTGTTATTTAAAATGCATTATAATGAAGCTTTAGATATTGTTGACATTGATTAATGAATTAATATATTGTTGGTTCAATAAGATAGGGCGTATAATAAGAACACATTGCGAACAGTATGTCTTTGCTCAGTTCAGCTCGTTTAGATTCAGTGACAATTAGACGGATATGTAGGTAGATTTATTTATAGGTATAACTTTCATTTCGTTGTTGAAATCAATAATAATTTCGCAGCCTACCCCACTATGATGTGCTTTATTTCTAAATAATTTATAAACAAATTAGATTTCATTTACATTAGCACCAAAATTATACTTTTTAATCGCCATATTTTAATTTGTTTTAGGGCTAAATCTACAAAACATCACATGCTTGGTATTTTATTTAAAACTTTTTAAAGCAGCTGGCTATTTTTATTTATTTGATATTTTTTATTTGCTTTTTATTGGCAGATGTTGCATGATTTTTTGATCTGCTGGTTTTACAATTGTGCACAAATTAATGTCATTTATGTAGTCCTATTTGTATAGTCTGACATTCTGTCATAGACCAAAATCTAGAATACAACAATTTAATTTCTAAGAACGAATCTCATTCTCCAACAGTAGGTATGCTGCACAAAAACCTGTTGATCTGTCAGAACAGTTGGAAGATGACTGTATTTTTTATGATCACATTACTCTTACGATCTTTGACAACACACATTTTCACTTAGGTGACATCATCGTCAAAAAACTGTATTCTGGATCTTACGTGTTGTTTACCTACTGTGTTGTGATTACCAGTTTGTGACTTTTATAATTACTTTTAACATTTTTTTTTTAAACATTTTTCTTTTAATGTCATAGAAACGCGTTATAATCATGCATATTCGATTAATATCTGGATAATTAACGCAAGTACAAAGTGCTTTGTATTAATTGTATTTATTTATATCACAAAGTTACATAATTCATGTTGTATTAACTTGAACCATGATATCACCAAATATTGTTTCCAATACCTGCATTAGCCTTAAAAATTGCCTAATGTTTAACTGAAGAGAATATTTTATAGTTTTATTAACTTATTACAAAATGAGAAATAATTATCTAACTATACATAGAATGTATAAATAAATTAGGCGATATTGTGTTAAATAATCGTGTACTATAGTATGTATAAAATAAAGTTGACTAATATCTGTAAGTTCTGTTATGTAGAGATTTTTGTTTGTAATATTGTTACACCTACTGGACGGTGGACTACTTGCAGGTGGTTCAATTTTTATAATCTAACCAATAAAATATCGACGTGGTTGTACATTTACATTTTAAATAGAATGTACTCTATTTATTAAACTCTTTTGTTGAAATGCTATATCCCTTCTATTTTATCTTATCTTTCCCCCCTTTGCATAACTAACGAATTGGAAAAGGACTTATTGGCAATATCACCACGACGTTCAAATATACCTCTACATAAAAGCTCCGCCTCCAAATGCTCTAGCGTTTTTAAGGGTCGCGTCTCGTTCAGTTCAGAACTGAACCCTTACTCAATTAAATACATTTGATAGTATGAGATAGAGACATCCTACACCTCGAGTTCCGTAGACACAATATAGTACACATTTTGCAATAAACAAAAAAAAGAAATAATATTTAAAAGTGGATGGTTTATGGATCCAATTGTTTGGATTTACTGTAATAGGTTATGAATAGGCACAGCTCAATAGTCAAATAAATAAAATAGGGGTATGTAGTTTATTAAAGTCTTGTTGCACTTTTATCACAACAATTGGTGCTGAAACCCATGGAAAATTATAATAGAACATCTACCAATTAGATAAATAGCTTTAAAGAAAAATACATAATTATAAAACCTAGGTTTAATGTTCACCAGGTAGACGACGACCTGCGGATGAAGGTAAGCAATCAGTCCAAGCTGAGAAGATTTTACGACCCTTAAAAGTAAATCATATTTTTGTTGTGGTTTCATTTTAGAACCCACTCGAGTATAACTATTTGCAGAATTCGGTTAGTCTTTCTTACTTTCATGCCCATAACTTTTAAACGGCTAAACCGATTTGAATCAAGCAAAGCTACGATATGCAACACGTTCGATACAATTTTATACAAACTTACAAACAAAAAAAAACTAAATCACAATTAATCTTTATCAAACGAGTTGGGTGGTTAAAAAGTATTATTAAGATATTCAGACGAAAATATTGTATAATATGGGTCTATAATAATATGTATATGTAGATGATAAATATGGTTGAAGATTTGGTTTGCTTGAGCGCAGTAATCTCAGGGACTATTGGACCGATTATAATAATTATTTCACCATTGTATCGCGCTACTTTATTGATAAAAAATAGTGAACGTATACTGTCTGGTATCGGGAACCGATGTCTGGGTATTTTCTCTCTCTGGAATCAGTGGTACTTGGTGGAATTTTTACTGTGGCAACGATCTGAAATCCAGGATACAACATACAAGTTTTAAAACCGTAGTAGATAAAAATAGGCATTTTTAATTAGGGTTCGGGATACATAATAGATAGTCTAATTGGAATGCATGATTAAATACTTTATTTGATTAATTTTAGTATATGTATATAACAAGCATAAAATATTAATAATAATCCAATAACATTTATGCAACAACAATAAAACAGTTAAATACTATATTTTTGTGTACATAACATGATTAACATTAACAACAGTAAGGGCTTGTTTCACCATGTCTGAGTAAAGTTATACAATGGTTAAATTGGGGAAGACCCCATCTACATCCGCAGACTTGCTTAAACAGTGTGTTTCAGGATGGCGTGTCTCATGTCTGAATTAGTCACAGGTTATGCACCAAATAACTACCTAAACTGTACCTATATGAAAAAAACTGTACCTCAAGCAACACCATCCGCCTTACTCCCCTCACCCGTCCACCCACACAAGTCCGGACCCTGGAGTGGGCATGAAAGATACCCTACGGAACAACCCCAATAGAACACCTGGCCAATACAGCCCTATGTCTCGACAGGATCGCATACACCAAAGCCCTTATTCACCGAGACCCAGTGTTGTAGACAACACATATTCTAATAAGAAAAGCCCTGGTATGGGTAACTATAGCCCAATGATGAGGCCAGAGTGTCATTTGCCCAGCCCTGATCCTGGCGTGGCCTCCCGTTCGGTCATAACCGGAAGAACGCCGGACTTCTACGGCCGTACATTGTCCAAAACTCCTGAGGTCGTACAGAATACAACAGCGCCACCTGATGTAACCAATTGGGGAGTGGACCGATTTAGCCAGATTTGCAATACCACACAATCGGCGCTAGAGTCGCTAGTATGGGGTAACGAATCCTTTGGCAACGATTCATCGGTCTTACCTACGCAAGCTGGTAGTCTACCGTCCATGCTGAACACGCCTCCGCCTCAAGCATGGCCGGGCCTCCCTCCCTTCGACAGCAACAGGCGGCAGAACCAAGAGCTGCGAGACCCGTGGACCCTGGGCCAGTATCGAGAAGAACCCCCCCACCAAGGGCACAATACGTTCGTAGAACAAAACATAAGCTTCGAGTCCCTGCGGCAACCGCATATTGGCCATTCGAATCACGTCACGAATACTTTACAAAACTACCTGGACGATTTCACATCGGAAACCTCTCGTGTCGAATGACGATCGTGTGCGCGAGCGTTGTTGCGTGCGTATTCAAACAGTGTGAGTGGTCATAACGGACAATGTTTAAATAATACAAGAGTTCTACGAGAACTAGGGTGATGTTCTTTTAAGAGTGAACAATTATAATAGAATTTTTTGTAAATAAGATAATATAGCTAATTTTAAGATAAAAAAGCTAGAAATGCATAATGATTATTTTGCAGTCGATATAGTCTATTAAATATGTCTAAGGAAGTAATATAAATTATAAAGAAATAGTAAATTTATCCATCGAGTTAGATATTGTTGGATTATACTCATGAGTTAAGTCTTTATTTGATTGCCAAAATGTGTTTTCAACTAGGCCAAAATGATTATTTATTTCAATTTGTTGAAATATAATTGGTTGTTACAAGACCCTTGTATTGTTAATCATATAATAGTCCAGGATTTCATAGCAGTTTTATAGAACTGAACATTCCTTTTCACATTGTCGTTCGAGATTTTCTCAGCCTCCCATATTTGTTCTCTATCTGTTATTTAAAATGCATTATAATGAAGCTTTAGATATTGTTGACATTGATTAATGAATTAATATATTGTTGGTTCAATAAGATAGGGCGTATAATAAGAACACATTGCGAACAGTATGTCTTTGCTCAGTTCAGCTCGTTTAGATTCAGTGACAATTAGACGGATATGTAGGTAGATTTATTTATAGGTATAACTTTCATTTCGTTGTTGAAATCAATAATAATTTCGCAGCCTACCCCACTATGATGTGCTTTATTTCTAAATAATTTATAAACAAATTAGATTTCATTTACATTAGCACCAAAATTATACTTTTTAATCGCCATATTTTAATTTGTTTTAGGGCTAAATCTACAAAACATCACATGCTTGGTATTTTATTTAAAACTTTTTAAAGCAGCTGGCTATTTTTATTTATTTGATATTTTTTATTTGCTTTTTATTGGCAGATGTTGCATGATTTTTTGATCTGCTGGTTTTACAATTGTGCACAAATTAATGTCATTTATGTAGTCCTATTTGTATAGTCTGACATTCTGTCATAGACCAAAATCTAGAATACAACAATTTAATTTCTAAGAACGAATCTCATTCTCCAACAGTAGGTATGCTGCACAAAAACCTGTTGATCTGTCAGAACAGTTGGAAGATGACTGTATTTTTTATGATCACATTACTCTTACGATCTTTGACAACACACATTTTCACTTAGGTGACATCATCGTCAAAAAACTGTATTCTGGATCTTACGTGTTGTTTACCTACTGTGTTGTGATTACCAGTTTGTGACTTTTATAATTACTTTTAACATTTTTTTTTTAAACATTTTTCCTTTTAATGTCATAGAAACGCGTTATAATCATGCATATTCGATTAATATCTGGATAATTAACGCAAGTACAAAGTGCTTTGTATTAATTGTATTTATTTATATCACAAAGTTACATAATTCATGTTGTATTAACTTGAACCATGATATCACCAAATATTGTTTCCAATACCTGCATTAGCCTTAAAAATTGCCTAATGTTTAACTGAAGAGAATATTTTATAGTTTTATTAACTTATTACAAAATGAGAAATAATTATCTAACTATACATAGAATGTATAAATAAATTAGGCGATATTGTGTTAAATAATCGTGTACTATAGTATGTATAAAATAAAGTTGACTAATATCTGTAAGTTCTGTTATGTAGAGATTTTTGTTTGTAATATTGTTACACCTACTGGACGGTGGACTACTTGCAGGTGGTTCAATTTTTATAATCTAACCAATAAAATATCGATGTGGTTGTACATTTACATTTTAAATAGAATGTACTCTATTTATTAAACTCTTTTGTTGAAATGCTATATCCCTTCTATTTTATCTTATCTTTCCCCCCTTTGCATAACTAACGAATTGGAAAAGGACTTATTGGCAATATCACCACGACGTTCAAATATACCTCTACATAAAAGCTCCGCCTCCAAATGCTCTAGCGTTTTTAAGGGTCGCGTCTCGTTCAGTTCAGAACTGAACCCTTACTCAATTAAATACATTTGATAGTATGAGATAGAGACATCCTACACCTCGAGTTCCGTAGACACAATATAGTACACATTTTGCAATAAACAAAAAAAAGAAATAATATTTAAAAGTGGATGGTTTATGGATCCAATTGTTTGGATTTACTGTAATAGGTTATGAATAGGCACAGCTCAATAGTCAAATAAATAAAATAGGGGTATGTAGTTTATTAAAGTCTTGTTGCACTTTTATCACAACAATTGGTGCTGAAACCCATGGAAAATTATAATAGAACATCTACCAATTAGATAAATAGCTTTAAAGAAAAATACATAATTATAAAACCTAGGTTTAATGTTCACCAGGTAGACGACGACCTGCGGATGAAGGTAAGCAATCAGTCCAAGCTGAGAAGATTTTACGACCCTTAAAAGTAAATCATATTTTTGTTGTGGTTTCATTTTAGAACCCACTCGAGTATAACTATTTGCAGAATTCGGTTAGTCTTTCTTACTTTCATGCCCATAACTTTTAAACGGCTAAACCGATTTGAATCAAGCAAAGCTACGATATGCAACACGTTCGATACAATTTTATACAAACTTACAAACAAAAAAAAACTAAATCACAATTAATCTTTATCAAACGAGTTGGGTGGTTAAAAAGTATTATTAAGATATTCAGACGAAAATATTGTATAATATGGGTCTATAATAATATGTATATGTAGATGATAAATATGGTTGAAGATTTGGTTTGCTTGAGCGCAGTAATCTCAGGGACTATTGGACCGATTATAATAATTATTTCACCATTGTATCGCGCTACTTTATTGATAAAAAATAGTGAACGTATACTGTCTGGTATCGGGAACCGATGTCTGGGTATTTTCTCTCTCTGGAATCAGTGGTACTTGGTGGAATTTTTACTGTGGCAACGATCTGAAATCCAGGATACAACATACAAGTTTTAAAACCGTAGTAGATAAAAATAGGCATTTTTAATTAGGGTTCGGGATACATAATAGATAGTCTAATTGGAATGCATGATTAAATACTTTATTTGATTAATTTTAGTATATGTATATAACAAGCATAAAATATTAATAATAATCCAATAACATTTATGCAACAACAATAAAACAGTTAAATACTATATTTTTGTGTACATAACATGATTAACATTAACAACAGTAAGGGCTTGTTTCACCATGTCTGAGTAAAGTTATACAATGGTTAAATTGGGGAAGACCCCATCTACATCCGCAGACTTGCTTAAACAGTGTGTTTCAGGATGGCGTGTCTCATGTCTGAATTAGTCACAGGTTATGCACCAAATAACTACCTAAACTGTACCTATATGAAAAAAACTGTACCTCAAGCAATTAGATATAAAATAAATTGTGATATGGACACGCCATTCTGACGTCAGGTTGGCGCGCATAATCGTGATCTCCCCAACGTGTATCAATCTAATTGCTTTAGGTACAGTTTTTTTTCATATAGGTACAGTTATTTGGTGCATAACCTGTGACTATTCAGACATGAGACACGCCATCCTGACACACACCTCATCTAGTTACAACACTGAAGGTCCTACTTGCTACATCAGGGAGTTGGGCTTGGTTAGGCAGGGGGATAATGCACAAACACTCCTAGGCGAGATATCAGTGCAGATCTCAGTTACCCCACTAAGAATTAGATTTAGAATGGTTCAATTAAAGGGCTATTTCGCGCAGTCACATGTAACAAAGCCAGATAGCTCTTGACATAACTAACCATCGACACATTATTGACCTAATAACCATTGTTTACTTGGATTTTGTGAAATGAGCCCTAAATTATTATTTAAACTTTATTTCTCACTTTGCTGTCATGTTCTAACAAATTGGAAGGCAACTTTTTATTTCAAGGAAGAACTATATAATCACCCATAAATATAAACTAAATCATGATATGTGGAGTTACAATTTACAACATAAAACTTTCTGCTCTGTCTTTCTAGTAGGTACTTAATCGCATACTTATGGGAAGTACAAAAGCTATACTTGTAGTGCGGTTTATTCAACCTGCCAAAAGTTCACGACATCGAAGGCCTAATAATTTTAAATATGCGTGCACATCACTAGAGCTATATAACTGTTCGTTTGTGTGAATGCATCCATAGTAACTGTTCAAGTCTCTTTGTTATATGCTATCGTAATCTTCGTAGTCGAATTCTGCAGTGGACGGAGCCAAGAGGTCTTTTTGGGGATTCGAAGTTTTCTCTTTAGATTTCTTGTGCTTTTTCTTCTCTTTACGATCCGATTTATCGTAATCCCCTTGGTCTTTGTCTTTGGACTTCTTTTTCGATTTTTTCTTTTCAGTCTGTAAAGCACACGGTAACATTAAAAATAAAGTCAAGAAGTAATGTGGAGAAGTGCTACTTAATGGGTAGAATTTTTAACACTAGTTAAAAATAGTGTTCATAACATCATGTGATGAGATAAAAATAGTATGTATGTGTTAAATAGAACAGTAAATAAGACATTTGTACCTTTTCTGGTTCCTTTGGAATAACTGGGTCTTCCCCACCTGCAAACATAAGCTGCATTATAACTTCCGTCTTCTTGGAAGACATCAGTTTTTATCCGGGGACATGCTCCGCTTAGTTTGAAAGTTTAGATGAAGTTTTATGACATACCATAAGAAAGAACCATTATAATATTCCTACATTTATGACCATATTATGTCAGGTACCTACCACCTAATACTACCATGTAAAACTTTTCAACATACCTTCTGGCGACCGTCTCGCACTCGAATCCCCAGCCCAAATTGGGTAATCACCATCCATCGACAGATCCATATTACGAATACGCCTCACAAATATGGGCCCTTCAGAGCTTCCTTCATCTTCGAAATTCATATTGGAAGTTCTGTTTGTGATCATATCAAACTCCGGTGTTTGTCTAGGGTTGTGTTCCTCCGACCTGTTCAATTCTTGTGTGGCTGTGGATGTTGATGGCTCGTCTATGTCAAAATCGTCTTGATCTACTGTTACTCTGGGGTTCGCGTTGTCCTCATCACTGAAATATCACCAAAATGTTTATTTTCATTTTTAAATCAAATAATTTTAATAAAAGGATATACTCATTCTACATCGTACATATTCATCCATACTATCGCAAGAGTGTCTTTCAAATTCTATAACAATTTGTCTTCAAAACATCTTGCTGATTTATGACGTTCAATATGGTACCATTTACTAACTTGTCATAAAGATCAGGCCATTCTTGAGTTAGTCTAAGTCAGATTTGAATTCGGGTTTCATGATCAATTTGACTCTTATTTTTAGGACTTTACAAATATAAGAAGGGCATTGAAGAAAACAAATAAAACAAACCTATCGCTTTCATAAACCATATCCTGGTTCGGCAAAGATGTGAGATCATCAAGGAAGCTGCTGTCTAGCGTCCCCGCGTAAAACTCGTCGAGTCCTCCCGACGATACCGATATATTCACAGACGGAGTACTTGGAACACTGAAAATGTTAAACACCCTTGGTATTTCAGTTTTTCTTCCCCATAAAACCTACCACCCCTAAAAAAATTTAAACGGCTCAATCACTTAATTCAAATCGACACGTCAAACTTTAAAACCTCCCTTTTTGCAATATATCCAACTATACAGCTTATCGTGACAGGGCTAGATGTCGATGAGTGGATTGATCTAAAGTTATATGTATGTAATGTCCAGAAATTTTGATTTTAAAGAACTGTTAAATTGTTTCCAACTTTTATCTCACGTTTAATTACGTCGTGTCGATACTCGATCAGCCCATTTTGCACTTATCTAAAACACGATTTAACATGTAATTTCTTAAAAGTTGACTTAGCATTTTTAAGTAGTAAATTCAACCGATTACTTCATTATGAAACAAGCAACGTAAAAATAGCCATAGCCTGATAATACACGTATAGGTAAAACTTATCTCTTTACCACAAGGTTTAATGTTACGATTTCATTCCAGCATGCCAAACCACAATACTTCCTAATGAATCGGAAACCCTATTTGCAAACAGTATTACACCGCAATATGCATTTTACCCTCATATATTTGCCTATTAGCATTGTCGAAAATGTCTGGCAATAAAAAAAGCATGTCAGGTAGACTCATTTAAAAACAAAAAATCAAAATTACGCCTCTTAAAATGTTTTTAAAATCCAGGATTATCTCTGCGGATGCGCACTAATGAATGCAACCGCTACCGCCAGCCAGAAAGCCCAGACTCCAACCCAAAGAGCAAGAAGGATGACATAATTATCACAAATCAGCTGACCTAAAATTCTTATCAATAGCAAAACTTAAATTTAGGAAACAAATTCATTACTATCGACAGTTATTAGATTTATTTGCAAGAGAGATAGCAAAGAGTTTAGAATATCGAAATTATCTTGTTAAAGTAACTCGTCTTGTTCCACAAATACACATTGGTTTCCTATAGAACTTATCACCTTTGTTTCGGTTACATTTGAATATTAGGTACCTTTCGTGAGGAGGCAACCGCGGAGGTGTCATTTCCATGCTAACTTTGTGTTTTGGATGTAATAGTTCCTGGCTCACAAATTGGTTCTGTTTCGGAATTGCTTCTTTCGGAACTGGAAGAGATTGCGCGACCTGTAAATATTAATTAATAAATCAAAAAATATACTGGTTAGTAAATATTAATTAGCATAAATTTATTACAGTTCTAAATAATTTTGTTGTTGGGGTTGGTTGTGTGGTTGTGATAAAGTGGAAATAGTTAACTCTAGCTTATACCACTATACGGCATCTCAATGATTATGTTATATTGAATGACTGAGCGATAAGGCCGCCCTTTGTACTCCAATACAATATTGTCTTGTTATTGTTTGCATTTTATTTGTGGTGTACAATAAAGAGTTATCTATCTATCTATCTTGTCTGTGTCTTCTGCTATCTTTGTATCTGTGTATATATTATAGACATTTAGAATTGAAGAAAATCAAGTATACAATAATTATGTTACCTATGATGAATAAAAAAACTATGGACTACACCTTCTCGCGAGTATTTCTAGAAGAACTGTGTGAGATCAAGTAACAATAATGAGTCTACTTGGGGCTTAATGGATACCCTCATTTGTGGCCTGGGAGACTAAAAAACGATAATTAAGGATAGGTACATGCACCATAATCGCTTAACAACTCTGATTATAGAGTAGTTTTCTCAGCATTATCATGAAGCGTGTCTCAACGAAATACGATGGTCCCGCAGTGAACGTTTTTAATATATTCACGCTTAAAACACTCACTTATGGTGACGCAGAATACCAGTCATCGGCAGAACTAAGCTACTCGAATATTTTGCTGAGCGTTTACCTTTTTTGTAACCTAAATTTTATTGTACTATTCTTAGTTTTAAGTTTAACTAAGTGGCGCAAAATATAATGTTATTATTATTATAAAAAAAACTCTGCATACCAAGGGATTAACACTAGCGTTAGGTGGGATAATCGGCTTGCCAGCTCCAAGGACGATACTCGGCGAACGATCATTAGTTATCTTGGGTTCTTGAGCGTTTTGCCTTCTCTTGTTTGCGAGGCGGTCAACAAAGAGATCGTAATGAGATTCCTCGGATTTCTAAAAATATATAACATTATGAAATCATGGAATATTTTTATTTACACCTCGATCTTAAAGCTAAACTATTTTATTTAAATATAGCTAGCATTTAATTTGTCCACACTTTGGACATTTATAATTGTTACAAAGAGACAAGATTCATATTAAAATATTTGTTCCAAGCATAAGCTTAAAGGCTTGACTTCTAGATGGATAGTTCTAGATGGTAGACAACTCACCTGAAACACATTCAATTCCTGTTCTACTTCCTCCATGTCTTTCTGATTTCTCTGCAGTTGCTCAAGCAAACTAGTTTTTTGAAGTCGTAAGAATGGTATACTTAGAAATTTGTGCAATAGTCGCAAGCCAAACCCATTTCTCATTGAACTTTCAGCATACCTAACCGGTGCAGTCCTAGAGAAATAACATTTCAAAAATTAAAGGTATATGCCCTAGGTATAAAAACTATCTCTTCTTCGAGCACAAAAACAGGGGACTGAATAGGGTAATAACTAAAAAAAAATTACTGCATTATTTACAAAACACACACACACAATTTTTCTATTTTTTAAACGAAAAATCAAATTGGAGGGCAAAACATAATTTACCAAAATTTTTGAATGGGCTAGCAGAAGGACTAAACAGAATAACAATTTTTTATGTAATCATAGTGCTTAATATGGCAGTGTACATGACAAATTTTACAGTCAATTTCAAACATTTAACTCCACAAGCCCATGGTGGTGGGTCAGGTCCTTGACAGGATAATAATTGAATTAGGACCTTATTATACAATCTCTATAATACCTGTTAATCTTGGCCTGATGCAGAGCACTTTCAATATGATGGGACTGCACTTGTCTATGATGCTGCATATCACAATGATTTCCTAATATTACCACAGGCAAATCGGCCGGCACTTGAGATAGCTCCTTTACTACATAATCAAATGTCCTGAAAATTACAGAAAATGTTTTTTTTTTATGTTGGATAAGCCTTCATTTGACCACAATCTCATCTGATGTAAACTGACGATGTGGTCTAAGATGGGGCATGAAGACCTAGAAGGTAGATGGCTTCTCAGGACCACATTACGAAACACGAAAAAATCGCTTCACGCACTGGTCCAGCCCTGAGGGTGGTGACAAGCCGCGGCCGAAGTCTACCACCAGACTGTTCTACTTTTTTCTTTTTTTTTGGGTGTGATAGACTGAATAAGAGGTTATAAGCAAACATTTTTTCATGTTTTTGGAGGATAACATTGCATAATTAGAATGGATGTAGGCGACGCGTAGTGTTTCATAGTTTTAAGTTTTAATTTGATTTTTATTTCTTTAGTTTATGTTAAGAAACAAACCTTATTTTTTATCTGTAATTTAAAAACATAGGTAAATAAAGATATATACTGTGGCGCGCGGGGCGACGATCGGTGAGGTACGCGGGAGGGGAAGTCAGTGTGGCTATGGGTCTATATCTTTGTTTAAACATTTGTTTATGTCAATAAAGAAATTTTTACTTTTTACTTTTTTTACTTTTAGTGTGCATGAAGACGGCTCGCGCGAACGTTTCGTTTTCTCGCTCGCTATTGCTTTTTGGTACAAAACCTATGTTTTATTGGTACAACACCTACAATGGAGATTATTAAAATTTGTAAATTTGTTCAGCTCTCTTGTGTTGAAAAATAACAAACATAAGATAATAAATATATATCATCTTACTAAGGGTTTGTTTTGGGTAAAGACCCAAAACTATGTAAATCAAGCTAATTGGAGTAAGCCCCTTTATGGTTAATTCACAACACATAATTTTGAGAGGAACAACAGTATTAAGTCAACCCATAAACAGATAAAATATAAGTTTAACTGCCTCAGTGACGCAGTGGGCGAAGATCCGCGTGTGGCGCAAGAGGTAGCGGGTTCGATTCCCGCCAAGGGGTCAAGTGTTTGTATGTTCCGCAAGCACTTTCTAAGGAGTAAGTTTGGGTGTTTAATATGCTTAACGAAAATATCTGATAAGTATGTCTATTATATTATGTATATAAGATGTCTAGTAACTATAACACAAGCTTAGAGCTTAGGCTAGATATTGTTGTGTAGATTGTCCAAAAATATTAAAACTTTATTACTTAACTAGCTGTGCCTTGCGGTGCTACCCGCGTTATAATGGATTAAGTACTCTTAACCAACAACATATTTTTTTTAATAAAGATTAATATTATTATGTTGATACAACTTAAACACATTATTTCGACCAAATTAGGTACCATAAAAACGGTTTTTGTGAGTTAATCTTAAAAGATAGACATATACTATCGCGGACTGTTTTTTAGATCATTAAAAGAGCTATTATTCTTTAATACATATTTTTTGTGTATCTTGAACCGTTTTCACGGCGCACGCAACGGAAGGCTTCAAAGATGAACAATTCCTCCCGTTTTTTACACATTTACCACTATATCTTTACTCCTATTGGTCGTAGTGTGATGTTATATAGCCTATAGCCTTCCTCAATAACTGGACTATCCAACACAAAAAGAATTATTCAATTCGAACCAGTAGTTTCGGAGATTAGCGCGTTCAAACAAACAAACAAACAAACAAACTCTTCAGCTTTATATATTAGTATAGATTGAAAAAAAAGTAAAATTACTCACCATGGCTTGGTGATGTCAAGCATCAGTATAACTCCTGTAGCATTTTTATAAACATCCAAGAATGTGGCATCCAACACAGGTGTATCCAAGGCTTCGTCTGCTGGATTATTGGGTGCTTGGTTTTCTAATTTCAGCCCCAAAGGTGGCTTCTTTTTTGTTTTACCTTTATCCACAACTTCCCACACCTCTACCTAAGAAAAAAAATGTTCACTGAGTGTCTTCAAGAAATAAGTCAATAGGTACCTTCTAGATCTATGTGATCCATCTTCATCCACATTAACACTTACCAACTGGTGAGATTGTGACAAACATAGATCTACCATAAAAAAAATTGTCTTGTTGCTCATAATGGTACAAAATTGATTAGGTACAACTTTATAAAACTTAAGTATTTAGTTGTTAGTGAAATAACAAAGAAATTAATTAATTTTCATTCAGTTTTCGCTAATAGACAAAGTGCGGTCCTGCATATCTGATAGCATGTAAAGCCAGGATGTTCGCTATTTATGATTAAGATAAACCCATCATCAACTAACAGAAACTTGTTATACCATATTAAACCTTCCACCAGCACACTCTATTTATTCCATGGGATAATTGGATGGGGCTGTAAAGTGCAAATATGCAATAAATATTATATAATGCTATTGCACCCATAATCAAGAGAAAAAGATAGCAATGCTATGAGACAGTTATAACATACCTACCAGTGAAGTTTCCACTTACTTTTACAATATAATCAGTATTCTTATAAGTCCAGTGGATGGGTGCCACTTGGATTTGTTCAGTTGGGACATAGTCTTCGATGAACGGGCCACCTTGAAGCCTCTGCAGTAAGCAAGATTTGCCAACATTACGGTCGCCTTTTATCAAAATTTTCACTGAAATTGAAAATCCACCATGAAATGCAAATACAACTTAAAATTTATATTTATTGATCGCAATATTATCCCACAGGTAAGCAGTAAAAAACTGTAGTACCTACTGTTGTAATGAACGCCTTTGGAGAATTTCTTCTGTAAAGATGAAGACATAGGCATTGGGGCTGGACATCGGTCATCTCCACTCCGAGTTAATTTTTTCAGTGCAGAAAACATGTTGCTGGATAGGGGATATGAAATCAAAATTTTTTTATAGCAGTTAAAGAAAAAAACAAGTTATTTGACCTATTCTATAGGTAGGTACCGATTTAGTTTGTTTTGAAAATAAAAATATAAGGCGGCGATATGGCAACCAACACATTAAACTTGAAAGTCTTGAAACTTCTAGTGAGGGGAAGATCCACACCACATTCACAGCATAACATTTATTGCCGTTAGCATTCTGTAGTGTAGAGTGTTACTTTAGTTTATTTTTAACCCCCGACCAAAAAAGAGGATGTTATAAGTTTGACGTGTATGTCTGTCGGTCTGTCTGGGACATCATAGCTCCCGAACGGATGGAGCGATTTTATTTTTTTGGAGTTTACTCCTTAAGAAACGATTTGAGTTATAATTATAAGGCCCGATACAGAAATTTAATGAGGAGTAAAATCAAAAAGTGTAACATGAAAAGTTGAGGCGTTACGTAGAAAGAGACAAACATCTGTAGGATTGAACGTGTAAAAGAATGAGATGGAATACATTACACAGCGTATCTCATTCTCGGGGTCTCCTCTTTGCGCGATACTTCGTAGTCTCAACTACGAAGTATCGCGCAAAGAGGTATTGCTGTATTTTATTTATATTATTTTGTAACATTCTTTAAGTAATACGCTTTATTGAAGTAATATAAATAATCCGAATAATTACAGATATAATGTTTGTTTCTCTTATCATTTTAGCAGATGCGTTCATTTACCCTTTTTTTCTATTCGATATATATCATAATTTATAGTTCGTAAGGAGTAAACTCCAATCGTGCGTCGTAGCTGACACACACACACTTTTTTTGTATGACAGGTGAGTTTGGCTCGAGTGTTCTTAGATACGTTTCATGAAAATCGGTTGTGCCGTTTAAAAGTTATGGGGGTGAGACTGGGGAAGGAAAACCGAAAAACTGCAAATATGCTCGAGTGGGGTATCAAATCAAAGCGCATCGCGTGCACATTACAAAATATTATGGTGTTTAACTTTTAAGGAAATTAAAACAATGAAATCGGGGGTTTTTCTAAAAATTTTAGATTTAGATTTATGTTCGAGGTAAGAAAGGAACTTCATACAAATATGCAAGCGTATTAATTTAATAGTTGAGAGCATCTAAAAAGAATATAATATAACACCTGTTAATACATTATGTAAGTAACCTATTTTCATTACTTATTTAATATTTGCTTTTGCTATTGCACCATCTAATATTTCCACCTGCACCTGACTGTCTGTTTGAACTTATTGTCTATAAACTTAGACAGGTTGAATCCAACTTACGATTTAATTATGCTGGCTAATTGCAGACCTATATCAATTATGTCAAATGTTTTTTTGTCTTGTATCACAATCTGACTTGTAAAATTTCTAAGGAATCTTTTATGCACCCGTTGTGGGATGTTTATAAAATAAATGAAATTATGATGGATGGATATCGATATATCAATTATTAATCAACATACAAATGAACGTCATCCCATCCCTAAAAATACTCAATTACCTACCAATACTTTGACAGATTTGACAGCATCAAATATTTGTAACGAATGACATCGACTTGAATTGAATGACACTGGCAAGTCGTAATAACCCAAACCTGCGCCAAAACGTTAGACGCACAAAGAAGACGTTTAATAATTACCTACTAATTTTTCAGTAATGATTATTCAAAGCGAGCAATTAAGAAGTAGAAATGATCTCTGTTTTTATGTTAGTATCTCTACACTACTGTGCTTATGAAGCTCTGACGTGGACGCTGGTAAACTGCGACAAACCAAACGCAGTAGCCATTAATAAGGAACTGAACTGAGGACGCAAAATAGCGTTCAACTGAGAGTAACATCTTAATACACTTTATAATTTTATTGGAGTTTACTCCTTAGGAAACGATTTGAGTTATAAGGCCCGGTACGGAAATTTTATGAGGAAAAATAAAATCAAGTGTAACATGAAAAGTTGAGGCGTTACGTAGAAAGAGACAAACATCTGTAGGATTGAACGTGTAAAAGAATGAGATGGAATACATTACACAGCGTATCTCATTCTCGGGGTCTCCTCTTTGCGCGATACTTCGTAGTTTCACTGTTTTTTATTTATATTATTTTGTAACATACTTTATGTAATACGCTTTATTGAAGTAGGTAATATAAATAATCCTAATAATTACAGATATATGTTTGTTTCTCTTATCATTTTAGCAGATGCGTTCATTTACCCTTTTTTTCTATTCGATATATATCATAATTATCGTTCGTAAGGAGTAAACTCCAATCGTATGTCGTAGCTGACACACACACACACTTTTTTTAACTCGACACTGGCAAATTGTCGCTTCAAGCTCAAAGTCCAATTACAAGAAACTGAACTGAACTAAACGCACAAACAAATTATATTTTAACGATTAAAAGAATTTATGCCGTTGAATAGCAGAGTGTATATTCACGACGTTTTAAGAGATGATGATTATGGCCTCTTTTTCTTTATAATCGCTTAGGCCACTACAAAAGAGAATATAATCACTACGTCTAGATATTACCTTCACATTCACAAGCTCAGAACATGGAACATTTTTCCTTAGCGCGCTGATGGACCCGCTAGTATGCTGATTGATTCTGCTTTGTTACTACATTTTTTTATACATTGCTTAGTGGCGTAGTGTCACTAACTTTACCCATAAGGGGTAAAACAGAATTTGTAATTTGGTATGAAAATACTATATATTTTTACACGTTATAAATTAGCTTCACTTGTATGTTAATGTAACCGACTTCTTTGGGCGCGATTTTGACCCACTTTATACGGCCAGATTTCGTTCAAACTTTGTTGATTTATCGAGGACCGATGACAAAACACTAATTAAAAAAAATAGTTTAATAAAGTCGAAAACACGGTTTTTATATAAACCGAACTAAAAAATAGAAAATAAATAATAGTTAAACAAAAACTAAAAAACACGCTTTTTACGGAAACCGAACTAAAAAACAGAAAATAATTAAAAAAAGAGCGGGGTGCTTTTAAGAAATTAGCATAATGATAATCACTCTACTCACATCTGTCAATAAATAAAATAGTTATAACTACCTATCTATTGACACCATGCACCCCACGCTTATTTTAAAATTTATTTTCTATTTTTTAGTTCGGTTTCTATAAAAAGCGTGTTTTTTAGTTTTTTTTAACTATTATATTCAAATTTATGACTAGAAATCGAAAATGTAAACTTAATAGTGTGACAGACATAGACCTATCTTTTTCTATACATGTAGGTACCTACTCTAACAAACTCCACGCGTCCGAACTCGCGGGCGCCCTCTACTTATTAAAATAGATACAGGAGCCGAATCGCAAACGCAGCGTAGGTCATCTGCCTACTAGGCGGACGGATTACTTGGTGAGAGGCGGATTAGCGGTGGATGCAAGCCGATTCCAACCGCTGAAATTCGTTGACGGAGACCTATGTTGAGCAGTGAACGTCCTACGTATGTCGTAGGACGTTCACTGAATGGTGCACCAAATTATAATTTTAAGAATATGTTGAATGAACATAATCCGCTTAATATTACTGTTGGGCGGGACTAGCTAAGTAATCTCTCTAAGCAACAGTAAACCAAATTGAAACAAAGGGTATCAACAGAAAGAAATGTTCTTTATTCGTGATTAGTAAGTAAATGGTAGTTATGATAGGTAGGATACGCTATTATGGAATAGTCACATGCAACAACGCAACTTAAACGCTCGTAATATTTATTAGATTTTGACTTTCTAAAAGCGAACAAATATGAGAGGTGGCATTGTACTTGCAATAGCATCTCAAGTAATATGCAGTGTAATTTATTTGGCTGTCTTTTTGTCAATAGAAGGCTGAACTTTGAAAATTGAACTTGCCCAAATAAAATAATAACTTACTGTTATACAGTCTAATTTACTAGTAGACAAACTAACATAATCTATGTCCCTAACTAAATTCATATGAACACATTTTTTTCTTAAAATATTCTATGTGCTATATAAGTATATTAATTACACACCATTATAAAATCTATAATATGTAGGTAGATATTAATAGTCCGGAAAAAAATCTGGTTCTATAGAAGTGCATAAATGTGTATTGATTTTTAAATGGAATTTTTAGAGTTGAATTTCCAACTCTGTTCTGCTTGAAATGATCTCTGCTAAAACTACAAATTAAAGGTGCAATCTGTGGCACAGGTAAACTGCGAGTGTATTAGACAAAAATTACATGAAATTAATGCAGCATTGAAATGGCAACATTATTTATACTAAAACATAATCATTAGTGATAGATATTTTTCTGCATGACAATTACGTAACGAACATCAATTATACCCAGGTATAATAATGTAGTCCCAGCCAAATATTACTAAGCGCAAAGCACACAGTGCAATTAAAATCTAATTTTGAAACACAATGCACCTCATTTTTATGAAACATAATTTCTACCTAGTACATTTTAATGGTGTCCATTGTACAAAATTATATGAAAATGGTGACATACACATTCATAAAAGAAGCAAATAATTTGGAGAAGATAATATGATTTAAATTATAGGCCTACCCTCAAAATATCAAATCTACAATAAGATTCTGATTTAAATAATTCTTATCATAATATTACACCTAAAATTACACTCTTATGATTATTTTTTGAAAACAATATCGAAAACTATAGCCCACTTTATCAATAAGTCATCAAAGCTAAATTAAAAAATATGTAGAAAAAAAAAAACAATAAATCTAGGTTTTAAGCATTACAAAAACTAATATAGGTTAAAACCATTTAAAAATAAACTAATGATATAAGTTTTATAACAATTTGTAAATAGCAACAACTCAATATAAAAGCCTCAGAGCCTGAGAAACAGAAGTGCTATTTTAAAATAACACAAATAAAATAGAAAAATGTATTTAAAATGGATATCTATGATAAAATTTAAGAGTACAATAACCACTATATTAGAAAATAAAGGCTCTAAACAATTTTTAATAATAGCCTCTTAACTTATTTTATTTTATACCAATAACATAAACCAGAAACATTTCCAATTACTTGTCAATCTCATAAAACAAAAATAATTGGAAGTGATTCTATAACACAATACAAACATTTTGCAGATACAGATTTAAACATTACACTAACACATAATAATAGTAAAAACTATCATATAGATTGCAGCAGAGGTTTCAGTGTATAACACTTCAAGAATATTTTTGGGTATAGTCATTTTTTGTAACCATAACATCATCTAGGCTTTGCCAATGGTTCATTGCACAATTTGAAGCTGATATTTATAGGATAACTCTCTTATCCTATTAATCATATACATGACCCAATTTTGTTTTAAATTCTGTATAAAAGCTGTCTTAACTAGATAAGACATTAAAATACATATTAAAATATGTATACTGCTGCTATAATTTGTCTTTGGAGCATATACATAAAGTATTTAATGAGGGCACTGGAAAAATAGTGTGCTCATCATACAGTCTCCTTACGCTTGCTTATTATTTAAACAATGATAACTTAGAAGATAGAATCTTAAAAAAAACATATAAAAATAATATACCTCTCACAACTTTTAATATAGAAAATAAAAACTGTTTAATGTTTGTAATACTGCACATCATGGTTACACTAAATCAGTCAAAGCAATAACTGTAATAATAAAAATTACTGCAGAATGAAAGCATTTTCACCTTGAAGAAAAAATATTGTAATGGATTGTAAATTAACTTTGTATGTAGGTAACAACTTGAGCATATTTATGAAATTTTCTACAATAATAATATAGACATGCTCAAATGATCCTTCTTAACCTACCTGAACATTAAACCTACAAAACTAAACACTATGTTTTAAATGGTAATAATAAAGCAAGTCGTGAGGCGGGATATTTGCATCAGTCTTGTGAAATTTTCAATAATGAAAATTATTACTGTCATTTAATTATTTGGTAATCTTGTTTAAAAAAGAATTGGTTGAAAAACTATTCTCTATAAATTTTTTTATGGTAAGGTGTTGTCAATTGTTGATCCCTGATTTCAATGATGACATAGTGGCATCAAGTACTCTGCCATCCAACACTCGACTGGCGGCATAGCCAGGAATGTTCAGATAGGCAGGTTTGTCATGCTCACATAATCCTGGTTCTGTACAGCACCGGTTCATGGGTGGGGGGATGTTAGCAGGAGATCCACTATGACCTGCTCCAGCCTGTGATGAAGCTCCATGACATACCATTTTATGGTTTGTGTACTGTTCCAGTGATCTAAGTTGTTCACCACAATTTTCACATTTTAGTTCTCTGGCATGGACCTTTTTATGACTATTTAATGATCGAGAATTATCAAATACTTTGTTACACATGTCACAGTATTTGAGAACTTTTTCTCCAGTACAAACAACTTTGTGGTTGGTCAGTCTGTCCAAAGACATGTAACGCTTATTGTTACACAAGTCACATTTGAACTGTTTCTGTGGCACCCTTCCTGTGTGGACTTGCATATGTTTACGAAGGTTACTTTTATCTTTTATGTATTTCGAACAAACAGAGCACTTATTAACATCTTTACGAGTGTGATTAGAATCTAAATGACGGCGTAGATGCGACTTTTTATAGAAAGGCTCTAAGCAGATTTGACATCTGAATGGTTTTTGAGCAGGGTGCACACCAGTTAAGTGGGTATTGAATTCAAGTATTGAAGGGTAACTCTTTCTACAATGGGGGCAATGGAAGAGTTTTCGACATATAGCTGTGCTGGAATCACAAAATGGGTCTGAACAGTCATCACAGAAGGAGTCTAACCCTGCTGGCGGTGTGGTTCTTCCCGGTGGATAGTGCTCAGTTTCCTGATATTCTGACTGAAGTGTGTCCCTGTCAGGAGTCCCAGCTCCAGCAGGTTCCTGCTTAACTTTAGCTTGGTCACTGTTTTCTGGATATTCATCCTGATTAGGCATTGTTCTAGATGTGCTGGCCAACATCCACCAAGGGTAATTATGCCAGGGTGCCACGGACAGCCCTGGTGGTACAGGTTGATTCTTCAGATCACTAGTTTTAGTTTGGGTTTCGGCATTTGTAAAACCTGGGAAACTTGGAAGTTCTTGGTGATGCTTAGTCCTGGACGATTCAAATATGCTGTGTTGGTGAATTATATTTTCGTAATCACTAGGATCCAACTTCCTTTCGTTTCGATCACTTTGGTCTCTTTTAGACATTTTTTATCTGAAAATAAGTCGGCATTGTATTAGTTATTATTGCGTGTATTTCCAGTATTCGAAAAGTATTAGGAATACCGCGAACCTCGTTGAGAAATATTATCACGAAAGGTAAACAAACAACGCAATTGCGCGCTCAATTACTCATGGCCACAATATAGTTTCAGAATTGTGTCACAGTTCACTGTTGTGATCTATATTCTTATGGATTACAAGAAAATAGGGAACCACTGCTATTTCTAATCATCTTACAAATTATAAATAAAGCAACTTCTTTTATCGTAAAATAGGCGTAGATAATTTGTTTGAACGATAAACAAACTTTAACAACTGTGTCTTGTTTCTGTAAAATGTTTTTTTTTTGTTGTACTCACATTTAGAACATTATACACTTATTTTAAAGAAAGTCACTACAACAGTGTGTATTATACGGCTCAAAATCAATTGAATTGCCTTTTACGTACTTTCAACAGTACTAATCACAAAACTCAATAACAATTTCTATTACAGACCATCCGCCATTTTGTAAGATTGCTTTGCTCATTGTTATTTTTTTTTAATTGTAACGCCCCCAGGCTTTTTGCTCACTGCCGAGTGGTGCACGTACACGTAACTTCCATTACCTAAATATATTTATTTATTTGGTTTGGTACACCAAGTGCTTTCATATTTATCCATCCACTTACTCTATTCACGCTTTTATTTAGTTTTCTAATATTATTCTCTCATAATAATATTAAAGGCTGAGATTATTTGTTACATTTTGAAGTTAATGATTTCACATTATGACAATTCAGACAACATACAAGTACTCCGGTAATGATTTGATAACTGGTACATCGGACTTACATCCACAATTTGTTTATTGGGAGAACCTCAAAGAAGAGCTGTACAGTGCGATTATTCATTTTTTATACAAATTACGTATAGTGTCCAAGAACGTACGACAAGGTAAAACTGTAGTTTACTCCTTAAGAAACGATTTGAGTTATAAGGCCCGGTACGGAAATTTTATGAGGAGTAAAATCAAGTGTAACACGAAAAGTTGAGGCGTTACGTAGAAAGAGACAAACATATATATATCTGTAGGATTGAACGTGTAAAAGAATGAGATGGAATACATTACACAGCGTATCTCATTCTCGGGGTCTTCTCTTTACCGCGCGATACCTCGTAGTCTCACTGTATTTTATAAATATTATTTTGTAACATACTTTATGTAATACGCTTTAATGAAGTAATATAAATAATCCGAATAGTTACAGATATATGTTTGTTTCTCTTATCATTTAAGCAGATGCGTTCATTTACCCTTTTTTCTATTCGATACCTATCTATACTAATATGTATTATAAAGCTGAAGAGTTTGTTTGTTTGTTTGTTTGTTTGAACGAGCTAATCTCCAAAACTAATGGTTCGAATTGAATAATTCTTTTTGTGTTGGATAGACCTGTTATCGAGGAAGGCTATAGGCTTTATAACATCACGCTACGACCAATAGGAGTAAAGATATAGTGGTAAATGTGTAAAAAACGGGAGAAATTGTTCATCTTTGAAGCCTTACGTTGCGTACGCCGTGAAAACGGTTCAAGATACACAAAAAATATGTATTAAAGAATAATAGCTCTTTTAATGATTTAAAAAAACAGTCCGCGATAGTATATGTCTGTCTTTTAAGATTAACTCACAAAAACCGTTTTTATGGTACTTAATTTGGTCGAAATAATTTGTTTAAGTTGTATCAACATAATAATATTAATCTTTATTCAAATAAATATTGGTTAAGAGTACTTCATCCATTATAACGCGGGTAGCACCGCAGGGCACAGCTAGCTGACCCCAACAAACGTTGTTTTGCAAAATTTTTTTTTTTTGACTATACACTACTAGTATATCATAACTATCGTTCTTAACCCAGATAAGCCTACTGTCCTATATTTAGGACAGTAGAAATAAAAAAAAATATCAGAATACCCTCTTCATCTAAGATTATTTTGTCTTATGATTTGCAGTAAGAAACGTGTCAGCTTTATTAGAAAAAATAAAAAGACAGTTATTTTAACAGTTTTTACCTTATATTTTACCTTATAAGTGTGTAATAAAAGTGCGTTGCAGACATGGCAAATGACAGGTATGTATAAAAAGTTATATTTTACTCGTGAGTTGTTTTTTTCTGTGTTAATATCTAGTTGATAACCTTAACTTTTGTACTAAATAAATATTCTAGCAAAATAATATAAATAAATTACTTATAACTTGTTACAAATACTAGTGTACTATATATAGGACAGTAGGATAATATACATGATTTTAGTACAATAATACAACTTTTTCTTTACAGACCGTTAGCTGCGCATGAAATTTTAGATGCTTTAGAAAATGTTTCTGATAATGAAGAAGATTATAGAGAACGACTGATATGTATTCTACCTCCTCCTGTTGATCCTGACTGTCTAACTGACGAAGATTCGGGTGAAGAAGATAATGTAATTTGCCACGAAACATTCTGCTTCAACCGGCTGAAGTAATGATTCAAGGGCAGATTATGGTGAGTGATACAGAAGAAGAACCTTCTGATTCTACGGTTGAACTAAACGTAGGCGTACCTACGCATGGAGAAAACGGGACTTGGCAAAAAATCCCGTGAATTGGCCAGATGTTCAAGGCGCTTGCCAAGATAAGCGCCCAATTGAGTGGTTTGAAAACTTCTTAGATGAAGATGTTATTTCGTTGTTGGTGTCAGAGAGCAATAAATGCTGTCAAAAAGAATTTGCCTGGAGACATAACCACTGAAGATATGAAATGTTTCATCGGCATATTGTTGGTTAGTGGTTATTCATGGCTCCCCCGTAGACGAATGTATTGGGAAAACTCCCCTGATACAAAGAATGAATTGATCAGCTCGGCTATGACTAGGGAGAGATTTGATTTTATTTTTCGCCACCTTCATGTCAATGATAATCTGGATTTGCAAGACAAATACACAAAAGTACGCCCCCTAGTTACACTTCTAAATAAAAAGTTCTTAGAGTTTTCTCCTCTTGAAGAGCATTGCATTGCTTTGATTGAATCAAACAGAAAAAATGCCAAAAGAGGGCCTAGCCGACCCTCCCATCATGAACATGCTGATAGTCGTAAAGACCAAATGAATCATCTGGTTATTCCTCAATCGAAGCAAACACACTGTCGTCAATGTCACAAAAAATGTTTGACAAGTTGCAAGAAATGTGATGTTGGAGTGTGTGTCAAGTGTTTTGAAACATATCATTCATAAATAGTGTTAATCTAGTAAATTACATATAACAATGGGTAATATAATCAATAGTTATCTAATAAACTACACTTTTTGATTACATTCTGTTTTGTCATAAATGGTCTTTTATTTCCTCTTATTATCCTACTGTCCTACATATAGGACGGCTGTTTCCCTGAAAGCCTTACACTTCATTTTTTTTTCATATATTTTTTTATGTTGCATAAGATCTAATAAACTAAATAATGTAACTTTTTTCAAAATTTTTAGAAAATTTTAGTTTCAGGCTTATCTGGGTTAAGGAGTAAACTCCAATCGTGCGTCGTATCTGACACACACACACTTTTTTTGAACGGACATGAGCTGTGCCCATCTACCCATTTCAAGGTTGTCCATGCGTTATCGAACCGTGTATATATATTTCCTCTTAAAAAAAAACCTATGGCACTAATGGCAAGCAAGAATGTGTTTTTCATAAAATTTGATGGCGTCCTTGACTGGCTGGGGCGGGGCGGCAAGAATGTGTGTGGGTAGTGTCATTGTCCCACAGAGTTCTTTGTCTTTGTCATTCATTGAATTAAAAGAAGAAGAAGAAGTCTTTGTCATTGTCAGTACAGTACAGTAGACATAGACATTCTGAAGTTTCAGAATTCAGATTTGATTTCAGTTTCAGGTTCTTTCTTTCACATCACATTCTCATAATCTCATTATTCTCTTTAGCTTACTTTTAGAGCACTGATGTCCCAATTTTATGTTAAATCTAAGCTAAAAGTATTGTAGTGTTGTGATAACAGCATGTCTTGGTTAGGTTCTTCGGTATTGAATGTGTTTTGGAAACCTACTGTGAACTTGATTAGGTTAGTATCTAAATAAGTAAACATCCACTATATTCTAATTTAGGTAACTTGATTCGTTTATTGCTATATATGTAAAAAAATATAATTGTGTTTCAGGACCAGATACCATGCTGAAAAAACTCGCCTGGTGAGGAGATATGGTTACGAAGATAAAATCTGGAGTGGAGGCCTACTGCCCCGGTCTGAAGGAAGGGCGCTACCAATGCCCGAGTACAGGTAAAAAGCAATAGGTGCTTAGATCATATTCACATTTGTAAGTTTTCATGAACACTTTCCGTTCCGGGTTTGTACTTGCCTTCCATCTTGAATCACTCTACCTTTTCTAGTTTTGAACTTATCCCAAACTTAAGACAGACAGAAGTAGAAGACAGTATAACTGTACATAGTACTGTTAAATATCACTTGTGCTATATTAATAATAGTAATTTATTTGTTTCTCTTATATTAAATAAGTATTGATTACAATAATTTACTAAGCCTATTGAACTACATTGCGAAGACTGGTGCCTGAAATAGGTTTTGCAAAACCTGTATTACAGGGGGGCTATGGGGTGCAAAAGCATAAAACCTATGGGTCTGTTTTTTTTTAGGCCAGCAAATGCATGGACTGAACGCAAGGCACTCTTTGGTCAAAATGACTATATAGACATTCTTGGGTCTGGAAGAATTCACCCAGTCAAGACACTTTACAATGTTCCTGCATGGATAAGAGGAGTAAAAGCCAGTCAAGAATATCATGTAAGTAACAGGGTTGATTTATGGAGTTACGCAACTAATGTCTATATTGAAAAATGATGAGGTATAAACATGACGATTTTCAAATTTTGAAATATTTCTTAGGAATTAATATGTAACATGGGTGTAAAATGAATAAAATAACAAAAAACATTGTCTTGGAATTGATTGTTACTTTGAAATATTTTTTTCAGATTCTACTTAGAAAGAAGAAAATGTGGTCTAAGACAGCCACGCCATTCACAAGACCCACGAAATGGAAAGAAATTGAAAAAAGAATGTCCTTTTTGTACAGAAAACTTAATCGTAAGACAAAAACTGGGCCTTCTCCAAATTAGTTAACTTGAGCTTAGTGAATAGTGGGTGGATTTTCTATTTCAAATCTACATGATTTTTGATTGCAAATCTAGCCTGTATTAAATTAATGTTGTAGATAGTAAATAAGTTCTTTTCATTTTAAGGATTGAAAATAAAACTAAAAGCTTAATATGTATATTTTATTACTTAAAAAAAAATATCTTCCTAAATAATATCTATAAGTACTAAGTAAATATTTGGTCCAGGATATTGACTAGTTTTAACCACTAGTTCATGAAACATCAAAATTTTATGGTGCTTCCACATTAGGCCAGGCGAACGCATGCGGCGCGGCATGCGGAGCTTTTGGCGGTTGTTGCACGTACGTTCGATTCATTTACGTACAAACGTACCTACGTCTCGAACGCCTAATTTGAAAGCACCGTTAGTCTCGAAACGGTCAAAACGATAGCGCCCTTAAACTTGTAAAGAGATAACTTATTCAATTGTATTTTTCATTAATTTTAACTTATTAAATTGTATTTTTCATGAATTTTCTCTAAGGATATTGTATTAAGTATTGCTGCTGGGAATTGAAACAACGAAGCTTAGTTAGGAACGACGCAGGTGTCGAAAATCCATAATGTCTTTCAACATTTCCTTCTCTTCTTCTTCTTCTTTGATTGGGTCTTTGACGACCTCTGTGGCTCGGTGGGCGAAGGTCCGCCTGAGGCGGTTGCGGGTTCGATTCCCGCCGGTGGTCCAGATTTTGTACGATCTACAATTTCTGGTTTCGGGTCTGGGTGTTTCTTATGTATCATATGTACGTATTTACAAAAAAAATGTATCTATGTAGTATATCAGTCACATACCACCAATAGTACAAGCTCTGCTTAGTTTGGGGTTAGGTGATGCTGTGTGAGTAGTCCGGAAATATTTATTTATTTATTTCAAAATACCATTGGAGTTGAGTGTTGTTCCGTTTTTAGCAAAATTTTGCTTATTTGTTCAGTGATCAGTTCTATCGTGGATCAGATTAGATAATTCTAGCAAAGATCCACTCAGGCCGTTTTCTGCCATGTTCCAGGCCGAGGATGCCTGTGTATGTACTTAGCCCCACGCGACATATTCGCTCGCTCATAGAAGTTCTTTCTAACCTATATTATATTTAGATGGTAGTTGTGCCACAACTTAATAACTTGTTGGTAGAACACCCCAATCTTCTTTGATCATATCTGAAGCCTTCTCCGCGATCATTACGACCGGTGCATGTGTGTGTGCTGCAGGTATTCGAGGTATTATCGATGCGTCTGCTACTCTGAGGCCTTTCATACCTTTGACTAGCAATCTCGGGGTCACCACACCTGACGGGTCGTCGGCTGGTGCCATTTTGCACGTGCCAACCTGTAAAACAATGTACTCAATTAATTCTGTAACTCTTAGATTTGAAGGGTTATTAAAAGGCTTGTGTGTGAAAACATATTTGAATGTATATACACCCACATTTTGAACACTTTGATTATAGTTATTAATATTAAAAAAGTCAAAACGTTTATTTCCTTAGAAGCACATGGCCTACATGGACAGGTCAACTTAAAATTAATGAAACTAAATTGTTTAAACAAAAAATTTCAAGGAAATAACATTGTCTTGATAGTTCGTTGTTTTATACTGAGTTGAAAAGCATGAATACATATTCGTTCCAAAAATATTTGACTGCCTCGGTGGCGCATACGTATATGTATACGTATGTCTATTATATTAAGTATATCAGTATTAAGATATCTAGTAGGTACCCGTAACACATGCTAAGAGCTTACCACGGGCCTAGATGTTGTTGGGTGCATCGTCCGGAAATATTTATTTATTTATTTATATGTCCCTTAAGAGCTGCTATATTTTTCCTGAGGTTCGTAGAACCGCAGTACTATTTTTAACCCCCGACCAAAAAGGAGGGGTTATAAGTTTGTCGCGTCTATCTGGGACATCATCCCGAACGGATGGAGCGATTTCAATTGATTTTTTTTAAGATGAAAGGTGAGTTTGGCGCGATTGTTCTTAGACATGTTTCATGAAAATCGGTTGTCCGTTTGAAGGTTATGGGGGTTACAGTGGGAAGGAAAACCGAAAATTTGCAAGTATACTCGAGTGGGGTATCAAATGAAAGCGCATCGCGTGCACATAACAAAATATTTTAGTGTGTTATATTTTAAGGAAATTTAGGCATAGGAATGGGAGGTTTTTCTTAAATTTTAAATTTAGATTTTATCAATTTATATTGCGAAGGACCTCAATATATTAATTTACATATAGGTGCACCTATTTTACCTGGTGATCTAACGTAATAGATGTCTGCGAGATGGCACATTCCCAATAAGTATCGGAGTCGAACTCCAGGTTCTCGCAGCCAGGGAAGGGAACGTCGTGCAGCCTGGTTCCGTAGCGTTGGAAGGCGGTGGTTCCGATTAGTTTCTCTATCTGAAACATTGGTAAACAAGGATTTAGCTTCTTGGAGCACATAAATGCACTAGTAGATGTAAACCTCTGTTGTGGAGTGTGCCACGATTTATAATTAGAATGCTATTATGGTATTCTGGTTTTAAGCACTAGCAGAGCAGAGACCTTGTTTGTACCTACAATGCGTTGATCATTCTCGGTTATCGCTCATCTGTTTTCGTGGAGTTTTATTATTTTGCCAATTTGATATTCCTATTTTTGAGCATGATTATACTTTGTAGGGATGGCTTGTTGGATAAAAGTATGGGAAGAGAATGTTTAGAAAAAAATGACTTTGCCAATGTACTCTATTATTGAAGGCGGACACTTTCTTCCCGGCGACTATACATATTTCTTAGCCACAACTACTTACTACTGATTTTAAAATATAGTTTTTCATTTTTATTTTACCTTTACTAGGTACCTACTAATGTTAGATACTCATATATTAAAACCACGATTAAACTATATAGTCTAATGTTTTTTTGTACTGCTTTGATCTTTATAGAATCCTGTCTACCCCCTTGTAGATACAATACCCCATGAATGTACCTAGCGGAGAAGTGGACGAGGTTCGAGTGGCGGTGTACCTACTAATTTTATGTATCTATACTATACTATACGTTCGTTAGTAGCCACATGATTAATTAGCCGACAAAACTTTGTTTCGTGATTGGTATCAGGTATTACTAAACATTGAAACAATAAATCAATATGTCCCGAGTGCTTAATACCTATAAGCGCGATAAATTATGCTCTCGAGTAGACAGCCCATCCGTGGTGCTTTGATACTAAATGAAAATAAAGACACGAAATGAAAAGAAAATACTTATTAGTTATTCTTACTGAACCCCAATTTTATTATTTGTATTTTATTTTTCTGTAATGTGCTGTTGTGTCCAAAATAAATGTTTTTCTATTTCTATTTGCTATATTGGGAGTACTGGGTACTTAATATTTCCGCATCTTAAGTTTCTAAAAGACAGATTCTTTATGTTATATCCAAAATTGGTTAGCTGGTTGCTCGGATTAATGTGACATTTGGTAGAGAGTCGGAAGAATTCGGTAAGCTATTTATATTTCTACGCATCCTCTACGCGAGCATCAATCTTAAAGCTGTAAACAGTAAAATGTAGCATACCATTCGCACGCCAGCCACCATTGCCTGTAAATCTTTGGGTTGATCGAAATAATTTGGCTGGATCTTAGGGTGGTCTTCAAACTTTGCACTGCGCAGCATGAGGCGACCGATACTGCGCGGCCGGATTAGTACGGGGTTCATGGAGAACGTACGTTGTTTTACGTCCATGGGTAAAGTGCCGTAAACTTTCCAGTACCATTTATCTGTTACTCCTGAAAATTTAGAAATGTTATGCGTTAATGTAAGTTTTATTAACAAATATAACAGTTATTTGCTGTGCATTTTCCTATTCATCTTATGGTTGTCTGGAAGAAATTGCTTTAAGCAACAAGGCCGCCCATTAAGCATTTTGCTATTTAGCTTTAAGTCACTTTTGTATTGTTTTATCTTTGTGTGTAATAACGGATTTCTGGTGAAGGATGTTTTATGTCTAGTTCATTAAGGAAAGTTACCAAGAGCGACAGTTCGTCTTAAATTATAATAAAAAAAGGCATCACAGAAATCACATCATCTGGGGTCTCCTTGACCCTACTAGGCATACGAAGGGTAAAGAAATGAGTTTTTATTTTTTTTATGCTTGATAAGCCTTCATTTGACCATGATCTCACCTGATGTAAAGTGGACGATGTTGTCTAAGATGGAGCATGAAGACCTACCTATAGGTACAGTGATTCAATAGAATGAGAGTCTATTTGTATAATTTGAACCCTACGCAATTGCACTGGGTAGGGCCGCTAGTTGCTTATAAACAGATATGGTAACTACCTAATAGAGAGCGTAGAATCCCCAGTAGATCACCAGCTAGGGAGCCAGCCCCCATAACCAGTTCTATGTCTGGTCTGGTGGGCGAATGGTCATCGGACACCCTTGTTCGCATGAAGCCGAGACCGGTGGCTCCCCCGGGCAAAGTGAGCGGACCCCTTCCGGCTAAGAACGAGGCGGCTGATATTGGTGACGCAGCTACCATCTGTAGAATGTAGAGATATTGTCAAGAAAAGCTATGGCTAAATAATGTTAACTACAAAACACTTTAAAAAACACAGGACAAAGAAAATCTCAAAAATACAGTGAGTAATTGCGGCCTTATTGATAACAGTGATCTCTAACAGGCATTGACGCAGATCGTAGAGAAGCAATCAGATAGAAGCACCAATTGATGTATAAGAGATACGACGAGTACTTATTATCCACCGTATCATCAGTGTATTACTAATGCAATTTACAACTAGGCCAAAAATAATGAAAACACTAGATTTCTAGTGATAACAATTGTTTTTGATTACTTGCTGTTTGAAGTATATTGAGGCACTAAATAAATGTTTTTAAAATTTGTATTCACTTCGGCTCCATCGCCAGATATAAGGATTATGTGGGTGCGTAGGTTCCAATTTAGGGATTATTCGTGTTATATACCGGTAGGTATAAAAAACAAAATGGCTATGTAACGTTGCAAAACAATCGGGTCGAGGGACCAAAAAAGGGTTAGTAAGTTAGCAAACATCTTAGTAAGAATGCTAAAGTATGCTATAACTATGCTCGCAGTAAAGCGTGGGTAACCACAGTAGGCGGACACTGGACATAATTTAACTTATTAAATCTTACATCATTGACGCAAAGTCCAGTATCGTTCACAATGAACGCATTCCCTGAGAATGTGATGTGGTCTTGTAGGTTGTATCCTACGGGAAGGTTGACTAGAGGTTTGATGCCATGCTCGAGGAGGTGACCTTCAGGACCCACACCGGAGAGCATCAATAGCTGGGCTGAGCCGATAGTCCCCGCTGAGAGCACTACTTCGCGACGGGTCCTCACTTGACGTCTGTTGAAAATAAAAATATATATTTTTTAACAAAAACGTTAGGTACAATATTTTTTGACGACCCTTCGACCTCCACACAATATCATTCTGTATTAGTAGAGTCAAAGTCAAAATGTTTATTTCCTTAGAAGCACATACATGGACAGAAGTATTTGAATCTATAGATACGTGTTTAACCCACTATCTAAATTGTATAACGCTGTTAAGAAAATTCGCAATTGGCTGAACAATACAACTTAAAGTCTTTAACGAGAACAAGCTCTGCAATTAGCAATAAATCTTGTAAGGTATGTCGCATTCAGTTCCTTTTTAAACAAAGGTTTATTTTAGTACAAATACTAGTATCTCTCGAATTTCGTTGAAAGGAACAGTTTTGAATGGAAGTTTATTTCCTTGAGTGTCCCAGGGGTGCAATAAGAAAGGATTTTGCGAAGTGCTGGGTTTAAATCAACCAGAGAAATATAAAGGTTGTTTTACCTTTTATTTTTTTTTATAAACTCCACGCCGTATACTGTTTTAGTGTCTGGATCAATGAGCAGCTTATGAACGGTTGAAAATTTTGTAACTTTTAAATTACGACGGTTACGAATTGGTTCCAAAAATGCCTTTGACGTACTACATCTTCTGCCCTTTCTCATTGTAGCTTGAGGTTTCGAAAATCCGATTACGTGTTCTCCATTAGGGTCTCTCCAGGGGAATCCAAGTTCTTCACCACCTTTTTTAAATGCGTTTTGCAGAGGACTATAGTATGGCGAGTGTTCTATATCCATGTAACCACCTACGCCGTGGTAAGAAGAATTCCTGAGTTCTTTAATACGTACATTTTCAGACTTCTTAAAATATGGCAATATTTCGGGGTAGCTCCAACCGTCATTTCCCATTCTCGCCCAATCATTGTAGTCATCGGGGTGTCCTCTTTGGTATATCAGGAAATTCAGTACGCTACTTCCGCCAAGAACTTTCCCTCGTGGCATGAAACAGACATTTCCTCTTAAGTCCTTGCAGGCTCTTTTCTCTGGTTCGGAACTATACATCCAGTTCATCGGAGTTAGAGATATGAATGGAGCAAATATTGGAATATCGGAAAAGAAGTTTTCGTTTCCACCAGCCTCTATAAGAAGAACTTTCCATTCTGGCACTTCGGTAAGTCTATTTGCAACAACGCTGCCCGCAGATCCAGCTCCAATGATAATAAAGTCGAATTCTTCGAATTCTTCAGGGGTATAATCTGGTACAAAGCCCTCATGGTGATTACGTGGCAAGGGACGAAATAGGTCAGTCCAAAAATCGACGAAACGTTTTTGACTGTTTATACCGACTATTGAAAAACAGGAGAAGAAGAATAGCCATCGCATATTGGTTGCCCTCTTTCTTCATCACTGTAACAATTGAAAATACAAAATAACATATTTTTTATTAATACAACCGGCTTGTTCTGATAATTACAAAGACTACAAAAAAATCTTCAAATGCGTTCAATGGAAAGCAACTAATTAAATACTGTACCGATCCAAATATCGATACCTTATTTAAATAGCACGATATTAAGTACACCGAAAACACTTACATAACCAGAATAGGGTGTTGCAATAACCACATGCTTTGCTTATTTTACTTTTGGCAATAGCCTTACCAAGCCACAGAACAATAAATTATAACCCCGAAGCTACGTCATACAAGTACTTGCTGTAAGAAAATATTTGAAGGCCACTTAGCACTAGATGCTATTGATATCTTGAATTTGCGAAGAATACAAATAACTTAATCCACTATTGTATGATGTCTGTAGTGCAGGTGACATCAGTAGGTCTACGTGACATGAACCCGTATTACTATGTCCGATCGCAGTAGCATTTGTAATGTAGCTTTACAAGTTTCCTTGATCAAATGAGCTCGTACTGATGTTTAGCTTGTCGTTTGACTCATTAAGGTATCCATGAACTAAATGTGAGGCTACCAGTCAATATAGAATTAAATTCTTGCATGCGGTGTTGTCAGTATCATTAGAGTACCTACCTTAGGCTCATCTAATAGCTAGGCTAGGTCGAATGCAGCATTGAATACAAGTAGATGCGCATAATTACTAGGTGTGCGTGAAAAGATACACACATTTTCATTTTCATATTAAAATGTACAAATAAATAAACCTATTTTAAACAACTTCTAGTCACAACATTGGTCATTGACAGAGAGTAGGTATATAATCACTACGTTTTAGTCTATTGATTGAAATTAACTTTAGAACTACGGGATATTAGTGTAATTTGCAGGTTTATCTATGACGAGTCCTGCAATGCGAGAATAAAGGTTCGTGTCACAAATTCCAGTAACCCTAAAAAAAGGAAATGTTTACAGTCTTAGCTAATGCCATCTGCGCTAAGTTTCGCGTAATATCTACTATTATTCTAATTTTATCAATGTTCTTCTGAAAAAAATAAGCGTTGAATTGACAAAGTTCTTCTCTTTTTTAAGTCAGTGAATAAATCTCTTACTAAACTTTAAGGGCCATGAACATTGCCTCGGGCTGTGCCCGGCTAACCAATAGCTTGTTTGAAATGCGTCGACATCTCTTTAGTTCCACTAGCCTTGATTGTATAAAACTACCTACATCATGATAATGTTTAAGTTGATGGCAAATAATTCGCGACCATCACCTAATATAGTGAATAGTGATGACCATTGTAATGGTTGACATCCGAACCAAAGGCTATGTGAACTTTTGATCGAGATAGCGGATATGATTATCATGAATTCATTATGACCGAGGTTCTTACTTTGAATAGAATTGGGCAATACCCACTCGTCCAAGTTTTAGGCCTCTCAACAAAACTCTTATATTTTATTCTGTTATATTCTTAGGTCAAGGTTGCCCAGGTAATTTTGAATATGTACAAGCATAACATAAATATACTACGATTGTATAATTTTTGCGTAATATAAATATTTTCACGTGATTTTTATTAGTTACATTAGCGAATTTATAATCCGTACCCGGACTTCGTACCTAAATTGTTATGTACTTGGAAGAGCGAGGTTTCCAAACACAGGTATTTTTTTACTTAAAAGGGAACCTCAGACACTGTAAGTCAAATATTTAATGAAGTTATGAAATAAAGATTTTAGTATTTTGTATTTGTACCTAAACCTAAGTTTATGTACAAATACAAAATATTTTTTATTTTTTATTTTGTTCAGTTTCTTTTACTCTTCATAACCTTAGTGTTCAAGGGGCCACGTACATAATCTTTTGTTTCTCTGGATATAATTCTGACTTTTAGAATGAGTTATTTTACTGATGTAGAGTAGGACTCTATCATCTATGAAAATTGTAGGGTGAATCTTGTGATTCCACACCTACTCTCCCATTTTTTAAGTGGTTGTACTCTAACGCATTTTTAAGACAACAGTTGCTCGTATTTAAGGAATTAAAAAGTTATGCTTGCTTATGGGTATCAATACTACATCATAGATATACCTACTGTTTTGGTGGATCAGACTTGTGTTGCCGACACTGCATAAAAGCTGCTTGTTATTATAAATATCAATTAGCGTTATCTTTATTTCCTTCTAATATTATAAACGCGAATGTTTGTGAGGCTGTATCTAAGTGTGTATGATGATAATTCACGCAAAAGCTACTGAATGGATTTTGACGAAACTTCACAATGATATCGCTTACATATCATACACGGTTGTCTGGAAGAAATTGCTTTGAGCAATAAGACCGCCTATTACGCATACTAGGTTTATATTAATTTCTTATTGTATTGTTTATCCGGTGTGTAATAAAGTATTTTCTATTCTATTCTATTCTATTCTATCATACATTATCGGTTCAGTTCAGTTTCTTGTAATTGGACTTTGCGCTTGAAGCGACAATTTGCCAGTGTCGATTTAAATAAAATTATATATAAGGTGCAAAAGATGTAACTCAGTTGAACGTCCCTCATACATAACATAACACATGGGCTAATTTTTACCGCGGTAAAATGCCACTTTTCGCCGGAAAATAACTGATTGCGAGCAAAGTCCGATTTGGATCAAATTTAACTGAAACAAAAACTATTTTTTTTAAGTACAAAAACTACTTTTAAAAAGGACTACAAGGGAACATGATGTGTTTGCATTGGTTTACAAACGCCTTGGTGTAGAATTTACGAGCTCATGCAAAAACAATCGCAATTAGCACCTTAATGCTAACTGCAGTAGCGTGTTTGCTTAAATGAGTTGGTTCCTTTGAGAGTAGGTTGGTAATTTGTTTAGCTTCGCGCATGGTTATTTGTATTTGTTTTCTCATTGGACAAACTTTACCTGGTTAAGAATTATTTCTCACTTAACATAAAATATATTAAATACTATTCATTCAAAGTTGTTGGTATTAGATTTAAAATGAGTAAAATTAATTATACCTAATATAATTATATATTATAATTAATTTATAATTATATATTTTTTTATTATAATTATATATTATAATTAATTTTACTAGTTACACTAATAAGTTGTTGCATGTGGACAGGATATTAACCTGTCCACAGCAACTTTGATGATAGTGACTTGCTGGTGACTTCTGATTTTGCGTTCATATTACAGCGATTCACACAAAAGGCTAAGCCAATTTAAATACTTAATAAGTATTTACTTAGGCATAGCGTACTAAGAAAAACTATTAAGACAGATGTCTGAAAAAATCATGAATAAAATACATTGACTTATGTCTTTTATTTCATAGAGCACAAGAAAAACAACTTAGACCGATGGCTGAAAATGTCAGTAACAAAAGACTTAAGTCACCTGCGACTTCACAATTCATAAATTCTTTATCGTATACAAAAAGGGTTTAGTTACAATAGTCAAAATAATGGTTAAAATAGCTATATCGCTCAGTCACATGTGACAAAGCAAGATAGCTCTTGACATAACTAGCCATTGACACTTATTATTGATAAAACTAACCATTGCTGTGTTTAGTCGGATTATGTGAAATAAGTCCTAAGTCGAAAAAAAAAAGCTGCATAAAAATGGCGATGCTTGACAAACCGAAATATTTGTTGATATTGATTGCTCGTTTTGCTCGTACCGTTTTAAATGTAACCTCCGGCGATTTCAAAACCGTGAATGAAGAAGCGGATCGGAAAAGCTTCTAAGTAACTGGATAATTTTTGTATAAAACTTTTAAGTGAACAGTTAAGCTAAGTAGCAATAAAGTTATTACTTAAGCTAGGAAGAAAATTGACACAAAAATATTGCCCAGGCATAATATTATGCAAAAACGCCTGACCGTGACCCAGACTGGAATGCTAATCAAAATGATTAGTTTTATGGTTGAAATCATGAACTGTGTGAATGAGGCATCTTTAATCTCCTTTGAAATAAAATATAATTAAAAAGGTATTCTCAAAAGATCAATAAAGATTATACCCCATAGCATATGCTGTATCTGCAGATATTTTATTTAGGTATTTAGACAAATCTTCTCACGAGCTGAACGCCATGCCAACCAAATTAGCATAGTCGGCGTAACTCACGATTCACATAGCTTTTGCAAATATGCAACGGAACTTCGGTTGCTTCATCCAGCTATTCGCTGTTCATGTGGTTTTATTATACAAGTTGCCTTAAGGAGTGCCGTGTCGGAATTAAATATCTACTATAAACGAATTAAATAGAATATCTACTAGCAATGTGCTCCTTTGCATAGAGTTCCGTTTAAGAGTATAAGGGTGTTAGTTTAATATTATTTAACTAGATTAGAGTATAATTGATTGTCGCTCCGTTAAAATACAACTAAAAATAAAACACTTCGAAAACTGTCTCACTCACATTTTAGGCACCTATGTGTAATACCTTATACAAAGTTCACATTGGTAGTTGAAGTATCTTTAGTTTGCACCACCTGCTTTGTTGGTTTCTAGATAGATTCTATCGGGAAAATTTACTATCTAGGGATAGATACATATTTCTTATAAAACACCCTAAGATGACGAATACATTTGCTTGAAGCTTTTTATTTCAATAAAATGAAACCTCATTAGTTGCGTAGTAATTTACTATTTAATGTCATTTTAAGCACTTTACACATTAAAAATGAACAACTCTCTATCATACTCTCTGCTCTCTATAATTATTTATTCCCATAAAAATAAGAATGATTATTTAGAATGTCTATGATTATTACATGTAATTGACATTGGGAACATTATATTTAATAATGGATACGAGTGTTTATCCTCGACCATGACTTTCGTGTTGATTTATTGTGATGAGATTAATGTTTCACTATGGACTTTGAACCTAATACAAAGTTCACATTGCTGTGGTTACCTTGCCCGAGATTTCTTTATACACCTTCCAAATGAATCACTAGCTTTCTGCCCGAGAATTGCACGTTTGCCATAAAGGATTTTTCAACGGGAATACTTTACTTTTCTAGGATAAAATCGTTCAATTCGAAAGATCTCAATAATAATAACCAAATTCTCAATTAGCAATTTATCTACTTCATACGTCCTCAATTTACAAATTAACAGATTACCTTTAGGCGTACCATAGGGCGTAGGGCATAGTATCTGTCGCCGAAGTCGTTAGAATCAAAACAAAAATAACAATAGGGGTTGGGAGTTGGGACCTGTCTGTTAAAGCATTTTAGTCTTTTGGTAGATGTCAAGCTCATTTCTCATTGGTACATTATGTGACCAATTTCATATTTATTGCAAACTTATTCGTGATTATTTCTAGTTCCAAATGTAAGTGAATATGTTGACTCGTAAGCTCAAAGGATCGTCCTTGAGAAACCCACATGTCGGAATTCAGTGACGCAATCCACTGCAACCATTGACTGGCTGTAGGTAAGTAATTATTGTAGTGACTTGTGCCTTAAATTTTTCACATTTACTAAATGTATGACGGCATTGATCTACTTGCAATAATTCAATTCGACATATTTGTAAGATACCTACTTCTTGCATTTTTTATATCTCTAATATGTCCACATACAGGACAAAAAGCTACTAAAATATTATTTTCTCCAATTCATTAAGAGACTTAGGTATGTCCCCAATGCTTTATATCATTTCATCAGAAAGCCTCGAAGAATACAATGTTGAAAGTTCTCTTTCGAATGTTGAATGTACCTCTTTTTAACAAACATGAGAAAATCAGTTTACAGCAACAAACTGCATAATTATAACGATTTAAGTTTAAGGTCAAGTAATATGAACGGTTTCATAACAGTGATCTCTGAACGCGAGTAGAATCTAGTATTATAATTTATACTCACCTATTTTCTTACGTAATAACAGATTCATGCAAATTTGAAGGTTACCGTGTAACCCTAACCTCTAAAACTGTGGTATCGTTGATGCATCGCTGAAGGAGACGGAGCGATACATTGTTAAGTTAATTAGGGGAAACTTAACAGGCGATATTATCATCACGTAGGCATTTATTAGGTGCTTATCTTTAAAAGGCTGCGATTAAATCTTAATATTTTTTTTATAATGTGGTGAACGAATCATTTTAAGCTGTAAGACTGTAAGTAAAATTATAAATGCGAAAGTTCATCACTTTATAGATTTGTCTACAATCTCCTAGAGGAAAATATCTTTTTCGTGGGATCTATCCTGATTTATATCTTTCTCGCTTTTCACGCCATGGCATTGCACGAGTTTGATGGATTTTCCCCCCTATAGCCTTGATAAAAAGTCTATAGATTTTTGAAATCGGACCAGTAGGTAGTTCAAATCGATCTAACAAACAATCAAACACTCCTTAGCATTAAAATTTTAGTAAATAGGTGTTATGGTATGGTAGATAACCCATTGACAACAAATAGAAGATATGAAAGTAGCGGTAAAGTTTAGGGCACTCCTTTTTTATAGGTATTAAAATTAACTAATTTTGAATAAAAAGACGGGATCATCATAATAATGAACTAGTATCAACCACAGAACAATAAATAACTAACGTAACCTATAAAATGTAAGTTATATTCTATTCGAAACAAAATTGTGCAGTTTATCCAGACACACGTGCTTCCACGGTAGGAACAGGTTTCAAGAATCTTTTCCTTTCGCCTGATTCTGAGCCGAGAGCTATTCTGTATGATCTTGAAAACAAGTTGAAACAAAGTTGTAACAATTGCAAAATAGCGTCCAGTTTTGTATGAGCACACCTCTCCGTAGATGGTGGAAATTGCGATGATAACATGAATACTGGTTTGTGTGTTTAAGGTTTCTGACAGTTGAAAATTATGGTAATTTCGATCAGAATTTTGTAAGAAATTTGCTAATCGTCATAAGAGTATTTTTTTGGAGGCGCAGCAAGGACGAACACATTGTATAATACCTACGTCATTTGTATCGGAACTTTTTCGACTTCAATGTCGAGCCTTCCCGTTGCATAATTTTAAGTGAATTTATTTGTAGTTTAGTAGGAACAGTTGACACACTGGGAAACAAATTCTATGAATATCATTTCGAAGTGGCTTAGGTAACCCCAATTAATTACCTTTCTATGTAACTTTCACTAAAATGCGGGTTAGGGTGTTACATTTTTATTTACCATTGGATTACAGAAACAAACACTTCGAGGGCTGTCAGAATCGACTTTGCTCTTTTATGACGAGCTCATAAATAGACCCAAGTTCTTTCGTGGTTTTTTGTGTAGGTACTAATATTAGGTACTTATAGATAAATAAATAAATATATCCGGACTAATCACACAGCATCACCTAACCTCAAACTAAGCAGAGCTTTTACTATGGGTGCTAGGTGACTGATATACTACACAGATACATTTTTAAATTTCAATAATGACGTGTAAAACTATCGAACCAAACATCGCATAGGGATTCTTCATCGATCTTTCGTTATATTCACATATTAAATAGGTTCTACAAACGTGTCGCAAATGAACACAAATGTAGAGACAGATATTTAAATTATTTACAGATATGCAGTTTTAAAATTAAGAAGTTCGTTCACCGAGAACAATTAACAATTCGCACAGGTAACTCAAGTTAAACACACACTCAAGTTGACACTTTTTGAATGCTAAGTATGATTTTGTTATTCTTTAGGTATCTATCTAGCTCTGGACATTAAAAGGAAACCTCATAGCATTCGTTAACCCTATTTTCTCAGGAACGCGAGTACCTAGAAGCCCATATCAAATGCGGAGATTGATAACTTATCTCTGGGAGCCACGAAATGTATCTTCTAAGTACGTAAGTAGTAAGCACTTTTTCCTTGGTCTGGGTGTTTAATATGTATAATAAAAAATATGTATGTATGTATGTATAATTATATTAAGTATATCAGATGTCTAGTACCCGTAACACAAGCTAAGAGCTTACCACGGGGCTAGATGTTGTTGTGTGGATTGTCCGGAAATATTTATTTATTTATTTTATTTTAAGTCAACGTATTCAAAAGTTATAAAGATTGTTTTCATACGACACCGTGCGATAGAAGTGCGGCTCACGTAATACAACTATTCCAGATGTCGTTCGTTTGCAGTACCGACGCTTACGTCAAACGCACCGCTTAGCTTGCCGAGTCGCAGCCGTTCGTCTACAAACGCCTAATTTGAAAGCACCGTAATGGTCTAGCCAGTATCTACCTACTATGTGACTCGTCCCCAAAAAAATCAAATGGATCAATTTGTTTATGCTGATTGGTTTGGACTCTACGCTTCGCCATATTTTGTAAAATTGATACTTTTTACGTCCGCAGTTTAAGACCTTAATCAATATTTTTTTGTATAGTCTAAAAGATTTTTTTATACTATTTTGTCCTTTAGCGTAATATTTTTGAAACTGTATATAAACACGAGAGGTTGTATTAGGATACTATCATAATTTACCGTGATTTATCTCTCAAGCCTCAGGCGCGAGTACTTGTAGGCAAGCACTCGATTAAATCGTTGCTTAATCAGTGCCCTTTCCATTTACCTATATAGTTTGTCGGTTTCCTGGCTTGAAGCCTATCCGTTGGAAGCATTTTTAAGATTCTTATAGTGACAAATATTTGATTCTGTTCGATTACAGAAATAGAGATTGATTGCCATCGTCAAATTGATATAAGCGTATAGGTTAAGTTAATTAACCAAATTGATCTAGCCTGTTACAATCGATTTGTGGAAAATTCATCATGAACAACTGCGAAAAAATTATTCGCCGCAAATACAATTATTTTTATTGTTATTGTAGAGTGAACTCTTAGTGAATTCTGAACTAATACATCAGTCATCTATCAATCTCGTTTGGGTTGTCTTACGCTGTGCTTGTTGTTCTCTATCAAGAACTTTTGAGCATAAAAGACAATCTGTTAGACATTCTATAGACCAATTAGGTGGTTGATGACTAGCCGTTTATGCACTTTTTGAAGTGAAACTTCTATAGAATCGTAGTGATTTCAAACCGGAAGCAAAAAGATGAAACGGAAATGGTAAGAGACACAAATACAATGCTTTATTTAAATTTCTTTGAGCGATACTTCGTAGTTGAGACTACGAAGTATCGCGCAAAGAGGTATTGCTGTATATTATTTATATTATTTTGTAACATACTTTATGTAATTCGCTTTATTGAAGTAATATAAATAATCCGAATAATTACAGATATATGTTTGTTTCTCTTATCATTTTAGCAGATGCGTTCATTTACCCTTTTTTTCTATTCGATATATATGTATATCATAATAATAGTTCGTAAGTAGTAGACTCCAATCGTGCGTCGTAGCTGACACACACACACACTTTTTTTTATTCTTCTTATTCTTTCGTCGATTTACTGAAGTTTCACTTCTATCGTGTGTGAATCGCACACACGCCTTTATTTTTTTGTGTCTAAGTATATTATTTAGAACTTGTCTCCTCACGTCTAATAGATTGTAGATAAAACGAGCCTTCTATAAAAATAACATTTGTCTTCATTGATGGAAAATATTTCGAACAAAAATATGACTCACAATATTTCCGCCCTGCGGATCAACGGAATGTCTTGTATTTTGTATCGGCCTAAAAGTCTTCTTTTGATGGCCATCCCACTTGTTGGCAAATAACTATAATAATAATAGCCTTTAACGGAATACTAATAACCTTATATCCTGGACTTCAACCCCAAAAAACTTGAACTAACTGAAGGTTGTATTATAATCGCAGCAGCACCGATTGAAGTGTGAAAAGGTTCGTCTGATACCTGATGAACAGAGACAGTTGAGTTTCCCATTTATGATATTAGTAGGGATAACACGGGTAACCCCAATATGCCATCTATGACAATCGAATTATTGCTTAAATAAAATAACTTACTTATTTTTATTTATATTGATACTGTGATATATTTAGAAGTTTAATGTTGCAAACTCATTATCGTACGGTAAACGAAGTTACTTGTAGGTACTATTAGTGGTAGGACAGGAATATTAGGTACCTACTTAGCATTTATTGCGCAAAAGATCCACGCTTTGGCGTTGCTTGTTATTATTGTGTGTATTACATATAGTTGTACGGTTAAAATATGTTTCGTACCTATCGTAGATTATGGCAATTAATAAATTATTCTTGTTTTAATTTTCCAGACAAACTCATGCTAAATTGTTTGTAGTAGGTATCTCAGTCATCGGCAAATTATTATTATTCGTTTTTGGCAGATAACTTTAAATCCATATAAAAATGATGTACGTTATTCTATAATATATAGACTACAGAGAAGTTACAACAAGGAGTTTAATGCATTATAATGCATTAGATATTTTTGATAGTAGCAAGAGAGTTTTTAGGAGAGTAGTTGTAGAATAAATGCAAGGTAAGGGTGTGGCCCGCATGGGCAATTACTTTATGCCTACTTGTTAATAATTGTTTTTTTCTTTTTAGTTGAACTGTGTTATTACATAATCTTAACTTATCTGTTTACGCGTTGTAGTGTAATAACTAATAGTATAAGTTTGGAGTACAATAGACTGTGCGTTAAAAAAATAATTGTATAATGTTAATCCGTTTATTTGGCATTAAGTTATAATAACAGAATTTGTTTAAGGTATTTTAATTAAAGGCTGCGGATTTTGATAAATAAATAAATAAATGTTCAAGTTTAAACGCTATTACATACATTTTTTTTAAATGTATTTTAAGGTAGAAATCGGCTTCCTTTATGGGAGAGAAGTTGTAGAATTAATGCAGGGTAAGGGTAATGTAAAATAAAAATAAGAGATAAAATCAATGTGAGCTTTAAATTATTAATGTGTGGGCCCAGTTTTGTAACATATTCCTAGAATATTAATTTAGACTAAGTATATAAAAAACTAGAAAAATATAACTCACCACGCAAAAACAACACTATAGTCCAACAATCATGCAACTGATTAAAACCAACTACCAACGTCCTTTAGCATGCATTTGTTTTTTTTAATTGTAAGGATTTTCACGCACGCACATCGGCCGGTAGTTCGGACCATATTCTGCCCGTTCATTCTGCCAACGTGCTCGCGGCTCGTAGGCATTTCAAGTTCTGCCGACCTTGTAGTTGGACCAATTCACTGTCATCTGGCCGATTCGTTTTGGGTCAAGTTTCAATATCTTGCTGAAGGGACAGGTTGGTCTTGAGGCAGTTTAGTACAGTGTCGAGGAAATTACGCAAGTCCATTAGGAAACAGATAAGAAAAGTTCTGATTTATTAGCGTAGTAAAATGTTTTAAATTAGGTAATGTCGTCAGTAATCATGTTTGTTTTGGTTTGTAATATTTATTAGCTAGTTATCATACCTATTATACTTTCGATTCTGCAAAAGTGATCTCACAAGATTGAACATTATTTTCAAGGACAATATCTTATTTGTCTCACAAATACCATGTCCAGAGTAAGCCTGATATCTAATTCTGACCGAATTGCATATAAAAATTAAACATTTAAAAAATTATGACGTCATACGGTTTTCAATTACAACATAATTGAATGCAATCGATTAAAATCTAATTATCTCTAACTCTAACTAAGCCTCCTATAGATAGAGTGCAAAGGTGAACTAGGTGAACTTTATTGGAAAACGACTAAAACCCGAACCAAAGTTTGAAAGACCATCATACCCCATATTACATGGAGTAGGCACAAAAGATATAACAATGAAATAAACTTTTTCGTATTCAAAATTTATCAACTTTGCGGCTTTCTCTAAAATTCTGGAATGAGGTTGGATGTTAATAGATAATCGATGAAGGTAATGTAAGGAGGTTTGTTATCAACGGCACTTAAATTCCACGGCCTCCTAACCTCGTAAATATAAAATGGGTAGGGAACAGAAATTAGACTTGTTTCTTACAGTTCTGTTTTTGTCTAAAGACCTTGACTTAGTTATCGATAGATTTCCTAGACTATTTTTTGGTATTAAAAACACTAAGATGCAAATTTACTTAAATGTGCAATGAAGGAAGTTTCATAACAAATTTGTACCTAATAATTTCCTAGATTTGCTAAGTTTTTTTTGGAAGGTATCTTCTTTTAAATGGGATTAGTCGGCCCAGGCAGAAATAAACTACATTTGTATTTTATGGTTTTCTTCCTGAGGAACACCTTTTAAAGATGGGTAAAGTAAATATCCAACATTTTCTATATGGGTAAGTAAGTATATCGTAAAAAGTACTTACAGAAAAATGAGTTTTTTTTTCCAAAAAGACATATTTTTATTTTCTGTGTAACACGCTACTCCACTCAGGTATATTCACAAGCTCGACTTAATATGTCGTACCTGGTCGTAGCCTATCCAGCAATGGGCGTTATAGGGCGCGACACGACTCCGTTTCGACAGCAGCTCTCTGCATAAAACCTTGCTATATCCCGTCACCCGTAGAAGAAGAAGAAGAAGAAGAAGAAGAACATTTATTGTAAAAAAACTGTGTACATTGTATAGATGGTGGGTTATAAAAATCGTTTCAACAGTTTGCCCAATCTGAGCATACAATAATAAAATAATAACATGAAAATGTTTTAGGTTGGCAAAAATAAAATAATAACATGAAATAATTTTAACAAATAAACACTCTAAAGTAACATATCAAACAAATCTTAGAACAAAAATAAAAAAAAAATATATAAAACAATATTACTAGTAAATTTAAAAAAAATAAATTTTAATATTAGTAGTAAAATGTCTAGGTATAAGTACCTTTCTACTTCCCTTCCACATCTAAACAAAACATTTTTACCAAAAATATGTACCTCACATTACAGGGGATCATTCTCGCTTTTACAGGATGGTACATGAAATGTTGTAAAAGAGAGCCTGGGTTATTTTCATTTAGCCTTTTCAGCGCACATTGCTAAAAAACACAGACTCACAAACTATTTACACAAATATTTTTGCTTCCCTGGAATCCGCACCTGGAATCGTGCAGGAAAGTGAAAAAAAAAATCTCGAGCGATTAACGGTCAGGGGTGTGCTAGAGCCATTATCGCTTGCTCGGCTATAGCTGCCATATTTTAATACAGCTTCAAACACTCGCCCGAGTGATTGCAATTTAAATATGTAGAGCAAAGAATAATGTAGCATGTAGGATTGCATTTGGTTTGGTATCTATGACATTCTAATTTTCATCCAAATTTGATAATGTTATAGAAGATAAAACTTGCCAGTCCGTGCGATTTGAAAACTCATAGACTGGCAAACTTTATCTTCTATAATATTACAGTGAGGTGTTTTCTTCCATGGTATCCGTACCGTCATCGTGCCGGAAAGTGGAAAAACAATTTCGAGCGCTTACTGTCAGGGGCGTGCTAGAGCCATTATCGCGTGCTCGGCTATAGCTGCCATATTTTATTCAGCTTCACACACATGCCCGAATGCTACACGTAGCTGTATACGTATTCATTGGTATTTAAATATGTAGAGCAAAGAATAATGTGGCATGTGGCATGGCATTTGGTTTGTTATCTATGTATGTAATTCTAATTTATAGACTTTTAGCGCACATTGCTAACAAACACTTGACTCACAAACTTTATCTTAGATTTCTTTAAATACTACTGCTAAAGAAATTAAACGTTTGTTTGTTAAATCATTCTTTAGCGATACTTTGTATTTTTTTGGCTTTTCATTTGTTTATTGTAGGTATTTTTAATCATTTTTTGTTTATTGTTTTTTATTTGTTAAGTTTGCATTTTTGTTATATTATATTTTTGTATTACATATTTGTGGAAACGTTTAATAAGCCTTTAAGTAAAAATAGTTTAAAATAAATACGAGTAACCATATCATATTAAATAGCTGTTAGTTTCCTAAGATTGAAAAATAAATAATAGTAATAAATTATAGTGACAAATTTTGGCTTCATTGTATTCGTATGATTGTTCCGGAAAATGAAAAAATAATCTCGAGAGTTAACTGTCAGGGGGCGTGCTAGAACCATTATCTCGGCTATAGCTGCCATATTTTATTCAGCTTCACACTCACGCCCGGCTGCTACATGTAGCTCAATTCGTATTCATTGAAATTTAAATAGAGCGAAGAATATCGTGTTCAGCCAAATTGAATGGCCGGCCGCGTTAATTTGAGTGGGAGCTGTGTAACTAAGCTTATATTGTCTCAAGTTAACAGAGTCAACACGCCATTTTCCTGTTTTCGGTGTTTTTCGGGAGGATTTCTGGAAAACACGTTTAGAAAGATACAGATAACTAACATAAAGACACAAGATTAAATACTGTGATTATCGTTTTGTATAGATATAACTTCTTTCATCATCATTAGAATTGTTAATATGTTTAGCATTGATTCCATGGTGATTCGTGGCTTGATGACCATGAACTCCAAAATAATGTGCATACCGATGATAAACTGGTTGTTACTGATTATATTTCAAAACAAGACCTTGACTTTAGTTTTATACTTGTAGGCAAGGTAAGTAACCTTGTATAATAGGTATCATATATTTATAAATAAAACATGTTAATAAATACCAACAATATGTATGACTGTAGCCGTTTACTCCCCAAAATGTATATTCTCTAGTATTTGTATGTGTCCGTTCGGGTCGGATAATTCGCTGTCCTACGCCTTAAATTAATATGATGATATAAAGTAAAATATGACAACAGGTTATTTTTAGTGCGCTTGGGCTAATGCGATTTTTATTTTCATATATATTTTTTGGAAATACAATTACGTAAAAGTTATAGGTACAAGAAACAAGTCATCCGAAGGAATTTTGTACTAAAGAATAAAAAAATACTTGAGAATAAAAATTTTGGGGAGTAAACGGCTACAGTTAAACGATCAGACCATAGCCCATAGATATTTCGACTATACGACATTATTTTTGCTCGGAATAAAATCCACATTAGGTTGATAGGATCAATAAAATAAAACGACAAGTAGCAAACATTATTTTCTTCCATAAATTCACATTGTCTACGTGTAAAAAATATTTACAAAGTTGTGCAGTAATGTCTAATGAAATGACTTAACCGAAATAGCTCTACGTACGGAATCCGGAATAAATTCCTTATCTATATTTATATATTCTAACGTGCAATCGGACTAATTGTTTAATTCTTGGTATTGATCCAGTAAAGCAAAGAAACGTGCCTTGTCTACTCAGTTTGTTACATCATGATGGACGAAATGAGTTTGTTTGCTTACATAGACGCTAAAGAAATTATCCACCTTGCTAACAATGATACAATGATATGGTAACATTTAAAACTATACATTATCTACCATTTATATATTTTTACTTATGTTCTAGCGAGCAGCTGTTAACCTTACGGAACGGGGTGGCGTTGTTCTTATTTATGGGTTTTCTGGCGGTTAAAAGTTTTTTTCCTCGGTAAAACTTTTGGGTTGGTCTTTTTAGATAAATACCCAATGAAATACCCTACAATGGTTGACAATTACAAGATTAAATTAATTAAGAATTACAAGATTAGCCTGTTCAACTAAACAACTAGGAACTCTATTTTTACAAACATATTAATCTGCAGTGGTCATCATTGTTATAAAGTATTTTTAATTAACAATTAAGCATTTAATTATGTAAAAAAAAACAGTTAAAATTGCGTCATTACGTACACCATCGCATGTTTTCTACTGATTAATTCTAGGGTTAAGCCCTACTGCAATGGATTGATTGGTACAGATATCAATAAACAGTTAAATTTAACGTAAGGATTAGAGTCCCAATATTTAGAAGTTCGTGATAGACTAGGGTTCGTAATATTAGCAGATCTTACGACTTGTGGCCCCTTAACAGATGTAAGTGAGACAAATTGGTAATAAAATCTCAATACAGTTAATATCGAGTTATCTGACTCAATTACTTTATGTGACTATGCATTGGCTAATTCTTATGACTTCGAGTCTTACGTGATTACGTATGCGTGATTGTTATTACTGCTACTTTAATTTAATTTATAAAATTGTGGCCCACAAATACCTACCTATGAACCTACGTAAATTTTGTATCTGTCATGACATTTATAAACCTACTACTTATATAGCTAAGATATTTAACTTTAATACCTATATGTATAAACATTTGTAATTTCATTCGTTGAAGTGCTATGCACTAAAATACACATAGAATTGAAATACCAAAGCTGTATTTACAATCTAGTAGTTAAATTGGTATGTTTAGTTAACACGAATTCTAAAATACTTCATACTTAAACAATCTATCATTCCTATAAAAAGTAAACATTTTTATTTTCGGATTCTTGACTCTACTGTCGTCATTCATACATTTCAGAATTCCAAGGATCATTCTATAAATATTTTCATAAAATGTTATGAAACAAGATTATCGTGTTCTGTTATCCTTTGCCGATTTTGCTAAGCTCAACGATTGGCAAATATATATTAAATTCCTACCAAAGATCAAATACATCATAAACAAATTCAAGGGCAAACATTACAATTTTTACATAAATTTGTAGGTACAGTCACGTTTATATTTTAACATCAATGTTTTTAGTACAATTCCTTGTTCTGCATTTCACACTTTTTTCACCACAACACTCAGGTTCAGGTTACAAGAACAAGAAACAACAAGTACAGACACATTTTCCTGTTTTAGAGCAATTACCCACTGTCGAATAACCACTGACTTTTATGTGTTCAAATTACCCTGCTCTAGAACCTGAAAGGTATATCTAGCGATTCATGCGCTCCCCGATATCGGTGATGTTGTGCGCGTCTTGATTTAGCTGTCGTCAAGGTTTTCCTCATCAGCCTCATCGACGTCAAGCGGCTGTCTGGGTAGGGCGACCCAGAGCGGCGGGAACCTTCTAGAACCTGAGAGGTATATCTAGAAACAGCTTCATGCGCTCCCCGATGTCGGTAACGGAGCGCTCATCTAGATGTTAGCTGTCATCGAGGTTGTCTTCATCGGCCTCGTCGATGTCGACGTCGAGCGGCTGGCTGGTGAGGGCGGCCCAGAGCGGCGATCGCGCGCCGAGCTGGGCCGACCCCCGGCGCTAGCTGTCCCGGCAGCCGGCGGCCACTACTGCGGTCCCGGCGGCTCCGACTGCTCCGAACAAGATGGCGCCCACCTCGCGGTCTGGGGTTATCTCAACCTGGACAAGCAATTATTTATATTAGTCTTCTCTGCATGCGAAACGCTTGAATAACTGATCGTTATATATCTGAGAAGACCAAACAAGAAGAGGATATGCGGTAACCTTTAAAAAGTTTCTGGGATTAACTTAACCGTGGAATACAAATTATTATAAAACAGTATTTTTTTAATACACGACAATATTTTGTGTTGAGCGAAGTCGCCAAATTTCTGGCAAATTTGAAATTCGCGTAAGTGAGCTTGAGAAGCTTGTATAAAATGCCTAGCGAGGGTTAGATATAACATGTTATTCTAGGTAAATGTGGAAACCCTGAAAAAGTATCAATATGCAACGACATGATACAAAAATATAGCAACACTTATTTTTCCTGATACAGGAGTAGAACTTAATTAATTGATCATTACGAGTATTAATAATACGTTACATAAAAAGGTAAGTGTTGCAATAACAACTTTTGTAATTTATTATTCTGGGGTAGTTCAAGTATGACTGAAATGGAAGAAAATAGCTAAAGAAACGGAAGAAAAGCGAAAAAATGGCTTTCAATTTCGATGAAACTTTAAACAGGTCAAACAACAGAAGATACTCCAGAGTTTCATTTTTATTTTTTGATATTGCTTTTTCTTGGAAAGCTTGGAATTGAATTCCAGTTTCAGTAAGCGAAACTTATCGAATTGGTACTGTAGGTACAAAAATACAAAAATGTTTATGGACACTATTACAAAATTCTAATTATACCATGATTTGGGAGCTCTTCTGGTAAGTAATAATAACATACACACAAGAGGTAAATTATAGACTATAAACATGTACCTACAACTTTTATTTAGTTATTTGCTACAAAAAGAATAGGAGATGTAGGAAAGATTAAAGAATGTTTCAGATAAATAAATTCAATGAACGGTATACGTTTGTGTTTGATCCCATAAAGGAATGATGATTAAGGGTGCAAGTGTGTATTTAAAAATAGGTAGTCTATAAAACAGTACCAGTATCACAGACAGCTTGTCGCTTCTGTTTCTTCTCTGCTCCAAAGACAGCAGTCATCATCATCATCACCCAAGTAACGTTCCCATTGCTAGGACACAGGGACTTCTCTATAGGCGAGAGAGAAGTCCCTGTGAGAGGCGAGGCCTTAATTCACCACGCTGTCCAAGTGCGGGTTGGTGAATGTCCTCACGATGTTTGCCTTCACCGTTATAGCACGTGTTTAAAGTGCTCATAAATGTTTCAATAACAAAAATCCAGAGGTGCGTGGTGGGGTTTGTACCCACGACCTTCGGAATGAAAGTCGAGTGCCTTAGCCAATACGGCTTCAAAGACAGCAGTACCACTGTAAATAGTCTTCTCTCACCTGTGATGAGGTAGTTTGTTCAGGGTCGGACCTCTCTTCCATCACTGTGTCCAGCTCCAGTGTGGGCGGCGGACGCGGCGACCTGACGAGACTGACAGCTCTTTGCTTTGACTTCATTGGAGACAGCCGTACCACTGACAGCTCGCCACGATCTAGCTCACAGTTTCGTCTTCTAGCACGTTCTCTGCGCAAAGTTCAAATAAAATATGTATACACTTTAGCGAGCCAACAAAACTTCAATAAAAAAATATTTTTTCTTTTTTTTTTATTATTGATAAGCCTTCATTTGACCACAATCTTACCTGATGCAAAGTGACGATGTGGTCTAAGAAGTAGCATAAAGGCCTAGAAAGTAAAAAAATTAAGAAGAAATGTTTTGTACCTATCTAGAAATAAATATTTCCGGACTAATCCCACAGCTTCACCTAATTACAAACTAAGCAGAGCTTGTACTATGGATGACTAATATACTACTACTACATAGATTTTTATTTGTTTATTCTTCTTTGAAAATAAGTATAAGTGATGATTAAAAGGAAAATTTATAAAAATAGTTCATTTATTTTTTTTCCCATCAATTAGCATCAATAATGCGATTAAATATTTGTAATAATATTATAGTTCATATGACTCTAAATTGCATGAAAATACGGTCTTTTTGTTGTATGTATATATGTTAAGAGACGCGAAGATTAAAAAAACAAACCTAACTTTTAATTAAATAATATACTGGTACATAACACGACTAATTGTTTCAATGGACACAATAAAGTCATAGCAAATACTGAAAAATTACTGCTAATAGTTAAGCACTAGGCTCCAGCCATAATAACCGCAGTGCTCGTTGCTGACAATTAATATAGTCGCACCAAATTTTCGGTTTCCAACTGGTTGTAATCAATGCACTGAACAATATTGAATGCGCAAACAAACATGCACAAATACCCAACTAGTCTATAAGGGTGACAAGTAAGGGTAAGGGTTGAATATTCACAAAACCCTGTTTGAATTGTAATGTATTTTGTGGGTAAACACCATAATATTTTTATGTTAGTACCCGCGGATCAATAAATGTCAGTCTCGTATAAATGGCCTTTCATTTTGCTACGCATATATTACATTGGCGACGATTGTGGTTTTTATTATGCCTTTCGGTAAAATATCAGAGTTTGACCTCGAAGAGGGCAAGAACTGGACGTCCTACGTTCGTTTAGTGAAGCAGTTCATCCTATTAAACGACGTTAAGGACAATCTACATGTTGCTACATTGGTGACACACGTAGGTGCGCGCACCTACCAATTGATGTGCGACCTGTGTTCACCTCAGCATCCAGAGGATAAGACCTTCGATGAGCTCGTCAGACTCGTAAGCGGCCATCTGGAACCCAAGCGATCGGAGATAGCAGAAAGACATACGTTTCGCCAGCGACGCCAAGCGGACGGCGAATCGGTGACAATTTTTCTTCAAAACCTCAAACATCTCGCTACTCATTGCAACTTCGAATCTCAACTAGAAGTAAACCTACGAGATCAATTCGTGTCGGGGTTACGTAACGAAGATATGCGTTCGCGTCTATTTGCGGAGTCGTCGTTGGACTACAAGAAGGCGGTGGAGCTGGCGCTTGCGCTGGAGGCGGCGGAGCGGCACGCGGCGGAGGCCGCGGCCGGCGGCGCCGCGCTGTCGGCGAGCGTCGGCGCTGCGGGACTCGGGCAGGGTGCTGCCGGGGCCGCGGCCGGGCTGCATCGGGTGGCGCAGAAGCCCCCCGCCGCGGCCGGCGAGCGCGGGCCGAGGGGCACTTGCTGGCGTTGTGGAAAAAGTGCTCACGCGTCTAATAAGTGTAGATATAAGTCATACATTTGTGATAAGTGCAACGTCAAAGGTCATCTCGCGGCTGTGTGTAAAGGGAAGAAAGATGTACAGAAGTCAAGATACCAAAACTATATAAACTCTAGTTCCAATTCTGATGGTAGTGATGGACTATATCAAGTGATTACTATGAAGAGTGACTCAAAAGATGGACCTTATTTTTATACATTGTTAGTGGAAGGTATGAGAGTAGGGTTTGAGATCGATACGGGCAGCAGGATTTCGGCGGTCAGTAAGTCGTTTTATGATAATTTCCTGTCTCATCTGCCTATATCTAAAGACTGTAATAAATTTCATTCTTACACCGGCGAAGCTATCGTTCCGCTGGGCCAAGTTTTAGTTAACGTTCAGTGTGGAAATAATAAGTTGTCATTGCCGTTGTTTATCATAAATAAGGGCGGGCCTCCACTACTGGGACGTCGTTGGTTGCGTAAATTAAAGTTAAATTCATTTAGTTTGCATAATTTATCTGGTGGTAACGATATGGAAATAGAAAAATTGAAATCAGAGTTTCCAAATGTTTTCAAATCAGGGTTAGGTTGTTGTAAGACTAAATTGAAATTGTTTTTAAAGGATGACACGCCCATTTTCTGTAAAGCCCGCCCATTACCGTTAGCATTACGCGATTCTGTAGAAAAAGAATTAGATCGTTTGCAGCGTGAACAGGTGATTTTCAAGGTAGATAGAAGTGATTATGGGACGCCTATTGTTCCTGTTATCAAACGCGATGGGTCAATCAGGTTGTGCGGTGATTACAAAATCACCATAAACAAAGTACTCAAAGACTTCCATTATCCCTTACCCAGAATAGAACAATTATTTGCCGCCCTAAGCGGAGGTGAGCAATATAGTAAAATTGACTTGAAACATGCATATTTGCAGTGCATGCTTGAGGACAGCTCACAACCCCTTACGGCTATCACAACTCATATGGGTACGTTTGTGTATAAACGGGCCCCGTTCGGGTTAAAATGTCTTCCGGAAATGTTTCAAAAGCTTATTGAAGAAACACTGAGCGGCCTAAATTGTGTAGCGTTTCTTGATGATATTTGTGTAACTGGGGCAAATAGAGCAATACATTTGTCTAATTTAAGGGCAGTGTTATCACGGTTACAGACAGCGGGATTAAGAGTTAGGTTTGAAAAATGTGAATTTTTTAAAGATGAAGTTTGTTATCTTGGGTACAAAATCAATAAACATGGTTTACATACGGATATCAACAAAGTAGAAGCTATTGCACGGGCGCCAAATCCTCAAAATGTATCGCAACTACGAGCGGCTTTAGGACTAGTAAATTATTACGCTAGATTTATCCCTAACATGAGCACTATTCTACAACCACTTTACTCTCTACTCAGAAAGGGAACCAGGTGGCAATGGACGCAGGATTGTGAAGCGGCGTTTCGTTCAATAAAAGAGATGTTGTCTCGGTCGCCCGTGCTGGCGCACTACGACGCGTCACTGCCGCTGGTGCTGGCCGTGGACAGCAGCTCCTACGGGCTGGGCGCGGTGCTCTCGCACGTGTACCCGGACGGCGCCGAGCGCGTCGTGTGCTGCTGCTCGCGCACGCTGTCCGACACCGAGACCAGGTATAGTCAAATAGACAAGGAAGCGCTAGCCATTGTGTACGGGGTCAGCCGCCACCATCAGTACCTATACGGCCGCCGATTCACCTTGAAGACCGATCATATGGCCCTCAGCTACATATTCGGTCCAAAGAAAGGGATCCCACAGACTGCGGCCAGCAGGCTGCAAAGATACGCGGTTAGGTTGGCTGCCTACGAATTCGACATAAAGTTCGTGCCGACGGAGCGGAACGGTAATGCCGACGCATTGTCGCGTCTGCCACTCCAGCAGCAGCAGCATAAAGATGGACGTGAACATGATGACGCGGCATACTTACACTTCTTGGAAGAAAGTTTCCCGATTAGTCACAAGGACGTGGCTAAAGAAACTAAGAAAGACTTAGTTTTACGCGAGATATATGGCTACGTTATGAGTGGATGGCCATCCAATATAGATTTAGAGAACGAAAGACCTTATTTTTACAGAAAGGACGATCTTCACGTCGACCATGGTTGTATAGTGTGGGGCTATCGGGTGGTGATACCGGCGTCGCTGCGAGCACAGGTACTAGACGAGGTACACGCGGGGCACCCCGGCGTAGTGCGCATGAAGCAGATCGCGCGGAACTACGTATGGTGGCCGCAGCTGGACGCGGACATTGAGGCGCGCGCGCGGGCTTGCGCCGCCTGCGCCGCGGTGCGCGACGCGCCGCCGCACGCGCCGCCCGTGCCCTACTCCTGGCCGGCGGAACCCTGGTTCAGGCTGCACGCTGACTTCTTACATGTCGCCGGTAAAACATTTTTTTTGTTAATTGATTCGCACTCAAAATGGATTGAAGTCGTCAATATGTCCAGCGGTACTACGGCCTCAAAAGTCACAACTGTGCTTCGTTCTTGTTTCGCTAGATTTGGTTTACCGAAACAAATAGTAACCGATGGGGGACCGCCGTTCACATCGGATGATTTTAGGAAGTTTTTGGAGTGTAACGGTGTCAAACATATTTTGACAGCGGCCTACCATCCTTCCAGCAACGGAGCAGCTGAAAACGCTGTTAAAACTGTTAAGAAGGCTTTAAAAAGGGCATTAGTAGAAGGTGAGGATTTAGAACGCGCATTGTGCAAGTTTCTATTTCAGTATCGCAACACTGAACATACCAGTACCAAACGTTCGCCTGCAATGGCACTGCTGGGACGCAGGCTGCGATCGCGGCTCGACGCGCTGCGGCCCAGCGCGGCGGAGCACGTGGCGGGCGCGCAGCAAGCCCAAGTTCGTAACGCGGGAGGTACTTATCGTGAGGTACGAGAAGGTGAAGAAGTTTTGGTCAAAGAATTTCGCCCAAACCGTGTTACAAAGTGGAAGCCTGGCGTCGTCACAGAACGCACCGGCGCTGTCACTTACAAGGTTAGTTCTGACAATGTCATTAAAACTAAACATATAGACCAAATAATGCCCGTCCGCAAAAGTAATCGACTTTCAATGTCCAGAGCGGTAGGTACAGAGCATGGGGAGGTCGCGCCTTCCGCTGAGGAACTCGACACTACCCAGGGCAGTAACGAACAACGCTTCTTAGAGCATGAGCTTTTGGAGTCCACGGAACCCGATTTCCACGATGCCGAGGTACATCCTAACGCTCAAATATGCTCACCTTTGCCACCTAGTCCACCTAGTGCCCACGCAGGAACCGGCGCCGGCGCCGCCGTCGGGCGCTCGATGCGCCCTCGTACAACTAAACCAAATTATAAAATTTAAAGAAGTAGGTACCTACAGGAGGTCGACCCTATGAGTACATATTTTATGTTATATTTTTTTTGTGCATAACATTTAGGTAAATATTTAAGTTATTGAATAATATTGTAAAGAAACCTACCACATTTAGATAAGACATGAAAACCTAAAATATTTGGTTACCTACTTACGTTAGTACTAAAACATTTTTTTGTTACGGAGAGAAAAAGGAAATATATAGTTATGGTTAAAATATATAACCTTAACATTAGGTATATTTTTTATGTGCTAGTTATTAGTGATATTTAATTGTGAACTATTTCCCTACGTTCTATAAACAGAGTGTTGTACCGACTCATTTGTCTTTCAACAAACATTTATCATAATATTATAACCATTATGGTTATGAAGGTATTTTGTTTGTGGTCAAACAAACATTATTATGTAAAATGCTACTTTTCAAGTTGGTTAATATTATAATGCTTATCATTTGTTATGATAGCGCACTTTTATAATATAATATAATAAGGTTAATTTCATTATGTCTAAATTTAGTCTTTACTATTCATACCTAACTATATTGTGTTTGATTAAGATATAGAATGTGTATGAATAAGAATATTTTTACTATGTAAGCCTTAGCTGTTTAAGAGGGGAAAATTGTAATGTATTTTGTGGGTAAACACCATAATATTTTTATGTTAGTACCCGCGGATCAATAAATGTCAGTCTCGTATAAATGGCCTTTCATTTTGCTACGCATATATTACAGAATAATTAAATGATTAAAAAAAAAACAATAGAGGTTAAATATTACGAGCTCAAACTCCTTCAGGATCTGGTCTAGATATAAAAACTATAAAACCATTGAAGAAAATTCTAAAAATCATGGTTCGTTGCATTCTCACTATCAGATTTGGCATCAAACAAAGCCAACTGGGAAAATGAAGTATCAGCAAAATATATCGATATTTATTCCACAAAGGCGTAATGCGTGCCAATATGTTTTCTTTCCTCATAAATACGGGATTATCTTTATTTGGGAGAAGCGATAGGCGATGACGGTATGCGACACATCGCCGCTCACCGAAGATAAGGCGATTGAAAAGCAGATTCAGTGTGGGTGTTTATTTAGTCGAGATAAGCTTGGGGGATTTTATGTCCGTAGGCGAATATCAGCTTTGTAAAATTATCTTAAGTAATTTGAAACATTTTGTAAGAAGAGATAATTACGAAATAATGGATATTGGACGGATGATTGATTATCTTAAGCTTAAGCATGGCTACTCGTACTTCACCGAGAATCGTTATATCTTGCACAATATTGCTTGCATTAACATTGCCACTGAGTCGTGGGGCGTCCTTTGTTGGACATATGCCTATCTTATAGTTCTTCAGCAGTTTAGACCTATTAAAAAGACATTAATATATGTAATCCACAGATTATTACTTGATAGATACATTATTAAAATTTTGATATTAACTTCCACATTTTTCGAATACTTATGATTATACTTACGACTGTATATCTTACGTTTATCTAAGATACAAACAGATTTATACGGCTAGTGTGATAAAAATATAACTATATAAGGGTGTTTTGTTTTTGTGTTCCTACCGTAGGAGTATCAGAATAGGGAGTTATTTTAGGATTTTATAAGATGTAGCGGGCTTGATTCTCTTGGTGTTTAATATGTATTGTTAAAATATATATATATAAGTTTACTATTTTAAGTATATCAGATGTCTAGTAGTTGTTGTTGTGTGGCTAGATGTTGTTGTGTGGAGTGTCCGGAAATATTTATTATTCATAGATATAACCATAGATATAGTCTTCTCAGACTATGCACGTGGTAAATGTCGATATAAAATCACTTTGCTTAGAATATTTTTATTTCATATTTCGCCTGTATCGAGCCGGTCGTTTGTTGCATTCATTAAAAATGTATGTTATGATTCTCCACCGCCCGAGTAAAATTGCTTTGCACATTTCGTAGGCACGAAGGTAGAGCGAGGCTCCTTTGTTCGGTTCCCTCTGTTATTTTTGTTTTCTTGTATTTCCATAACTTTTGTAAAGTTAAATAAGGCTGAGAATGGCTTTAACTGTTTTGTTTTCTTATTTATTGGGCCGTGTACTTACCTATACCATTTTTTTTTGACTTAACTTGAATTTTAATGTTGCCATAAGCTTTATAATAATCCTTCGTTTCGTCTTATCTTATTCCCTAAGGAGTCGACAGCCGATTACATTTCGGCGAACTAAAACTAATGTCACCAGGTCAGGACCCCTGGTAGATAGGTATACCTAGTACGTAAAACGTTATATTGTTTCAATCAGATAAAACCTTTAAAGTATCTTAAGCGTTAGTCTTGCAGTATTATTCTGGCGGATTCGTTATCTTTTTATTCATGCAATATTTTTCCTTGTATTTTTAACACAATAGAAAATATTTAAGATCTAAGGTATAATACGACGCAAGGAAAATATGTAGGTACCTAGTTTAAATTAGAACAGAACAGGCGACATATTTCAAAGTATTTGCCCCGTAACTCGGTTCTAGTTCAACATTTATTATTGGTTCGTGCTTCCAAACTGCCCGTACAGTATAGCAATAGAACTGGGAGCAATATTAATGTTTATATTACAATATTGAGTTGTGGAACTTACCTGGCCAACTTCGCTCTTCGCCGCAGGCAGCAGATGACAGTGAGAGCCAATAACGGGAACCCGAAAATGCACGAAACAATTGGCACCACTATAGACTCTGGCGTAACTGAAACAATGACTTACCTAGTTCAGCAAAAATAATTTACAATTTCATAACGAATATTGGAGTGAAGCTGAGGTGTTGCATAGAAAAAATAGATAGGCAATTACTTATCAATGATTATGTGCCACTAATCAGAATAAATTCCGGCCTGAGGATCTTATACCTAATTAAAACTCAATTTAACATTCAAAATTATTGTATTACATCTAATTTCGGTTTGATAAGGGTCTGTAGAACTAAATTTGCACATTGTGCACCAACAACACTTACCTATCATTTATCTATAAAATTTTCTAAAAAATCTTAAATATTATGTTGGTATTTATTATCTTACACGTGTGGATATAGGATTTCAAAATAAAGCACTAACATTAATAAAGACTATTGGTGTTTTTCATCAAACTCTTGAGACAAAACGAAAACGAAATTCGAATATTCAAGTAAGATTCGATTACCGACTGCCAATAAAGCAGTCATTGAGGTGTTAATATCTTAATGGGACTTATCGTCCGAGGTCTATAAGAAGTGGAAATCGTTCGCCAGCCCCTAATCCTTTTCAACCTGATTTATTTCCCCCGTGGATTTGAGAATGAAATCAGTAATAGCTATGGGAATTGCTCGTTTCCACCCTCAAACACTGGAGCTAAGGGCGCGTGTATAATGTAACAAATTACTCAGAAAAGTATGGTATTTAAGTAATGACGTAGCGGTGATATTGTTTCTTAATTAATGTATGTTGTGGTACATCTTTATGTTTTGTTAGTATTACTGGTATTACAAATAGTAGTTGCTAAGTTGCTAGTTGTTTTAGCGTACATTAGCTTTATTAGTTTGTATAGTACTGGTTTCACATTTACATCTCCCATGTACACACATTATAAAATTAAATTTAGACGTTGCGTATTAATAGGATGAGCACGCGAATGTTAAGGCAAATAGTAACCTGTTTGTTATAGTATATGCGAGTTAGTAGTTTCGGGTTATTAACAGTTATTACATTATATCAAAGTAGATACTTATTATTACTAATTATTATTATTATTTTTATGTCACCGCACCGTCCAGTTATTTGCTGAGCATTTTCCTCTCCATCCAAAGGTTGTCTGGAAGAAATTGCTTTAAGCAATATGGCCCATTACGCATTTTGTATTTAGCTTTAAGTCCATTTTTGTTTTGTTTTATCTTGGTGTGTAATAATGAGTTATTATTATTATTATTATACTTCCAAATAAATCTATATTGTGACTTGGTTCTGAACCGAACCATATACTAAAAATGTATAGACTCAGTCTTCACCTCAATAACAAACTTTTTGATCAAATTATTTCCCAATAAATAATAACAGGTCGCAAACCGGTGAGTAAATACAATTATGCTAATAACATACCTAACCTATCGACCCTTTAGTTGGTTCTTATCGTTCCGCGTGGTATCTTTACGACTCGCATCACGCAGGCCTTGATGACCGTTAAGCTATAGGCTCGTTACGTACCGTAACTCGTAACTGTCCCACGACTAATTAATCGCCCTGGCCGTAGCTACATTATTCACAGGCCGGAATGTGGGGACCATACCTATGTCTCTATGTATACCTATGTATATAAAAGAGGAAAATTTCAGGGTAATCGGCACTTTAAGCGCTCCTGCACACGATGCCGCCACCGCGCCGTTGCGCCGCTCAACTTTACAGACGCGCTACTGCCGGCCGCGCCCCCGCTACTTTTCCCCCCGCGTCGATGTCTATACTTAGCTATTCATAACTAGCAATGTATGACTAACAGTAGTATACTGTAAGTAATACATTGATACTGGACCGGTAAAATTCGATTTTAACAGCGTGGCGGCCGGCGCGGCGACGCGTGAGTACAGTGGAGCAGTGCGGCGGCGGCGCGGTGGCGGCACTGTGTGCAGGCTCTTATCCATGCCATACGATTGCAGTAATTTCCTACCGCACCGCATTCATGTGGCATGGCTCTAAGTGGATACCACGGTTTGTGCCTGCGTTGCCTTTGGGGCAATTAGTTAAACCTAGATGAGAAGTAATTGGATACACCGCAGTTAAAAGGTTTGGAGCGAATTAAGTTCAAAGATGAAACATGTTGCTTTAGATTGCATGACTTTTTTAACGAACTTATTTTTGCAATGTTTTGTGTGGATGTAGCTACGATTGTGTCTTGCAGTGAATACAAGTACGATACATGAGGTTTTTAATAGTTGATCTGTGAAAATAATTAAATATTTTGCAACGTTGACGATGGATGATGCAAATAAGCTCTTTAGTAGACCGGGCCCGCAAAAAAACCGGCCCAGAAATCTATGTATATTCTAATTTCAAATCCGTGTACAGGTGTACAGAAAACGTAAATACATATAGTATTTAAAGTAAACTGATCTCATATCAATAATCCCTAACTGTAACACAGGTAACAGGTAACATTATAAACAGTTACAACTATTATAGTATTGAACAATACACAAGTTAAACTTTTAACTTAATAACAATTCAACTCCCTGCGTCGGAGCTTAGAAATCCAAAGTTATATTTATTTGCAATATACATAAATATTTATAATAACATTTATTTTTTATAGTAACAAGTAAATATTTAACAAAAAACAACCGACGAAAACGACCGATTAGTTTGAAATTGGTATTTCAATTATTCAATAAAACAAGGGCCGCGGGCACTGGAATAAGAATGTTGCCCTCGTCCCTCCCGTATTGAAAATGTGGGGAATTTTTCTTTATTTCGAAACAAATTAAGAAAAATATTGAAGATTAATCGAGAAATAAAAATACACACCAAATTCAGAATCTCCTTTGTTTTGTCGGTTAAGAAGCTTCTTTCATTGTCTATTCTAAAAACAAATTAACTAAGCGGGGCTAGTTGACCGATTCTTACATTACATCAACCGGGCCCGAGGGTCCGGTTCGAGCGGGCAACATAATATTGAATTCAACATGGTGAATTTCTGGACATTTGTAATGATAATTCCACTTCTTTTAAGGCTTAATTATGTTATATTTAACATTACAAGACTGGACATGTTAAGCTGGTCTTTTTCCATCGGTTTTGATTCGCGTTTAAGAGTTTTTATGAAGTACTTGTAGTTAAAAAAAAGCGCTCACCGGTGGGGTAAATGATGATAGGAGTTGGCCGCTTGCTAGTGTTGGACTTGTTGACGACGTTGTTCGACGTGGGGTTGGTAGGAGAGGACATGTTGCTCAGGCGATCCAGAAGCCCTAACGGCCCTGCTGTAGCCGCAGCCATGTTTCACCTGTAACAACAGACGAGTTATATCATGTGCTAGGTGTATCATGAGGCATGGATAATAGAAAAACTATTAAAGTTTATTATCTCCAAAATTAACAAAAATCGCGGAACTTCTATGAATGTTAAATCGATAGGTATTGAGGTCCCCCATCGGCATGCCATCAGCTGTCATGTTTTATCTCTCTCAGGTTTTATCTCTATCTCTCTCTCTCTCTCTCTCTCTCTTATAGGTAATTACTACGGCTAAAATGCATATTTTAACCCTCAATGAGGTAAGGCCGTTCCACGGCTTTGATTCGATATACTTTTTGGACGTCATTTACCTACGATAGAAGATCCCTTATCTACATTTCATTGTACCAGGACATAATGTCTTTCGTGTTATTTTAGGAACCTACATTTTAATGTTAGAAAAAATAATAATTTTAGAGCCTGTTTTAACATTTTACTAAACCTTTACCGTTGTCGGTTCCAACTTGGTAAATGGGTTGGAACTTCCAACCATCTAATATACTGATGAGTAATTTAGTCTTAATGACTGCCCTGCATAAAGTAGGTAGGTAGTATATAAGTGAAGTGCTAAATGTCACGGAAGGGTGAGTGGATGGTAAAAGCATGGAGTCGCTATGGGTAGCTAAGCTATACATATAACGAATGCCTTTTTGTTTTCTATGTAGGGCAAGAACTTTGCTTCTTTATTTTGGAATATAAGGATAATCCGGCAATAAAAACATCATCATCACCCTCCCCTTGTCAGGATTATATCGTACCTAAATAAAACTATTTTTAACCCCCGACCAAAAAAGAGGGGGGGTGTTATAAGTTTGACGTCTCTGTCTGTCTATCTGTCTAGGACATCAAAGCTCCCAAACGGATGGAGCTATTTTAATTTAGTTTTTTTTTGTGAGTGTGAAGTGAGTTTGTCGCGGGTGTTCTAGACATGTTACATGAAAATCGATTATGCCGTTTCAAAGTTATGGGGGTAAGAGTGGGGAAGGAAAACCAAATATCTGCAAATATACTCGAGTGGGGTCTCAACTGAAAGCGCATCGCATGCAAATTACAAATTATTATGGTGTTTTACTTTTAATGAAGTTGAAGCATTAGTATATGGTGTTTTTCTTAAATTTTAAATTAAGATTTATTAATGTAAAAGTTACTTGTTTATCTACCTATTTCCTTGACATTACTTAATCACAGACACACATAATGAAATATTTAATCGGATTTTTTATTATTATTTGTTTGCAACACAGGCGTTATTGCATTAATGGGCACAATCTGTTCTGCAGCATAAAAATAATTTAAATCGATTATGGTTTTATTCATAAACCTTTACCATTTTGAGGACAACATGCTTGGGATTATAAAAACGAGTTTTTTTATACCTGTCTAATGTATTTTATTAACTTACGCCTTTCCCATATTATGATGTCAGCGCGAATGAAAATAACCTTCGTTTCAACCCCGGGTTCCTGCTAACGTACTTTTAGCAAAGTGCGTGTCACGCTCTAATAGCTTGTTGGTGTGGAGGCAGGAACCGAGTGCAATAGGTACTAGGGGGATTCTAAGGGGTTGAAAACATATAGAGGTGTATAACCTATCACCATATTAAGCACCCATTTTATAACCTTTTATTAAAAAAATTTAATAAAAGCAAGATTTTTTTTCATCTGTTGAACTTGGCGTATATTGTAGGTACCGATTATGGGACAAATTTAAGATTTAGACCGTTTGGATCAGTCTAGTCTAGTATATAAACCAAGGATTTGATGTCATGTCTAGAATATGTCAAGAATTTGGTTGTCGTCTGTCTGCGATATCAAGAAACACCTAGCAACAATTTATCTCTAAATTGTAATTAACTGTTGCTCTAATTGCTTGTTTCGACGGAAACTATGTCATAACATAGAGTTTAATCATCTAAGCTTTGGCTCACTCGTGTAAAATTCTCATAGGATATAGAGCAAATTTTCCTGTTTAACTAACTATACATTCCTTGCATTTCGCCCTCAACTACATCTCCGTTTTTTATAGAGGTTTAAAAAAAAATATCATATTATTGAAGTGAAACTTCTATAGAATCGTAGTGATTTCAAACCGGATGCAAAAAGATGAAACGGAAATGGTAAGAGACACAAATACAATGCTTTATTTAAATTTCTTTGCGCGATACTTCGTAGTCTCTCGCGCAAAGAGGTATTGCTGTATTTTATTTGTATTATTTTGTAACATACTTTATGTAATACGCTTTATTGAAGTAATATAAATAATCCGAATAATTACAGATATATGTTTGTTTCTCTTATGCAGATGCGTTCATTTACCCTTTTTTTCTATTCGATATATATCTTAATAATAGTTCGTAAGTAGTAGACTCCAATCGTGCGTCGTAGCTGACACACACACACACACTTTTTTTTATTCTTCTTATTCTTTCGTCGATTTACTGAAGTTTCACTTCTATCGTGTGTGAATCGTACACACACTTTTTTTTTATGTCTAACTATTCCCGGGCTCAAAATAAACTCAATAACAAATCTTACAAAACTTATTAAAGCTTAGAGATAGCGGAAAGTGACCAAATATTTGATAGTATCCTAAATTTGGGATTCATTTCTCATAAATGCAAACTGACATATGCAGTAAACAGTCATTTTCTGTTTATTTCTACTACTATTCACTTATACATTGTTGTTGACTGAAAAGTTTAACAAGCCCTTTCGACGGTATGACGGTGTTTTACTTTATCACTAGGAAATATACTTATTTTTAACGTTTTACGTTAAAAATAAGTATATTTTGTACAGGCAGTGCATGCAGTATTGTTTTATAGCTTTTAGAGACAGTTTAGATGTATTTTTGTATGTTTCAGCGGTTTTCCATGTTATTGATTTCATTTTATAATTAATTCGAATTCGGTTGTGTTTGTTTTTTATTTATTTTATATAAAATCATAAAATTAGTATGCTAAATTGCATGTTTGTACACCTTATTATGGAAGAATTTTGTTGGCAAATTATTATTAATACTTTCATGAGTATTAAAATGTGGATCAAGTTTTAAACGTCAGCTTGAAATCGTTGGCAAATCTCCAGTATCCACATATGGACTTATATTTCATAATTGGTTTTCCGAAGTATTGTCAGACCAGACGTATTTTAATTATATTTGTTTTTTGAATTTCGTTTATATGATCACAGTAGGAAGACACTGGTGAACTTGGTAACGTTTTATCGGAATGGCGGGCTAATACTCAAAAATAGAGAAATTTAAAAACTCTGAGCATTTATGGCACAAACCATGTTACACTTGGGAAAATATTAATAAAATGCTTCATGTGTCTACTCATAAATTTAACTTTACTAAATGTATTTTAATTTAAGTTAAATTTAATAATAATAATTAAGTTTATAAAGTAAGTATTCCTTATTTGGATTTACCATATCCATATTTTCCTAAGCTCAAACTAATCAATCTAAGATTGTAACTAATGAGTTGATGGGTTTATGATTGCTACTTATTACCACTAAAAGCTTTTTGTGTGTATGTCTAGAAAACAAGATCGTTTTCCATAATTTGGTCACTTCCCTTTTACAGACACACACACACACACACACACACACACACACACACACACACATAGAGAGAGAGAGAGAGAGAGAGAGAGAGAGAGAGAAGACAATCTTAGTTCGCGTTATTTTTCTTGTTACTAAATAATTGATTTGTAGAGACGAGCGGGCACAATAATATGTAAATTTCAAAGATAGAATTTTTAATTAAACTCGACGCTCTCTTCCAGTTTTTACAATAATATTGTTTCAAACCTACAAATAAATTTGATAATGCTGTTACATGTTTCAATTGCAAATCCAAGGATTAATGGGAAAATAGTCATACCAAAAATATTTCAACTTTTGAATTGTCTGTTGTCAATGTCGGCGAGTTCACATGGCTGGAACAAAATTTAGTATTTCGCTCTCTGAACTTACTTTGAGCGGCAAAATGCTTTTATTTCTATGAAAAAACTTCTCTCGGGTCGTTCAGTTTTATTATAGAACAACTTAAATAGAATTTCATTCATCAACATAATAATTTAACCATACCTCACTATATACCTACTGCACAAAGGCTCAAATATTATATATATCCACTGCGCTGGAGGGTTGCCTTATGTAGTTAGGTACTTAGTACCTACTTTATATACTTACTACATATTTAGCTTTTCAGTCGCGACTTGCTGCCTAATAAAAGGATTTTAACCCCCGACCAAAAAAGAGGGGTGTTATAAGTTTGACGTGTCTGTCTGTCTATGTGTCTGTCTGTCTGTCTGCCTGGGACATCATTTCTCCCGAACGGTAGGAGCGATTTTAATTTAGTTTTTTTTGTATGAAAGGTGAGTCTGGCGCGAGTGTTCTTAGACATGTTTCATGAAAATCGGTTGTGCCGTTTAAAAGTTATGGGGGTAAGAGTGGGGAAGGTAAACCGAAAATCTGCAAATATACTTGAGTGGGGTATCAAATGAAAGCGCATCGCCTGCACATTAAAAAATATTATGGTGTCTAACTTTTAAGGATATTAAAGCATTGGAATCGGGGGTTTTAAAATTTACCTTTATTTAAACTAGCTTTTGTTTATACTAGGACAACAGCTATCGATATCTGTTTAAAATGTCATCCAAATCGGGCTTCACTCGGAATAATAGATTTTCCCGCGAAATGTGGTATTTTACCGAGGTAAAAAGGACCCTATGTATAATTCTGATATGTTAGCTATAATACTGAGAAGTTTAATTTAAATCCCTTCAGCAGTTTTTGCGTGAAAGAGCAACAAGCACACACACACACATACACACATACATACAACTTTCGCTTTTATAATATGAGCAGGATTACTTACCACATTTAATAAAAAAAAACAAAAAAAACCTAATTTGTCGTTAGTATGTACATTATAACTTTACGTAGGTACTTAGGCATAGAGCACACAAAACAAGGACGGTATAATGAACCTCGTTACTGCGGACTTGCGGACCCCTGTTGAGGCGACCCATCTTACACAATTACCTACTATTGTCCGCCTTGTTGAGCCGCACGGTGTTTGATGACGTTTTTAAAGCGGTCTCAAAGATTTCTTCGAGGTAGTCATGGCACCTTGCTGAATAGCACCTGCACTATTAACACCAGACCTAGTGCAGAAACATAGGAGCGAAATTAAGCGCAACGCTGAAGACAGAACGGCATGGCGGCGCACTGTGAACGCACTCTGCCACATCTAGGGGACATAGGACCTTAAGTCAAGTAAGTCAGTGTAGAAACAACACCTGTCAATGTTTTTGAAAGTTGTTATTTGTGGATACAAATAAATTCTTACGATTTTGTCCACTCCACCAACACCATAACAGCCTAGTTCTAGCTTCTAATGTTATATCTGATAGAGAACAAGTTATTAAGGGAACCACAAATATCTTGGTATTAGCTGGCGCGTTCGAGCTTTGCTCATATGCAAAAACCTATCTCTTATTTTTCGCAAGTAAAAATAATATTTATTTCCAAAAAACAATAAAAATATATAATTTACAGTAATCAGTGTTTTTCAAACTTGGTTGAGCCTGTCCTATGGGAACCTCCTTCTACCTGATACAAATATTTAATCACACTACCTTTTGCCACAAATCGTATAAGATATACAGTCATTTTTGAGTATATCCTAATCATAACGACAGTAAGACAGACAGACGTGGCCCCTTAATGGATAAAAACTTGATATTATAAAATTAACTTTGACTTAATTTGGGCAGGTGCTTTTTAGATGGGTGCTGTAACTGGACTCCCTCATTCCTGCCACCGAAACTGTGCGGAAAGTTTCAACTCCGATCTCATCTAATGCCTACTGAAAAACAAACTTTATTTCAGCTTAACCTAATTTTATTCGCGAGATACCATTCCTTTTGTTCTTTTGTTTGCCAAAGATAACTCGCTAACTTTAGTTTTGTGTAAGGCGGTGTCTATTATGTTGTTTCTTACCATTTGCCTATCTCTTTTTAGTTTGGATTATTCAAAATAACCTTATCAACATGAATAGCATCGTTTCTGTTTGTCCTTGGGGCACTGGAACGAATCGGAAGAATAATCCGATGTCTATAATTTTGCATCCATTTTTCATGAGGTAGAGAATAATTTAGCTTTGCATGTGCTCGTTGGATATGGGGATTTATTTCTGATCAGATTTGAATGACCATTATTTCCTTTGTTTGAGTATAATTACATCTACATACCATATTTTATATACACATTTGTAAGCATCAGTTATGTCTGTTGAAACGCGTGTCATTCGGCTTGTCACACCGAAATTCATGTTTTTATTAATAGTGGACTAGTAGGTAGGCAAAAATATTTTAACCCTTTTTACATCGTATTTTTATTAATAATCCATTCTAGATTGTCTGGCAGAGATCGCTCTTTAGCGAGACCGTCATTGGTTGATATTTTTATTTATTTTGTATGTAATCTAATGTCTTTTTTTGCTTATCTCATCTATCAAGCCTCCTCGAATTTATAAGTCAGCTAAAAAGCACTTAAATTATTGAATAATCGCACTTTTGTAAAATTGGTCCATCGTGAAACAACTGCTGGCTTTGTAAAAGTAATTACTGAGATGAAAAACCCAGTTAGGCAAGTTATCCCCGAGGATTAAATCTGAAAGATTAAACTCAAAATAATTTGTTCTCGAAAAGCCTGATGCTTCCACTTAATTGTTCTTATAGACTTTCAGCCTTTTAAACTACTTATTGGTAAGTACTCAGGTACAGTCAACGTCAAAAGTAAGTGATCAAAATCAACGTTGGAAAAAATAAGTTAAGATTTTTAAATAAATTTAAATGTATAAAATGAATAATATTTCTATTAAGTTTAAATAGGAACAAAGCCACGAGTGAAAGCTAGTGCTATCTATTGTGCCTAAAAAACCTGATGTTGTCAGACAACAAGACCTAAGTGGAACTGGGCCGGACTCGTGTGTCGAATGACATAATAATTATATTGCTGGAAAGGTCACACAACAACCTCTTGGTTCGCTCTATGCTTGTGCTATCCTACGTAATATTATAAATACCAATAGATCCGGTAGAGGTACAATTTTGTAGCACCCATTAGTTTCCACTACAATTTCATAAAGCAATCCGAAATGCACAAACAATTAAAACTTTTACTCGCCAAAGATAACTTGCTAACGTTAGTTTTGTGTAAGGCGGTGTCTATTATGTTGGGTTTTAGATTTGCCAATTTCTTTTTAGTTAGGATTATTCAAAATGACCTTTCCTACATGTTTGTCCTTGGAGCACTGGAACGATTTGGAAGAAAAATCCAATGTCTATAATTCTGTATCCAATTTTCATGACGTAGAGAATAATTTAGCTTTGCATGTGCTCGTTGGATATGGGGATTTATTTCTGATCAGATTTGAATGGCCATATTTCCTCTGTTTGAGAATTGAATAAATTACATCTACATACCACATTCTACATACACATTTGTAATCATCAATTATGTCGGTAGAAACGCGTGTCGTTTGGCTTGTCACACCGAAAATCATGTTGTATTTGTATTTTTATTAATAATCCATTCAAGATTGTCTGGCAGAGATCGCTCTTTAGCGAGACCGTCATTGGTTGATATTTTTATTTATTTTGTATGCAATCAAATGTTTTTTTTGCTTAACTCATCTATCAAGCCTCAAAGTCAAAGTAAATACTCAGGTACATTCAACGTCAAAAGTAAGTGATCAAAATCAACGTTGGAAAAAAAGAAGATAAGTATTTTTTAATAAATAAATTAAATGTATAAAATTAATAATTAAAATTAATTAATAATTAATATATAATAAATATAAAATTATTAATTAATAATAAATATTAAGTTTTAATATAATGTGTAATATTAATTTGATTTGATCCTATATTGAGTTTCGTTGGATTAGGTTGGTTCAAATTATTTCATGATTTTTTTTAAACATACATAGTTTGCTCACACTCAGTGTACATAGGCATAAAATTGATAAAATATTAAAATCGGTTGTTTTTTTTAATGACTTGTGTAAGCAGGTTACCTGATTACAAAATATACATAGTATTAACCATAAAATTTACGAATAAAATACTATAACTTAATGTTTGTCAGCTTCATTGCACAAGTTATACCATTCATAGGTTTTCACACATTCTTTTGTTTCTAATTAGGGTCCCTAATATATATGTTTGTTTTTCCTTCTTTCGACCATAGTGGAATAATTAACGCAGGGTGCGCTTGTTAGAATTCCGGGCCAGTAGCACTGTCGGTTATGAATAACTTTAATTACATTGTGTTCGGAAGAAAATAATTCCAACGTTATGTAATTAAAAACCAACGTTTATTATAAGAAGCTGGCAGTTAACGACTTAGATGATGAGTGAAGCGGGCATAATTGGACCATGTTAAGCAGAAAAGATCCAACCAATGCTTCATTCAAATGTGGGTTGGATCATTTCTGCATAACATCAGCATGTTTATTCCCATAGACTAAGTTACAATTCATCAAGCTTTTTTACATATAGCTTTATTTTTCTACCTATTAAATACTTATTGGCTTCTTCTTTATCGCGCCCAGTTTTAGAGTCCTGTGCGAGCCTCGACCAGTGCCTTCCTACAAATCCTATTATATGGTTATCGTTACAAAACTCAAATGTAAGTAGGTACCTACTTATCGAGACTAATCATACGACAAAAAACTCGATGGGTTTATATGTATGCAACTATTATAATAATGGGATTCCAAAGGCCACGTTTCCTATCCTTTATCAGATCAGCTCTATCCTTTATCATTTTGCGAGCGATTTAGAAAAACACAGTAGATCTGTGGTTTAATTGGAAACCGGAAGTTAGTTCGTTCGTTTGTTTGAAAATCAAATACGAGTAGGTATTGCTAGTTAATTGCAATATTTGATTTGCAAACAAAATTCGAATCTAGTACCACTAAAAAAAGGCTAATATAAATAATATATCATAAAAGGGGTAATAATCTTGTCAGGTCTGTGTTCGTAAGTACGTATTCCGAAGTGACGATATTAATAAAAGTGTATTTGGCATTTGGCTTTACGAATCGGTCGTAAAGTTTATTTTATTCCGCTAAGGTTTAGGGTGTTTCTATCCAGTTTTATATCATCACAATACCCATATAACTATTTTTTGCAACTTTTCACCTATTTTATACGAAAGAACAAATTTGCGGATCACCTAGATGGCGGACTCTGTCGGTGTGGAGGGTGTGGATCGAATTTGTTAAGGTTTATATTAAAATTTTACAAAAAGACAGGTTAGAAACAGATAGGCTTTTATTTCTGTGATTAGTCTGGAATTTTTTATTTATATTGGTCAAACTGTCGTTTCAGGCAAGATTGCTAGACGATGGACGCTACCTGGAAATGCTGCAGCAAAGGTAGCATGAGGTGTAATCTTCCAGTACTCGTAATCTATGCCTTTTAGCAAAAACTTCTTGTTATAGGTAGGTACAGAACAAAACCGGCTTTTTCCGCTTTTTTTTTAATCTATTATTAAGCTAGCTAAAGATCCATACAGTGGAGTATTTTGTATTGTGCCTAAAAAAAACAATTCGCTGATATTGTCAGAACGCAAGTTCTAAGTGGAACTGGGCCGGACAAGTGTGTCGAATGACATAATAAATAAATATATATTTTTTTTATGGACGATACATATTTGTTTGTCCACAATATCACCTGATGGTAAGTGTCGATGTGAACGAGGATGGATCACAAAGATCTAGAAGGTACCTTTTCACTCTTGACTTGAAGATACTCACTCAGGCTGTAGGTATTGTTGGAAAAGCCACACAGCAGTCTCTTGGTTCGCTCTATACTTGTATTTCGGGTATTATGTACCAACATTAGATTGTAAGTACTAATATAAATATGTTGGTAGCACACTAGTGACCCGTCTGAGCTAGACTTAGATCTGTGTACATGTAGGTACCATTATTAACCTAAATGCTACACCCAATCACAATCGACCAAATCGCGGTTAATGGATCAATTTTAAAACACTTATTAGTTTCCAGAGAAATCCAAATTACATTTACTTTCATGTCGGTCGTGAGCAGTTGAAAGAAGGTAGGCAGCGTGGCAGGCAAATAGGTATAAACATAATATATAAAATAACGGATTTGTTATTTAAAGCGAAAAGGTTTTCCAGCTGTCTATACTAATTCAAACTATTTACAAATCCGCTTTGAAATACAGAGTGCATTTCAAAGCGAATTACATGTACTTGGTATCTTTTTAATTAAGTAAAATAAACGGAAACTTTAACTATGTGACAATTCACAGTCTTATTTAGCCTCTTTCAATGCTACAAAAAATATATTTTAAATAATAATTATCTTTATTTCTTTATTTTAAGCAATACATTTAACATTAGCACATCAATTTGCCTAACAGTACAGGTTTAAATTGGAAGTACCTATTAACCATGTTAAGAAGTAATATGACTAAATTGTTTCATACCTATTTAGATTCCGTGTAAATTAACTTTGAAAATTAAATTATTTTTACGACAGTTTTATCTCTTTAGAGTTTTCCTGTGGATCGGAATGAAAATCAATGACCTGTGAGCTTTAAGTAGGTACTTAAAATATTGTAATGCTACGTCCTGTAAAATAACCGTTTTAAAGTTATTGAAATGAACAGAAATAATGGAATAGGTTTAAACGCCAACCTTTAGATTGAATAGCTTAAGGATTGTACTTGCCCGTCATTTCTTACGTTTAACAGAAATTCATAAGTCTAAATACTAGCTCAAACAAAAACGACGTCTACAACTTTTACACGATTCCGCTTCTAGCATAAGTTTCAATGGCCGCTATAATTAGTTCCCCATAACTTGAGTTTCATAACAACCGGGCAGTAAACTTCACTACTAACGAAAGTTCTATCCATATCTGACCCGAATTGTTTTCAAATGAGGCGCTGAAATTTAAAAAATTGAGTGAACAACGTTTCAATACTCACCAGAGCACTTCCGTGTCACTATTCACACGAAATCCGGGTTTCAGGACGTGACATTGTCGAATTTGGGTACAAGTGCAGTGTTTGAACTATATCGTACGCACTAGAGCCGCGGCGGGAGGAATCTCGGGAGACGTGCGCTCAACTCCGCTCCCGGTCGCTGACTGAATTCCCGAATGAGGTGGAAACAGAAGCCGAACGAAAACTGAAAATGTTTCGGCCTCGGTGCATTCAGCGACCCCGATAGCGGAACTTCACTCCGTAATTAAACCTTTAGCGCCTTGTTCATTACAACGCGTCACAGCATCTTGAAAGGGCGAATTTTACTCATTTTAATCAACAAAACTGTGTCTCAATTTTGCGGATACATTAGTTCAGTTCATTCAGTGAAAAGGGTTGAATCCATTATATTTTTCGAAGCGACGAAAACTAAACAAAATATAGGTTTTTTTTCATGAAAGGACTTTGCACCGTCCCTAACCTCTACAAATAAATTAATGTGTCCGCTTTAATCCGCTAAAGCCGTTTTGCCTATAATTATCATTATCAGGATGGTCTAAATGTGAAAAAAAAAATATGATTCGCTTATTACAACAAATACAGTAGATACCCTTTATACCCTTTATTGTACACCAAAACAAAATAATAGTTACAAAAAACACATTACAGAGGAAGAAGTACAAAGGGCGGGCTTATCGCTTATGAGCGATCTCTTCCAGGCAATCTTAGGATATTAATATAGTATTATTGCTTTTAACTTTATTCCTCATTTTTAGTTCAAATAATGAAAATTACTTTAAAGTAATAATGGAGTTTTAAGTTGATTTAAATGATACACATAATTACACTGAGATTTCCAACACAAGCTCCACACATTTTAAAGTTTTTAAAATCATAAAAGTTCACAGAATATTGTTTTGACGTGGATATCCCATTTTCATTATTATTAAAAAAAATCCTGAAACAATTTTAATTTGACGCTGTAAATGTAAATCACACTGCATTCAAAAGCTTCATTCTAAATATTCAATATTCATACTTATACTATACTACATATTTCAAGTGGATGTCGTTATTCCCCTTTTATGAAATGAATAAAAAAAAATGTCACCGCTCACTTTTGAATCAGTGATTTTAAAATATATTTAATTGAAATAACATCCGACATTATACCAAATTGTCTACTAAACAATTCATCCGTTGTTTGAACGCTTACAAATACAATGACTGAACAAATTCAAGATTGATAAAAAGGGAATGAATCCACAAATTCGCATCATCAATAGCATCCTTGTACTTAGTCCTCTCGCGAATTCGTTAAAAACCGCTTTGTTCGGACCATTACGCTTTCTTCAGAATCTCGATAGACCCGGACTACAAATTGGAGCCTGGCGCTATATAATGGATTTTAACTCCAATTAGTCCACGCCTTGCTACTAAGGAAACTCGATATTACTTGTTAAATTTTTATATTTTTAATAACTCATACCATGATTTAATGATTTTTGATTTTTCCGATATTTTGACTCTATTGTAACCGCCATGATTACGATAAAAACTGCTTATCTATTCGATCAGGCAATCTGTTATTCACAAACAAAAAAGGCTACCCTCTTTCGCAGTCTTTTATTGTAAGTTTGACAAATACTAGTGTTTGTAACCACTTGTTCATTCTCGAACGTAACTCGTTCCAGGCACACTACACTAACCGGGCCCTGGCAGGTGACCGTCATACATAAAATTATTACCGACTTATAATTAAATAAAGCTTATAATTAATATAATAAAAAGCGAAATACCTACCACTGATTGAATCATTTATGGATAATGCCGCTCAGGTTCATTAGGTTTTATTTTATTTAATTATAAGTAAACCACACCACAGATTATATTAATATAGCCACACTTACAAAAGCCACATAATATCGCGGCGACAAAATAACACCCGTGATTTTTAACTCCATGAATCGTACCTCTTCCATCCGTTTTTGCTATACTAGTAGTCTTTTCTATTTTGCTATTCTAATATTCATGTTAAAAAATACTTTTAGCTGTTTTATTAATAAAAAAATACTGTGCTTAGGAACAATAATTGGTCAATGTAGTCGTTGTGTCGGCTGACTATACAGAATAGGAAATTGAGTAACAATGACCAAATAAAAAGTATATTAAAACAAAATACCCAGAAGAACTTCGAGATCCTATTAATATTCCGGGTAAGGATATGGTTGACGGTTCAAGTTAAAAACAATAGAAACAACTTTTATGACAAGTTTTAGGCCTATAGTATTAAGAACTTCCACAGCAGCAATCTATTTTGTAAACGGTTGGGTTTACTAATCGTTATTTTGAGCTTGACGCAGACTTTGAAGCAGACCACTTGCTATGAATTCTTTGGGTGAATAAAGTCTACTAATAGTGTACTTAATGCACCTGGGTGAATTAAGGATACCGCCCCGAATTCCTAAAATCTTGATGCTTACAACTTTTATGTACGGTAAAAAGGCTGATCTACGCTACGTTCTACCGTACAACTGCACCGTACAACTGACATATCGTAGTTAAAATGTATGTACTACATACTCATTTTTCTTTATAACCTTTTGAGGTGAGCCAGTTCCACCGGTAGACACAAAATGTCACACGAGTCATATGAACGATTTGTAAGCTTCACCACAGAGTTCAGAAATGAAATGAAATGAAATATTTACTAGGTGGTAATGTATACATTGGTCTTATATCTATTTTTATGTGTCTCTAGTCTGCCTTTCGGGCTTACAGCATTATCATGCATCTAAAGTGTTAAGTAATAATTTATTCATATTTAATTTCCGGAATGTAGGTCTGCCTGTCCGACGAAATATCGGATAACTAAAAAAATCATCAATTCAGTGTGTCCAAAAATGTTACCCGTAAGCAGTAATAGAGAAACTCTATGTTAAGCCCTATTTATAGACCTGTTACTAGACTGCTCTACTGAACCACAATAAACCCGATTAATGTGTGGGATGCTATGGATGTAATCAGTACCATTTTCACTCTGGTTACGAGTATTATATATGATGCGATAAGACGCAGATGGTGGTGTTTTGACAAAGAAATTTTTTTTTCCTAGTTTATTTATAAGTCATTTTAATTTATATATAGGTACGTATAATATTTGTACTTATCTATATCGTCCTCGGCGTCGTATCGAACAAAGCCGACCTGAACCTATTTTATCTGTTGTGGGACCGAATGTGGCTGTGTGTATGAAATCATAGCTGTGGAAATTACCCTCAAATATCAATAAAATGTATGTTGTTTGATAGATTTCAATTAAAACAATTGATTTGGTAAGATACCGTTATTGTTAAACTGTCCGTTCCTAGAAACGAGAGCGTTTAACTGAGTAAAATCTTTTTCACTTTCTGACTTTATTTCACTTGGCACTAGCAACCTGACGCTCCAAGCGCAAAGTTCAATTTAAAGAAATTATTTTTAATGTTATTGACAGAAGTATTTTAAAATTTATTTATGAGGCATTAAGTTCATAATAAATAATATTTTATTTGCACTCATTATAAAAAATACCGCTCATTAAATATTTAATTATATAAAACTTTAACAAACTTTAACAACTTAGTATATTTTACCTTTCTTTCTACTAAAAATAATCTTTGCTACTGATACTGTAAACACCTTGTACCTACCTATTCTTTTCATTTTCTATTTAAGTGTTTCTGTACTATATTTCCTTAAAACTATCTTGTTTTGTAATAACTATTTCCTATCTCTAACTATATGTTTACTATGCTATCTTTAAACCTATCTATTTGTACCTATTTATGTATATTTTTATTACTTCTACAAATTTGTTGTAGACGCCACTGCTTCTGTGTGTACAATGATCTCTATCCATCCAAAGTTTGCCTGGAAGATATCGCTTTTAGTGATAAGGCCGCCAATTGTCTCACTTTTTGCTATGCACAATTCATATTAATATTTATGTTGTTGGTGTTTCAATGAAGAATGTTGTATCGTGTATTGTGTGTAATTGTTTACTCAATAGTTTTACATGCATGTTTTATGAGATCATTATCAATAATGAGTTCTTTTAAAAGTCTTTCTTGCGAATGAAATCTTTTATGAACAGCATATCCTGAATACCAGATAATTGACAAAATGTTGTGTGCACATGTGCCTATCGTTCGCCGTTCTTATAGCCAGCCATGTACAATAAACCATGTACTATAGTTGTTGTGTTCGTTATAAAGACGATATATTTATTTATATATTATTGTTTTACTATTAGCATTTCTTTTTTTTTAATATTTTATGTCATTATCATTAGAATGATAACATAAAGATATCTCAATTTTTTTTTGAATATTGTAGTTGTCCGTTATTTTTGGATATTTTACCAAGTCGTTAACGATTGATTATACTACGAACGATAGGGTTAATTAAAATAAAACAATGATTGTATTCTATTGTCATGACGTAATTGAATTTAATCAGGCAGATCCTCTGAAATCTAGATTTTCTTGTAGGTTTCTATTTTATACAAGATACAAAATCATTTATTTCCATAGTTTGGTTTTACAAAACTTAGACACGTCAAAATAAATTACAAAAAAACAAAAAAAAAAATCATAGGTGCTTAAAGATAAGTAGGAAATAAATTTATGGTATCTGGTCGCTTCGCTTTTTTTACACTAGAGCAAAGAAGCGATTAGAAACTCTAGCTCATTTTTGTATTGAAACTTTACAATCATTATTTGTTTGTTAGTCTTGTTTTTGATTTTGTGTAGGCCATTACAAAGGTGCTCGCTGCAATAAATTTAACCCATTTTAATTTGAATGTAGCCAAAGCTTTATTTAATTATTTGGTTTTCACATATGTATAGTGATTGACACTTCTGTTACCCTGTATACCGAGTCCCGCCTTCCGTTATCTGAGCATGACTTCATTTTTAACCCCCGACAAAAAGAGGGGTGTTATAAGTTTGACGTGTCTGTCTGGGACATCGTCGTAGCTCCCAAATGGATGAAACGATTTAAATTTAGTTGTTTTTGTATGAAAGGTGAGTTTTGCACGAGTATTCTTAGACATGTTTAAAAGTGTTTTAAAATCGGTTGTTCCGTTAAAAGTTATGAGGGTAAAAAAGGAGACGGAAAACCGAAAATCCGAAAATATACTCGAGTGGGGTCTCAAATACAAGCGCATCACATGCACATTACAAAATAGTATGACTTTTTACATAGAAGGGAAAAGGAATTCTGGAATCGGGGTTTTTTTTTAATTGTAAATTTAGATTATGTAAAACAATCTCTCAGTTGGTCCGCTGTTTTTATCTTTTTAGGGTTCCCAAAGGGTAAAAAGGGAACATGAGACTACTGAGACTTCGGCGTCTGTCTGTCACCAGGCTGTATTTCAAGAACCAAGTTAGAAAGAGAGTTAAAATTTTGAGGAATGATGTTTTTCTATTGCCGCTACATATACTAAAAACACAAAATAAATAGATATTTATGGAGGCTCCCATACAACAAACGTAATTTGATACTTGGATGAGTGACAACTCTAACTGCATCATTATGCACTTACTTTTTTATTTTTATCTTTAGTTGTTTGTTGCAAAATATGTATAAATTGTACAAGGAACTCTTAACGTAGTATAAGTCTATCTGATAATGATCAAATTTATTTTTACAATATCAAGGGAAATAAATACCTACTCCGATTAAAAACATTCTTTCGGTTTCTGATCGATCATTTATTTAGGCTATAGGCTATGCGACGACAAGTTACACGATAAAAATCATTTATTTCCATTGTTTGGTATTACAAAATTTAGACTAGTCACATAAAAACAAAAAACAAAATAAAAAACATATGTGCTTAAAGATAAATAGGAAATATATTTATCGTATCTGGTCGCTTCCCTTTTTTTACACTAGATCAAAGAAGCGATTAGAAACTCTCATTTTTGTATTGAAACTTTACAAAATAGGATGTTAAAATATGTAGTCACGAGCACCGGGCGCGATAATTTAATAGTTAATATTCAACGAATACTTATTGAATTATTTTCACAGGTATTTTTTATATAAAATGGAAAAGTAGTGAACATTCTTCATTGTAGAATTTAATGAATCCTTGCAACGATCCAGAAGCAAATGTTCCTATCTTTAAAATGATATGTTTTTTCCAGGTCGACTTCGTGTCCTATTTTAGTTAATGAATCTTCTGCGTGGTTGTTATTTATCATGAATAGGCAAGCGGACGTGGTTTATAATACCAGCGGCTATTAAGCCCGGTAAAAACATATCATTTTAAAGATAATAACATTTGCATCTGGATCATTGCAAAGATTCGGAACAGTAGAACGCCTCATTTGGAACATTGATTCGCAAATAGATTCTAGAGCAGAGTGCGAGTACTTAAAATCGTTGTAAATTAATAGCAAATTATTAATATTGAGCTTGATAATGGTGTTTAATTTATTGGAAGCGTGTTGGAGTTAGTGGGAGCACACTCGACTTTCATTCCGAAGGACGTGGGTTCAAACCTTGCCGCGCATCTCTGGATTTTCTTCTAGATAATTTTATGTGCTTTAACGGTGAAGGCAAACATCGTGAGGAAACCGGCATGTTCTGAAAACTTTGAAGAGCTTAGAAGACATGTTTCATACACCTTTCAATTTGCCAGCGTGGTGAATAAAGGCCTGATCTCTCTCGTCAAGGGAAAAGTCTCTGTGTCCCTGAAGTGGGAACGTTAATAGATTGATGATGCAGAGTTTTTTTTTTAATTTAAAAAACCAACGAAAATACAATTGTAGAATTTTTATTTATTGAGTCCTAAAATTCACTTTCAGTTCACAAAATGACCCCTTTATCATTTTTCAGGCTTATAACTGGTAGATGGTTTAATAGAAATCCTATCTACCTCCTATTCCAGCGATCATGAGGACAGACGTTTACCAACTGGATACGACGTCGCCCGAATCACCCCAAAAGGCGCTCCCTCACTCTACCCCGATCATTCGTGTCAGTGAGCGCGCTGATATTCGCGTACCGATTGACCAAGTCCGACCGAGATCTGCTTGAAGCAAATGATATAGATACCTACTGATACCCTTGAGAGAGAATAAAGTTTCGGAACACTGTATCATTTTGTTGAAACGTTTCACTGAGTCGTTTTATTAAAGAGTTACACAAGTCTAGCGGCTATGCTGAAATCGACGCACATGTAGGGCAGCGCTTATAAAAATATTTTTGCCGTAACAGTTTGAAATCTCTTTTGAAGCGGCCCTTTTCCACTTCCACGATCCAGCGGCAGACTGTAACAGCTCAAGCTTCATTTGCGATGGTACAGTGCTTAAGCTGGATAAAAAGGACATGGCTATAAAACATATTTATAAATAAATATTTACGAATAATTCACACAACAGCATCTAGCCCCATAGTTAGCTCTAAGCTTGTGTTACGGGTACTAGACATCTGATGTACCTACTTAATATAATACCGAATTGAACCCGCTACCTCTTGCGCCGCAAGAGGATTACGCCCACCGCGCCACCAAATCCATCCATCCATTTCCAAATAAAAAATACACAAACTTTTGTCTACTACCTCTATCACAAGTAGCTTTCAAGTTAGGCTAGTACTGCACACTCAACGAATGTCAATATTGAAAGCATCTTGGGAGCGCTATCAACTGCTGATAATCTATACTAATATTATAAAGCTGAAGAGTTTGTTTGTTTGATTGTTTGTTTGTTTGTTTGTTTGTTTGTTTGTTTGAACGCGCTAATCTCCGAAACTACTGGTTCGAATTGAATAATTCTTTTTGTGTTGGATAGTCCAGTTACGAGGAAGGCTATAGGCTATATAACAACACGCTACGACCAATAGGAGCAAAGATATAGTGGTAAATGTGTAAAAAACGGGAGAAATTGTTCATCTTTGAAGCCTTCCGTTGCGTGCGCCGTGAAAACGGTTCAAGATACACAAAAAATATGTATTAAAGAATAATAGCTCTTTTAATGATCTAAAAAACAGTCCGCGATAGTATATGTCTATCTTTTAAGATTAACTCACAAAAACAGTTTTTATGGTACCTAATTTGGTCGAAATAATTTGTTTAAGTTATATCAACATAATAATATTAATCTTTATTCAAATAAATTATGTTGTTGGTTAAGAGTACTTCATCCATTATAACGCGGGTAGCACCGCAGGGCACAGCTAGTCGTTTAATAATACGTTAGTCAATTGGCTAAGACGAGGCACTCAACCGCTAACTCAGTTAAGTTTTATAAATTACAAGAGCACTTACTTGCGCCCTTAAGATCGAACTTGGGGTTGAGTATGATTTATCAGGGTCAGATATCAAAAAGTTACATTTATCGTATTTTTTTAGGCCCGCTAGCTGCGCAAGAGGCAAGGGGTTCGATTCCCGCCGAGGGGTCTCAAGTGTATGTATGTTCTGCAAGCACTTTCACCTTAGTCTGGGTGTGTACTTAAAAATTGTATGTACCTTATATTTCACACGTCAACACACGCAGCACCACGTCATGTGTTGTCGTGTGAACTTCAGTTGTTGGATTTACAAAAAAGAATCATCGAAACAGGTTCACGTTACAATACAGAAAAAAATCACACCAAAATAAAGATTTTTCTTCGTTGAAAGTCGGTTAATATAAATCTAAATTTCAAATTTAAGAAAAACCCCCGATTCTAATGACTTAATTTCCTTAAAAGTAAAACCCCATCATATTATGTAATGTGGACGCTATGCGCTTTCATTTTATACCCCACTTGAGTTAACCTCTATTTGCAGATTTTCGGTGTTCCTTCCCCACTCTCACCCCCTTAACTTTTAAACGGCACAACCGATTTTCGTGAAACATGTATAAGAACACTCACACCAAAATTAATTAAATCTTTTCATCCGTTCGGGAGCTATGATGTCCCAGACAGACACACAGACAGACTCGTCAAACTTATAATACCCCTCTTTATGGTCGTGGGTTAAAAATTTACATTATATAAGCGTGCCTATTTTAAAAATCCCTTTACAATTTCAATTTTATTTGTAGCATGGTAAATCTTATTTATATTGAACACAAGTTTGACAGTTTTGCTTATCCTTAAATTTTCACAATTCCCAGTCAAACTGTTTTCTCAGAGATCATATTTACTTAGCCTGTGCCTTAGCTAATCTGGACCGCGCAGCTGGCGCCATCTCATTTGTGGTACCGACTCATACTGAGCATTACTCTTCCCACTCATATTTATCCAGCTCTCGTATATTTTTATTCGTACGTTAGTAAAAGATCACCCGAAATGTTTCCCAGTCTACGGGCTATATTTTAGCTAAAATGCTCGTAAGAGACGACTATTAAATATAATGTATGTAGTTAATGGATGAAAACCTGTGGCAGTTTTGAAATTATTTACGTGTTTTTCAAGCGGTTTCCAGCAATAGCTGATGCAAAAGTACATTTCAAACCGTTTTCATACGTAGGTACTTACTTTCCACCAAAATTATTACATTGCTATGTTTCATATTATAATCCACAAGTCAGGAAATTTCTCTGCTAGAGATATGAGGCTGCAATATTGTGGTTTGCGAATATCAAATGTATAACAATGTATCATAGCTTTATTAAATGGGGACCTGTTCTATGTCAGTCAATTAGTAAGAAAAATAATGTAACTCGAGGGACCGTGAAGTCATGAAAAGAATCGTGAATCATAATAAACAAGAAAAGTTGAAAATGCTTACTGTAATTAATCTTTATTTAGATTTACAAAAGTAAGTTTTTAAGTACTTACTCGTAAGTTGCAATGTGAAACTGGAAATGTTGTAATAGGGAAATTTAGTAAATTAAGATTATATATTTTTATTAGAATACCAAATTAAAAAATAAAACTTCATGTTTTTTTTTAATAATACTGTTCTTGTCAAAGGACATCCAATAATTTAATTTTAGACACCTTTTTTTGTAATTTAACTGCTAAGCATTTTCAAAGGCGGAAATATTCACGCAGGTTTTTATTTTTTAAGTCTAGTGTAATTTATCTATCTCCTAAGCTGTAATTTATCCGTCACTTCATGGCCGTGTTTAATAAAATGGGACGTTATGCTTAATTTAATTTGGTTAAGCTCAGCCGTCGGCGTTTATGAGAATTTTGGCACGTCGCGTCGTTAACGCAATTTATTTCGCGGAAGGTGAAATTGCATGAGGTTCCATTGACAATAATTAGAATAATATTTTTATATGAAATATTGAAATCTGCTCGTTTATGTTTTTACTCTTAGGGCTTATTTCACAAAATCCGAGTAAACTAAGCGATGGTTAGTTATGTCAATTATATGGTGTCAATGGTGTTAAGAAAATGGTGTAAAAAATATGTTAAGAGCTATCTCGCTTTTGTGATTTCATCAAATAACTCTATATTTTAACATTGTCTAACTTTACTCGGAGATGGTGAAACAGATCTTTAGAGCAATTTTTGAGATGAAATCTCAAAAATGGCTCATGTTTTTATTTTTGGTCATTTAGTGTAAAAATAGTACAGATATTAAATTTGTACGTTTACGTCTGGGATAAATAGCTTTTACAAAGTTGATGAAACTATAGCAATAGGGTGGCTGCCTTAAAAATAAATAGCGAGTTCATTAGTGAGATTATTTAAAAAAAATGTAACCGTAGTTTATCTTGCAAACGAAAAATCAAGACCTTACAGCGCATTGGCAAAATTTCGCAGCCCCCTCTCCGGAACTTCGTTGCTGCATTTCTTATAAAAATAAAGTAAAATAATAGGTGTCCAGTATTTTTGGGCTAGAGACACAAAACAGAATACATTTTTTTTAAGAAGTCATCATGCTAAAGTACTAATTATAATGCTATTCTGGAAAACCTTTTTAGGCCAATGATTACACAGGCACGCAATATAGTAGTATCTAGTCTGTACAGACCTACATGCCAACTCAGCCTTATTGGATAGGCGATATTGTTTGGTACAGTAATACCATGTCGAAATGCCAATAAGCAGACGACGTTTGACATTCTGTTATTATAGTTGGTGATTCCGGGGTTGGATTTACTTTGAAATTGATTTGTCTTGACAAGACCTGTGTATGGAGTAGGTATTATAAGTGCTATTAAGTTACTACATATTATAGCTTTGCCAGGGATTTGGTGTACCGAGTCCGACCAGCCTTTTGAGCCGGTTTTTTTATAATTTAAGTGTCAATAAGTGCGAGAGAGAGACACAGAGAGAGTGAAAAGATTGAAAGAGAAAAAACTGTTGTACATAGGTACATAATATTAAATTTCTTGGTAATTAATAACTTAAGCCCCTTAATTTCCAACAGCTATATGCGATTCAGTTTCTTGGCTTATAGAGATGTTAAGCCTTTCCTAGCTCAAGGAGTAATATCCGTTTTGAATTTATAAAGAAAAAAAAAATTAAGGTAGTTATTTACTAAAATAGTAATCTACCAACAATACTGTCGAAAAAATTTTGAATTGCCTATTACAAACAAATTGTTATTTTATAAATAAAATCATAATAATTTGTCTAATCCTAGTTGAGTCTGGGAAAAAATATATACAATAATATATATATTTTAAACAATCCATCCTAACAAAATAAGTTGAGCCAGCCTCAAGATATCATATTAGTTTAATTAGCAGTAGTAATATTATAAGTCACATGCCATTGAAGGTCTGTTTATATCTAACCACAGCCAAAAAGTGTGTAAAACGGTTGTTGTGGTGCTCGAAATGATAATAGAAATGACAAGTATTTTTTTGTTAATGTAAAATTTGTAATAGGTATCTTAAAATAAAAACTCCAAAATTTGAAAAATAAAATTGTATAAAATCTGTTAAAGCTGTGTTGTTCTATTTGGTTCTCAACTCAGTATAAAAATTTAAACGAACTGTCAAGACAAAGATATTTCCTTGATATTTTTTGTTTAAAAAGTTTAGTTATAATAATTTTAAGTTGACCTGTCCATGTAGTATGCCCTGTGCTTCTAAGGAAATAAACGTTCTGACTTTAACTTTGAAATTGAAACAAACTTTTGGAGGTTTTGTCTGTTCACGTCCGTAAGTGGTAACCCTCTGAATCCTTACACGTGACCTCCGGGTGGTGCTAAGAACAGTCTCTGGTGGTTGGCTTTGGCCGCGGCTTGTCACCACCCTCCGGGCTGGGCCAGTGCGTGAAGCGATTTTTTCGTGTTTCGTAATGTGGCCCGGAGAAGCCACCTTCTAGGTCTTCATGTCCCATCTTAGACCACATCGTCACTTTACATCAGGTGAGATTGTGGTCAAATGAAGGCTTATCGACCATAAAAAAAAAAAAAAAAAAAAAAAAAAACTAAGTATGTACGTACCCGTGACACGACCACAAGGTTAAGTGGATTTTTCTGTAGCTGTCAGTGGCTGTCACTGTGAAGAATTATCTAAAATTATTTTGATAGCTACCTCGGTCAGGTATCTAACCGTAATTTATAAAATTTTAAGCAATTTATCCATTTTTATAGTAAAAAATTTTGCCATTCTTTCAATTAGTAACCAGGTCAGGTCAGCTCCATGTTAGGGTTTAGTAGGAGAGACGTTGGACAAGTTTACAGACTGTTTTTACCTTACAACAATTTGGTGCCAGCTCTCGAATAATAAGTAAATAAGAAGAGATCTTTATACAACCGAATAGCACTACATTATTATTATAACATAGGGCTACTATTTTCGCAATTTAAATTTTATTTATTTAGGTCCGAGGTTGAAACTAGTTTAGTAGGAGGGTGGATAATAGTTTTGAGTAGCTATTTAGATAAAGGAAAGTCATTTAATATGAGCGGGAACTTACAAATTTACAAATTCGTATTCATGCTACGCTCCATACGAGGGATAAAAGTTTTCGTTCAAAAGTAGAATCCCCAAATTGATGAATATTAAACACGGGGCCCTGTTATTAAAGTAGGGTCTTCTTTTACTTAGTAATATTCTTATTTTGTAAAATATTAAGTGCTTAGGTAAGTGCTTTAGAAATTTGGTATAGAGGTACTGCCATAATCTTTGTACATTATCATTTTACAAATCCGATAGTAGGTACTTGGAAATAATGATAATTTCCTCAACGAAACTTTCGCCTTTGATCCAAGATAACATTCTACTATGTACTTACAGAGTTAAACTTCGCTGGAGAACTTAACTGTATTAAGGAAAGTAAATATTTCCTTTGAATCACGGTTCGCTACAGTAATTTTTTAAACGCACACCTAAAATAGCCTAAGTGATAATCGATTATCAGATTTGGCCCTTCTGACTCATAAATTTATAAGGGCACCCTTTTCACTGAACCACGAAAAATCTCTGGAGTGTGTCACGTAGGAAAATACACCTGCGATGGTATCTTGTACCTTTTCGTCGCTCTCTGACATCTAAATTGGAGGAACGGAACCTTTTGGCTTAGTTTTATGACACCTGACGATGTGTAGTGGGATAGTAACATATTTTTTTTTAGTGTTCCGCATTCATGGACGGTTCGCCGAAATGTATGTACGCGCATTACTTCCGATTTTTTTTATGCGTTTGTTATTTCTTGGAGAAGGTTTGTATAAAATAATATCATATTGTTTTTTTTTCTGTTAAAATAAGATTTTATAAATCCGTATTTATAACAAGTAGATCACTTGACCATGCATCCACATTTTTCACGTTTTCGCAGAGACAGGCGACCTATTTGTAAAATATGAAGAGAAAAATTTACAAAAATATATGCAGTGCACAAAAACGATACTTCCATATAAACAATATAATTCTATGATATGAGTAATCTAAGGTTTTAAATAGATAAATACAATATTATTTTACATAAACAAAATCATCAAAATCAAAAAGTTCAAGGACGAGAAAATAATCTAGGTATAGGTAATCTTTATCTGAAAACTTTTTTAGATTAATTTGTTTAAAGCAGTAAAAAATACATGCATATTCCCTCATTTAAAATTAAAGTGATATTTGTGTGTATCAACCACGATGGTGGATTGATTTTATAATGTGTGTACTTTTTTTCTAAATAACAAAATGTATCTTTATTATTAAAATGGAGATGTTAAAGAAATACCCCAAAGATATAATCGGGGAGTAAGATTTATTATCATCATCTGTAACACAGCTTTAGCTACCACAGGTGACAGAGTTCCAAAAATGTTATGTTTTCAAACTCTATGTGAATAAATGATTTTTTTATTTTTTATTTATTTTATTTTATTATATTTAATAACTACTCCCCAGAGTCACCAGAGACAGCTCGCCAGAGACGAAGGCGCTTTTAAGTCTCTTACTTCAAAAACACAGGATTTCATATAAACTCCCAATCACCGTTTCACCCCCTTAGGGGTGGAGTTTCGTAAAATCTGTTTTAGCGGACGTCTACACCCTATAAGAAATCTACCTACTGCCAAATTTAATGTGTATAGTAGTTCAAAATAGATTCCTTCGCAAAGCCTCTGGTTGTCAGTGGTATGTTCGCAGCAAAGATCTCCACAGAGATCTTAAGCTCCAATCGATTGCCTATATCATAAAAGAGGCCGCTGAGCGTCCCTATGAAACGGCAGTCCAGCACCCGAACCCAGCACTCATACACATCATACCTCAGTATGACATTGACCCTCCTCCAACGAGTTCTCTCCTCCTTCGACCGAGACACGTTCTCGGTGACCCACGAGACCCCTTATATCTCAGCCGCTAACCCTGAGTTAGCGACGTAGAAAATAACACACACTCAAAAAACAGGACCCACCGGCGGGGCCGAAGAATCCCTATTTCAAGATACAAAATCATTTATTTCCATTGTTTGGTTTTACAAAACTTAGACACCTCGCCCGTTTCATCCGTAGGTGTAACTTTACACTCGGGCGGAATAATCCATAGTCCTCTTATACTGGCAACAGACCAAGCCGAGGTCCGTTCCTAACTGAAGCCCTTGTGCGTGTTGCCCCAACCTAACGTTGGGGGCGCCGCCCTAACGGAACACTGATGCTAACGCGTTGGGTTCGGTTAGGACGCCCCGCCTTGGTTGAGACACCTTCTGCGTCCGCCACAGTCCGGTAACGCTGTCATGGCCATCTGCGGTCAACAGCATTAAAGTCAAACATAAGATATACAATTTTTCGTTATAAATACCAACCATTACTGTCATAATCATCAACATCACTCTATAAAGTTCCCACTGCTGGGACACAGGGACTTCTCTGGCCAAGGCGGGTTGGTGAATGACGTCCCTCCGGGCTGGGCCAGTGCGTGAAGCGATTTTTTCGTGTTTCGTAATGTGTGGCCCGGAGAAGCCACCTTCTAGGTATTCATGTCCCATCTTAGACCACATCGTCACTTTACATCAGGTGAGATTGTGGTCAAATGAAGGCTTATCGAACTTAAAAAAAAAAAAAAAAAACACGTCCTTTAAACTCTATAATGTTATCAGAGCATGCCGGTTACCTCACGATGTTTTTGCCTTCACCGTTAAAGCACATCTTTTAAAGCGCATATAAAATTTTAAAGACGAGAAATCCACAGGTATATGGCGTGGAACTTACGACCTTCGGAATGAGAGTCAAGTGTATTCCCACTTAGCCAAAACGGCTTTTTTTTAACCATTACAGTACAAACAACAAACTCAGTATTTCAATAGTAAAAACGTAAACATACGTAATTTAAATTTTTACAATAATTACTAATGTGACAACATAACAATTGTGTGATGTGTCATCGAAAATTAATATCGTCAGTACAGTTTTTCGGTTATTAAGTTAGAATAATACGTTTTGAATTATTAGGTAAACAGATATTTTTGTTCTTATCATTAGATATAATCGCCTTCTTTATCTTCGGATAAATCGCTTGATTTAAGTAATATGTTTTATCTTATCCTTAAATCAAGAGCTGTATCTTTGTGTATCCTAGGAGCCGGGTTTGTTACCTTGTTTTTTTATGTGTAGCCTATACATTTTACTTTATTAAGGTAGTTTTTGTAGATGTCAAAGTTAAAAACAAAAAGTTTATTTCCTTAGATGGGCTAACATGGACAAGTCAACTTAAAATTAATAGAACTAAATTTTTTTATCAAAGATAATTAAAATTAAAAAAACCGTGTTGGCTAAAGTGGGAGGACACTCGACTTTCATTCCGAAGGTCGTGGGTTCAAACCCCGCCACGCACCTCTCGATTTTTCTTCTTGAGAAATTTATGTGCGCTTTAAAACACGTGCTTTAACGGTGAAGGCAAACATCGTGAGGAAATCGGCATGTTCTGAGAACTTTAAAAGAGTTTGAAGGGCATGTGACATTCACCAACCCGCACTTGGCCAGCGTGGTGAATTTAGGCCTAATCTCTCTCGTCAAGAGAGAAGTCCCTGTGTCCCAGCAGTGGGAACGTTAATAGGGTGATGATGATGAATTAAAATTAAAACTAAAATTACATTGTCGTGAAATTTCGTTTGTTTTATATCGAATTGAGAAGCGAATTGAACAACACAGCTTTATCAGTTTTTACAATTTTGTACTTTTGTAGTAGAAGTTGTAGCCTTTTATAGAACACTTTTACTATTTGAGCTATCTATAAAAATGTATGTTTGGCTGCATGTCGTGCCTTTCGGTCATAACACGAGTATTCACAACGATAAATATATGTTTCTAGAATAACTCAAATGTAAGGTCAAAGACTGTGAATACATATAATCTATGGAATCCTTTGTAACGTGGTATGTTAACCTTGCAAACTGAGACATGCTTATTTGTCACAATTACTTCCCTAAAATAACGCCTTTATTAAATTACTCCCATTGTCTATCAAACCGTTTTTCACGTTTCATTTGTAAAGTCAAAATTGGTTTGGATGCGGATGCCAACTGTTACCAACCAAAATACCATTAATATTTTATTTAGGTCGTCGAAAAAGCGAGGAAAAGGAAACAATGTATGTTTATCAGATGTAGAAAATATACAAAGGTTAAATTATTTTGTATCCCCGGACAGGATAAAATAAATTACCTATTATCGATGCTAATATTATAAAGAAGAGTTTGTTTGTTGGTTTAAACGCGCTAATCTCAGGAACTACTGATCCGATTTGAAAAATTATTTCAGTGTGAGATAGCCCATTTATCGGGAAAGGCTACATTTGACATACGTTGTTACTAAAACTAGTCATTTATAATTAAAACAATTTTTATTTATCGACGATTCGCCTCATTGCTCTTAGATTAGGTACAAGAAACTTATCAATGCTTCGTTTCATTGCTCATTGGATTATTTAATCTTAAAAAAGTACCTGCATTTTGTTTACAGATAATTTTTTCTTTTAAGTTTTTTGTTGTTGTCCAGAAATATTTATTTTATTTTTATTTCTTACAATACAATACAAAAACGGTATACTAACACAGGAACATAAACTCATAAAACAATAAACAAAACAAGTGGTACAATGGGCAGCCTTATTTCGATCTATTCCAGGCAACCTTAGGACCTTCAAACGTCAGATTCGAGAAACCGAGCCGAAGCTGACTGACTAAATCTGAATCGCCGAGACAAAACCATTATAATGAGACATATAGAGGTATAGATGATATAGGTTAGTTAATTATAATGTAATTTTTGAGTACATTTTCGTGCGATTATCTTATCATGACTTGACTCCTATCAATCCCAGCGAGTAATACTGGTATAATAATACCTAATTATAAATGTATGCTTCGGCTTGATAAAACATTTTGTCTCTGCTTCTCTTAGCATAAACATGTATTTAAATTTCTCACAAAGTTTGCTATGCCTCGTTATTCTCAGTGTAACATCATTTTATTTATTCTTACGTCGCAAGTATGCGTATTGGAAGAACCGTGGTATTCCTTACGAGGAACCTAACCTCTTAATGGGGAATTTCTCCTTTTTGATGAGAAGTAGCATAACAGAATACCTAGAGAGGGCGTGGAGAAAGTTTCCCAAGGAAGAATATGTTGGAATATTCCGGGGGTGGAAGCCGACGTTGTTGGTGCAGACGCCCGAGCTGGCCAGGAGGATCTTGACAAAGGACTTTGACTATTTTCAGAATCGCACAATGTGTATTGATCCAACAGTTGATCCTTTAGGAGCCCTCAACGTGTTCACTGTCAAGGTAAATATTTTTGTACTAGCTGTGCCCTGCGGTGCTACCCGCGTTATAATGGATGAAGTACTCTTAACCAACAACATATTTATTTGAATAAAGATTAATATTATTATGTTGATACAACTTAAACAAATTATTTCGACCAAATTAGGTACCATAAAAACTGTTTTTGTGAGTTAATCTTAAAAGATAGACATATACTATCGCGGACTGTTTTTTAGATCATTAAAAGAGCTATTATTCTTTAATACATATTTTTTGTGTATCTTGAACCGTTTTCACGGCGCACGCAACGGAAGGCTTCAAAGATGAACAATTTCTCCCGTTTTTTACACATTTACCACTATATCTTTGCTCCTATTGGTCGTAGCGTGATGTTATATAGCCTATAGCCTTCCTCGATAACTCGACTATCCAACACAAAAAGAATTATTCAATTCGAACCAGTAGTTTCTGAGATTAGCGCGTTCAAACAAACAAACAAACAAACAATCAAACAAACAAACAAACTCTTCAGCTTTATAATATTAGTATAGATTTGTCAGATTAAGCTGAAGTGGTTTTACTGATCACATTGTTATTTCGTTGGGAATACACCGTAGCACTGGCCCGGGGCCTCATAGCTATTTGACTGAACCATAACAAATAAACTGAAAATAATATGTCCGTTATTTAAATTATTTACAAAAAGTATACCCGCATTGTCTCTTTTTCAAATCAAGATCAAGATGTTACAGTGCAAAACGGTGCAGCAAATGACAAAAAGAAAAAAAAGTCCATTAATTCGATTATTTAAAACACATGTCACAGCCACTCTGTTCCAAAACTGTAATAACTATATTATTATTATGACCTAAAACGATTTCTTTCCGTGATCATGACGCTTGCAACAGCGTCGAAATAATCGGAAAACTCGAAAAAACAATCATGGTATGTTACCCGTTTTTTGTCATAATATTGTTTAAAATTATGATAATTTAAAAAGTTATATGTATAATAACTATATTGTTGTAACTTGGAAGTAGATGTATTCTGTAAGCCGCATTAAGATTGGCCTTAGAAATATGTGAATAAATCTTATTCAAAAGATGGGCAAAGCGAGTTTTTCCTTGTACGTTGTGAATATCACCATTCAAAGGAAAGCTTTTATGTATTCTTATGCGAATACAAAAGATCTACATAAATATATGACCGATGACTTTCAAGTTATTATGTTTTAACCCCCCGACCAAAAACGAATGTGTCTGTCTGTATAATACAAAAATAATATGGTGTTTTACTTTTAAGGAAATTAAGTCATTGGGATCGGGGGTTTTTATTAAATTTTAAATTTAGATTTATTAAATTTATATAAAAGTGTTTCTCGTGGACCCATTATTATATGTAGATTGCAGCAACATTCCTTTAATGCAGCACAAAAATGCTGTTTATAAGTCCATCTCCAGCACACACCCATAGGAAAATATCGTATAACATACCTAATGCTATAAGTTACACAAGTAGACTTGCCTTGATGTAGCGATTTCAGAAAGCCACGAACTTTTTCAACAGCAAAGGCAACAGAACTGAACCTTTTCAACAATTTATCCGAAATGCTTATTACAAGTAGGTATAACGAGTAATAAGCTGCAAACTAGTTTAATCGTGTAAGACAGATTGTAAGCACCTACTTTGTGAATAAACTATTTTTATTTTATTTTTATTTATGAATAATAATTATATGTCTCGGTTATGGAAAAACGTACGGTCCTCATTACCTATGACACAGAATAGTAAATTACTACGTACCTAACCTATGTGAAAATGAAAATTTAAAAGATCAACTGTTTGATCAAATTTATGTGCCTCAAATTATATGATGTAAATTAAATAATAATTGTTCAAAATCAGTTAATTTAATATTTAGACGGCCGCGCGCCGCATAAAAATTACCCAACATTTAAAACTGCAAATCCATGAAACCTGCGTGGCTCACTGGCAAAGGTCCGATCGAACAATAATTAAAAATTATAAATGTTTATTTCTGTTAAAAATAACGATTGGAAAAAACAATAAAACGCTTTGTCATGGTTTTGCAATACGTAGACATAAAAAATAATAAGTATTATTGAAATTCAGACCAATAAATAAATAAATATAAATATTTCCGGACTGCTCACACAGCATCACCTAACCCCAAACTAAGCAGAGCTTGTACTATGGGTGTTAGATGACTGATATACTACATAGATATTTTTTTTTGTACATAATATACATATGATACATAGAAAACACCCAGACCCGAAACCAGAAATTGTAGATCGTACAAAATCTGGTCCCCCGGCGGGAATCGAACCCGCAACCTCCTGCGCCTCAGGCGGTCGTTTGCCCACCGAGCCACAGAGGTCGTCAATAATAAATCATCGACAATAAGGTCAATATAAATCTCATAATCGAAATGAATTCTTATCACAACATTATATATGTATATACATTTTATCTATGTCTGGCAAAATAATAACAAAGCCTTTTATCGTTTATTCCAAACAATAATTATTTTTAAGTAAAGTAAAGTAAAAGTATCTTTATTGCATAAATACATGTGGATAAAGGTGTTAAATAAATTACATAGAACAATGTATTTTACCAATATATGGCGTGCAATGTCATGTTACATACGTTATTGAATTTAATTACAATTGAAGTTAACATCATAGAAAATTAATTTATAAATAAAAAATGTCAAAAAAAATTGCAAATAAAAAAAAAAACAAATTTTATCGTCCATAATTTTTTTTAAACTATAATAACATTTTTCGGCCAATTTATTCCTTAACCTATTTTTAAATAATGAGAGTGGTAATGCTCTTATGCTCTCCGGTAATTTGTTGTACACAAATGGAGCATTACAGAACAAGCTTTTTCGCATCATAGAGGTCTTACAATTTACTGTTTGCACTTTATATTCATCACGTTTACTCCTGTTCTTTTCAGATTTTTTTTTTGAATTGTAATTCAATGTCATTTAGATAAACATTTTATTTCACTTATTACAAGAAGTAGTTATCTATTACATTAATACCTTCTATCGTACTTTAAAAGAAAAATGGTTATAAGTAAATACATAAATTTTTATAGAAATTACTGACAAATATTATATACTAGCTGACCCCAAGAAAACGTTGGTTTGCAAAATGAAAAATAGATAGTAGCTGATTTTCAGATCTACTGAATATGCATATAAAATTTCATAATAATCGGTTAAGCCGTTTCGGAGGAGTACGGTAACTAACATTGTGACATGGACATTTTATATATAAGAATATTTTATATTTCTATTATTATATTTAATTATTCTGACACAAATTTATTAAGTATATCTCTTTAGACACAATAGCATAGCATCTAGTGCTAGCAGAAGCATAAAATGAGGTTGTTCTTGGTGTTCAACATTTTTATTTGATTTTGAAAACGTGTTTTACTTACGTCAATATTATATTTATAGTTTTTTGGAGGAGAAACGTCGGACACCACTGCCACTGCTTCTGTGTGTACAATGAACACTGTCCATCCAAAAGTTGCCTGGAAGAGATCGCTTTTAGTGATAAGCCCGCCAATTGTCTCACTTTTTGCTATGCGCGAATTTTTAATATTTATGTTGTTGGTGTTTCAATAGAGAAAATTTTGTTGTATTTATTGTATTGTCGGACAATATATAATAATACTAGCTGTGCCCCGCGGTGTTACCCGCGTTATAATGGATTTTCCCGCGGAATGACGTTTTCCCGCGGTAAAAAGTAGCCTATGTTATTTTTCAGGCTCTAGAGATTCTGTGTACCAAATTTCATTTAAATCGCTTCAGTAGTTTTCGCGTGAAAGAGTAACAAACATCCATACTTCCATACATCCATACTTACAAACTTTCGCCTTTATAATAGTAGTAGGATCGTCACATTTTACGTGAGAAAAACCCTTTTTTCAAAATGAATAGTCTACTCACGTTAGTTTGGAAAAATGAAATTATTAATTTAATTTACGTATTTTTTATGATTTTTATAATTGTAGAACCCTATCTGGTCAACCATGAGACAAGAGCTGACTCCGATGTTCACATCCTCGCGGCTGAGGACCCTCACGGAGCTGATGAACTTGAACGGCACGGAACTGGTCAGGAAGATAAAACGGGACCACATTGACGGAAATGTACCCGTTAATTTGAAGGTAAGGTTTTCTCAACTCTATAAGATATCTGTTGAAATCAGGGGTTCGACCTCATACATATGAAACTGAAACGCACGTAAGGTTTGGCTTAACCCTAACAAAGGCTTCTAATAAGTTGATACCTTAGAGTTTTCGTTAGTTATTTTCTATTCATATTTTGTAGACAATGTGGAGATATTTATTTTTTTATTTTTTAAATGTTAAATGTTATGTAATGTGTGAAATTGTTATCAACATTTATCATATTTTTGTCAATTTTTGTTAGTCACTTTTTCCTTTTTACCAACAACACCAACCAAAGAAATTATATATAAAAAAAACTATTTATTGAAAAAATGGTGAAAAAGTTACTGATGTTATAATGAAACATTACATATTTATCTAAATTCAATCAGTAAAAAAGACAGATTTTAAAAGTTATATATAAAATAAATACTCGAGTCTCATTTGACGGATGAAAACCAGATTTTAAAAGTTATATATAAAATAAATACTCGAGTCTCATTTGACGGATGAAAACCTATAAAAACTTGAAATGAACAGCATTATTCGAAGTAAGTACCTATTTTGAATCTGATTATTTCAGGAACTGTTCTCAATGTACACATCTGACTCTGTGGGATCCACCGTGTTTGGCATAAGAGTGAGTGCGTTGAATGACGAAAGCAACTCTCCTTTGTGGGTCATCACCAGCAACATGGTGAAGTGGACCTTCCGGAGAGGCCTTGAGTTTACTATCGTCATCTTGTTTCCTGCTTTGGGCAACTTTTTAAGGTAATCTGTGTACCTGTCACATAAAAACATATATAGCTGTCCATGTAGGTTCCATTTTAAGAAATACTCGTATTAAAATATTGTTACGGAATCAGTTTATACCTTCATACATCTACAATCTACCGGTTGATCTGACCTTTGTGTGGTAGGAGACTAGAGAGGAATATCGGAATAAGCGACACTGTCTCGAATCACTTCGACTTCATAATATACAGGAAAAAGTCGACACGCTAGGTATCAATACAAATCGTGATACTAGTTATATCTATTTTGCACTGTATGATGTGGACAGTTCTACGATTAGATTACCACATAGCCTATAGATAAATAAATTAAATATCATCGTATGTAGTATGGCGTTTGAAAAATGGGAATTGTATTCAAATATAATAATTTTAAAATTAAAACACAAACAAAACTCATAAGTTAAAAAACTCTTAATCTGAAAACTTTGTGATTACAATTTCAATTTACAGTAAACCATTCTTGTCAGGTTAAACTTTTTCTCCGTCGGCGCGACGAATTATATTAAGAAATTGTTCTGGGATGTGGTGAAGGAGCGTAAACAAACCGGCGAGAGCAACGACAAGGATCTCGTTAATCATCTGCTGAAACTGAAGAAAAACCTGAAGCTGCCGGCGGAGAGCGGCACGGGTGAGTGCGCCCGCTTACGTGGCTAATGTACATTAATGGCAAAATTAGGCATGTCTCCGTGATATTTGTTTTGTTACTCGATTGTTTTTACAGAACATTGAGGTGCTCACTGAGAGCATTTGCGTGTAGTTCAGTTTCTTGTAATTGGACTTTGCGCTTGAAGCGACAATTTGCCAGTGTCGAGTTAAATAAAATATTATAAGTGAAAAAAAATGTTACTCAGTTGATCGCCATTTTTTTTTCCTTTTGCGTGTAATGTAACATTATTGATTCGACTTTGAGCATTACATTACAGAACTACCTCGCTGACTTCTGAGCGTTCGCGTGTAATTAAACGTTTAAGACTCGACTTTGCGCTTTACATTACAATATTACCTTACTCATTGGTGTAACGCTCAAATAATTTTCATGCGAATGTACCTATAGTTTTCTTTTGCCGTTATATTTCTAGTGTCGCAATGTACCAACAAAAGAAGATTTATTTTTTTAGTGATATTTCTTTTTTGATTATTGTATAGATATCGTTTTTCTTATTATTGTATTGACCATATAGCTATTGATAAGACCTATTCCATCAGTAAAAATGTGTCCCCTGGGTGTAGTGTAGACCGCAGCTTATCCGGACACTATTATTATTTATTTTAAGACACGTCCCGACTTGGCACTTTGCACAAGTGCAATTTATAAACCCACTACTATCGAAGTGGTGTGGTTTCTCGCAAATTACTGATATTTTGAGCCGAAAACTACTTACTTTTAAAGCTTCAACTGATAATCAGTTGAAGCTTTAAAAGAATATATTTTATATTAATTAGGTAAAGTTTTTTTTGACATCTCTATCACTTATTATTTGTCACTTAGGTTCTGCATTGAATTGAATCGTAATATTGGTTCCTTACTAACGTACTTTAACTCTTCATGAATACCATTCTCTTTGTAGAATTGGCAGACAATTTGATGTTGGCACAAGCATCAGTTTTCATTCTCGGGTCGATAGAGACCTCCTCAACGACGCTCTCCTATTGTCTGCATGAGTTGGCACATCACCCCGAAATACAGGTAAAAATAAAACGAATAAACGCCTTATAGACTTCAGCGAACACTTACCATTAATTTTACTTCAGGAAAAACTTTATGAGGAAATCGACGAGGCATTGAAACGTACAGGAAAGGAGATTCTGGACTACGACGATTTATTGGAGCTGAAGTATCTCACGGCGTGTTTAATGGGTACGGAATGTTTATTGAATTTATCAATAGGAATTTATCAATAGGAATAATGTTCTCGTGTACAAAACAAATTCTTATATTAGTAAGAAAATACAAAAATATTTATTTTTACTAAAATTTGCCATGATCGAAATTTCAGGTGTTGGTTTTTAAATAGACAAATAGTACCTGCGCGACGGAAAAGTTATTTTCAAATCTTTTTATATTGACATAAGTTTTAACAATTTTTTAAAGCCATGTTGGCTAAGTGGGAGGACACTCGACTTTCATTCCGAAGGTCGTGGGTTCAAACCCCGCAACGCACCTCTGGATTTTTCTTCTTGAGAAATTTATATGCGCTTTAAACACGTGTTTAACGGTGAAGTCAAACATCGTCAAGAAACAGGCATGTTCTGATAACTTAAAAAAAAATAGTTTGAAGGACATGTGACATTCACCAACCCGCACTTGGCCAGCGTGGTGAATTAAGGCCTAATCTCTCTCGCCAAGAGAATTCCCTGTGTCGCAGCAGTGGGAACGTTAATAGGGTGATGATGATGATGACAAGCGCCATGATCACGGCAGAAACTGATTGTCTTTGCGATTAGGCAGACGGTTAGGTATTCATAAACGAAACGGTCTACCCTCTTTCCAAGTCTTTTATTGCGAGGTTGACAAACACTAGTATTGATACTCCTTGTTTCATTCTCCTACGCAGCTCGATCACGACACACTACACAAACCATTTTCTGGCGGGTGATCGGTGATACACTTTTAAGATTTTTATATAACCGCACTACAGGGTTCCACGTACCAGACAATTGGAAAGATTCAAATTCCTGTGTCTGGTCTAGTTCCAACCACTGCATCAAGATTTAATACTTTTCAAAAGCTTTTTTAAGTAGAAATATTGTTTTCCTTAGAAACCCTTCGCAAGCACCCTCCTGTGCCATTCTTGGATAGAGAATGCTTCGCGTCGTACAAGTTGAACGATGACGTCACCATAGAGCCGGGCACAGGGATCTTCATCAACGTGATGGCGATCCACAAAGATCCGAACATCTTCCCCGAGCCGGATGAGTGGCGGCCGGAGCGGATGGCCAATGTTTGTGAAACAGACAACATGCAATACAGCTTGTTGCCATTTGGAGACGGACCTCACTACTGTATAGGTAAGATGTGTTAAAATTAGTATGTTTAAGAAGTACGTTGGTCGGCAGTATTCAAAAGTATCAGTATCAGCAGGTTAACTATTCAAACATATATTATATCACCAACATTAGAATTAGCTGCGTGGTTTTAATAAAAACAGTACAACTATTTCTGAACGCAAAGTGCAGCACATTCACATAGGGATTCCGTTCTCCGGAACTCTATCACCACTGATAACATAACTTGCAAGCTACCATTTTAATGTTTCCTTGTTAATAGACCGGCAGTCATTGAAGGAGCACCTAATTAATTCAAAATACTTGTATAGTACAACTACAACCCAATACTTTACATAAAGATGCCTACGTAAACATGTTTACCAACAATTTATTTGAGTGATGATTATAAAAATAAATTAATTAGTGAGTCTATGTAAGTACAATCCCGGTATGATAAAAAGGTTGCTCAATTTTCGAATCAGATCGTTTGAGCATTATTGAAAGCACACGATACCTTTTTAAACCAAAAACTAAGTTTTCTGAGACGAGAGTGAATGAGATTTTTTTTAACTGTTTGACAACAAAGTTAGACAAAGGTTATTATGATGTTCTTTAAATATAATTTCGTTGAACTAACTTTTACTAGTTTGATCTTGCCTTTACATTGTGTGAAGTTTGATAAATTAGAATTCAACGAAAAATAGACCTTCTATTCGTATTCTATTATATTTATGTATTATTGACACTGCTTTGGCACAAAATATACATCCTTCGAAATGTTTCATAAAAGGCACAGTTTTACCTCAAACTTTATTTCTCCAGGAACGTTTAAGGCCATTTAAACAATCTAAACATTCATTTTATCACCTAATACCGCTTTATTTTGCAAACCCTTTGTAAGTAGGCAGTAAAATTCTGTAGCGGTCGCCCTCAAACCAAACGGTAGAATTCCTGCCATTTTTGCTTTGCGAATACTCAAAACAGATTCCGGAGGTAGCATTTCTTAAATAGTTTATCGGCAACAATAACTAGTAGTTTATTTGTGTCGTGTATTTTTGAATATCGTATATGTACAAATGAACATTGATGCATTAAATCTTAATGATTTTTAATAAAAGATATACCTTTAAATTTTGCAGTGATTCATTAGTGAAAAGTTCACAAAAAACTAGTTATCAGTGGTAATTTGTGACTCTGTAATATTGTGTAATCTGAAATGAAATTTTCCTTTAATTTAAAATAACACAATTTTATTCATACACATACAAATATATTATAGTACTATTTAGCGTGGAGTCGAGCATTGCGATTATTATCGCAATTAACTATTGTTAATAATAAAATTCTTTATTACACACCAAGATTAAAACAATACAAAAGGTACTTAAAGCTAAATACAAATGCGTAATGGTCGGCGGCAAATCCTTCCAGACAATATGGAGGGAGTTAGTTTAAGTTGAAACTTGTTTGGATGGTTTTCGCATTTTGGCAAATCATAGTAATGTACCTAGGTACTGGTATTCCTTGGTAGCTTGTCTATGCAAGGCATATATATGATCCACCCTATGCGGTCTATGAATTATTGTTGTTTTTTAACCCCCGCTAAAAAAGAGGGTTGTTATAAGTTTGACGTGTCTGTCTGTCTGTGGCATCCGATCGAATGAAGCGACTTCAATTTAGTTTTTTTTTTATTAAAGGTAAGTTTTGCGCGAGTGTTCTTATATGTCATGTTTGATGACCCGTTGACCCGTTTGAAAGAAAAATATCTGCAAATATACTCGATAGGGGTCGCAAATTACAAAAATATTTTTTTTTACTTTTATGAGGACTAAAGAATTGGTATCAAAGGTTTTTATCAATTTTAAATTAAGAATATTATTTACAGGAAGACGCTACGGGATGATGCAAATGCGCGCAGCTATGGCCCAGATGATACACAAGTACAGGATCTGGCCGCTGCCCGACGAACCCTACCGAGTAACTCCGGACCCGTACGCGGTGTTTTTGGCACCCAATAGCGGCGGAAGGGTGAAATTTGAACTGCGATAGTTCAATAACTACTATACTGAAAATTCCAAACTGCTTATCTATGTAAAAACTTTCCATTAGAGTACCTATTTTAATTTAAAAGCATGTCAAATGGATTTTCTGCGTTAAATTAGTTTTTGATAAATGTATTTAATATATAAATGTGAGTTGACATGTTTAATTTTATTTATTTCATGTTTAAATCCGACTAACAATCATGATTTTTTCTCTCTTTACAAAAATAAATAACAAATTTCACATAATAATAATATCCATAGATTATATATAACAGATTTGACATTATTATAATATAGTTGATTAATCACTGCTTCAGTGGCGCAGTGGGCGAGGGTCCGCTTGCGGCGCAAGAGGTAGCGGGTTCGATTTCCGCCGAGGGTGAAAGTGTTTGTATGTTCTGCAAGCACTTTTTCCTTGGTCTGGGTGTTTCATATGTATAATAAAAAATATCTATATATGTATGACTATTATATTATGTTGTGTGAATTGTCTGGAAATATTTATTTTATTTATCTGATGATTTTAATGTTTCCTCCTCCTCCTAGCTCCGTGGTCCTCAATGCTGAGGGTCGTGACCACCCTTCAGAATCACTTCCTCTCGTACGATCTTTTTCCATCTATCTCTGTCTATTACGGTGTGAAGATTAACGGCCGTTCCCAATATTCAATCTTTGATTATGGATAGATAGCTATCCTCGACCATGAGTAACTATCTATCTATCTTTTGAGGCCGTCCCAATAACTCCTACAAGTATTATCTATCTATAGTTAACTGTGGATAGGCCGCATATCCGCAACCTCCTTTGCGTTTCGTTTAACGCAGAATCACAGAGAGGGCCGAGTATGAATCACCACAATATTATTGCTGCACATTGCTATATTTTTAAACAAATTAAGTCTTAAATTAAAAGTGATTTAAACAGCTAATATTTATCATAAATAAATTGGTACAAGATTTTTTATAGTCAAAATGTTGGAAAAATGTAATCAATTAGGGTCACGCTGTTGTAACGGAACGTTTTGTTTACATGTCATGTCAAATGACAGATTTTTAGCCGTTGTTGTTGTTGATTCGAATCGAAATCAGCACGAATATAAATTTTCGATTCGATTTCTCTCTAATAAAATCTACCGACGCCTCGCCTCACCAAGCTTAGTTCTGTGTTTATTTCATTGTGAATTGTGTGTGATTGATAATTGCAAAAAATATGGGCCGACAAGATTTCGCCCAATAACACCAGCCCAAACATTAACGCTGAAAGGAACTCTGCCTTTTTTGTGAGGATTTTGGCCCCTTTTCTCCCACTGATGCAAATTGTGCAGATTGACTATGCCTTCAAGGCTAAAATTATGTATTTTTGGCCAGAACGACTGAACGGAAACAATTATTTGGAGTTTCTTCAAAATGATTTACCTGAAATGGTACTACCAGTTTTAGAAGAAGATGTGCCAATTGTTTTCCAAAATGATAGCTGTCCGGCACATTACCAACGAACGGTACGAGAACATTTAGACAATGCATTTCCCAACTCGTGGATTGGAAGAGCTGGCCCTATTCCATGGCCAGCACGGTCCCCAGATCTTACACCCCTGGATTTCCACGTATGGGGACGTGCAAAAGAATTAGTTTATGCAACAGAGGTGCCCACAAAAGAAATTTTAGTGGAACCACAACCTCAGAAATTAGAAAAAGGTGTCGTGCATGCATAAGGTGTGGAGGCAGCCAATTTGAGCAAATTTTGTAATTTAAATGTAATAAAAAAACATTACATAAAAATGTATTTTAATCTTGACCCTAGGCAACGAAGTATCTCTTATGTCGTCCCCTGATGAATTATTTCTGTCATGTAGCATATCGTTGGAAAGGGTAATAACTAAAGAACTTTTTTAATGAAAGCTACATTCTAAATGACTTTTACTTTTTTTTATACTGAATTTAGAAGTAGTCACTTTTCATAACATTTACACAGATTTACCACTTTGAAAGCTCATAAGTTTTTTGTTGATATGAATTGTTACAAGTAATAATTTATTTAGAATGAGAATACATCGCAAAATACAAGAATAATTTATTTTGTGGTATTACAACAACAAACTAAAAAGTTATGACGATTTAAAAGTAAGATTTCGGGTGCTTTTCAAAAAAACAAAAAAATAACATATCTAGACTACCGTGACACTTAGGACATAGGGTCTACCGGTAAAACTAGCGCATGACCCAACCATAATAATTTAATCATATAATTTATCATATAAAAATAATAATTTCACTTGATATCTTCCCCTATCCTCAGAAATCGTAGGATCGTGCTTTAGGTTACTAGGGTTTACCAATGTTACTGACAGAAAGACACTTTGTTATCATTGGGACGCATGAACTGTCATTTTCATACAAGCTGCTATCTGTAGATAGCTATCCGCCCTCTCATCGGTAGATAGCAGCCAGAGATAGGATTGCCTACCGCTAGTTTGTTTATTGGGACGGCCAAATTAAAGATAGATAGATGTTTCTATCGTCAGTAAGTCAAAACAAGAGATAGATTGAATATTGGGAACGGCCGTTAATGTTTAAGTTTGTTTTTTTTATTCACATGCCATAATTACCAATTATGGACATGTTGAGCCTATTATTTATTTTGTAACTGAACATACCAATTATTAAGTGATTAAATTATTTGATTTGAATGTTTTATTAAACGTTTAAAGGCAGTTAAAGAAGCCGTGAGTAATTACTATTCTTAAAGTTACAAAAATGGATCTGATCAACAAAGTAAATTAGTGATTGTCAGGCTCAGAATAACAATTTTCTCCCTCTTAACTTTCGTGCTCATGTAACTTTCACAAATTAAATTTGAAACTTCTCAAGACTTAACTAATTTAACTTTATTTAAGAGAGACTCTTACTTAGGTTTATTTAAATAAATTTCATAAGTGTGAGATAGAGTCATAATACACATAGGGTTCCGTGATGGGTTTATACACATATTGTAATAAAAAATACACCAAAATAAGTTAAAAAAACGTAGCCTATAAAAGACACGTTTGTTGTATGGGAGCCCCTTATTCTAATATTAAATTTATTCGGTATTTTCGTAGTTTTCAGTATTTGTTGTAATAGCGGCAACAGAAATACTTCAGCCCTCTAAATTCAACCATCTAGCTATCTCGGTTCTTGTGATACAGCCTGGTGACTGACAGACAAACGACGAATTTTTAGTATTATGGTCCCGTTTTACCCTTTGGCTACGAAACCCTAAAAAGGTACACAAAGTTAAATTTATTGTATGAAAATGATTAAGAAATATAATTATCTTGACTCAGTGCGTTTAACTTTGAACTTTAATCGTCGTAATACATAATTATATTAGGCTCTGTGCTAATATTTGTTTTTTTTTATACTTATGAGATATATCATTGTAATGCATGGTTTATTTACATTTTCCGGTATACTTCTAGAAAGACTTAACACATAATTCGTGTTAGCACCTACAACAATAAATAAATCGATCAACAAAAAGCTGTTTCATTAGTACAGTGTAAATTTCCGTTGTTGTGTGTTAAACAATTGATTGCGTATCAGTTTTACGGCCGATTGCTTCTGATTGATTACTTACTTATTGTTCGTGTAATAAAATGACTGCTCATCATTTAATTCTGTGTTTTACGTCTTTTATCACCCGGTTTATCAAATTTCATTACTTTTCGTCATCGCAACCATTAGCCGTAGGTTTATTCCATTCTGAATTCAAGTTACACTCAGTTCAGTTTCTTGTAGACTTTGAGCTGACAGTTGAAGCGACAATTTGCCAGTATCGAGTTAAATAAAATTCTATAGTGAAATAATAGATGTTACTCAGTTCAACGCCATTTTGCGTCTAAGTTACACTCAATCAATGCAATTTCTTATAATTGAGCGCTTGAAGCGTCAGTTTGCCAGTGTCAAGTTGAAAAAAATCTGAAAATAAAAAAAAACCCGACCGCGGCTTAGCTGTTTTGGGAATTTTGACTACTAAGTGAGAATGGTGGTAACGCAACTTTGATTCGATATTGATCCTTAACGGTCAGTCGGATCAAAAAATGTTGAAAACGTTCGAAGAAGAAGAAGAAGAGGAATGAAGAAAATTAAAAATTATTTTTAAATACCTATTCAACGATATAATAACATAGTTTGTTGCCTTTTGTTTTTTTTTCTTTTTACCCATTGGCGTCCAGTAGTCGCAATGTTGAATTTTCACAAACGTCATGTCTTTATTAACATTCGCCGTACTCTATCGATGTATGATTTTGTAGCTAATTTTGCTTATTTTTTCGAAAGCTATTATCCTAGTCACTTTTTAAGCACGCGTATCATGGTTACTACAAATGATTTCTAAAAATACGCTGTTAAAGGTACACTATACATTTTATTGACCACTAGGCATAAATCTATCAGTAATTCGTTACAACAAGAAGGATTTAGGTTAGCAGTCGTCTCTAAAATTTATAGATGACTTCTACTGTTTCAACGCAATAAAAAAGTTTACCTAGTTTTTTTTATTACGATTGGTGCTTATGTTGTTTTATGAATTTTAATGTTTTTCTGCTTCACAGAAGTTGCTATTTTTTGTTTCAATTTGTAGAAGTATAATAAAACGACTGATTACTTAACAAACCTAGTTGATTATATTGTATGAAATTGTTAGACAACGAATTTTACTCCGATAAAACCCTTAGAAACCATCATGTACCCTACTTAGTAAAATGTGATAATATTAGGCAAGTCATTTAGTATAATAATATAAATATGTATAAGGTAAATAAATATGGCTGTATAAAAAACCCAGATATCTGTTATACCTATAACTATACCTATAAGCTTCATGCAACGATTAGATTACCTAATCTAATCGTTGCATACAAAATTGGCTAGATTAGGCAGATAAGTATTCAACCATTAATTTTGTTAATATGTGATCCTCTGTAGAGCTATCAACTCTCAGTTTTACAGCCGATGTTTCCATCTTGAACTTGTTTAACATTTTTACACTTAGTCTAAATAAATTATAAATCTAAATATTAGTGATAGGTTAATATTATGTACATATATTGAAAAGTTCTATAAGTGATCTCCTCGACCGGCATAATACCAAACCAATTTTTCCAACCATTAACTTCATTAGATCTTCATAAAAATAATTATATTCTACTACAGAAAGCTGTTATTTTGAATACTTGCCGGATAGTCAGAATTTTTTTACAAACAGAATACTCGGAAAGCTACTATGTAAACTTCCACTAATGGTCACTTAGCTTAGGCCCGTGGGTATTAGTTATTTATCACCGACTTTCTACCAAGCAGATGAAAATCGAATCCCGTATATTATAATAATATCTCATTTATTTCAGGCATCTAAGGCCCATATTAACATATACCTTATAGACTAACATACATAAAAATATAAATCATATAAACTAAAGTGGATCGTGGATCATCTGTTCTGTTCGACGTAGACATTAAAACAGGAACTGAAAGAAAGAAAGCAGAGACTCACCTTATTTTAATAGGTTAAGGTAGGTACTCGTACTAATAAGTACTACTACTATAAGTGCGAGTAGAAATGGCCTAATGACGTTCAGCTGAATAACATATTTTTCACTTTATAATTTTATTTAACTTGACACTGGCAGACTGACGCATCAAGCGCAGCGTTCATTAAAAGAAGTTCAATTAATTAAGTGCGAGTTGATAATTTTGCTAAATCCATTTGTTTATAATTAATTAATGAACTAGCTCTCCTATTTACTTAATTTTTACAGGTAATATAGCCCTTAACATTAGGCAATCAGTTAAATTACACCCATTCCGAAAACTTATCACGAGTTCCCGTTTACTTCTCGTAAACGAAGACCACTTTTAACTCAATAATATTTTTGGGTCACTGTTTTCTTCTCTCATACTAAAATTTTCCGTTCGTTTCGTCGAGTTCAACAAATTGACCTTCAACCAAAATTTAAAATCTGGTCGCCCAAATATTGAAATTTCCGTCGGCTGCCTCGTTATTTCATAATTCGCTTAATTCCCTCAATTTACCAACCTAAATTCGTTGCATGTATATTCAGTTATGTTACGTTTTTGTTCAACGTCAATATTACATCTAGGGTGATTTGGCATTTCAAACTGAAAATATAAGTTGGGATTTTAGTTTGTGCAAGGTACTCGTATTATTTTGGTCTGAGGGCTCTTCGTTCTATTGGGTCAAAGGCAGCAAGCTGATACTTGGCCGATACGTTCTATCTTATGTTGATTAACTTACTTACTTATATTACAAATGTCCATTCCGTCGAGCTATTTAGGGTATATTACAATACATTACCTATCTATGTATTGATCACATGCCGTAAAAACTATAATTCTCATATACGTTCAGAAGTCGGAAGGTAAAAAATACACTAACTTTTAAATTTAGATTTATTATTAGTTAATATTTCGTACAAAACACTTTTGAAAGAGAGTGTTGTACAATCAATTCTGAATAATGAGAAATTTAATTGAATTTGCTTGCAAAATAATCCTGCTTTATGAAGGATCAAAAATGGATCTAAAAGAGCACTGAAACAAAATAATTTAGGTAAATATATCTTCTATATCGTCAGCAAATTTGTTGTATGTGACATGAACTCTTTTGCCGTTTTGCAGTTTTTCTTTTAGAAATGATGTAAAAAATCAGGTAGCCGTTCAAGGAGGTAGATTAATTTGCAGACAAAGAAAACTGGAGCATGTCTATTACAAATGTTAAAATGAAGTTCAGTACGCCGCGGGCGAGTTCCCGATGAAAGGAAAATGAACATGGAAAACGTGGTTATTTGCATGAACAAAGGTAAATTGCCAAGATTTAATTACGACTACTTCATCTGAAATCACATCAAAGATATGATTTTATTGAGACTTGTGATTCTAATGTAGGTACTCGTATGTTTCATTTCATGATATCATTTTTTATTTATATGATTCTAATATTTGAGATGTAACAAGCGAGTTTTTAATATCATTGGTGATATGGCCAGTGCTCTACTATAGGCCCTTTATATCACTTCAAAAGACCGACCCTATTGGTTTTAAAGGGAACTATGCTCGTGGTTCTCTATGGGATCGTATCAGAAGAGAACCCTCGACCAAAGAGTAGGTAACAACCTGTTCTCGACGTGTTACTGTTTACTGTGTGTATTATAATTGTGGTGTACATTAAAAAGTTATCTACTTATCTATTGAATTCAAGCGTGGATTAAAACTAAGTGTCGGATGGCAGAGCGAGCTTTCCTTTAATATTGGAGCCTTGGTTATGCTCATAAATTTGTGAAAGCGATTGTACTTTTGAACTTAGGTTATGTTTGATACATTTTATGTATGTCTAGCATACTGTTTGTGAGATCTATTACATCAAATCAAAGTTATGAAAAACAACTTTTCCCATAGCAAAGAAGCGAGACGTAGTTTCGTGTAGGTAGGTATCTATTTGTTGATCGGTATTAAAGTTCACACAAAAATTAGTCGTATTTGCATTTTATACTATATTTTGGTACTTTGATGAATATGTTTAATCATTAGTAATGAAAGTATCATAAATGAAGTTTTATTAATTAAGTATAAGTGTATAGTCTTACATTTATAAAACATAAAATGCACATTCAACCTATTATTTATTAAGTGTAACTTTAGTTTCTTTCTTCCTTGAGACCTTCTAACACAAGTTCTTAAGCTTAAATGTAATATATATATATTTAATTTTAATTGAGAGTCATCTTAGATCAGCATTTTAACAAGTTGAGTATTTTGTTCAGAAGTTATTTTATATCTTCTTAACTATTTATAGAAAATTCCTTTTATCCACATCATAAAACAAACATTTATCAATTTGATAATATTGATGGCAGCTGAACGTAACAAGGGCATTTACATAGGAGATGAACATCAATCTTCTCGATTGTGCCGTGCTCTCATATTGGGCACGCTTCCCGGCATGTTTAAACAAAGCTTCAAATCCAATATAACTAGTACCCACATGCGCTCTCAAATTAGACACATAATTTTATTAAAAAATAAAAACGGATGTTAGTCGTAAAAAAATCGAATCTAAACGATACAATAGTTCTGTTATGGAGGTTTTTTCTGTTCACACGTGACCTCCGGGTGGTGCTAAGAACAGTCTTTGGTAGGCTTCAGCCATGGCCTGTCACCATCCTCCGGGCTGGGCCAGTGTGTGAAACGATTTTTTCGTGTTTCGTAATGTGGTCCGGAGAAGCCTACCTACCTACCGAAGAATCTACCGTCTAAGTTTTATGCCCCATCTTAGACCACATCGTCACTTTACATCAGATACATACATTACATCACTTTACATGAGATTGTGATCGAACTGTTACGTGGAAACGTGGAAATAGTTTTTTAAAAAAAAGAATTAATTTTAAAACACGAAATTATTTTAATTTGAAATAAACTTAGTAAAACTCAGAGACAAAAAATAGAAAATAAAATCTAGAAGATGTGCTCCGTCGGAGGGCTCAGACCGGACTGAATGTTGAAGGGATGTATCATATGTCTATTGGTTGATTATGATGACTAAGTAAGGCAAGGTAAGCTTAGTCTCATAGTATGAGGGGTTATAACACCTCCCCCAACAGAAATGAACTTATCCTTAAGGGTAAGTTCGTTGATAAGGTAAGTATACTTTATTAAGATGAATAGATTTACAAAAGTTAAGTGACCGGAACACAACTCCTTTACAAAAGTTACTTACATACAAATTCTTAATCTATCCTTAATCTAGGGAGTGGAACTTCTTCAGTTGCCTGCGGTACCTCATTAGACGCCTTTTTACAAAAGCACCATGTATTAAAGCCATTGGCCTTGCAAATAAAATAAACTAAGAATAATAGAAATGAGATACAAAGTATCATAGTTAAAATAGGGAAACTAACATGATTTGCAAATTTAAATTTTGTTTCTTCAAATTCTTTAATTTCTTTTTCTTCATTTTCATAAAGGGTTTTCAAATTCTTAAGATTTTCCAAGTTTATATCAGTTAATGTAACGGAAGAGATGTTAATTTTCTTATTTCGTAATTCATTTAATGTACAACATTTATCATTAATAAGACTAAAATCAGGTACTATTTTAGTAATGTTTACTTTAAAATTCTGCCTGGCCAAAAGCTTTATATTACCACAGAATGCAGCACAGTCTGGTTTTAGACTAAGTATTCCAGTTCCGTTAATGGTAATTTCCTTTATATCTAGATTACATTGTATAGTTAATTTAACCGGGTTAGACTGCACAAAGATCCAATCATTATATTCAAGTTTTTGCCAAATATTTATTTTCCCAGTTATTATTTTAGTTTTACATTGTGGGGGTAATTCTTTAACAACCTTAGTGATTAATTCAATTTCACAAATTGGGTCTGAATTTACTAATTGCATATTAGAAACATCACAAGTTAGTGTTCCTTTAGCTATTGGTTTACAAATATTTGCATTATCAATCGTGAGATAAGTAGACCTATCTTTGCTAAGAGCTATAAAGTTCTTTGTCGGCAAGATCATTACAAACGTGTCAGGTGCATGAGTTCTGTGGGGTACTGGTACCGGCAGGACTTTATAAAGGTCGAAGTCCATGCTATAAACTAATGGTATACTAAGTACGAAAATAATTTTGTTGGAACTTTCATATACGGTAAGTTCCGATATTCTTAGAAGTAAATTTATATTTCTTAATTCTATGCTTACAGGATATTCCTTAAATTTAGGTATATGCTTTATATTAGCATCAATTTCTTTGTACAATTCCCGAGGAGTGATTACTGACGGATGAAGAGTGTTACTATTTGCAAACAGTACCGAATTTACAATGTCTTCCAATTTAAATGATAAGGTAAGTAGACTAGAGTGTAGAACACTCACAATATTACTCATGTTGTTTTTAATTTGAATTTCATTCACTTTTAATGTAATTTTGTTAATAATGTAGTTCATTTCGTTGGTAACGTTAGTTAAACGGACTTCATTCTGAGATATTAGGTGTAAAGTTTCATTAAAGTTTGATAAAGCTGTTTTAGATATTACAATGTTTTGTTTTACTAATGATGTTAGCTTTTTGCTGTCAGAATGAAGTTGTTGAATATCGTTATCATATTTTTCAGAATCGTCTTCATCCATTGTGCCAAACACCTTTTTCAGGATTGAACCTACACCTGCAAACCAGGCTGATCTCTTAGATTTTCCTGATATAAGGTGGGATATCGCATCGAAATCTCGAAGAATATCATCATATAATAAGGTAAGAGGTTGAATTACATTTTGACAACTGAACAGATCAGTTACCTTTTTATTTTCACACATTAATTTTATTGTTTTTATTGTGTCTTCAATATTTTTTAAATGTGGTTTTATATAGTTAATATCAATAGGTATGATGAAATGAACATGATCATTTATTATTTTCAGGTTACTGATGGGTTCAAAGTGGATACCAGGACTTTCATCCAATGGTTGAACATCTTGAGCCATAGGCGATGCAAAGAAGAGTGGAAGAATGAGTCTGGAAGAAATAGACAAGAGTAAGTATGCTTAAATATATTTTTAAACTGAATTTGATGTTGCTAGTTTAATTTCGTCAATGTGATGTCTCGCATGACGTCTATTTATGAGAAGTGTGACAGTATTATTTTCATGAACTTGTAATACTTTAAATGGACCTTTCCAAATTGGAGACAACGCTTTTCTAAGTCTCAGATGGTTTTTAAGATAAACCAGGTCACCTACTTTGTATTTAATTGGTCTAGTTTGTGAATCATAATATTTTTTCGATTTTTCTTTGGATATGTTAATATTCTCAATCGCTTTTTCTCTTGAGAACTTAAGTCGGTGAGTGAGCATTTTTAAGTATTCAGGATAAGTTGGGTCAGGTTCTGTATTATAGATAGAATCTGGAAACGAAGGCTTATGACCGAATAGAAGTTCGTAAGGTGTGTAATTAGTAGTGCAATGGACGTTGGTGTTATAAGTTAGTATAGCCGTGTAGACATAACGAGGCCAATTGTCTTGATCACTATTTACGAAAGATTTAAGATATTCTTTAAGAGTAGAATGGCTGCGTTCTAATGCACCTTGAGTTTGGGGGTGATAAGGACTTGACCATAATTGTTTAATTTTTAAGAACTCACAGGTTTTCTTAAAAAGGTCAGAGGTAAAATTTGTACCTTGATCCGTTAGGATGGTTTTTGGAATTCCGAAAAGGGAGATAAAATGAACTAAACAATCACTAGTTTCTTCAGCAGTGGTAGATCGAATAGGATAGGCTATTGAAAATTTAGTAAGATCGTCTTGAAGAGTTAGTATGTATTTCAGTTTACTAGTTCCTGATTCTGGTAAAGGACCAACAATGTCCATGGCTAGCCTCTGAAATGGTGCTGAAGAAGTTGTAGTAATTTGCATGGGAGCTCGGTTGACTCTACGCAGGGCCTTGTTTTCTTGGCATAGTTTACACGATTTGACGTAATTTTCTATGTCACTACGCATACATTTCCAATGGTATTTTTCTTGTATGCGTTTAAGCATTCTAGCGGCCCCTAGATGACCCGCCATGGGTAAATCATGATTTTCTCGAAGTATTTTCTTTACTTCTGCTAATGAAGGAAATACAATTGCGTTTCGGTAAATAGTAATAAAAATATTTGTATTATGGAATAGAAATAGAATCATATTGTACAACTTTGTATAAGAATGAGCTTCGAATGGATTTTTGAAGTCAGTTATGCTTATTTGATCATGAGAATTTAAGACAAGGTCATCGCGTAATTTCTTTAAGCTAGTATATAGATCTTCATAAGAAGCGTTATCAAAGTGATTGACTTTCGTGAATAAAAAATATATCGTCTTATTTTTATGATCCAGTTTTTGAAAAGAAAACAGTGTTTTTTCTTGATATAAGATGTCTTTGACATCTGATACTTCAGTGATTATATCTTCGACATATGGATTACTCTCATCAAGATCGATAGATGTTGGAATTACGATAGCTTTATCGCGACTAGTTAATATACTGGAATTAGATTCGATTATTTTTACATTTGATTCAAAACTTTTGTTATTAATTATTTTTAGAAATTTAGAATAATTTATGTCGAATACGTCTAATGTCTGTATGTTTTCTTCTGTTTCAGAATCAGCGAGAACAGCGGGAACGTTTTGTGAAGAGTCAACAGAAGTCGATGGGTTTCCTCCAGCTTCAGCGTCAAGATGAACCGGTTGAGAAGTAGAAGGTAAGTCGTAGTTTAGAGGATCTGAAGGTCTTCCGGAGTCATCAAAGTCAGCGGGATCCGGTTGTGAAGTAGAAGGTAAGTCAGAGTTAGCTAAGTCTAGAAGACCTCGTCCAGCTGATGGAACTGGTATAGGATTCGGTAAATCTAACGGAGAAAAGTCAATGTTACCATCAGGATTAAAGGGACTTATGTCGAGATTCAGTGGATCATCGTTATTCCGGATAGGATTAACAGGGTATCTAGAAAGAGCGTCAGCGGCTGCATTTAGTTTTCCTTTTTTGTAGCCCATTTCGAAATCGTATTCTGATAATTTAAGACGCCATCTCTGTAATTTACTACCAGGATCTTTATGATTCATTAGCCAGGTGAGTGGCCGATGATCAGTTATAATAGTAAACCTCCGTCCATAGAGATATGGGCGGAAGGTCTTGCAACCAAACAAAACTGCTAGGAGTTCTTTCTCTGTGGTGTTGTAATTAGATTCACTCTTATTGAGGGTTCGAGACGCATAAGCTATCGGCCTCTCGTGACCATGTGGACCTTGTGAAAGGACCGCACCTATTGCGTAATTGGAAGCGTCACAGGTAAGGACGAAAGGCGTAGAAAAATCAGGGTAAATTAGTACTGGAGCAGAGGTAAGTTTGTGTTTGAGTTCGTCAAATGAAAGTTGTTGTTGGTTTTCCCATTTAAATGGTGAATCCTTTTTTAGAAGGAGAGTCAGTGGTTTAGCGGTTTTAGAAAATTCAGGGATAAATCGGCGGTAATATGAAACAAGACCTAGAAATGATTTAATATCTTTTGGACATTTTGGAACTGGGAATTGAGTCACTGCTTTAGTTTTATCAGGGTTAGGTTGGACACCTTCTTCTGTAATAACATGACCCAGGTAAGCTACTTCGCGTCGTAAAAATTCACATTTGTCAGGTTGAAGTTTAAGATTGAAATCTCTGAGACGTTTAAATATAAGTTCTAAATTTTCTATATGGCTAGACAAATCATGTGAATATATCACGATGTCGTCTAAGTAGACGAAGCATCTGATGTCTTGAAGACCAGCAAGAGCAGTGTTCATTAATCTTTGGAAAGTAGCTGGTGCATTCTTTAAACCGAATGGCATACGAGTAAATTCAAAATGTCCTTGAGGAACACTAAAAGCAGTTTTAGACGCATCTTTTTCATCCATAAGGATTTGATGAAATCCGGACGCAAGGTCCAGGGTTGAGAAGTATTTGCTATGTCCAAGTTGGTCTAGTATTTCAGAAATCTGTGGAATAGGATAACTGTCACCTACAGTAATATCGTTAAGTTTGCGATAATCAATTACGACGCGCCATTTGCATTGGCCGGACGCGTCTAGTTTTTTTGGTACAACCCAGATCGGAGATGACCACGGAGACATTGATGGTTTTATTATACCTTGTTCTAACATCTGATCAATTTGTTTAGCCACTTCATTTTTGTGGACCTCAGGAAATCTATAGGACTTAACATGAATTGGGTTTTGAGGGGTTGTTCTAATTTCATGTTTAACGGCATTGGTAAAGGTAAGTTTGTCTCCGGGGATATGAAAAATATCAGAATATTCAGAGCAGATGTCATGAAGAACGTTAGCTTCTTCTGTATTTAGATGTTGAACTCTCAACAAATTTAATACTTCTTGAGTACGGAGATATGCATTTTTGTTTTGTTGTAATTGTGACGCAGTGGAATTAACAGGGTAACTAGAATCTAAATTAGTAGGTGTAAAATTAGTATCTAATGGTACAAGGGTCAGATTCAAGTTTGATTTCAGGGAAATAACTTTATCAGAAATATTAACAACTGAAATGTTAATCCTTTGATTTTCTTTTACTTTGACAAGACAGTTAGCAATTAAAAGGTCATCAAATAATTTTTGATCTAATACTAATCCTTCTTTTATTTCAGGATTGGACACGGAGCACTCAATCATCGTTTCGGATCTAGCAGGAAGACAGTACACAGGTTCATAAAGTTGCAGAGGAATTTGTATGTCATTAATTTTAAGTTTATCTTTACTATAATCAATGCTACAACCGAATAAATTGAAAAAATCTGTACCAATTATTCCATCAAAAGGAAGATTGATTTCATTGATAACATGGAATTTGTGTTCGATAGATTTGCAGTGTGTTAATTCGGTGAGATCTATTTTCAATTGGAAATACCCTGAGGTTTGAGCGCAATTTTGTTCACCGGGATCTATTCCTTTTAGATTTATTATTTCCTTAATTAGTTCCGGTGGATTTAGAAAACATGAAGATTTAATGAGACATACTGTTGAACCTGTGTCCACTAATAGTTTTAAAGGGAGATCGCGTATTGATGATTTGATTTCTACTATCGGGAGCAGGATTTTATCGGCTAGTGCAGTGGATTTAAATAAAACGGTGGTTTTAGGTAAAGCAGAGGATTTGGATAAAGCGGTGGATTTGGGTAAATTAGTAGATTTGGGTAAGTCAGTGGATTTGGGTAAAGCAGTGGATTTGGGTAAAATAGTAGATTTGGGTAAGTCAGTGAATTTGGGTAACGCAGTGGATTTGGATAAATCAGTGGATTTAAGTAAAGCAGTGGGATTGGGTAAAGTAGTAGATTTGGGTAAGTCAGTGGGTTTGGGTAAAGCAGTGGGTTTTATAAACGCAGTGGAATTTGTAAACGCAGCGTGTTTCGTAAATGCAATGGATTTTGAAACCGCAGTGGGTTTTGTAGACGCAGTGGATTTTGTAAAAACAGAGGATTTAGTAAATACAGAGGACTTAGTATCGACTTTTAATTTATTATTTCCTGTGCGACACCGTTCAGGAAATTTTACTCGTTTAAATCGTCATTCAATTCATAGTTATCGGTGTCGTTAATGGGGTCTTCTGGAGCTTGGGCAATAGTATGTACAGTGTGACCCCCATTTCGATTTTTAAATTGTAATTTTTTACAATTTTCAATAGTGTGACCTAGGTTTTTGCAATAACGGCACACTAGTGCAGAGACTCCGGATGACGAAGCAGTGGCCTGATTTTGAGGCCTAGGAACATTGTTCCCTCCTACATTTTTCTGCTGGAATTGTCGATGAGGAGAACGCGACACAGAGGGGCCACCGAGGTTTGTGTTGTTAAATTGCCTCGAAATTTGCAATAATTTTTCTTCCGAAGCAGCGAAATTAATTGCCTCATTCAGTGTTTCCGGGTCTTTGCATCTGACTACGGTGGAGAGACGCGGATTTAAGCCACTAATAAAAGTGTATAAAGCTAGATCTTGCATGGCCGCCACGCGGCCAGCCAGTTCCGCTTTCTTCTTAGTGGGTATAGAAATATTTATTTCAGTAAGTAATTTTGACAAACATGTCTCTATTCTAAGTGCAAATTGATTGACACTTTCTTGGTTATTTTGACGACAATTTTGTAAATCTGATAAGAGTGCGGCGTAATGTTTCCTTTCACCAAATTGGGACTTTAAAAATTCTTCTAATTGTATCCACGATTCAAATTCTTTAACCGAACAGGCGCTCTCGGCACACCCTTCAAGTTGGCTAAGTATGTATTTCAACAAAATATCTTGTTGTGGGACTGACGCTAGGCTTATCGCATTTCTACAATTATTAATATAGGCATTTAACTTTCCTCTATTCCCATCAAATTTGTTTATAAATTTACATAAAATACTCATGTCGATTTCTTTAGCGAATTCCGTTTTCGACATCCTGGCAAGCTGTCTAGACGGTCAAAGATTAAGAATGAGACTGCAAGCTGGCAAAATTCTTAGAACTAATAACAAGCAGGAAGGCTGTGGCCTTGACAGTGAATGAATTTCAAATTAGAAACAGTGTAATAAGTAGCATAAAAATAAGGTTGATAAATTTGAGAATTAAAATGTATATGTTAAGTAATTAAAATTAGAAATTAAATGAAATAAAAATCGGAATTTGAATGAAATTAAAATTAGGATATAAATGGAATAAAATTTAGAATTTAAATAGAATAAAAATTAGAATTCAAATGTAGTTAAAATTACAATTTAAGTAGATTAAATTAAAATTAGAATTTAAACGTATTAAAAATTAGCGTTCAAATGTATTAAAATTAGAATTAAAATGAAATTTATGAAAAATAATTAAATGCAATGTAATTAAAATTAATAGATTTATCTACGATTAAGTATCTTAAAATTAGGATTAAGTCTTTGGTTGTTTTTATGAGGAAATCATTCACTGTAATACATTTATGATAAATAAAAAATAACTCACAGGAGTATCAGGAGCATTTTACACTTCACTACACAGGGCACTATTCAGAGTAAGTTTTCACAGGAGCAGACGATATCCAGGACGCGGCGGTGTAGAGATGGTGATGATGATGATGCAAACAAGTACGGATAGGTAAGTATCGGCACTACAAGCTCGGAGATCTTGACGCAGAGGTGAGAAGATAGTTCAGGAGCCCGTGGGGATTTCAGGTAAGTACAGGGGCTTCTAGAGTCAACTCCTTGGACTATGGAATCAGCTCGAACGGAAATAGCAGATGAAGACACAGCGCAGCGCACACGACGACCAGGATTCGTAGAAAGGTAAGTAGGTAGGTAACACAGCGAATAATAATAGCCTTGTTAACTTTCACAATCACATTCACAGTTTTCCACGATTTAATATAGTTTTTTAATAGGAAATTGAGGCGTTTTCCGGGGAAATCTCTAAGATTATCCCTTAAGCTGCCACCAAATGTTACGTGGAAACGTGGAAATAGTTTTTTAAAAAAAAGAATTAATTTTAAAACACGAAATTATTTTAATTTGAAATAAACTTAGTAAAACTCAGAGACAAAAAATAGAAAATAAAATCTAGAAGATGTGCTCCGTCGGAGGGCTCAGACCGGACTGAATGTTGAAGGGATGTATCATATGTCTATTGGTTGATTATGATGACTAAGTAAGGCAAGGTAAGCTTAGTCTCATAGTATGAGGGGTTATAACAGAACGAAGGAATATAAAGAATTAAAAAAATCCACATTGTTTCACTTTATACTATGCACAATTCTCTGTAACATTATCCAAGTTGTTGGTGTTTCAATAAAGAATATTGTATTGTATTGTATTTTTATTTTTAGGGCTGATTTTTCCAACATCAGAATAAAGTTAACTATAAGACGGCAGATTGAAGTTGTCTGTCGTCTGCTATAAAGGATAAATGTCAATTTTATTTTTTATTTATAGTAGTCAGTAAAAGGTTTTGTCAAGAAACAATTTTATTCCGCTATCTTACCCCATTTAAAAAATTAATCCGTGACCAGGTCGTGGCCGGTGAGGTCAAAGAACAACTCAGATATATATTCATCCTAGGACGGATATGGTGTAGATAATGATCATAATCATTATTTTAGTCTTGGCCGTATAACGTAGATTTCCGGTTGTTTGGGTTGGTAGCAGTTGGCATTGGTGCCCAAACCAAACACACCAATTAAAGCGTGAATAGCTGAGTGCACAGACAGTGGGATTAATTTAATAAAGGAGTTGTTCTATTAGAAAGTAAATGTGTTAGATAGGCCATGTCTCAATTTGCAAGGGTTACATACCACTGCATTTACCACGATGCTACATTAGATATAAAATATTTATTGAGATCGTCCGGTATATGAGGCCTATTCGAATTTTCGTAACTTGTTTTCTCATACTACTCTTTTCCTATATTACCTTCAAAATCTGAACTACGAAGTACAGTAATTAACTAGAAGCCCTTGAACATTTAATTTTATTTGATATCATTTATGCTTATTATTATTTATTTACTTAGTTTGAGTATCTAGGGTGTAACAAAATACATAGCTATACCTAATAGCTACATATTAAGTACCTCTGTGTCCATAGAGGAGCAATCGGAGGTCGGGGTTAAATTATTTTAAAATCTTAGAAAAGTAATTTCATACAATTCAAAAGAAACGTTCTTGTGAAATATTGACACTAGCACTACATTCAGTTTTATAAATACAGACAGATTATATAGGTAAACACAGTATTGAGGCACATGAAAACCAATGGAATGCCAGACAAGGCAACTTAATTTCCTGTCCTTTCAATTCCGAAGCGGATACATGTGGCTCATGGGACGTAAGTGGATTATTGGCAAAATATTGTTATTTATAGGACTGAATAGTCTAGGCTGAGGTTCCAGGGTAATCATCGCTCTTTTCGGTTCCCGGAAAACCATAATCATGCGGTAGAAATAATCTAAAATTTAATTACAAAACAACTACTGCTTCCAAAAATGTTTAGTTCTGTTTTAAGTAAAAAGTTGTACTATTGTTAAGTTAAGGTTTTTGTAAACTTTAGTATTAATTTGTGTGGTGTACAATAAAGCGTTTTCTATTCTATTCTATTCTATTTTGTAAAATGCACGTAATGCGCTTTCATTTTAAACCCCACTCGAGTATATTTGCAGATTCGGTACTTCTTCACCACTTTTACTTAATCTATAATTCAGAATCATTCAAAGATGAAATAATCTTTAAGGCGCATTCGATGCAGGTTTTGTAATCATAGTCCATATCTTTGATATCCTGGAAAATTTCATCAAATGGTCAGATCGCATTAATGCGTTCTTGTGAGTTTCAGTTATTACTTATAGTTTTATAAGAAAAATAACCAATTATAGTTATTTTAGGTCTTAATAGTATATTAATTTTTAAGTCATCTCGCGAGTCTCGTACACCGTGTACTCCGAGGTTAAGGTGGAATACCGTTCGCGTTGAAAGGCCGTCATGTGAGCTTCGGTTCATTTATTGTGCGGCTTTCAACTCAACATCTGTCGACGTTCCTGAATGAACAGTTATGGCCGCAAGGGGTCAAGTTTCGACAGTTCAACGGTCGCCTACACTGCAAGGCGACATCGCCGTAACAGATGATCTACGATTAGATTTTTTAAGAATCAAAATTAATACTTTAGTTACAAAGTTATTACTTTAATCCAGCTTGATACGCTGCATTATAGCTCTATTCAGAACTTTTTCAATCTTTCGTCGTTAAAAGTTCGAGCCTTATTTCCAGATTTTTTCATCTTAGCCCTCAGCTTTGTATGCTGATGAGATGAGGGCTGGTAATTAGCGATTCAATCTGACTAATTTTGCTTATTTTTATAATATTAATTAGTTGTGACTGAAAGGGGTTCACTTTCCAACTGAGTTTCAAAATTATCAGTAGTTTGTGCTGTGTCTACAGCTGTGAAACCAATTAAAAGTGTCCTCATACATTTTATAATTTTTACTATTCTAAGCCTCGATAAATATTAATAAAAGTTATATTTGTAATTTGCTGATGAACAAACGCTTTATTAATAACGGCTTTAAAAAGCCGTGTTGGCTAAGTGGGAGCAGTCTCGACTTTCATCCCGAAGGTCGTGGGTCACCTCTAGATTTTACTTCTTAAATAATGTATGTGCGCTTTAAAACACGTGCTTTAACGGAAAGGCAAACATCGTGAGGCAACCAGTATGTTTTGAGAACTTAAGGCGAACGTGAAGATAGAAGGTCATGTGACATTCACCAACCCGCGGCCAGCCAGCGTGGTGAGTCCCTGTGCCCCAGCAGTGGGAATGTTAATAGAGTGATGATGATGCTGATGATGAAGCGCTTTATGCGTTAAATTTATAATGTTTTGTTTAGTAAGCGCTGCTGTTGCAATGCCTAAAGTCTTAAATATGTAGATACCTAGTGGAAAATAAATACGCCGTATGATATGTTTACGTATGGTTTTTTATGGCATGTTTTTTCACAGAAACAAGTAACATTTTTCTCTTAGCTTGGTATTAAAATAAAAGGGTCGTGCTTTATCAATGTCATCTTCGTTAGAGGGTCGTTAGCCGAAGGTCACTTGTCTAGAGCCTTAGTCTGGGGTGGTCTGACTGTTTGTAATTCGTACGGAGTCCCCGGCTTTATTTTTAGAACCTTATAATTAGGCTCTGTTATGGCGAATAAATTGAGTGGACTATTTTGCATGAGAAAAGGACAACATTTTGCAAATGAAGCCTAGCATCAGAGATGGGTAAGTGATAAGAAGTACCCATAACAACTTAAATTCATGACTTTTTTGTAGAATTTAAAGGTGTACAAAAACTGTAGAAAATTAATTTGATCTATCTCCTAGGGTTCAGCTAGCTTGCGCAAAGAAAGTGCAGAAAAAATAGTTTATTTACGACATCACATTAGAAGTTTCAGTGAACTTTCAGTGGTCTTGCACTATATTTCGCATGTATTAAACTTATATACCTTCCTCTTAAATTACTTTATCTATTAAAAAACCTTATCAAAATCACATAGGTACAGACAGACTGAAGCGACTTTGTTTTATACTAGGTAAGATTTGCACCCGTGCAAAGTCAGACCAGACCTGTTAAAAATAATTCTCTGCGTACTTAAAAAAACTACAATTTGATTTAATCGAAAATTACTTTCGACTTTTTTAAGCCAACAATGAAATATGCTTATCTCTTTTAAATTCAAGCATGGACGAAAAATAACTAAACTTTGAATTATTTTCGTTTGCACGAATTTAATTTTCCTTTCCCGTGACAACGAAGTCAGGCCGGCCGTGTCCGTCCGTTGTTAGACATAGACAGGTAGCTATCCCCAGTTTCAAAGACGAGAAGCGTGTAATCTGAACAGGATCCGTTCAGTTTTCCTTTTAATAATGGCGGCCGCTGAATTATTACGGTGTTGGATTCGGGATTTTGACGTTGCCTTGTTTTTCAGAGTCCTTTCATTTACAGGGATTTCCTATTTGATTAAGGACTGTTGTTTCGAGAATGTTTGCCTCAACTTTGGACTGAAATCTGATTTTTCTAACTACCTAACAAACCAACTTTGGATTGCTTCTTGGGGCCTCTTAATCTCAGTCAGTTTCGATCCCTTCCTCTTATGCATGATTAAATGCAATTTAACTCAAAGTGCAATAATGTTATGTACAATATATGTAAACATATTTTCACTTTACGTAATACCATTACATATTTTGAGAGGTAATTAAAGTAGTTTTTTGACCTCTACATGATAACGGCATTTTTGAAAAATATGTTCGATCTCTGAATCCAACTGCTGTCCATTTTGATGACAATAAAACAAAATAATATAATCATATACAAGATAATAACGTAATATATAAACTGAATGAGTGAATGACCTTTTTTTATGCTAGATAAGCCTTCATTTGACTTTAATTTCACCTGATATAAAGTGACGATGAGGTTTAATATGGGGGGGCATGAAGATCTAGTAAGTAGATGGCTTTTCCAGTTATACTCACGTACATTATTTTTTTGAAGTCGAATTAAAGCATATGAAGTAATTAATCGCCTATAATGGCTAGAACCTTGAACATTGAAATTCTAAAATCACACGTAGGTATAATTACTGGACAATAAATTGGCGACGGAGGGTATTGCTACGCTTATTACCCTAGATCCTACTTGTTTTTGGATACATATATCAATGCTTTCAAACAGTCAAGTATGCCAGAATTACTGAAATACAAGTACATATTTTTGTTACTGATCTTTGATGAATTTAGATATGATGTCAAATTCCGATTCTTGGTTAGTTTCTTAGCAAATCCGCAGACAGACGAACAAACAGAGATGATGAAGCTTAAAGGGTTCTTTGTTCGACTTTGGGTACTTACTTAACTTTGTTTTCGAGGGCTTATATCTTTCTATCTGACGACGCGGCGACGGGTCATTAATAATTGATTGATGGGGTCTTCTGTCATAAAATATCACCAATAATACTGTGAATTAGAAACTATTATTTAAAAGTCGGTTGAATGATACCATACAACCTTCCACCATTCTTCTCTAGTCTTATAATGTAGGAAACCTTGTAATTGTCTGAAACATAATCTCACATCTACCTAGATGTAGTCAGTAAACTGCACCAAATGCTTAGTTATGTATTCGGACCGGTGTCATATCCATCCAGTTTGAGCTGAAAGCGAATGTAAGCTTATCGGATCTGAATTCAACAGTTCCGAGATTTCAAAAGCATTTCCGAGTGGTTCCAGCCCTTTCAGCTCAAGAGACGAAATAATAATTATAGGTAACATTTGTAATAGCTAAAATCACAGAAACCGAGTTTAGTATTCAATGCTACAATATTATATTAAATTTACAGTAATAAGGTTAGAGCCTCGAGGGTTGAATGACTAGTAGTTCGAGTCATTTTGGTCTTAGCGTATGTTGAATCAGATGGTGAATATTTTATGGAGTTTGGGATATTCTCTCAAGATAAGCGGTTATGAAACATGTTTATCAATTTACTCTGAATGAATAAAAAATGTGTAAATAAGGTCAATTATTATCCGGAAAAAAATATCGCGACAAAATATTAAATATAAATTGAAAGAATTCTTCATAAGTAATACGCGATTTGACTATTCAGGTAATATAAAGAAATAATGTACTATTAATGTTAGTTGAGATAGTTTGTTGATGTCCTAATTTTAAAATAATCTATGTGTAACTAAATAGGTTAGCAAGTACTTTCGTCTCAGTTTTTAAATAACCTTAGTGGTTTTTTGTTGCTATATAACTGTTAAAAATTGTTTTCTTGTGTAAACGCTAAATAAAATAAAAAAAAAAAACAAAAAACGTTAAGTAGTCTCTTTATAAGTCTCTTTCTAAGGTTTGAATTGAAATTAAATTTTAGATAATATGAAAAAACATTAATCTGTTTTTAATTATTTTAACATTTTTTCATAAAAATATACTAATATTTAAAGAAACATTTACTTATGCATCGCAATTTCAAACATATGAGTATAAATAAATTGATATGACTGGGCGGATTGGACGCAAAAGTTTTATGTTATAAGGCCCATTCACGATACATCCATCAATCCAAATGTAGTAGCCGGCTTCCAAAACCTTTTCGTGAAAGTGAAAAACGTATGCCATTTGGATGCATGTTTTCCAGGTTCGGATTTTCAAACGAATTGAAATTCATGTATTCAAGTTCAGTTCAGTTTCATGTAGTTGGACTCTGAGCTTGAAGCGACAATTTGCCAGTGTCGAGTTAAATAAAATTATAAAGTGTTAGGTAGGTAGATACTCAGTTCAGTTCAGTTTCTTGTTATTGGACTTTGCGCTTGAAGTACTCAGTTAAACGTCATTTTGCGTCTCCCATTAACCATTTGTCAGTTCAGTTTCTTTTAGTTGGACTTTGCGCTTGAAGCGTCAATTTGCCAGTGCCGAGTTAATCAAAATTATAAAGTGTAAAAGATGTTTCTCAGTTGAACGCCATTTTGCGTATGAAGGTTTTTGTCAACCATGGCACTTGGACGCCGCCCGGATTGTCAGTGAATGAGTAAAACTGCGAACATTCATCGTAGCATTCGGAGATTGGTACAAGCCGTAAAGCAAAGAAGAGGAGTCCATATTTTGCTTTGTTTTTATCTAGCCTAGCGTGTCCCACTGCTGGGCAAAGGCCTCACGCAAATCCGTCCACTCGTCATATCAAATCAAAACAAGTTTTTATTCACAGCAGCCTGGTGCAACTCTCTATGATAGAATTTGACTTAAGACTTTGCTAATCAATGTGTAGACAATGTTTGCCACCTTAATAAAAAAAATGCCAACTTAATAAAATTAATCACGACAATAATACTTCCAAAAATTATATAAGCTTTAGTATTAAAACGGAGTGATTATAATACTCTCTGTTCACAGGACAACATTTTTACAAACATGGCCCTGTCCATTGCTTTCTGTCACCAGTCTGCCGGGAAGTAGTCTTTGCTTATAAACATTTTTAAAAATCTGCTTTTTAAATCCTAGGCATCCTTGATTGAGTAATCTATCACAGATTTTTTTATTATCGATAAGTCGCTGAGTTCTACTGGACAAACTCCATAGCGTTTATTATATTACTCATTATAGATTGTTTAAATAAATGTAAATGTATGTATTCGATCTCCTCAAGAAACCTCAAGCATTTTGCGTTCCACATCTTTTTGAGCATATTTCTGGATAATTAACTGACATGCTTTAAATAAATGGTAATTGCTTATTAAATGCAACTTATTTTAGGGAGTTTAAAGGCTTGTTAATAAAATGTTCGAGTGGCATTATGTCACTGGCAGAAGTAAGTCAAATGAAGCTAGGGTTACCGACACAGATAGTTATTGTTAAGAATAATTATACAGAAAAGAAATAACGCGAATACTCGAAGTAACAAACAAACCTCTCTGCCTAAGTGACTTTGTTTAATTCGTTAACTTCTTCGATTTCTGAACAAGTTAACAAATTAAAAATAGATTTAGATCTCTCTTGGCGAGAGAGATAAGGCCTTAATTCAACACGGCCTGGCCATGTGCGGGTTAGTGAATGACACACGTCCTTCAAACTCTTTAAAGTTCTGAGAACATGTCGGTTTCCTCACGATGTTTGGCTTTTTGTATTTTTTTGAAAATAAATTAAAATTATTTAAATCTTGTTTAATAATAATAAGTAATGAAGACTTATGGAAAATTCTTTGCACCACAACTAAACTTTTTTATCGATAAGAGCTCTCTCTATACAGTTTTGATATCGATCTTAAAGTGCTGACCTGCTTAGTTAGCAAATTACTCCGTCATTGTGGTACGTATTTAACCTCTGCTTTGACAGGTAGGAAAAGTTAGTCTAAGTTCCAAGTTTACTTTTCAATTCGTGTTCTGTGTTTGTTGGAGGGCTGTCAGGAACAGACTCGAGCTTATGATTATTAAATGCTATTCAAAGAGTTTTATAATACCTCTATTATTGTCTTCATGGATAAGTAAGTTTATCCAGCAGTGAAATTATTTTTTACTGAGATCAGTGAAATTATCTTAAACAAACGGATTCTTCTGCATTTATAATATTAGTATAGTTTTAAACCCTAGTAAGAGTTGTAATTAATTCACTTTATTCATTGTAATTTGATCTAAAAAAGCTTTGAGCATATTTCTTTCCATAGCTTTTTGAGCATATTTCAAGAGATCATTTTTACTTTAATGAAGTGGTAATTGCCTATTATATGGCAATAATAATAAATAATAATAATTATTTATTTAAAATAAATAGTTATTTTACAGCTTGGGGCCAATTATAACTATCTTATACTTAAGAACTAGACTTATTTCTTACACACATATACCCTATACAAATTAACAAAAACAGAATAGAGCATACAAAAAGAAAAGAAATATAAACAATCATAACTAACTATAACTTAAAAAATGACGGAGTGTCATGCTTATGTGATTAAAACTATCACAAAAATATTAATATGCTGGTGTTCCTGTAAAAACGCATTTAATATTAAGGCCACCTTGTTTCGAAGATTTAGGCATTTTACTCGCCCAGTCGACTTGCATGCGCGTTACGCGGGAGCCGACTTGATATATGAACTCCGGCGACTTGTCGGCGGGCAAGAACGCCACAGTATAACATAATGCAGTAGCCACGGTGATTTTAATTTTATTGACTGTATTCTTTTAGTATATTGATTATTTTATTGACTATATTCTTTTATTTGACTGAAATGAAAGTTTATTGTAGTAGGTATGTAGGTATTGAATGTAAACATAATTTTTTTTACTAAACTTTTTTTTAGTGAGGTGATAATGATGATTGAAGAGTTTGTGGTAAAGAATACAAACAACAAAATGAAAACAAACATAATTGTTATGTACAATATTTATTCTCATTTATAAAACAAAAAACATTTTATATGAGGAATAAAATGCTTTTTTATTTCATTGTAATTTAGAGTTCTAGTGCTAGGTCCTGATTGCAAATTAATAATGTTTTGCGATAAAAAAATCTCTTTTTTTTATTTTCGGATTCGGTGGATTCGCATTCAAGTGTCAGATTCCGTATAGAGGCATACCACGAGTGTGTCTGGGGTTGACGATTTCTGGCAGCAGACATTGGACAGGTGGTAAAAGTGTGATAATTTTGATTCCATCTTTGATTTCCAAAATTCATCATCTTTTTCGATTCTTTCGATATGTACTGTTATTATACAATGTTATGATACAGTTGCCGAATATTTAAATGACAAAACCATTGGTAAATAAGTGTAATGTGTAATTATTTTTAATCATTAACTAATATTATTTTATTTTATTTAATCTGATTTATAAAATTATTGACATGTTTATTTTTTAATTAAATACAATTATTCTTTAAAATTTGTTATTATTAAATTGTTGTTAATCAAAATGTTGCACGCTCCAATGGGCAAATTACATTGATACAAAACCTTATATAATACCTACCATTTAAACTACATGTAATAATGCAATAAAGATACTTTGACTTTGACTGGTTCTTTTTCCCCGGCCCAAATACCAAATAGACATTGCCGTCGCGACGGCATGGCGGCAATGTCGCGCAGTTGTCCTTGTACTTGTAAAACCAATTACGGTTTTTATTAATTGTTGTAGTTTCACTTCTGTCGTGTGTGAATCGCACACACACCTTTTTTTTTCACGTCGCACGTCGCTCGTCGGGCGGGAAGAGCACTGGCACAGGTCCGTCGTCGGTAAGCGCCACCGCGCGACTGACGAAGCCCGCGGGCGTCGCGCCGCTCGCGGGTTTGTAGGTATTTAGGCATAATTAATAGGAAAATAACACTACAACACGCACCTCAGCGATTTGCACTAGAAAAATGATTTATCTAAAGATTGGTGTAAAAATAAGGTCAATAAATTTATTATTTTAGGCACAGTATTAAAAATGTTTTTTAAAAAGAGGCAACTTTGGTATTTTTTTCTATCGAGCGAAGTTCATCTTATTGTGTAAATGTAAGCGAATTACACTCTGTAAGATCCTCAACTGAAACATATATTTTTTTCAAAATTTTACGTAAATTTTTGACTGATTCATATTGATTTTAAAAACAGCATTTTTGCGGTATAAGGGGCCCTTAATAGTGCGCGCTGTGTTGGCGCGTTATTGGCATGGCGCGTTTTGGTCGTAAAAGTGGCGAATTGTTGGCGACGACCGACGGTGACGCACTCCTCTAACATAATTGTCAGTCAATTGGCAAAAGTTTATTTTAACAGATTTATAAGTAAAGATTCAAAGTAGATTTATTAAGTATACAACAAAAACAATAGATTTTGAGTTTGAAATATGAATTATTGAGTTAATTCGAGCCGCGGGCATCGGCATAAGCCCTAAGGCTAAACCACTTCCCAAACTTCCAACTTTTGATACGAATAATAAACAATTTTGAAGATAACTCAAAAACTAAAAATACACGACAAATTATTTGAAGCCACTTAGGTACAATAAAAGATGCTCAAAAAGGTGCGCAACCACTTAATAAAAACAATTTAAATAACTAGGGAACTAAAAATACACCACGAAATAAAAACTTCTCCTTCTTTGAAGTTAATTAAATTTAAAAAGTCTAAAAAAAAAACAAAAATCACGTGAGATTCGAGTCTTGGATTTGGATCGACCAAATTTAGTATAAAATGATGTCACATCATCATGGTGTTCAATATTACTCGAGAACTACTTAACCAATTTTTATTACATTTAAAAGGAACATCGCAATCGGTCCCCGGAGATCAAAATTCTGAGGTTTCAAACAAAAAGAAACATACAAGTCGAATTGAGAACCTATTTTTTTTAACATCCGACGCAAAAACGGGGTGTTTTAAGTTTGACGTGTCTGTCTGTATCCGACATAATGTGGAAGCGATTTCAATTAAGTTTTTTTGTATCAAAGGTGAGTTTTTTGGAAGTTTTCTTAGACATGTTTGATGAAAATCGGTTGAACTGTTTAAAAGTTATGAGGGTAAAAGTGGGTAAGAAAGAACCGGAGATAAGCAAATATACTCTGTTGGGGTTTCAAATAAAAGCATCACATGCACATTACAAAATAGTATGACTTTTTACTTTTAAGAGGACTAAAGTTTTGTAATCGGAGGTTTTTTTATATTTTAAACTAGCGGCCCGCCCCGGCGTCGCACGGGTAAAAAAAGTTCCCGGCAATTTTTCCTTATTTGCTCACCGTTTAGACCTACCCTGGACTACGACAAACATTTTAAAACCAAAATCAGCTCAATCGTCCCAGCCGTTCTCGAGTTTTAATCAGACTAACGAACAACAATTAATTTTTATTTATATAGATAAGATAGATTTATAAAATTCGTAAGAAATGTTGGAGTAGCATTATGTCACTGGCAGAAGTAAGCTAAATGAAGCTAGGGTTACCAGACGTCATAGCGCAGGCCGCGAAACTAACAAGTAAAATAATTATAAATAAATATTTCCGAACAATCCACACAACAACATCTAGCCCAGTGGTAAGCTCTTAGCTTGTGTTACGGGTACTAGACATCTGATATACTTAATATAATATACATACATACATAGATATTTTTACTATAAATATTAAACACCCAGACCAAGGAGAAAGTGCTTGCAGAACATACAAACACTTGACCCCTCGGCGGGAATCGAACCCGCTACCTCTTGCCACTAAACATTTAACATTATGTACCACTAAACATTTAAGTTTATGACTGAAATAATGTTCCTTTATCATTTAGTTGTTTTGTTTGTGGATTTTACAAACAATTATAAAATACGCTTCAGTTCAGCGGTTCGGTTACACGGATCAAATTTCGGGTAGGACTTCTGAAGGCTTTGCAAAATTACAAAGCTGATTGAGATTCGTTCACTCGGTTAGGTTAGGTAGGGTGTATATTTCTTTTCTTTCCTGGGTTTGGTAGATATTTTGAGATAATTAAATTTACGGTAGTAAACCAAAGGTTTATAATAAAATACTGTTTTTTTTTCTCCATTGAAAATATAAATTATGCATGTTATAAATTAACTAGCTAATCCCAGCAAACGTTGTTTTGCAAAATGAAAAATAGATGTTGGCCGATTCTCAGACCTACTCAATATGCTCACAAAATTTCATGAGAATCGGTCAAGCCGTTTCGGAGGAGTACGGGAACGAAAACTGTGACACGAGAACATTATATATATACTAGTCGACCCGACAGACGTTGTCCTGTCCCACGTCTCAAAAAACAATATCCAGTTGACCGTATTGTGAATCTAAACAATTCCCAGATCCCCTTGAACACACACAAAAAATTTCATCAAAATCGGTCCAGTCGTTTGAGAGAAGTTCAGTGACATACACACTCACAGAAGAATTATATATATAAAGATTAATAGTAAAAATCAAATAATCCCTGCTATGAAGCGATTAGGCTATAACTATACCAACATTCTTATGCTGCATAAATATACTTTCATTAGTATTAACCGTGAATTGGTTTACATACTCAAATGATGTCTTTACAATATTTTTTCTTGGTTTCAATGAAAAATGTGGTAGCCCTGGATAGCACGCCATCGCCCCCGATGGTGCTAAAATGATATTTTAATAGTTTTGCTGAGAAGGCAGCCGAGCCATTAGGATGACAATCTCACCGAGTAATCTGAAATGGAACATTTGTCTATAATTGCCTATGAAGAGATTATATCACGACTACGAATATCATGCACTAATTGTGCGTTCCAAATACTGGTAAATGCTTGGCTAAATCACATCAAAGCCTTATGTCTTATCGTTCGATTAAGGGTTTATTCTCATATCATAAATGGATTATCTTGATAAGCATCACTCAATCCATGTGCTCTTTTAAACATCATCATCATCATCATCGCTATGCGTGGTCTCCATTCTAGAACTTTTAGGCCCCAATAACATTTGTGTGTTGTTGTATATGGCCTACACACTGCCAGCCTTCTACGTACCCCCTCATTTCTGATTCGATCACGTAGACAAACCCCGAGTACAGCACTCTCCATAGCTCTCTGAGCCTATTTATAAGACCAATAGTAAATTTCGGATCCATATGTCACAGGCAACACTACTGATTGAAGTCCTTATTAAATTACAAAACAAATAAAATAACATAATAATCAACTATTGGCGATGCAAAGATTCTAACTAGCGCCTCTAGTGTCAAATTGTGAAGCTGTCTAAGAACGACACTTTGACAGTTTGCGTTACAATTAACGTCAGGGGAAAACATATATAATAAATACAAATCAGATAAACAAAGTTTCGTTCTTAGACAGTTTCTAAATTTCGCCGCTAGAAGCGTGCGGATAATCTTTGCATCGCCAATTATATAGGCCTATAAAATAGGCAATCTTTTCGGAAAAGCCATTGGCTCCTGAAATACAGTTTTTAACTAGTTCGGGAGGCACTATATCTTTGTTTAATTATTTGTTAGTCAATAAAGATTTTTTTTACTTTTACTATTTTTCCTTTATGTAAGTTAGGTAGTTGTTTCGAAATTATATCATAATTCGATGCCATCTCAAGAAACAGTAGTTATTTATTACCATTGGAGGTCTAATGGAATATTTAGAAATATTCCATTAACTACTAATTTATTACTAGAGTAAGTAATAAGCAAATTACTAATTTAAATGAAAACTCAGCCAAGTTAGAGAAATAAATTGTGTGTGCGTTGTACGCTGTTGAAAGCGGTCGTTGAACTAATCAGAACTCGCTCGCTATTATATGAGACTACAAAAGAACGTGCAAGAGACCGTCTGAAATAAGCTTTTACTGTAGAAATTTCTGATGCTAAGTAAGATCGGGATGGAACTTTGACTAATAATGTCTTTAATCAATGATGTTCGAGTTGTAAGTAAATATGTTTTTTACTAGCCAATATTATCTGAGAATACGAAAGACTGATACGCTGTCGGCTTTGTGTAATTAAAAAGTAGCCTTTTTGTTATGATTGACCTTTAAGCAAAATTGCCAACAAGCAAGTATTTCCTTGTTAAAAAAAAAACTTTTTATAAAATACAATTACTCAAGTAGGTCTCAAAAATATTTTAAGGCAACATATATATCTTAATTTAGGTAATCTCCAAGTTCGATGGGGCGTTATGCTTCTATAACGGAGTTCCCATGGTTATCTTCCAGTTACTTTATCAGAACAGCTCTGTGTGATCATAATATAGCTATCATAAATAATAGCTTTTTCACGAGATTTACATATTGAAACTAAAATTTAATGCTTATAAAAATCTGTTTAGTTGTTAGAACAACACATATACTTAGGTTTGTTATATGAATGTAGCGAAGTAAAACTTTCCACGACCTTTCTTCCGTTCCGTTTCTTCCGTTGAGTTCAAAGAGTTAGCTGCCTCCTTTGTTTGATTGACTTGGTTGAGCTCCATCAATTTACGAAAATACTTACCCTTCAAGGAAATCATGCCTTTTCCTCAGATCAATAAAACAAAAATAGACATGCGTGCTTCTGAAACATTTGTAAGAAAACATAGCATAAAAATAACGAAGAAAGTATCTCTCGTAGTACCCACTGCAATAGCTTCATTTGTAGCGCGCGTGATTTTAAAAAGAAGACTGCAAAAAGTCTCATCCGATGAATGCCCGAGCTCCAGTTTGGAAATCTCTGAAGCTCAAAGCTTCACTAATGATACGAAATCTTGTACCACTGTGATAAAAGGTCGGCTCGCATTGCTACGCCCTACGCCGTGTTTTACTCTGCATACAACAAGTTAGATTAGTCGGTACTCGCCTTTGTGAGCCAAGAAATCCTTTATTGAGAGTTCTGAGGTTATAAGAAGTTTTGCAGGTGGTGGAAAATTTGAGGAGCGTATCATTGTCAACTAAAGTTTCTCTCGAAATTCAAATGAAATCTGTGTTGTTTTCCAACTTTCTGGAGGAAAGCCATCTTTAGTTCGTTGTAATGAGTTGAACTAACTTTTTAAACGGTTTATGTTGCTGCAAAACCAGTTAAGGTCCCTTTGTTATTAAAATAGCCAAATAGAAAAATACATTTATATTTGTTGCAAATGATTATATTAAATACTGTTCTTCAATTAATGTAAGTATCTTAAAATCGCGAGTATATTGGAGTTAGGTAGCTCAACCAAAGCAGTTGAAGCTAGAAAGACGATTCCTGGACTAGGATATCTTTGGAAGGTGACTTTATAATATTAAGTTATTTAAAAAAAAATAACAATAAGTAAATATTGTTATAAAAAGAGTGCAAGCTACTTTTTAACCGCGACCTCAATTTTGACGACCGAACAAGCGAAGGATTCTAAAATTGTATCTCTCTCATATTTAGAATCCTGAGCGAGTTAGCTAGGGAATCAAATGAGCACAAGGTGGAAAATATTTGCACTCGAGTGCAATACCTAATCAAATAATTTTTACAACTAAGGGTCACTGAAACCTCATACTAAGAAACTCATTTACATAATCTGTGAGTGAAAGTAGGTAGAAGCCTCAGAAGAAGAAACTTTTTTCTATTGTAGAAGCTTATGAAAAAGGACTCAAAGCAGGTTGGTTTCGAGTTGGTTTTTAAAAATAAAAAGGGTAAATTCGACACCAAAGGTAGAAAATAAAATAGATTTTATGATGTTCCGAAATAAAACACTTTTTTTTATGATAGAATTGCCTTCATTTGACCACAATCTCACCTGATGTAAAGCGACGATGTGGTCTAAGATGGAGCATGAAGACTTAGAAGGTTGATCTCCGGACCACATTACGAAACACGAAAAAATCGTTTCACGCACTGGCCCAGCCCGGAGGGTGGTGACAAGTCGCAGCCGAAGCCTACCACCAGAGTTCTGTTCTTAGCACCACCCGGAGGTCACGTGTAAGGATTCAGAGGGTTAACACTTGGCGCACTCAGTTAATAAATGTAAATCTTTAAAATTTACTTTAACCTCTAGAGAATAAAAACAGTTTTTGCGCTCAGAGAACGTATCGTAGTGCAAATACACTCTTACCGAGATGGGGGGATAATAAAAATATTTACCCTCTAGTATATGTATGGACCTGTTCAATGCTTGCACGATGTCCAAGTTTCTTAGCATTAAAATTTTTTTTCTTATCGATTATAGCCATCCCACTCAGTCAACCCAAGTGTCCAGTGTGTAAATGAAATAAATAAAAGCTAAGTTAAACTCTAGCTGAAACTAAGCTTAACTTGTTGTAGACAACATGCAAGTTAAAAAATGTTTCGTGAAAATAAGCCTTCAGTCCAGGTATTTATTTACTAGTAGTAGTCTCCCAAAATGAGTAAACAAAACACCCGACTCTATCCCAGCTAATAGGGTTTCACGCCAACTTTAGCCAATCAATACGTTATTGGCTGCCTTTGACGGCAACCAGAGTTGTAAGTACGGATTGCAGAAAATATATATTGATAGGAAAATATAATAGGTACGTGTTTTTATTTAATTCCTGTATCGTGAATACAATACAAACTGCGACATTTTTATTCTGGATTCCTCTATTTAAATTAGTACGATTGTTCAGAATATTTAAAAAATCCCAAATGCCCAAGGCTTAAATTCTCGCACACAATCTTTAATTCCGATATATACCTTTATACATATATGTTACGGCCTGTGTGTTATATCTAATAGTGTTCAGTGGATAACTAGTTATTACATTTAGTATGTTATGATCATTTTACACCATTGCTGTCACGTCTCGGCAGGGAAAAAAGGTGGAATATTATGGCACAAAAAATAAGATAAATACGTTTAAGATTTATAACGGGGTATTTAAGATGATTGATTGATCTTCCTGATGATGACAAGCATTTTTATGTAAATGTTAAATTAATGTTCTTATTTAACCTATAAATAAGAATTCCAAAATTGTATTAACCACAAATTGTAAAAACGGATAAAACTGTGTTGTTCTATTCGCTTCTCAACTAAGTTTAAAACATTGAAGCGACAAATTTGAAAAATTAATAGTTAATTTTATTTCCTTGGTAATTTTTGTTTAAAACATTTTGTTTCATTAATAAGGTTGACCCGTCCGTGTGCTTATCTACAGCTTCTTGATATGTCGGCACAGTTACTTACTACATAATAAGAAGTTGTTAAATAAGAAAACTACTTGAAGACCTAAAACGCAAGCTATGCGTTTTAAAAACGCCCATTGAGAGGGCTAAGAGTTAGAAAGCAAATGCCTTAACTTCGAGAAGACATTATACGGTTGGCAGATATTGCTCTCGTGCTGGTATTTTCCTAGTAACCTCTTCACGAATTCTTCTAAAACTACTGTAGAACGACGACAAGACGGAAGGATAGGTAACATTATATTAAAAACAGTATTAATCTCCAGAAACTTCTACACTGAAAGCTGTTAATTGAAGCAGTTAGTAAATGGATTATTGTATACGAAATAGTAGCCGATTTAAAAATAATATTAATTCCGGTTTATTGGAATTAGGATTTTTTATAAAGAATATTTTACTAAGAGCTACTTATTTATTTTAAAATTAGACTTACGACATTAGTCTACATGTCCTAACTACCGGATGGTTTAGTATTATTGGCACTAAAAGCAATTTAAATGAAATTGGATAAAAGCTTCGAGGAATGGAAGGTAAGTTTATCTATTGTTGGCATAGGCAGACTATTTTATTTCCCAAGTGGGCAAATTGGCATTTACTTGCTTGAGTCCACTCGAATCTTACTAAGTACTTTAATTCCCACAAAAACCTGGCTGGATACTATCTGGATACTTCTTATTGGAATACTCACATGAAACTGTAAATCTGTTTGTGTAAGATTCCATATGTTTATCTGGCCTTGAATATCATATGAAAAAATAATTAGGTGCAATTTATTATTAGAGATTAAGTTTATCTAGTTAGAGAGACAATCACATATTGCGCTTACTGTAGCTACCTTTCATTAAGAAAGCACTAGAACATAAATATTCTGTACCTTAATTTTAAGCTTATTAAGTGTATTTTCTAGTTGGTGGTCCTAAAAACAAACAAATGAATAAATCTTTTAGTTGTCCCTCGTGCACTGTGGGTCGCTTAATTCTCCATTAACATGTGTATCTAAATGACGGGATGCAGATTGGTAGTAGTAAAAGATATTGGTGATTGATAATGTTAACACTATTCTCAGCACGTCTCACAAACCATCACGCAACACACATAATCTTATATCTAATCACATCTGTAATTTAGACAATTCTTGAAAATTGAAAACTAAAACTACAAGAAAGTTAAACACAGGTTAAATTAAATAATATTTATTATATCAACATAGTATTTACAACACCTTATCGTATTTACAAATATCCTTAAATTACGCTGGTAACATAACCGATATAAGAACGATACATTAAAACAAAGTTATAGATATAAACCTACGATGATGTAGAGAGGCTTGATTAAAAGAACCTTGAATCTTGGAGCGTTTTCGTGAACTTCGTGAGCTAGAAACGAGTGAAACAAATCTGTTCCCTGTCTCAGCTTGGAAAGAAAGAACATTATGGGTTTTTGCTACCAAATGTTTGTGGTTTTACAAATTAAAAATAGCTCACAGCGTAACTTCACCGTCTTTTACTTCTTGTTAACTTTTACTGCCCGGGAGTTGCTCTTTTATTTCTGATAACGGGGTAAATTGAAAGGGTAATTTTTGTTAATTCATTTTACTTTTTTTTTTATTATTTTCTGTTAGAGTTTTGAAATTCATATCGTACTATTTCAACTATGACCGTTATTCAACTGCAGCGTGCAGATAATTTACATTCAAAAAGAATTCCCCTATATAAATCACAGATTAAGGATTATACCAGACAATAAACTTCTCTCTAACAGAATTCTCACGTAGAATAGTTACTGCAGATAATCTTCAACGGCATTGGGTATAACCTCAGGGTTTCGCCATATCCGAGAATGAAACAATGGATCTGAATTAGTTATTATAATCGGCGGCATATTGTTATGAGGGGTCCGAGTGCCCAAATGATTGATACAGATTAATGTGGGCTTGCAAAGCTGATACTATTTTCTGTTATAAGTATGTTCATAGACACCGTGCACTGTTACGGTGTTTAAAAGTAGATGTGAGGGCACAGAATTGTAGTTTTCTAACCTATACAGTGTTAATAATACAGAAACTGCATTGAAATAGCACACCTACATTACAAGTAGGCTTAAACCAATGTAAATAAAGTTATTAAAAGTGTCTTATAACACCTTAAAGCTATTATATGGAAAAACTCGAATGCGCTGTATATTAGCCCCAATGCATTGAGAACATTGCATGAACAATCATTTCCAGTTCGGTAGATTAAACCGAGTGGCTGCAGGTCTTGCAACTGAACGGCGATCGCTTTCATTCCCGGCAGATCTATTTCCAATAGAACTTAAACGGAGAGCGATCGACACTCGTAAACCCCAACTGTTGAGAATTGCACACGGAACCCTTTGTTTATTACTTGCTTCAGAGTTGTAAGATAATTGTGAGGCATGAAGTAGCAATACCCGAGTAATTCCGTTTCTCCGGTTTATTTGTTCAGTATCGTACTTACTTGCTTGAGACTTTATAAGCCCGTGAACAATGAGCTTGTTTATTTTGCCTTTTTGTGGCGCAGTCTTACATAAATTGCACGAACCTATAACCTATTGAAATAACATTAAGAAATTACCACAAAGGCCCCAATGACAATAATAGATAGTATTTAAATACATTTTAAAGAAAGATGTTGTGGGTTTTTATGTTATGTCTTATAGCAAACTTTAAAATTTAATAAATCTGTTTTACTTGCACGTTCCTATTCATTAATTAGCATTAAATCACATTTTATTCATAAAATCGCTATTTAATAATGAAATAAACGGCGAATCTCACGGGAACCGTTTCGGAAATTTGAGAGGTTGAAGCTGCGCTCCAGTTCTAGTCACATAGAATATTTAGTGCTTTTAGAAATGGTCGGATGAACTAAGCTCTCCTTTGTGTATTGACTGAGAATGTATAGGTATTATTAGGATAAACTCTATTGGCGGACGTTTAAGGCAGGTTTGAATAAATATGTCTTACTAAAAAACACGACATCAATTTTGATATTGAATAAAGATGCCCCGTTTCTAAATAACTATATAAGTAACGAATGTTGTGAAACAATCCTATGCTACGAACTAAAACTGCTAAATGAATAGAGCTTTAATAGAAATTCTCGAACTTTGTTTCGAGGTTTACAGCAGTATTGCTGGTAAAGTTATTTATAGTCACTGCCTTGATATTTCTTTAATATATTTCTGTTATTTGATTGAAATACAATAGTGAATGTCAAGTTCCTGTATGTATGAGATGTGTAGAATTTTCATTGTTTGTTCTTCTTTGTATCTCCTCCGCTGATGATTCTGAGGATCCTCACGGCCGGTGCCTCGAATGCTATTGAAATGGCGAAGGACGAGAGGAACGCTAATACAGCATACCCCGAGTAGATTGCGATCTGAAACAATATTGTAGGTATGTAGAGCAAATGCTATTTAAATAAAGTCAATAAAGAATGAGGGTCGAGCAACGGAGGCTTAGTAATTTGCTTGAAATAAATACATATTATTTTATTTATATTACTTCAAAATGCGATTAATAGATCCTCTCAAGGGGTCCACACAAAAGTATCATATTTAGCACTGCAAAACGCTTTTGTGCGTGAATTGTTATCTTAACGCCAATGTATTTTAACCCTTAAGATCGTAAGCCACTCAATCTTGTTATCAGCCCAAAAGAAAATAGAATTTAATTAATAACGAGGCACGTTCCTTATGTAAAGCGATTCTTTAAAATATTCGTCGAGTTTTCACGATGGATAGATTTTCCGAGTTTAGAAAATGGGTCAATGTAGTATGAGGACTAGAGCAATTCAGTTTAGCTAGTATATTACGCATTGGCCTAGTAAAAATGTGAAACACATTATGCTTTTAATTGAAATAGTTAGTATCTCATCATTAAATCCAGGTGCACCACAGCACCGTAGTCCACAACCTGTGATGACTCTCAGCCATGAGGGAACGACCCCAGACAGAGAGTTTTTATCTAGATGAAATATGCCTGCTTGCTGCCTTCAGAGTAATTCAGAGCATGGAGTCTAAACGAAGGAATAGCGAAATGAGAATCGAAAACTTGTGCCTCTGCAAAACTAGCTTTCATGAACCCCAGATGCGATAGGTAAAGTTAGATGAATGAAACGTCCCAAATTAATTCTACTCGGTTTTTGGCCTTTCATTACGAAAGCTGGTCTTGATAGAGCACCAAAGTTTGACGCCATTGTGCACTTGAGTAGCTATCATCAAGCCTTTGTACGAGTCGGGCGAGGACACCGTACAAGCTCTTTGCATTATTACCCGCGTCTACGGATTTCTCAACTTGCGTGCCGGTTTCGGTGTCGGGCCCTGATATCATAAAATTTTATGCCAAAATAGGACGAAAAACACGAAAGGGGTCAAAGAATTGCGGATATTGGAATCTGGACAAATAGCTTCGGATTTCCAAACATCTGTAGACTAGTAGGTAGGTAAGCTAGATTATGCTGGTATTCATGAAGAATGTTTGTACCTAATTTGAGAAATATAGGTAGATGTAGGTTATTGTCCAGTATCCAGATGATATTGAACAATAAAAAAAAATCATAAAACTTTATTTCTTTCGAACCCTTTCCTACCGTTTTGAATAAAGTGAATTCTTTCTTAGTTTGAAGTTAGAGGTTATAAGTTTGTATAATAACGAGTATAGATATGAATTTAGCTATATTTAACTGATAAATAAAATGAATGAAATATTTATAAAAATAAACGTAGATTTCGTTTATTTATAGACCAAGATATACAATTTAAAGTTTTTAAACACATTTATTAACATAGAAATGAATTTTTACTTGTAATATGGGTATGCAAAGATGTTATCTGTCTGAACCCGAGCAGAGATCAAAGTTTGTATTCTTTGAGTATCTTTGTTGTACTTATATCCAACTTTGAGATCGTTCGAATACATGAAAAGGGTTTTGCTGATTTCAATGTTAGCTTGACAAGTATTCTGTTCTTTTGTAGATAATATATAAGTTATATTAAGTACGATAATATTTTAGTTTGTAGGCTCCTTTCTTTTCTATGTGTTAAATTTGAAACAGTTCCTGGTTTCCAATGCTAGCTTTATCTGAACCTACTGGTAATAAATAAAGCCATTATTAAACACAAACTATAAATAAAAAATAAAAGGAGAAAACCCCGCAAACGCCTAATTTAGGGAACGAGTTAATTTTTGACTTTAATTTCTTTTTAAACAATGTTTTATTAATGAGCACAGTAATATTTCTACTTAACGTATTAAAATTTCAAGTACCTTGTACAATTAGGCAAGAGAATTTATACACAAGGTAGAGGTGTATTTAGGGTTCAAAGGGTCTTTAGTAACGAGCCATGGCTTATTTGCATGTTTAGTATGGTTTTCGCAGCCGGATTTGGGCAAGCAGTTTTTGTTGTCTCGGACGCCTACTGACATGAAGATAAATGTTGGTAATAAGAAACCCAGCATCGGTATTTCCTTGAAAACGTGTTCTATTTCCATACAACATTGGTTATTTAGACTTATCTGAGTAGCAAAGCGTTTTAAGAATTGCTCATAGGATTTTTTTAAATAGATGACTGTCCAGAGAGCGCTCAACGAGCTCAAGAGATTTAGAACCAAGTTCGTAAACAGCCGTCGCTTGGCAGAGTGAGATAAAATGTGGCTCAAAAATAAGCCGTGTTTATTTGCGAATATTAAGATTCATTGCTCGATAGTTCTGTTTATTGAGATATTTTAAATAAATTTAAACACTTGCCTATCCAATCATGATGACTTAAAGGTCCTTACAATTCAACTTCGTCACGAGTTATATGGTACTTATAAACATATACCTACTGCGAAAAAATATCGTAATGGACTTAAAGTATATTCCTCAATTCGGGAACTTTCGCCACTTTACTGAGTTCCCACGTATTTCTTAATTCTATTCTAACTTATTTAATCCCGTTAAGCTCTCCATTTGCCATAGCATATGCGAGTGAGTTTAGCGACGCTCATAAGGTCTAAGGAATATATGCTTCATCATCATCATCACCCTATTAACGTTCCCACTGCTGGGACTCAGGGACTTCTCTCTTGGCGAGAGAGATTAGGCCTTAATTCACCACGCTGGCCAAGTGCGGTTGGTGAATGTCACATGTCCTTCAATTGAAGGCCAGCGTGGTGAATTAAGGCCTAATCTCTCTCGCCAAGAGAGAAGTCCCTGTGAACTCTTTTAATTGAATGCTTACCACTGTGGAGTTCTGCATGTGATAGGGCCCGTCCAGGAGGAAGGAGGTGTACATCATGATGGTGGGGTGGATGAGGTAGGCGCAGTAGGTAAGCCGGCTGAGCGGCAGGAAGCCGCGGTACGAGAGCGCGGAGTTGATCAGCCCCCCGTACCCGGCGCAGCAGGATATCGCCACCCAGGCCACTCCCACGCCCCATGCTGGAAAAAACACCTTGTTTATTTAACGAATTCATTCATGATACATAATCTTATTCATCTTTATAGAAAGAAAGAAAGAAAGAAAAATATTTATTACTACACAAAAATTTAAACTAAGAACAAATTAAATATACCTTAAAACTATTGAATTGGCTCAGCATAATGCATCTGCCACAGGGCCCGTACGAATAGAATAAGGGCCTGTTTGTGAATCTCTAGTTATGTTATCAAGTCAACTGACAACTGTCAGTGACTGAGTGGCCGAGATTGCTCTATATTTTGACCATTGGGTATTTTACTCATAGATGGTGAAACAGGCCCGTAGCCTTTATTTTATTTATTAAAATACTTTATTTGAATAAAAACTTTGTGCAAAATTATCTTTCTTTTCAGACGTAGAATATAACACTAAAGACGTAATTGTCACAAAGGTATGTTTAATTGTCTATAGATAATATTAGCTTTATCTCAAAAACTATAGATTTAAATTTGTAATCCATTCCAATATTATAAATGCAAAAGTAACTCTGTCTGTTCTTTTTTCACGCAAAAACTACTGAACCTAGAGGACGCTTTTTAACGCGGGTAACACCACGGGGCACTACTAGTATTGAATATAACCTAACTCAAAATATGCTGAGAACTGTCGTAGCCACTTTGTGTACATAAAACTCTTAACATAATTTTATTATTTAGCAGGCAAAAGATAACACAATCTGACACATCTTTGGTAGAAAATCGCTTAGTATTATTGGGTCGTTGGTCGGTAAATATTCCTTAAAGGCATAATGTGATGTTTATCTGGCGAACATTAGAAATCCATTAATTTTCAATCACAAAATGCGCGAAGTTCCATCTTTTACAAGCAAGTTCATAAAAGGCATTACCTATAGATACTGTCAAGTCTCCATAGTTATCACTTTGTTCACATCTGTGTTCCAAACGGTTTTCAGGCGACAAAGGCGAAAAAGAGGGCACCGGACAGTTTCATTTGGCGCGATCGGTTCAATAGATTCGCAGACTTTCAGCTCAGGAACAAAGTAGATATTCATCCAAACCAATTGCTTTTAAGGGTTCAAGGAATTTCCTATTACTCGGACTTGTTAAAGGCGTAACCGCAAGGAAAGAAACGTTTGTGATTAATCGGGCGTAAAAGTAACCGATGGTTAAAGGGTCTCTTGGAGCTTTTCCAGTTCAGTTAGTTTTTTCATAAGTTTCTCATTATATTTATCTAAGATTTTTTTAAGAGCTATGGAATCGCTCGGCTTGAATGTTGAAATCACTCGACGTGGGAAACCTACTGTCGGGATGGGGAACTATTCCAATTCGACGAAAGTGACGTTTTATTCGAAGTTCATTTGTTAAAGTTTACACGATATTTTAATTTCTACGAATTAATATTAGTTTCATTGAAGTTGACCTCCCCCTGGTGTGTGTTAATAAAATGTTAATAATCCTGTGTTCTTGTGAATTAAAATATTCTATTAAATTTCGTATACATGACAAATTTATTTACAAACCATAAAGGAAGATTGACATAAAGTAAACCAATCCTTGAATCGAATATTAAGGCAGTCATCAATTTCATGAACTTTTGGGTTTTACTTGTAATCAATCGTTCCAATATTATCTGTGATATGTCCGTAATAAAATAAAGTCGAAAGGCAGCTGTCACCTGTATGTCCAACACTGATGTAGAAAGCCGTCGGCCACACTTCAAAGTAGCCGTTGACCATGCTGAAGATGAGGCTGCCCATGATGGCGAGGGCGCAGGGCCAGCCGAGAGCCACCAGCCAGTACGGCATCTTGATCTGACTCTTACTGTGGTGCAAGTACCAGCCGACCATCATACCTGCAAAGGATACAAAGTTTCATGGAAATTACATACATAAAATAGTCATACGAATATGGTAGGCAAGTTATTTTCGAGAGTTTTATTTTGTGAAAACCGACTTCGTTTGAATCTGTACGCTTCGTGATTAGTATTAGTACATTTAAAGAATCTGAAGAATCATCGAATTATCATACACATTGTATCTAGTACAATTAAAAGAATCGGTTTTTATAAAATTAAAATAAGATTCATTTGGAGAGACCAGCTTATAACAAAGCTATCTTGTTAGGTGTTTCAAATCATTGAGACGTTCCAAAAAATAAACAGTGTGAATTATCCAGCAATTTTTATTTTTTACTAGTGGCCCGCCCCGGCTTCGCACGGGTTTTTATTCAATTTTTTTTTACCGGCAATTATTCGATTTTTTCTCGCCTTTTAAACCTTAGACCTCCACGAACATTTCAAGACTATGATAAGATAAATCCGTTCAGCCGATCTCGAGTTTTATTCAGACTAACGAACAACAATTCATTTTTATTTATATAGATTTTATAAATATTTCTGGACAATTCACACAACAACTTTTAGCCCCATGGTAAGCTCTTAGCTTGTATAACAGGTACTAGACAATATAAATATAAATATTTTCGATTACACAAATTAAACACCTAGACCTAAATGAAAGTGCGTGCAGAACATACAATCACTTTACCCCTCGGCGAGAATCAAACTACCTCTTGCGCCTCAAGCTAAACAGTACCTAAAGCTGAAAATTGCTCATTACTTTTTTGTTATCAATAACTAATACTAGATTTCCTATGTTATCGACAAGAAACGCCAAAAATATAATCATATGACACGAAAATGAAATTCTTCTTTTCATAAGCTTTGTGAAATTTATTCTATCATTATTACATCCCAAAAAAGGTAGGTAGGTAATGCTTTCTTTGCAAGGTACAAGAAAAAATGTCATCTCACCTAGTCCATTATCAAGTATCGATTATCGAGTCCAATAAGAACAGACAAGAACCGACATTACAGGCCTTTGAATCAACTCCCATTTAATATAGGTAATAAAACGTTAAATCACAATGACTCTTTCATGTATTTTCAATGTATAAAAAAAAACAATAAATTTAGCTAAGTCAGAAGAAGTGAACATAATAATAAATAGATTTAAAGTTAACTAAGGTCAAATCCTAGCTAGACAAATAATCTAATAAATGGAAAGAAAAAAGCCTCGAAAATACGCTTAATTTTTATTAAATCTCTATTTAGAGAGAGTGATGTAAAGAACAACATAACTATTTCACTATCTCTGTAATCAATATTTATTTATTGTACCTATAGCGATATATCTTTAATGTTGAATGAAGTCTAGGCCTATGCCGCAATTAACCAAAGCTAGAGTAAACACAAGTCTAATCCGAATACAACCTTGCTAAATGAACAATTTTATCCTCGGCAATTTTATGTCTTAGACAAGCTTAGCTAAATTGGATCTAAATAATTTGGACAGTTATGTGTGGGATTCGCAGACTAAAACGAAATTAAACATAAAGGTAAACATAAATATAGCTAGCTAGGGATTACCATTTAAAATTGCCTCATCTACTCATGTTGGCTATTCACCTCAAGGTAAATACGTTTTATTGTCCTATTTCAACCAAAGTGATTTTTTATGTTTGTTACCCAAGAACTTTTATTATTCCGTCTTACCTTCAAATTGGTCTCGTTTAAATTTCATAAGCATCGGCCCAGTGACCTTGAGAAATCGTCATTAATCCATGCAAGGCAAATAACAACGTCATTATTATATTATATTAATATAGTAAGTCAATGATTAAAAAAAACAGTTCAGTTTAGTTTATTTACCTTATTGAGGACTTAATTTTATAAGTAAGGTAACATAAGATATTCGGGACGGAACTATCCTACAAATCATAAAACATGAATATCTTCTAGACTTTGTTTTATATATTAACTAGCGGCCTGCCCCGGCGTCGCACGGGTATAAAATTTTCCCGGAAATTATTCGAATTATTCTCGCCGTAAAAACCATCCTATCTCTCAAGTTGGATCGAACTGCACATGGTGTGCGAATTTTATTATAATCGGTTAAGTGGTTTAGGAGTCCATTGAGGACAAACATTGTGACACGAGATTTATATATATTAAGATTATATACCAGCGAATATGATGTAGAGCTGACCAAAAAAACGTACCGAATTGTTAAAACGAAAGAAAATGTAATATTTATCATGTAGAGATTAGAGAGTTATTTACCGTACCAAGTTTCAAAACAACTTTCTCTCTCTCTCTCCTTCAAAGTACGGAGCCCTGGTACAGGCATAAATACTTGCAAGTATAAAATACTTGCAAGTCTCAGCGCGGTACTGCGTCACAGAAGTACAACGGGGCCCACCCTGGTATTTTCCCGTACTCAAACTTGCAGGCTTTTAGTATTCAATTTTGCAAGTATGTGTCACTGCTATTGCAATGCTTAGTGCTAGAGCCTATTTATTATATATATATTTATTATTATTATTCTGTTACTGATTTTCGTGTCGCGGTGGTCTTGTTGATTGTACAGCTAATATCTCATAAACCTGTGTAATTTGATCTCATATGAACGCCTTTTTAACACATGCAATTTATTTGTTTTATCAAATGTGCCCAAAACACCTCGATCACGTTGAAACAAAGAGGTTTTACGATAGGATAAATCATGCATATATTATAAGTTAGTAGTCCTTTATGCTTAAGACAATTAAGAATTATTACAGAGCTACATTTTCGGATGCATTAAACAAGAATATCAAACGAAATACTCCTCCTAAGTACCTTCTATATTTTGGGTAATGTGTGATTTATTTATCATCCAACGAAGACCTGAATATTAAGTAGGTTGATTTTATTTATTGACGATAAATAGGTATGTATGCAAGAAACATCGTACTTTTGCTCAGCCATTAAATAAAAATAAACATAGACACATGGATTAATAACCCAAAATAAAGTACTAAGACCCACGTACCACCCACGTAGATTTTTTTAAGTTCCTATCGAAAACACCTTTTTGGACTTCATTGTCGAATTGGTTTTCTAAACGCTAATTTCTACAATCTAAAATGCATTTATTCCAGTTTATACATTTTTACTTATCTTTTTTCATGAGTCTTACGAAACGCGGTATGAATTGAAATGATTCAAATGAAGATTAAAAAAACACGTCCTCCATATTTTCCCCGGCATGGTCCTTGGTAACAGGTCTTAGGAAAGAATGAGACCCTTCAACCGCTCTCGGTAAGCAATTTGAGAGTCGACTCGAGACCCTTGAAACATGTAAATGAATGAATCTTTCAGGACGGTCGCCGGGAGTTATAGATCGGCCGTTTGGTTTATCGCCTTACTTTTATATCCACTGACCTAAGAAAGGTCTTCCTATAACGAAAGGTTAATAGAAAAGTTATAGATTGGAAAATGGTAGTAGTAATATTTTTAATACCGTCGTCTTTTTCAATGTATTTGTTATGAACATGCGATTCTTGATCTTGAGTTGTAGAGTAGAAAGAGTAAAGTGTTGGTAGCACTAATTAATATTATAGGTATATAATTATATTAATATTATTATTATCGGAGATCGGGAGTTGTGGAAAAATGGGGGGAGGCCTTTGCCCAGCAGTGGGACACAGGGGGCTTATAATAATAATAATTATATTGTTGATTTTGAAGCTGTGTTGGTTAAGTGTGTGGGTTCAAACCCAACCAATTTTTACTTTTTTATTTTATGTTCATCTGAGTACTACTTTATTTAATTACAAATTTATTGCAATCTTCATCGAATCCTAACATTAAATTTCTTATCAAAAATATCTTGATTTGACATTTTCGTGTTCGAGTCTGGATCTATGTTTGTGTACTCACTTGTTCTTCAGTGTATTACACTTAATTACGCAAATACATGTAAATCATAAATGTAATTAATAAATGATGTACATTTATTAATTACATTTAACAAAGTTTGACTTAGTTTGGCATGTAAACGTGCTGTGTAAGAGTTGCTACATTAATATTTGTTACGGTTAAAACATTTTCTTAGTTTAACTTTTCTTAGTTATAATGTAACCTAGTCCATAGCAGTTCTTAGTTTTAACTTAAAACTGTTTTCTTGATTTAAATGGAAAATGAGATTTATGGAATATCTCTATTAAGCTCAATTTTCAAACCACATTTGCCTACGATAATATTTATTGAAGCTATCGACAAAAAATAGAATGGGTATCAGACAACGTGGATTCATGAGTTGCCTTCGAAGGCCCACGTCACTCGAGCTTCCGGCTGAACGACATGCCCATAAACTTATATCGTATGCTCGAGGCCCGCTCCCTCTGAATTCTAATGTTATGATTCTTTGAAGTCCGCAATTTTATCGGCACTATTTTATTACGATATTCTATTTGAGTTTCAGCGTGGGTGGTAGACGTTTTCCGTTTACGTAGAGTTTCAGCTCGAGCTCCTATTGTACACATTCTAAATTGAAATCCAAGTACGTGTTCAAAATGAACGCATAAATCTTAACTTGATAAATGTTCAACGTTTAAGTTTAACAATTCTAGTCCTAGACGTAAGTAAATGTAGTTTGTTAATGTACAATTGTAATAATTAAAATTCTTATAGTTATAATCTGTATTTCTCGAAAAACTGGAGCTGTATATACCCATAGGCGTCTAACAAAATGCTTAAGCAATCATATTGAATGCACTCTCCGTAAAACACTTTTAAATTTCCATAACATGTGAAGGGTATGATTGCAAATGTGATATGTTTGTTTCGTTTCATAAATAATAATGAAACTATGTATTATTGAAGTTTAGTTTATATGCCTTATCAAATATAAACTTTAGTTGGCCGTAATTTAGTTTGGCCGTTCATTATCCTTAGTTATTCTTATTAAGTTGGTCGTAAGAGTATTTTTAAGAGCGTAGACTTCACAGGAATCATTTTAAGAGACATTCTTTCAATGGTTAGCAAACATTGGCATTTAATATAAACTAACCTTCCATAACAGAAGACAGGGTCTAAAATTCAATAGTGACCTGACAAAGCAAGTGAAAGCAACATCAGAACTCACCGACTAGATAGGGACCGATTCTGGACCATGGCTTGTCGTACAGCGGGTCGAACATTTCAAAAGGCTCCTGGATCCGCGCTTTGTACTGATGCCACACGGAGATGTAGATTGTTGTGATCCATGAGCTGGCGAGAATCACTCCCAATGATGATATGGCGAATTTAGGATGTCTGTGGAATAAGTATTGAATGTTATAAAGTTCTTAAAAAATATAAGATACGTTGAAGTTTATTATGCTTTTTAACACGATATTTATGGTAATTTTATGCCTATTTATTATGTTATCGGGATGATATTATGAAAATGGATTGACCTTGCAAAATATTATCATTAATATCAAATATTTCTATGTAATATTCAATAGAAGTTGGGAAACCACATTAAAAACTAAATTGTGTCTTGTAATTTATATCTATACTTCTTTACAAATATTAGAAAGCTGAAGAGTTTGTTTGAACGTGCTTATCTCAGGAACTACGGGTTTGATTTGTTTATTCCACTGTTAGATAGCCTATTTATAGAGGAAGGCTATTTAGGATTTTTACAGCGGGAAAATAAGTCGTTCCCGCGGGGAAATCCATAAAACACGGGCAATGCTGTGGCGTGAAAAGCTAGTTATAACTAAATGACTATTATAACTGTTAGAAATAACAAAAACTTGTTATTTATAAAAAAAATGCAATCTGCAAATGCAAAATATAACATTTTTACGGTTACAGAAACAATTTTATTTTAATGTTAGTCGTATGCTTTAAGTTCTAAAAACAAAACGAGTTTTAATTAAAGACCGTAACGAACAGCTACGAAAAAAACTATTGAATAAAATTATTACCTCGTAGCAATCAACAACGTGCTACGAGCGCGTAGCACTCGCGTAGCACACAACGATTTATTTTAAAGTGAAATCCGTTCTTTTTGTAGATTTTATTGTATTTGATAAAATGTATAACTTTAAAACATTTTCTTTAGAAGTTATAATTTTATCTTTGCTTTTTTCTAATGAAAGATCGTTAAAACTACGCTTGAAATATTTGCTAAAGTCATGCTCTGAATATCTTTAAAATGTTTTATTCAGCCGCATTGCGTAGTTTTTTTTATCTTTTTTAATGTAGTGTGGCTCTGCTATTAGTATTCGCAAAGCTATGAAAAATAAAGAACGTTTTTCTTTTCATAAGAAAGCTAATACCCTCCAAATAAGAATTTTAACGCTTAAAATGGTTTTAAGCTTTGAGAGTGCAGTTATTATGTTAAAATGTTGCGTTAATAAAGAATTTAGCTCGCTTGTGGCTTTTGTATTAATTAAAAAAGTTTATTATTAGCCAATTGTTTATTTAGGCTTTTAAGACAAGACGTTATTAAATATTTTTGAGCATTTAACTTATTGTAAGATGGTATAACCTTTTCCTATTTATAAAGCAAAGTGTGTAACTTACTTGACAGAGATAAGCAGCAGTATAATTCCAACCACGTAGAACTGTGCATCATTGGCCATATACCACGACCAAACCATGCACATATCCTTCTGAGGGAATAAGTTGTTGATGTACAATAAGTTTCTCCACCAATATTTGTCACAGGTAATATGATCAAAGATAGCTGGTTCGAAGACTGTGTTATCATGCGTCCATCTAAGTGCTATCTCATTTAGACCAATGACGAATCCATAAGCTGGAGTGAGACGGACTATGCGATAGCTGAATAGGACGAGGAAGTTCTTTATAATGTGTATGAAGTATGTGGGAGAACAGCAGTCGTTCTTGGGTTTGTCGAGGAGGTCTTCTTTGAAGGATTGTTGGCTAATAACAGAAACTGATAAGGCGGAGTTGGTATAGCCATTTAGGTTCTTGTTCTTGGAGAGTTCTTTTTTCCTTTCCAATTTCTTATCTTCAGTGCGCAAGAAGAGGATGGTGACGAGTATGCCACTGTGAACAATAAATTTCATAATTATGCTTTGTTAAAAAATCTGCTAGGACATATTTTTGTAAAAAAAAATCAGTGTGATGTCTTCGACGATAGATGGGTTACTAATATAAAAGTTTATATTTTAACTCGGTGTAGTTACGACCTGCAGCAAACAGGTTCAAGTCAAGTTCTTAAAAGGTGTTAAGGTTTAATCAACTAACCAAATTCTTAACTATAACATATATATACGGGCATTTATATAATAAATATTTGCCACAGACTGAGGATAATCTGATGTACAAAAAAAAACTAAAATTCAGCTTGCACCTAATTTTACATATTAATAATAATTAATCCTTTTTTATATTTGCTTGCTTCAATATTATCTTTTCTACAAGTAATAAGTCGTTAGCCTATTTTCCCTTAGCACTTGTAACAAAAGAATCGTAACACAGGGTTCTCAAGAAACTCAGCAGTACATTTAATATGACCTCTATTATTACATTACCAGATGGACTCAGCAGCTTGCAGATACGGAAAACATAAGATGAAATTGTGCTATTCTCTGGGGTCTTAATTTTATTTGCTATCAAATTACACAAGAGATTATTTTTAATAAAACATGCCAAGAAGCTAAAGTTTTCTGTTTCCTGTTATATTAAATGTATGTCTTGATTTTAATAACTTCAATCCTAAATTTAACACATTACTGATGACCATCTAATTTGTACAATGTTGATAGTTAGAAGAAACTTTCCAAGAATAAAATGGTCCATTAATGCACCATATGTGCAACATATCTTCAAATAATTCATCATTATTTTAAACTTAAGCACAAAACACCTAATTTTCAGAATTCAATATTCTTTGCCAAGTCCACTTCATTTTCCCTAATTAAACGTAAATACTACTTAGGTACTCTCAAATTAGGAATCTTCAAATTAGTAGGCCAGTGAAACTCGATCAATTGGTTCAGAATGAAAGGCAATTTCTACGCTGGAGTCAGGTAATTTAGCTCACATAGCGTTGCATTAGCCAGCGCTAAGCTCAAGTGGAATTAACACGTTAACTTCGTTTTATACTTTAAATGAAATGCAACCGGGAAAAACTACAGCTAAACGTGAACTTTTGCAGTAGAAAAGTCTGCCATTATGAACTTACAACTTTAGATCCGCAAAAAGTGCAGTTAAGAGTCTGTAACTAAAATTGTAGTACTAACACAACGTCTAAGATCTAGCTGGCTAAGAATTCTCAAGTAAAAAGTTCCTATTTAAAGTTTGCGCTTTTTAAATAAATAATATTTTTTCTATATTACTAAGAATAACTAAATGAGAAAATTAACCCCTTATTTAGACAACTTCATTGATTGTATTACCGTCCTTGTATCTAAGTGTTTGGTTATTTCACTTGGGGCTTATCAACCATCATAAGCCCGTTCAAATTAGGTTATAGGAAGAATCATCCATAATACTACAATACCTTACAAAATTCCATCCATTTATTCTCTTGGGCTTGGTACTAGGAAACATTGGTAAAGTAATGTAATTGGGTAGTTACATATCTTATTCGTTGTTCTGTTTGTATTGTAGCTCCAGCAAGATCTTTTTATCCTTGGTTCAAAGAAAGCTATAAAAAGGGCAATAAAGCCAATTTGAAAGAAATACGAGTTATATAACATTAATGTAATGTATGATCAGATGTTAAGAGATACATTATGTTGACATATGCTATCAATATGAAAGTTTTTTCAGTATGTAGATACATTTTATAGATTTATTAAAAACACGAATAAATACAGAAATCTGAATAACAGTTATCTACTCTCCACAACATCGTGAAAGAAAATACATAAGTTACCGCTTAGTTATAAAATAACATTTATTTGAGATGGGTCATTTGTTTGTTAAAAGTCCTGGGTGTTGCTAAATAATATAAGGTCTTCGGTCTTGGAAAGATAGAAATTATTGAAATATATTATAGCACGTTCTTTGAAATTTCGATCATTAAAGTGAAACTGCAAAGGGAAGAGAACTGTGACCCCTTTTCACTTTAACTACCAACTTTATGCTATAGTTTCATGTCAGTTCTGCATTTTCTCTCGACTCATATCATCTTGTTGTCAGCCACGCAGAACACCTTGAGGTACAGTATGCGTCGCTAACTGGTAACCCCTTTTGCATAGAAACTACTACTGAAAGAGGTTAGTGTGTACTCTACCAGTAAGAGACGCATACATGTACAGTATGCGTCTCTTACTGGTAGAGTACACACTTATGGACTTATGGACACTGGTAGAGTACAATGCACTATTTTCACCCAGATCACTAATATAAAGTATAATTATATAGAATCTTACCTAATAACGAAGAAAGTGTCGACGCAGTAGGACGCGTTGCCCACAGATTGGTAGAAGAAGCTGCGCTCAGTGACGACTCGCATCACCTTGTTGTCCGCCACGTAGAACACCGTCAGGTACGTGTGCACCATAATCACCCAGATCACCGACATAAACCTGTCGATAATGGTATATAATTAGCTTGAATGTATATTCACTTATCAAAGGGTGTTCTGGCATAGACATTATAAGATATTATAGAGGTAGAAGACATTTTCAAGACGACAATATTTCTTCCCTAAAATCTAACCTTTATGGCAATAAAATATATTATGTAGGTTTTGAATAGGTTGGATCCTAGTCGATGTGTCATATAATGAGTAAATAAATGGGTTTTTTCTCTTTCTATTCACTAGATAATTTACTATGTAGGTATTTTATTTGAGTCCACCAAGCCAGGCTAAGCAAGACGTATATGATTTTGTTAGTGTGTATTTGCTATACGCTAAAAAGAGTTGAACAGATTAGTCTGAAAATAGAAATATGACCTGAATAATAAGCACCATGTATTTGAATAAACGGAATTTATTACACAGACTTGACGACACCGAAAATAGTTTGTTACCATTGTTAGGCGCCCAGGCAAGCGACTTTTTACGACCGGTATAACATTTCGGACGTACTATCTCTGAAATGTGACATCCCGATGATAAAAATCCCAGCTCTTGTAATCTACGTTAAGCTTCTGTCCAAGCTTCAGTGGTTTTCAACGAGTTTAGCGCGCCAATCCTATCCGACCACGGGATCTCAAGGCTACCGGCCGCAAACCGCTTTTGAACGAGTTCGAAGTGCGGTCCTAATCTGTTTTAAATGAGTCTATTTAAATACAGACGAAAATTGCATTTTTGATTAAATTCAACCTTTCCACTTTAAAATTAATCTCTCCTATCTGGTTATGCCCATACATATATAAATAAATAATACTGGACAATCCACACAACAACTAGCCTCGTGGTAATCTCTAAGCTTGTGTTCCGCGTAATAGACATCATACATACTTCATATAATGCACAAATACATTTATACATAGATTTGAAAAAAGATATGGGTATATTTGGACGAGATCCTCACAGGGCATTTCTGGGGTAAGCCATATCTGAATTGTGTCTGAAAATCATGTAGGTACATTTGATTCTTTTAAATCTCCTTCAATTTCAATTTCAGTTTTATACAACCAAGAGCATGTTATGTTAAATCTCTTGTAAATACTCTAGCCATATGGTGCATAGAAGTAGGGTTGCTAGGCCCAAAAAAATCTAGAATGGAAACTGCAAATACCTACTGCAGGACATCGGCCTACAGCCACATCCAATCCCCGACAATTGGACATGGGTTGAATGAGGCATACCTATAGACAGGCTGTGTGCGACCTGTGGTTAAAACAAACAAACACGACATAGGTAATGTCAAGATCAAATCACTTGCCTATTGACGTGGATATAATAGGGTTCAACGTGTATCAATTTCCTGAAATAGATCACTTGAGCTATCAGTTCACTGGATTACCACAGTTATGTCACTGTTGTAGCTTCCGGCACAGCCAGGGGCCGACAAGATATTAAAGTAGCTAACCGTGTAAAAATGTAATAAAGCTTTATATTAGGTATAGTATAGCTTACGTAGTAATTTATTATTCAGTGGTATAGCGGTAGGTAAAAAGAACGGTCGGTAGGATATTTATTCAAATTTTCTGTAAGCTTAAGATATGAAGCTCTACAACCTAGGTTTCGTTTAACAGTTGCATGCCTAATATATGCCTCAGTGGCGCCGTGGCCGAAGGTCCGCTTGAGGCGGAAAAATAAATTAATTTATTAAATTGTTGGAACATTAGAAAACACCTTTTTACGTCAATAAATTAATAGATACATTATTGTTTAAAAACTAATTAAAATAATTCATTAATAGTACAGCTGAACAGTCGCTTTGTCAAAGCATTTAGCAGGAGCTGTGTAGAGGCCTTGTCAAACTTTCAAATTTGTCATACACAATCCAATTTGCGTGTGTTTGTATGTTTTATAATCACTCTCCTTGGTCTGGGTGTTTAATATTTATAATAAAACACAACAAAATATATTTTATTTAAAGTATATTCAGTGTTGCAGTATCCGTTACACAAGCTTAGGGCTAAATTTTGTTGTGAGGATTGTCTGGAAATATTTATTTATTTATATATTTCCATTCATGACATTTTAAAGGTTTGAAAAGTAGTTTAAGAAGAGAAAGAAAGCTTGAGTTGTAACGCTTAGATTGTATTGATTTCTAATTCGCAGGCATTTCTCCTGTTTGGGAGATTTATTAAACAGCTTAGAAGCAGAAAGCGGCCAGATACTTTATCCTGTACAGTGTGAGTGTAAGTAATGTTACCTCATTCCATGAACACAAGTGAGCGATCCTTCGCTGGGCCGATCAGTACTGAGGATGGTACGACCGTTTGACAGCACGGAGAATGACAGCAATACCTCGGACCACATACCTGTCAAACATAATAAGAAATAGATATAATAATCGGAGATGCAAAATAGCGTTCAGTTCAGTTCAGTTTCCTCTAATTGGACTTTGCGCTTGAAGCGACAATTTGCCAGTGTCGAGTTAAATAAATTTATAAAGTAAAAAATATGTTATTCAGTTGAACGCCATTTTCAGGAATCCAACCCGAAGTTTTTGGGTAGGTATTTAAATTTTACTTTATTTCAAAATGGCGTTCAACTGAATAACATCTTTTCATCATTTTATTTAACTTGACACTGGCAAACTGACGCTTCAAGCGCAGAGTCCAATTATAAGGAATAGAATTGATTATAATAATCCTACAAAACAAACGGACATTGGCAGTTGACGGCCATATAGCCAGTCACGGACGCCATCAAATAAAAGAAGAAGAAGAAGTAGTTATCATAAAATAAAATAAGCCTATATTGAAGTGAGTATAACCTACATATTTAAATTTGTTTTTAATAATATACCACTGTTACTAGTTTTCGTCCACAGTATGTTCTTCGTCAAAGACCTCCTCTAAAGCCTTGCATTTTTCTCTGTTCTTTGTTTATCTGTACCAATCTGGACATGCTAATTTCGTGAAATCATCCTCCTGATTTTTCTGCCTTTTTTCCTATTACTATCACTTGGATACCAATCTGTTATTGTTTTGGTTCATTTCTCATTCCTATTTAATTTATTAATTAAACCATTGTGCCTAGTTTCCAAATAAATACATACAACCATTTACACGCATCTGCTAGTAGTTCTCAAACAAGCAGCGCTTCTACGCATATGGCTGTGTTAGTACTCCACAAATAGTAAAAGTATTCTGGATCATTATTATCCAAGGAAAACGGCAAATATGATTGATGAGCGAAACATTCAGAACATTTTATTGATACTGAGAATAATAACAAGTACTTAGCTACCCACAGAACCGTAACGAACAAGTACGAATATAGGGATAAAGGTTTATTATCTTTAGTTCAGATACGTAATGTAAGTTAGTTATCCTAAAGTAATGGTAATGTTTATTGTTGTATATACTTGTATTGGCAGAGTGTGAGAGCCCTCTATGAAACCTTTGTCGAGCTGCGAGTATCTGTTACTAAACATGGTGAGGCGGTGTGTGGGTGATAGGTAGTTATTTGTTTGCCCTTACTAATATGAGTAGTTTGTATATACCTACCCTTTCCTCTATAAACAAAACTTTCTGATATAGGATAATTCCGAATCAACATAAAATGTTAGTTGGAGAACATCCTCAAAGTATTTTAGTTTGAATAATTCAGCTCGCATTTCCTATGCGTTCATTTACTAATTAAGCACTGTTTGTACCGTAAGAAAATCAAATAATTTGTGACCACCATATTTACCACCAAAATATGCTTTCAATATCAAATTTAGTAATATTGACAGAAAATGTTTCAACATCAATTTGATGATGGCAATATTGGGCTCACGGTCAGTCATAATTAAGCCCAATCAGCGCCTAACTCAATTTAACTAGTTATCGCAGTTTTATTTGTTATCATTGCCAACGAAACATAAACTTGAATAACTTCAGATTTGTTCCACAAAGAGCTTTACCAAAACTCATATTTCATGAGTATTGATTGTCCCCTTTGTTCTGTTTTCAATGAGTTGGAATGGAGGGAGAAGCAGTTCTAAATAAGCTTCTAAGCTTTTATGAATGCCAGGGCGAAAGCTCATAAAGTTGTCTACTTTACTTCACCCACACTTGGTTAAGTTACTTAGCAGTTATTTATCCTTAAATAAGAGTTATACCTACATAATAATTATGATGATATGTTTTTGCCTCGTATATTTCAGTCACGCTGAATTTTATACATAACAACATAAGAGATGAAAGCTGGGTTGTTATATTCTCAACTCAGTGAAAAAATATGGGCAAACTGACTAAACAATGTTATTTCCTTGATTATTCTTAGCTTTTATTTAAATTAACTTTAAGTTGGCCTGTCCATGTATGCCGTAATAAACGTTTTGACTTTGACTTTATCGTAGCATCCTACATCAAGTTGTTGTACCTAGACTATGAATGTGTCAAAATTGGATAGTTGAAAGGAGCAGTCCGTTCCAATAAACACGCAAGTTTGGCCTTCTGCCATTTTTACGCCACGCGGAAATGTCTAGGACGTGGGATATTTTTTTTTGGAAAACGACCTTCTTTGTGTTCGCGTAGGTGTGCAAAAAGCCATAGTGAAGTATGTGTAGTGTCGCCGCTTGGCAGATTCTGTCACTTCGCAGTCGTTTTGGTCGCCCAGGTTAGGCCAAAGCTTTTATCAATGCTTATCTGCAGTCAACACCTGGGAACATTAACAGATATCCTATAGCTGACGTGACGATGACACGAGTGCTTACAGTTTGTGTGCTGTGATTATTTGATTTGTGTCACACTTAGTTTATCACATCAAGCTTAGTCTGTCGAGCCCAAAGAGATTACAGAGTAAATACAGACGTATCGTCGTAGTAATCTCCTTTGGCAGGAGCTAAGCTGATAATTAACTTAGAACTTCAATGGAGGGACCTTTGTATTTTAGTTCTTAGGTGCAAGGTAGATATTAACATATTATTTTCAAATATACATAAAAAAGGGATACATAGGGACATGTTTCATAACATAGCAAATTGGCGAAGTAAAACTCAGGTCGTCCACTCCTATATACTTAGATTACTTAGGTACTGCAAGTATGGACATTCGTACCAACTTATATTATAAAAGAAGCAATCAACTGTGTACGTAGTTACATGTATAATTTAGGCAATGGGGTAGGAGGGCTCCCGTTTGTTATTTTGATTGATTGTTGATTGGAAACAAACATTGAAATCGTTGTGTGCCGCGCCCTAATAAACGGGAATGATGCCGCGCTAAATCAATAAAGGTTGCTGACACGGTGTACATGTAACCTATTATTAGGCTCTATGATGTCTGACAATTACAAACCACAAGCTAAACAAAGGTATAATCCCTATATGAAGAGGCTTGGCTACCGCAATCTCTCTCAATGAACAGATTAAGAACCTGGATATTCCTGTCAGTTTGATAAGCTCTTTCTGGAAATTTCTCATTCAATTTTCACCGAAGATTATCTATAAGGTTTGTGTTATAATAAGCCAAGAGAGCCTTTTGACTTTTACCACAAGTGATTTAGGTAATAATGAGATTCTGCACATATCGAGGGTGCAGTGATGTTATACTGAATGTTATGATGGAAAAAATTCTGATTTTAGTAGGCTACTAAAAAGTATTTACGATTTATTTACATTCATGGGGTTTTAAAATTGCACCCTCGATATACCTACTAGTATATTATGGGTTACTAGCTTACTATCTCATATAACTCATCATTCATAAGCGTACCTTAGTACCTAATGGGGCTTATCTCAAACATGACATGGGACATGGATGCCACACGTGCGAATGTTCATAAATTGGGTCCGGGCGTACGTTAGTATACTACGGATTCACTGTTTGCAGCCCTCTAACTCGGTCACCCAATACAAGAACGAAGGTACAGTCACCAGCAATAGTAAGTGATCAAAATCAACGTTTCAAAACATCTTCTAGTGTGACGTACCTACTAGATGTAACAAGTTATACCAAAGTGTCAATTTCAAATAATTTTCGTAAATGTTATCAATTATGACACGTTATATTATAGTCATTAGTCATTTACACCTAACAAACAACAATAGTCCGTATCTTTTGACTTATTTTACTGTAAACATGATTTTGAGACCCTATTTCATTTATTGACTGCTGTTGACTGCACCTACGTAGGTACTGTCATAGAAAAATAAATAGGAAAGAAGGCTCACTCCATACTACGTACAAATCTTACTTAAAACTTATTATCGCTGCTGGTACCCCCTAGTTCCACCTATTATGTTAGATGGCGTTCCACTTATTACTTTTATACTGCCATCTACTGAGCAATGTAGAAACTTATAACTCAGAGCTGTAGTATTATTTATTGGATATTACGTCTTAAAGCGATCAGTAAATTTGGTAACATTGGCAGTGACATAATAGCCTTACGGTATGGAGCTCGACTATCGTGCCAAGGATCGAGGGATCAAATCCGACAATGGTCAATTAGAATTTTTTTTTAAAGATTTTTTTTAACGAGCAATAAAAATAAAGGCAGCTTAATTTATTATTTAAGTACCTACATTCAAAGGAGCTCATCTATTAGAGGTAAAATTTAAAAAAATATTTTTAGGTAATTTATTACAGATAAATCAGAATACCTAATCGACAATGAATGCAATGAGTGATAAAAAATAAACAAAAACTTAAGCACATAATGTAAAAAATATTATATTCTTAATTTTGAATGTAATTTGTTCAACAAAATTTTTATTTAATGTGATTTACAATAGTCGTAAATTTTGACGAGCAGAAGATGCATGATTATAATTCTTTTGTGCTTTAAACAAATATTAAATTTGGGTAATATGACGTAAAGGAACTAAAGGGTAACCTATTTAATAGAAAGTTGTTAAATTTACTCATTGACCTATGTTTTTACTCACTTGATGAATATTTAAATTATAAATTCTGACATTGTTTTAGTTAATTATTGTATTATGAAATTGTATTAAGACCGAACTCATTCTTGACATTCCCATGCATGCATTGATTAAATACACCACTATAATTATTAATATTTGTATGCCTATTTGAGGCGCGACATGGCTGGACAAAATTAAACTAATCACCATTATGTACCTATGTTTCATGCAAATAAAGATTTATTTTATTTATTTATTTATTTAGGTACATACATGAGTCTTAAATTTAATGTATCGGTACAGTTTTGCTCAAAAATAATATCTTTCAAGCATTTTGGCAACTTACAACGCTCCGTCACAGTAACAATATATTCGATTTTAAATTAAACTAGCGGGCCGCCCCGGCTTCGCACGGGTTTTTATTCAATTTTTTCCCCCGTCAATTATTTGATTTTTTCTCGCCGTAAAAACCATCCTATCTCTCAAGTTAGATTGAACTGCACATGGTGTGCGAATTATATTATAATCGGTTAAGTGGTTTAGGAGTCCATTGAGGACAAACATTGTGACACGAGATTTATATATATTAAGATTAAGATAATTGTATTATCTATCTTTATATATATAATTCTTCTGTGAGTGTGTATGTCACTGAACTTCTCTCAAACGACTGGACCGATTTTGATGAAATTTTGTGTGTGTTCAAGGGGATCTGGGAATGGTTTAGATTCACAATTTCCGGGAAAATTTATACCCGTGCGACGCCGGGGCGGGCCGCTAGTTTTTTATAAATTTCATCATAAGAATTCATACAAGAACTGACATTTATTGTCAAACGCTCGTGTGCGTCAAAATGAGCATGTGTTTGTTTTCTGTCAACGTGTGCGAGCGTAATGACACTGTATCTATTAGTAACCTTGTATTTGTCGCTTCCTCACCCCCTCCCGGCACAATTCTTTGTATACAGAAAAGCAACAAAAACGACTCCAGTACTGACCCCTCTAAACCTAAAAGTAAGATAACAAAATTATGATTTATTTTTTCCGACATTGTATACCTAAATTAACATGATTCACAATAATTCACATGTTTTTTTCTGTAGACTGGCATCACAATGGCAATTTGCAATGTACGTTAAGCGTTTCCGCCATCTACCGGAATTTAGTATCAACAGTTACACAACATGTTGCCTTTCGAGCAAAATTATGCTGATTACGAACAAGTTAAATAACGTAAAGATTGATGAAAAATAATCTAATATTTATTTGTTATTTAGTGAAATATTATATTTTAACACTAAAACATTGTTATAACATAAAAGAAAATAGTAAAATTCAATATATTGTCGTCTTCCGCAATTTATAATTTCAAATGAGCATTGTGTCGCCATCTATCAATGTTTTTTAAATACTCTGCAACTTTACAAAGAGTTGGCCTTCTATCCTATTTATTTTTCTATGGTACTGTTGACGTTTCGAGGTGTAGGTTAACAAGTTTGTCACCGTTCGTTCGTGTTTGCCCAGCTCTTGTCCCTACCTCCTCAGCCGTGAACACGATAATGGATTAGAACAAAGACAATAAAAGTCAAATCTACATTTATAACACCACGATATTATTCCGATGGAATCCTAGATATTCATTTACAGATCTAATGCTCCCACAAAGCTTTTGAAATGCAAATTCAATAGCTTATACGACTGCTAACGAAGCATTATATTGAACAAAATAATCGTTATAGGGTTATTCGATAAGTAAACTGGAGTTCACAGTTAGAATTAATGTTATTAGTCTAGACTTAACAAATGGAAAATCATAAGTTTTCTTTGTTTAATGCATTATTTCGTAAATTAAATGTATTATCTCAGTAGACTTTGTAATTTAACTTTAAAGAACCTAGGCTAGACACTTAAACTTCAATTAAGCCTTCAGCTCTTCAAATTAATTTAAATTACCAACCGTTTTGGAAACTTAGAAACATATTCATAATTCTAGATAGTCAGCTGTTTTTATTATAAGCATCATCATAAATTCATAATTTATTAAGAAACTTCAAATAAGAAAAGTTTGGCAGCCATTTGATGAGTTAGCTTAATTAACTTAGGTACATTTTATTTATAGCAATAAATTTAATAAAATATTTAAAGTTCAAACATCTGTAGTAAGTTGGTTCCTACCTAATTGTTTCAGACTTTAAACAAGAAACGCCAATAAACAACTTACGATTAGATATTTCTGGCGATGAGACAAATTTATGTGAGTAATTTTGGTGTCATTTGGTGACTATAGTATCAGATCATTATGAAGATAATATATCCACAGCTCTACATTTTTCCATTGGTATAAATCTAGTTTTTTCAGCAAATAGTGACTTGCCCGCCTTTGATAAAGCCTGCGACTACTATGAGACGCGATAAAAGTTTTCAAAACATGCCGTATAAATGTCGACTAAAACTTTTAAAGTCTTTCTTCGAAAAATCTTTTATATGGTCATTAGGAATTGTCAATTTTTTACTCAATCCTCACAACCTTTGTTGAAGATCGGAGGTAGGAACACTCACTGGGCATGCACACGCCAAACGACAACTACCTATCCATTTTGCAGTGCTGAAGACAAATTATTTGTTTTTTTTTTTAAGTTAATTTAATTTGTGTTTAGCTGCAAATACATGGTTTCTTATCTTATCTTACCTATGACACATACAACTACCTCAGAACCAAAAAAGTCGTTAGACACGTTAAAAAGCTATGTACCTAAAGCTATGTTTTATAGATATATTCGTTTCTTACCGCAAGTCTCCCGTCGAATATCCTTGTCCCGATTGGTAACTGGATTTTCCTCATTGTTGTTTGTGACGGTATTTTTCTGTAAAGGTACAAGCCATTATAGATATTGACGACCACAATTCATACCTACTTCTAAGCTGATATAGCTTATTGAGACGTAGTTAAAACTTAAATGAAAATTTCAAAATAAATGTACCTACATGAGTGACCTGGAATCAATTCAGGTTAAACATAATTATGTACATACTAGCTGAGACCTGCGGTGTTACCCGGGCTTAAATGTATTGTCCCGCGGAATTACATATTTTCCCGGGATAAAAAGTTCTCCAAGAATTTGTGTACAAAGTTTCATGATGATCGGTTGAGTAGTTTTCGCGTGAAAGTGTAACAAACAAACTTACATTCGCATTTATAATATTATATCTTAATATATATAAATCTCGTGTCACAATGTTTGTCCTCAATGGACTCCTAAACCACTTAACCGATTATAATAAAATTCGCACACCATGTGCAGTTCGATCCAACTTGAGAGATAGGATAGTTTAAATCTCAAATTATAGTCGCAATTTTAATTTATTGCTAATTATTTTTCTGTTATTATCTACAGGTTAACAAAAGTGTAAAATAAATGTCTTTTTATAGGTTGTCTATGATATTTCTTGATAACCTATTCATACGTGGTGGTAATATACTCTTTGAGCTATTGTCTATGTCTCGAAAGTTCAATATTCATTTTATAGGTTGTCTATGATTTTTCTTGATAAGCTATTCATACGTGGTGGTTATATACTCTTTAAAGCTATGTCTATGTCTCGAAAGTTCAATATTCAACATAGTTTTCAATCATATTTTTCTGACATGAGTTTGAAGTACTTAATTATTATTAATTTTTTTTTATTTTTTTGTTAAAAGTGTCCGTGATTATCTTTATTCTATATTTATATAAATAAAAATGAATTGTTGTTCGTTAGTCTGATTAAAAGTCGAGAACGGCTGGGACGATTGAGCTGATTTTGGTTTTAAAATGTTTGTCGTAGTCCAGGGTAGGTCTTAACGGTGAGCAAATAAGGAAAAATTGCCGGGAACTTTTTTTACCCGTGCGACGCCGGGGCGGGCCGCTAGTGAATATATATATACTAGTAGTGCCCCGCGGTGTTACCCGCGTTATATTAATTTTTACCGCGGAATGACACTTTCCCGCGGTTTAAAGTAATCAAAATAATGAAAATCTAAAAAAAAGTATCCTATGTTACTTCTAATACCTTCAAGAGTATATGTACCAAATTTCATTTAAATCGGTTCAGTAGTTTTCGCGTGAAAGCGTAACAAACAAACTTACATTCACATAATTCATAGTATTAGGGATTAGGATTAGGATATAGGATCTACTTCTCTGTCAAGTCTTACTACAAAATTTTGTCATCGGCACATTTTGCAACTAATATGGTCGGTAATGACAGTATCTTGGTGCAAATAATTATAATCAAATTAGTTATAATCTAAAGGCGCATACTGTTTAACTTAATCCAAATTGATAAAGAAATCACAGAATTTGTTACATATTTAGTTATTTAACTGTATAATCTATTCAGTTGTTTTGTGAAGAGACAATTTGTCCCACAGCAATTAAATTATTATGTTAATAATTAAAACTTAAAATTTTAATCTTTTTGTACCTAACTATTTTTGTGAGTATATTTAGTAGAACACGTTATTTTATTTCCTTATAACTTTTTTCTGTCATTAAAGGTACCTCCTTTCAAACACTATTGCGAAGAAATTTCTACAAGTGTCATATCTAAGTTTAAAAACTTAAGGATACTATTCACGTTTCGTTCAACAATATTACTTTATAGAAATAATCCCCAAAACGAAGGTTCTTAGATTAATAAACAATGTTACTAAACATCGCATAAATGATGAAGCTGTTCAACGCTGCTGCCAAGTTATTCAAATAAAAGGCTTGTTTATTGCAACCTTAGTTTGCAACATAACCTTTTTAAAGCCCTTGAGAATACATTGAGGGCATATTAAAGGCGTATAAATCAAATTTCGTAATTATTTCGGGCCTTTTAAGTCTAACGCGTGATTTTATAATTAAACGATGAATTTATCATTTCGACATTTTATAATAAACTGGAAAATTTTCAATCGAGGTGCTCCAGCGCCATTTTAATTGAAATAAATTCTTGTTTTGGTATTTTTATGCTGAATATCTAGCACGTGAAAAGCCAAGGGCTCTCTTCATTAACATGATAAATGGGGAGGGTCGCTTTAAAAATAAAAGTTTATTTCATAAAATTATCTCAGCGTTGTCATTTAATTTAGAGTAGTATATTGATATATAAACACTCTAGATGTAAGATATTAGATTAACACAGCTTAGTGTAAAATTTCCAATAGACTTGACTGAGCCGAAAAAGCTAGTGCCTAGTTTTTATCAACTGGGGCTTTACTCCCTAACAAAATGAGAACAAAGCCACCGCACACCGCAGCGTACCGCTGACATCCGTACAATAAAATTAAATAGCACAACCTGGAAATGCTCTAGACTTCCCATTCATAGGGGTTTTCAAAGGATGGGTGCGACCGCACCAGTGTTTTGTTGTTGACCGCAATAGTTCGCAAATACTTCAAATCTTAGTGCAGCATTGTAGTGTGCAATTAAATTTATGGATTGAATTCCTAAAATTTATAATAAGTAGTCTCCACAACAGTTAGTCCGGTCAATTTAGACCAAAAAATGAGAGTGAATTTACATAAAGTCCCAACAATCTGAATTTTTTAGTGAAATTGTTTAAAACATAATTATAAACAATGTCTAGAAGTTCTCCATCATTCCCATGTAAGGAAAATTTTTTATTCAAGGTCAAAGGTTACAATAATGAGTTTAACGCGATTTTCAGCAAAACGGTAAGTTCTATCATAAAAGTACCTGAGACAAAATTATAGATCATAAAATGATCTACATATAAAAAATGTATGAATACTTTTGGCCTGGGTCTTCTTAGACATGTTTTATGAAAATCGGTTGAGCCGTTTAAAAGTTATGGGGGTGAGAGTGGGGAAGGAAAACTGAAAATCTGCAAATATACTCGAGTGGGGTATCAAATGAAAGAGCATCGCGTGAACATTACTAAATATTATGGTGTTTTACTTTTAAGGAAAATAAAACATTGGAATCGGGGGATTTTCTAAAATTATAAATTTAGATTTATACTTATTGAATCGTTATTATCTCAGAAACGGTGGCTCGTAAGAAAAAAGTATTCATACATTTTTTATAGATCATTTTATGATCTATAATTTTGTTTCAGGTACTTTTATGAAACTTACCGTTTTGCTGAAAATCGTGATAAACTCATTATTGTAACCTTTGAACAAAAAAAATAAAAATAAAATTGAATAAAAAATTTTCCTTACATGGGAATGATGGGGAACTTCTAGACATTGTTTATAATTATGTTTTAAACAATTTCACTGAAATTCAGCTTGTTGGGACTTTATGTAACTTCGAATGTCTAAATTGACCGGACTAAGTATGGCACATTTAATTTGTCTTTTGTTATCAAAAAGCCATTTATAATGAAGCATTGTAAGTTCAACAGATTTACATCTTAAGAATGGGCTAAAGAAAACCACTTTTATTATAGTCTTGGAATTGACTGACCTCAGATTTGTAAGCTCTGTGCTAAGATTATCATTAAATTTAAGATAATTACATCTATTCGGTTAACTTAGTTAACATACGCACATAGTTCCTTACAATTAGGAAATAATTCAAGAAGAGAACATCTCTAGAAGTTGTCCAGAGATATCCTACAGCTGAATTGAATAAATAATTGTAATCTCAAGCCCAAAGTGCACAAACCTGGCCTTTATTTACGTTGTCCCTATTAATCTCTAAAATGTAAACTGGCACGGTGTTTACCTTGTTTTCCCCACTCAAGGTTCTACTGTTCTACGGAATATTACAACATTACACAACGAATTCGCTCTATTATGAGCAGCTAAAAGGAAAACTCAATTCTGCTGGCGACACCGGCTAAACCGCAGAGCAACAAAACCTCAACATCAATGAATTGTTATTTTTATAGCCAAGGCACAGCGAGGGCATCGCTAAACTTCGTCTTATATGCTTCTCGCTGTATCTTAGTTTACTGTGAGCACGCAAACTAATTCCCTACAGGTGAAAAGGTATTATTTGGCTCCCCGTTAAATATCTTAGGCTATAAATATTAAAGCTAAGGCAGTATTTGCCATCGAAAGTAGGTATATACAGGCATACAGCCGGCTTAGCACGGCGATTGTTGCCTAGGTAGAGAAGAAACGCTGTCACGGTGTAGGTCATCGTTCAAATATTGCTGATGATGAACGCATTTTGATTTATAATAAAACTAGCGATAATAAAACCGCCCCGGCTTCGCACGGGTGCAATGCTTTTACTAAATACGCAAACGCTACAACCCGCAATTTTTAAATCTGTAATATTTTCGAAAATATTCACTTAAATCATACAGTGTAAAGGGCCTTATAGATCTATATTAAATGAACAATGTATTCAAGGTATTTAATTGGTTAAGGATTAATGCTGTATTGGTTAAAATCGCTTAGAAAATTCCCATTATTTGTCGTCAAAAGTAAATGACAAAAAAAAGTTATTGTGGGTTATCCATAAAAGATAGACATATACCATCGCGGTCTTTTCTGTAGACCTTTTCAATGTGTACAATACTTAGTACATTATTTTGATAAAACTCGTAGGGTTTAAGCCTGCGTTTGCAATGTAAGCGGAAAAAAAGTAATTATTTACAACGTCACATTAGAAACCTCAAAAATAACAGTACTTCTCCACTATTTAATGGATGTTATTATACATATAAACCTTCCTCTTGAAACACTCTATCTATTAAAAAAAACCGCATCAAAATCCATTGCGTAGTTTCAAAGATTTAGGCATACAAAGGGACATAGGGACAGAGAAAGCGACTTTGTTTTATACTATGTAGTGATGTTTCCTTTATGTTTGTTATAAGAGGTTGTTTTGTACCAAATATCAAGATTCTAGGTAGACTGGAAATACCCTTTTTTGCTTTTTAATTAAAGTAAATTCGATCTATGCGGCTTTATCATTGACTAAGAAGTTTTTTTACAACTACAAGTAACAGTAGACCTGATTTTTTGCTATTTATGAACACACGTTGTAAGCATAATATATAAGAAAAAAATATCCTTCTCATGTAGCTGAAAATGAATACTTTTCGGAATTATTCCTTTATCAAGATTCTATGATGTGATGACTGAAAGTATAGGTTTTGATTCTATTGCGAGTAATTTCGATATAAAAATGTAGCAGAGATACGGAACCCTAAAAGGCTAGATCAACTTAAGTTTTATGATTCGGAAGTCAATATTCAAGCTGAACTATCTAAAGTGCGAAAACTCTCCAGATAGCTTTCTTTCAAGGACTGATATAAAATGTATGAGATCATTACCCGTAACCCTTCCGGCCTATTATTGATGTGATCGATGGTTATTACAACTTATCCATTAAGTCTGAGCTAACCTTTGCATTCGGAGAAATTGTCGGAATATTCTATTAATAATTTAATTGAATACGCTTGTGTGGGGGCGGAAGATTTAAAATAGCTCAATTTATCGGCAGCCAAAGTGGGAGCTCACACCATTTTGCATTCCGAAGGTTGTGGGTACAAACCCCCGCCGAAAATCTATGAATGTTTCTTCTCAAAAATGTATAACGCTTTAAATAACCTGCTGCTTTAACGGTGAAAGCATATATCGTGAGGAAACCGGCATGTACCGAGAACTTTGATGAGCTGAAAGACACGTCACATTCACCAACCCGCACTTGGCCAGCGAGGTGAATTAAGGCTTAACTCTCTCGTCAAGAGACAAAAACCCTGTGTCCCAGTAGTAGAAACGTTTACAGGGGTGCTTATGGCAGTCGTAATTCGCAGCCATATCTAATGTATAATAAAAATATCTATACATGTATGTCGATTATATTAAGTATAAGTTGTCTAGGACCCGAACCACAAGCTTAGAGCTTACTACGGGGCTAGATGTTATTGTGTTGATTGTCCGGAAATATTTATTTATTATTAAAATATTTATTCTCTATTTGTCCTTGTCCAAAAAGTCCTCAATTTTGCTATGTACGTATTTTATAAACAATCAATATTTAGAGGTATAATAAACGGTCAATTTTCAATCCTCTGATATCGTCTTACTAACAAATATGATAAAATAACGTCTGATAGAGCAATAAAAAAATCGGCCCTTACTCAATCTCATTTAAGCATAGCTATATTTTTTTCAATAAGTAGGTATATCTTTACCTTTCAGTGTACTGTACCAATGTTCCAGTACAAGGTTTTTGCTGTCATAATATGGTTGGTAAAATTGTGAGAGGTTACTCCCAGCAGATAACATACTTTTAATAGGACTTGTGATGTGAAGGGATGATGACATAGTTTCGTGGGTTAAATGTAGTAATTATATACAATGGTTGTCTTTATTATTACAGCTACATGTTGAGAGATAACGAACAAAGGATGGATATTATTTTCTTCGGAGGCAGGTATTAATGTTGGACATTTGTTTTGTGACATTAATGCGTACCCCATAGATATACTTACGTAGGTACTTATGAAAAATTAAGCTTCATCTAGCATTTTATCCCTTGTATGTAAGTATATAAAGAAAAAAAGAAAGGAAATTGCACGTCTCATTAATTTTCCACGACTTTTACCCTTCATTTTAGGAATATTAATCAACTTTGGGTCCATATCAACAACAAACGCCTTCGAAGCGTATATCCGCAGAAAACCCGTCAGCTCCACGACGTGAACTTGATAAACTGTTTGCATGTTTCGTTGTTCATAGTAGCAGTTCTAGACTACGAGCATAATGCGGATAGACTGCATGTACGGTCTGCTTCGGAAGTTTACCGACTGTTTTATTACGATATCTAGCTTCACTAGCACGAAAACAGCGCGCTCCAAAAATTCAAATGCAATTTAAAAATAGAGGGAAGTATTTTGTTTGTTCTAAAGAATTAGACTAGTGGTGTGGGTTATCTGTGAGAAAGAGTTGGTTTCGGGATGTTTTTGGGACATTAACCAGCTGTGGGGTTAATAAAAATAATTAAAGTTTGAAAATGTAAAAGGTGCATACGAAGTCCTTTGACAAATTGAAACCCTTATTATAACAGTGTAGGTATTGTTTTTACCTGACTGCACGACGCAAATGAGTGGTAAAATGTTTATCAGCCTACGTATGTATTTTTCCTTGAAGCGCTATACAGACCAAACGCCCCAGCTGATTTTATTGAATTGTTTACTTCCAAAAGCTACTACCACATACTATGGTCCCTTAGTCTAAATTTAAGTCTACTAAGTTACCATCGTCTTGGTAGTCCTCTGGAAGAAAACAATACTTATACTATTGCGATGAATTAACGTTCAAGAGAAATTAGATGATGGCATGCAAATGTAATGAAGAGCAAGATGTATAAAGAACGGAAGTACCAACAGGTTGTTTTTGGTTCTCACGAGCCAGCTCCAGGTCCTTCTCGTTGAGCTTGCGGTACCGCCGCTCCAGGTAGCCCTCGTACAGTGACGCAATCAGCAGAAGGGTTAGAGCGATGATTGTTGTTGATCTGTGGACAAAAAAGAAGTACTATAGAATTTACACATTTTTCAGTGACCCTGACTCATTGGGAGGCCACGACGATGTCGCTGATCGTATAGCCAGGCAACTAAATATTTAGACCCAAAACCACGGAGATTCGTTAAAGGCTAAAAAAATCAGAAATTATACAGTTTTTACACACTCTCAAAAGTAATCTCAGCCATAGAATGTTAACTGTTGAACAGAACAAACATAGAATACCCATATCTTGTTGGTATGTGTAGTAGTACTCTTTGTGTTAGTACTCTTTGTATACCGAACTGTGTAAAAAAAGTGTCACTGTCATGTTTGGTTGTATTCTGTTTACCTGTGGGAAAAACGCAAAATGCCAGGTGGTACTAAAACGTAGTGATTATATACTCTCTGGGTGGTACTTCAACTTATAAATAAACTCATCTAACCTCGCAATACAATAAATTTCATAAATAATAATGGTGTGGCAAAAAAAGGTTTCCCCATTTACCCGATGCCATCCCTAAACATTTCCTATTATGACCAACGATTTGTCGAAACAGAACGGGCACAAAACTATTCTTTTCACGTTAAAACACAAACCGCAAAAATAGAAAGGAGTGAAACAACAAATCCGATTGTGTTTGGTTCGATATCGGAAAACTCGATGCAATAAGTTAACAGCTGAACAAATTGTCGGTATTTTTCGTTTAACAATATGGAACTTTTCGGTCGGAGCTGGCAAGAACACCTGAGTACAGCGACAAGGTTTTAGTAGCTAATTTTAAACATAGTAGTATCTGCTTTGAATCTGATTGTTTTAAAGATTGAAATCTTATTTCTTATAAGATTCGCAAATTAATTGACATTGTGTATATTTTTTATTATTGAATTATGTTTTCTTAATTTACTGTAATAGTATACTTATGTATGTACATTTTTACATACATGTATAAAATTGTAACCTGCCATGTAACCTTTGTTATAAATAAAGAAACTTGAAACTTGAAACTTAAAGTAGCTTAAATATTTTCTAGATTAATGTTACATAGATTTTCTAGATAGTAAATTGATAATTTCGTCACTTCGCTGATTTAACTCTACCGATTTTATTCTATACGCCCGACTCATCTCTATCTTGTCCATTGCACCACATTGCGCATATGGGATTGGATTAGACTGAATAAAACATCTATTCTAATATTAATATAAGGCTGAAGAGTTTGTTTGTTTGAACGCGCTTATCTCTGGAACTGTTGGTCCGATTTGAAAAAATATTTCACGGTTAGATAGCTTATTTATCGAGAAAGGCTACTTACCGCTATACTGCGGGAACAACGTCTTTTACTGCGGTATATAAATTACGGGCAAAGCGTGGCGAGAAAAGCTAGTATAAAATAAAACTTAACTAAGATTTCAAATGATTTTTAGATGTTTACTAGCTGATCCGGCAAACGTTGTTTTGCCATACTAAAATGGCAATTAAAAAATAAGGGTTGATCGTAGAAGGGTGAAAATTGAGAATTGTATGTATTATTGAAAAATATCTGTAAAAAAAAATTAAAAAAAAAAATTTAGGGGTGGACTACCTCTAACATTTAGGGGGATGAAAAATAGATGTTGGCCGATTCTCATAGATACCGGATAAGCACAAAAAAAATCATCAAAATCGGTCAAGCCGTTTCGGAGGAGTTCGATTACGCACCCCGTGACAGAAGAATTTTATATATTAGATTAGTAAATAAACTTCTAAAAATAATGATAATCTTTTAGTATCTGAGGACGGGCAAAATTTCAACATGACATTTAAACAGCTATTAAAGTATTAATAAGTAATTCTTAAACAAAGCCATAAATTAAGTTGGCACTAAAACCAAAATTAAGACATTTAACTTAATTTAAATGGAAATTGTCGACAGGCTGTTGTTGACATTGTAACAAGACCAGAAATCTTAATCTCATAGTAATTCTGGCCATCGACCAGCAAAAGTTTTCAACTAATTGCTGATTACTGAAATTTGGCAGTTGTCCGACCAAAATACCGAACACAAGTAGACTAAGGAAATAAGTTTACTCAAATTGGACGGAAATTATCATGTCTCAAGATAATGCACTTTAAATTAAGTGCAATTAATTATGGTTTGGAAATCAACACATTTAATTTATTTCATTTTGCGATACAGGCGTAAAATGATGTAACAATATAATACAATTACAATAAAATACAGCAAAATTTGGCTTCATTTGTAATAATATGTCTAAAAAAATACATTTATTTATTTTAATTTATTTATTTAAGTAAGTACACTAACACGATTAAGCAACCAATAACATTAGTACACATAATTACCATAGAATAATACACATAACTTTTAAAAATAAGTAACAAATTTTTAAATAAAATCAAATAGAATTATATATTATTATTAAAAAGATTTGGTACATTTGATAGATTAGTGAGAATTAAAAAAACATATTTTAAATAACAAATAATATCACTCATTAAGTGTCTTTGAAAAAAAAACTACTAAGATTCAATTATCACCTCAGAAATTTAAACCACATTTTGTGATAACAGTTATTACTATGTTAGCTGCAAAATGCTAATAGTAATGAAAAGCGGTACCGTGTAAAGATAATCCCTACATTGATATGTATTAATTATTTTTCAACGTTGACAGTTTTGCATTTTCTGCGTCCGAGAGTTAATTGTATTCCGATACAACAAACGTGATTTTATAAAGTTAAGCAACGTTGCGCGCGATCAGTACTTGAATGGGTGACTGCTAACTGCAACTATTTGGGGTCGCTTTCCAATAGACCGTAACGCTATATGTCCATTTCAATAATTTGTGTTTTTTTATTAGAACAAGTATAATTTCAACAAAATACAAACTTACATTTTGTATTGTATATGTCGGTAGGTATATCAATCAATTATTGAGTAGTATTGAGTGATAACAAGGGCCGCGGACACTGGCATAATGATATTGCCCCATCTCCTTCCGTGAGTTTTTTCAACCATTTCACAACATTATCTGTACAAATTGAGAACAATATTGCAGATAACTGGAGAACTTAAAAATACAAACTAAATTCAGAACCTCCTCCAATGCTTTGTAGGTTAAGAAGTTGAAACAATTTTTTATTGCCTATTCTAATAACCAATCAATTAAACAGGGCAAGTTGACCGATTAAAAACTTACGTTGCGTCAACCGGGCCTGAAGGGCTAGTTTGAGCGGGCCCGGTCTACCAAAGAGGATAAAATAATACTTCATCACTATCCGCAGCCTGTCTAAGTCTAGGACTCCCATAGTTTGTGTCATCCACTACGTTGCTGTGCTAAACCACACCATTGACGACTTAGCCCCAATTTCACCATTTTATGATACAAATCGAGATTCATTGAACCAAGTTCAACAATTCAAAAATAAAAGTTTAATGTCAATTTGATTGCAGTTAGGCGGTAAAACGAGCTTGTCCTGATCTGATCGCGTTTAAAGCATTGTGGTGAAATAAGGGCGTAGTACTTTAATAAGTCATTTTATATAAGTAACATTTTTTTTAGGGTTAAGCTCGCCTTTTTGTACATTTTTGTTAATTGTATGACTCTTTTGTATTACTGTGTTTTTGTGTACAATAAAGAATTTATTATTATTTTTCAAAACATCTCTGTTCTTAACTCAACCAAGTACCTACTGACGTACTTATAACCTAGCTATAAATCACGGCGATTGTGTGAAACAATGTGATTGCCGGGGGCGTATTTGCGATAAAGCATTGAGTGAGAGTTACAAAGCAATGAAATTCATTTCTATATTATAGCTTTCTTGTGGATTTCCTTATTTGTTTTGAACGCTGGCGTTTAAGTTGAGAGTTCATTTATCATGTTAATACACATTTTCAACTTACTACGAGTATTAGATACCACTTTTTAGCGATAATGTCGCACAGTATTATAGTGTTTTTGTATTGTTTACAATACAATACAAAAACACTATATTGTACACACAGGGAAATAGAATACAACAACACGTAGAAAAACAATGGGCGACATTATCGCTAAAAAGTGGTCTCTTTCAGGCAACCTATACTCTTAAGGGAATATAATAAACCGAATTTGATAATTAATCAAATTAGTATTTTAGCAAGCACTACTGAAAATGTTTAAAGTCGATCACTTTTTTTTTATTATAGCCATAACATTTAATAGACTTTGGATACAGTTTATGAACCTGAAGTTTTAAACGTTTAATTTTTAAACAAAAATTTTTTGTATCGATTCGATAATTTACTATTACCTTCCTGGGGGTCCCCAAAAGCTAGATAAAAAACATGACGCATCTAATACGACGGGAACTAACCTTTTTATTATTTACACTCGCCCCTGAGACTTTATATATGAACAAAAATATTTACGAGGACTAGTATCGATCTGAAAATTAATCAGGATCTTCCTTGTGATCTCTATAAGCTATAAAAAAAAACATCAAACATGTACAGAGCCGGGAACAACCCTTTTCACACCGTTTAAAACTTCAGGTTCATTACAGTTTCACCTCTACATTTCACTGCTCATGATTCAGGCTTGTATCAAGCGCCACGTAAAATGAGGGATAAACGCGTAATAGCATTTGTACCTACCGAAGATTCAGTTCCAATCCCAACGTTTGGAACTCATAGATGTTTGGTAGAAAAAATCCGAATAAGAGCTCGATCCCACTTGTCGGGTAGTCGGGACCGAGTCGGAGCTTTGATTCACATTAACGATTCAATCGGTTCTCGGCCGCGGTCAAAGCTGGGTCCAATATTGTACGCGATGCGACTCTACATGATGGACGTCGACGCAGTTCTTGCTGTGATGAATATTAAAGAAGAGAAATGATAGACGGGTATGGAAAGAAAATATTGGGAACCCAATTTGAGGGAACGATTTAGTTTCTGAACTACTCAATAAATTCTGTTATTAGAATTTATAAGTGACGATTTTAAGATTTTCAGTTATTTTTGTCATCTACATTCTACTGGCTAAACTATCAGTGCGTATAAACTCATCATCATCATCATCATCACCCTATTAACGTTCCCACTGCTGGGACACAGGGACTTCTCTCTTGACGAGAGAGATTAGGCCTTAATTCACCACGCTGGCCAAGTGCGGGTTGGTGAATGTCACATTTCCTTCAAACTCTTTTTTTAAAGTTCTCAGAACATGCCGGTTTCCTCACGATGTTTGCCTTCACCGTTAAAGCACGTGTTTAAAGCGCACATAAATTTCTCAAGAAGAAAAATCCAGAGGTGCGTGGCGGGGTTTGAACCCACGACCTTCGGAATGAAAGTCGAGTGCCCTCCCACTTAGCCAACACGGCTTCCACTTAAACTATCAAAATACAATATTTACGACAACAGATATCCGACCAATGTGAACTTCTCTATAACTAAGTAGGTAAAGTATTAGGTACTCAAGTAGGTGAGCAAGATCCTAACTGATTTATCCAAGCCTAGAGGAGTAAGATATTTTGTCTGACAAGTGTGAATAGTTTCAATTCCATCTAAACAGGTAAAGTTTACATAGAATTGCCGGTTCACCTTGTAGACTTAAATCGGATAACATTCCACTATTGGACATCCATGATTAAACTCAAAAACTGTCAAATGGTACGTTACCCGATAAAAGTGTCATTAAAAACCATGATATTTGAAAAAGTTATATAAGCTTATAGAGCTTCAGTTCATTAGTATGTTGTGTGGCGTGAATGTGACTCGGCCATTCAAGCGCTGGAATCAACGCTTTGAATGCAGCAAATCGCTGGGTGAATGATGAATCATACAACAGATTGGTTCGTGCTCATTCTTGTATGAAATATCTTCAGCTTTGTAAAGCCTCTATTATCTATTAAATACTTTCATAGACTTTTCAAGTACTTTGGTTTTGGTTTTAATTTAATAGCTTTTGCCTGTTATGCTTGGCATTCAGTATTGAAGAGATAATTTATGTTTTATCGTAAAGTTATCGAAATGATGGTTATTATTTAAATTTGTATTGCACTTTCAGTTTTACGTTAGTTTTAGCACGTTTGAGTTCTTTTGCAACGTGAAATTCGATGGACATTAAATTGAGCTTTTAACTGGGTAACTACCTTAATATAATACAACTAATTTCTGTACTATTGATAAAATTTGCAGCTATTAACTGTTCATTACATAAAACTAGGCTTATAGTATAAACTATTTAAACATAACTGCATTTTGCCTCATAAAACTTAGCGTTTATTATCCTGTCATCTAACTGAATATGACACAATTTGTAAACGGTATTTAAATGTAGCCTGCTTTTAAATAATAGTATTTAAACGTCCTTGCTTTCAAAAATGAACGGCTATCATGTAGTAATAGGTAGACACGTATTCGGTACAGTATTAACCAAATATCTACTTGCTTATTATGTAATAGGTAGTTTATAAAGTTGTTAAGTAGATGTTTATCAATGGTATTGGCAAAATTTTTGGTAGCTACCTATTAATTGTATCGGTACCTAAACTTAATACGCGTAAGTTGAAAAAATCATGAACTAAAATATAATTTTTGATAGGCACAAAAATATCTTAATAAACATCAGTATAATAAATAAAATTATATTCAATAAGGAAGCATGTTGCCTCAGTTAGTGATAGGATAACGATAAGTGACATAGCTTAAACAAAGTTAGGCTATGACCTTAATCTGAACTTTTCAAACTTGATACATGTTTTGCATAGCTGAAGCTTCGCCACTAACTTCCCTAGATAGCTCCTTACTCGAATCCCCCTACAAGGCAATCTCACTTTACTCTTGACTGGAAAAAATAATTAAATTGCTTTTAGTGTAAAAATAACTAAATATTAAAATGACACGAACTTGATAAACAAGTACCTATACAAAAAGTTACGTTATAAAAATCTTAAAAATAAATTTTTACTCATAAAGTCTTTAATCGAAAACAGTTTTCCTCGAACTTTGATTTCAAATTACTATTGTTAGGTATATTATTGCCCGTAACTTACCTGGAACGTCATATTTTAACTTATCTATACTAAATACATTTTTCATTTCAAGATGCGTTAGTTCCCAACTCAAGATGCGTTAGTTGAAAATGTGATCGGGAATTTATTGGCCAGCCTAAAAGAGCTAAGGGTGGAAGTACCCCTAGTACTTCCAATAGGTACGTTATGAGACTTATGAGAGATAATTTAAATGATTTTTTTTCTGTATAAATATTTGCTTAAATTTATGGTAGGGTACATGAGCTTTAGGATGCTAAATTCCCGTATACCTGATGCATGCCTTCCTTCAGCTGACAACCGGGCGAATTTCTTAAATCCGTACGAAATAACAAAATAAAGTTAACAATATTCGTAAGGAAATTCTACGGAACTTTAGAAACTGTTGGTATTTTTAAGGGTGTTTGTCTCCAAGTTATTGCATGGTTATGTATGCAAAATAGAGAGACGTGTCAGAATTATAAACGACAAAATTAAAGTTGGGTTCGTTAAGTTAGGCATTTTGCTCCTAAAAGATGATTTATTAATACCTCAGGCATAACCTATGTCATGATCCCCGACTTTGTGACGTAGGTTTCAATAGCTTTCCTATGTAGCAATCCTGAGTGTACCAAATTATCATATTGACTAGACACCTAACTTTTCAGTTTCTTAAGCTAAAGCTAAACATGCTATTCAGGTCAGAAATTCAAGTTCCATAATATTTGCCACTTTTTTACTCTTTTTTTTATGCCCTAAAATTAGGCAATCATTTTATCCCAAAAAAAAACTAATAATGATTTATCCCTTTTTTAAGATTCCTAATATAAGTAATTAAAATTTCTAAGTGGAACGACACATTTTTTTGTTATTTATAAGACGACTGAAACAAAGTGCGTAAATCAAAACTCACCCAAGAATATGAAATTTAGGGTCCGCGTAGACGTTATAATCGCCGGGCACACGACGAACGCTGTTGGTCTTGACCGTGGCCCGAAGACCTGATGCGGAAGCAGCAGCATGGGCCGTATCTTCGGCAAAGCGCATCAGCTCAGCCACGTCGGGCTTCTCGCAAGCCGCCGGCAGGCACTGCCCGACAGTCATCAACCTGCTCTACAGAACAAATTGCAGCGTTACTGATTGCACACAGTGTATTCGACAATTTTCTTGATCGTGAGAAGACAAATCATATACAATTATGTGAGTCCTTGTTATTGCTTAGAAAGTGTTTCTTGATGTTATATATTTTTTTAATTGAAGAGATGAATATACAGGGCGTCCCTCGGCCATACCCCAAAGAAAACAATTCTACGTTTTAATTTTAAAATAAAATTTTACTGCGTTCAAAATTTTTTTTAGTTTATTTTTATTTTTCTATATTCAATATATAAGATTACTTTTCACCATGTGTGGCTTTACAGTGGGACACTCTGTATAACATTTTGAACATACAAATTATCATATTATTACTTATTTAAGCTAAAAATTGATGGTAAATCTTAAGTTGATCACAAAGGTTTAAGTAGTTACTAGTTACGAAAAGTGTCTTAAGTCACCATCACGAAACGAACGCATATTAATACTGTATTACTTACAGCTGAGCTTAAACGGCAAAATGTATCTGACACTTATTTAGTCTGGCTAGGTAGTTGTTATCAGCAGAACCCAGTCCCGTGTTCGTCACAGATTAAGGGCCTATTAATGAAAGGAGCCTCATTCGTCAGGGAAACCCTAACCCCTATTAATATTTGCAAAGGACACCTCCTTTGTTTCATGACCGGACTCATTTACTCTCAATATAAACCATCGAAAATCATAAGCCTCGAATCGAATTGGAGCGCAGGTATTTCAATTTCGGCATATTTTGGCGTTTGAAATATATATGGACGCTCCAATTATGAAGTCGTATTTTATTGAGGCAATCGTACAAGCTTTTGACTCTCAACTGACCAAATGCACAAATAGTATAGCGTTAGGTCTTTAACAAATGTTATCAATTTAGGGCAGACTTTTTAATAGTCACACATTCTATTTGTATCAGATAAAATGTTTAGTATTGTTTATTGATTATGGGAATTAAAACAAGAGTAAATTACCAGCCCTAAATAAAATAGTTACCTTCAAATTTTATAGAAATAATATTATATAAATAAACAAACAAACATATTACTGCCATCTTGCTTATTTTACTATCAGGTTGATTCGAGAAGCAGCATAGTTTAAAAAATACTCTACGCCAACATCAATTTGTGTCCCTTCCCCGATCTAATAAATCACCCGCGGTTCTCCCTTTAAGGCATAGCAGGCCCGTCATCAATAATAAATCATCGAGTTTGAAGCTATTTTGCGATGTGAAAAATTTGTGACCCAAATCAGATTAGACCGACCATTAAACATTACATCAAGAAAAACCGGAAGTCTGTCTCTGAACACTCTTGAACATTGAGTATTTCAACTAGACCTGAAGAGTTTAAGCTGTGATTATTGTAGAGGCTAAGATGTAAATTATATAATAAAGATGAAATACAAGTGGTACTAGTGGATTGAATAGTCAAAGGTTGTCAGCTTGTTCCGTCAGGCAATAAATCACTCAATTTCTATAGTAAATGGATTTGAAATTGTTAACTGATAACTTTTGATTGCCTCATGGGCGCGGTGGGCGATCAACTTGCGGCGCAAGAGGGTTCGATTCCCGCCTGGTCTGGGTGTTTAATATGTATAATAAAAATACCTTAAAATGTAAGTCTACATTAAGCATATCACATGTCTAGTACCGTAGTAGTAGATGTTGTTGTGTGGATAGTCCGGAAAAATATTTATATATATATTTATAACTTCCATTAAAAATACTTAATTTGTATTGTATTCTTCGTCTATAAAGTTGTTGGTTCTACTATGATATAAATTTTCACAGAAAATAACTTTAAATGAGGAAACTGTCTTTCTGTACTTTTCTACGAAGTTTATTCGTGAGCTAAAGTATATTGTTACTAAACATTGAAATATGTTTGTTTTAAATGGTACTCGTATCAAAAGTTGCATTTCATTGCTAAAAGGTCTTAGACAAGTTATCTAAGCTAGAGTTAAGTTTTCAATTACGCACTCAGATATTTCATACCTGTTTGTGACTTCGAAATGGAATTTAAAAGGAGAGTAATATTCCAAAGTAGGTTTATTAGTTTCCTTGTTAACATGATGCCATAGAATAATTATAAGAAATGTTTAATAGTGGTATATTCGATAAATTCACTTTAATTTATTTGAGAGTCTCCATTTCATAAGTTGTAGTTCCGCCATCTTTAGACTAATGATCATTATTCGTAACTTAAAGTTGTAAGAAAGTATATTATAATTATTTTGGTTTTACGTCTTTAGAAAACGGAAAGTTTTACCCGTTTTTTTATGGAAAACAATAAAAAAAAATATGATCCCTAAGGTTGCCTGGAAGTGAGCGCTATATCAGCGATGAGGGCGTCCATTGATTCACAATTTTTGTACATTTTTATCTTTTTTGGTGCTTTATTGTATGTTGTGTTCAAAAAAGAGTATTGTATTGTATTTATACACTGTTGGTTAAAATTACATAAAGATACGATTGCATTGTAGCCTGGTATCGGAGCTTCTACCCTTTAACGGATTATCCATTATTAACGACACACCCTGTATATAGTCCACCTTATTGATTTCAATGACGGCGACCTTTGCTTCACATTTTGTTATAAGCTTTTATGTGACTGTCTAAAATAAACGAAATAACCTAATTAAGGAGAATATGACATGTATTTACGTGTTTAAATAGTAAGACAATATTGGTTCTGAACAAGGCTTCCGAGGCTATGGATTGTGTATGAAATGCCCAAATATTTGTAAGTCGGTAATGAAGAACCAACAAGATATTGTGTCAACAGATAGTTTGCTGAAAAGGTTTGCCGAGGGAGTGTCGTGTGTCACATTGTCTAATATGTAATTGTACCCTTCCTGTGTTTCAATAAATTTGGTTGGGGATATAATATTTGGGTTACTAAAACTGGTTAATAAGATATAACCTACTATAATTTTACGTTGGTAGGTATATTGAAACACATAGTTTCTTACATTTTTCAATCTTATAGAGAGCAAGTAATTCTTGCTATGCTTTGAAGAGAAAAAATGTTATCAAACTTTTCTCTTCAAATCACATTTTTTTCAATCTTTTTTTCTAACCTTCGACAAAAATTGTTTTGAATATTATTTTAATTAAGGTATATCCATGGCGAGGAAGGTATTTGGTCGTTGTATTGCTATTGCTAAAAAAAAGTTTAAAAAAAAACGTAAAAATCTTTTTAAATATAATATTAATATATAAATATTAGCGGCCTTATCGCTTAGGAACGATCTCTACCCGACAAACATAACAAAAATATTCTTAACTAAGTGACAATTAGCGGTCTTATCTCTACCAGGCACCTTTGAATGGATAGGATTAATAAGACATGAAAAGATCTGTTTGCAAATATATAAAAAGGATAAAAATAATATAGTTTACTTGAGGGATGTGATGGTTGTCGACAGTCAGGTTGAACTTGGCCACGTAGAAGCTGGCCGGGAAGGGCGGCGTATGCTCATAGTATTCCTTCAGCTGCAAGTCCCGGCAGGCATGCATGGAACCCAGCCAGAACTCGTTCCCGAACAGCACGTTCGCCGTGTACTGCCCTGATGCATCGTACACTGCAGACAAAGATAATAAATAAATATTTGTGGTTTTAAAATTTAAATCTACTTAGCAGAAATTGTACCTACTGTGTGTTAGATAACTGATAGATAGACAAAGATATACTATAGATACAGGTATACAGAACTACATAGATATACTACAGATACAGATATACGGATATACTGCACAGATAAACTGATATATTACATTTTTTTTTTGCAAATAAATATAAGTAATTATAGATCGTACAAAATCTGGTCAACAATAAATAAATACGAATTAATAAAAAAAAAAAAAAACCTGACAATCCACACAACAACATCTAGCCCCGTGGTAAGCTCTTAGATTGTGTTACGGGTACTAGACATCTGATATACTTAATATAATATACATACGTACATAGATATTTTTTATTTAATATAAACGATGTGATTCGGTTTCATAGGGAAACTTATTCTGACGGTGCGAATATTCATCGTAAATACATCGTACCAACGCGAGTATTCGGGCGAAGACAATGTGTCTACAAGAACCTTGTAGCGCCCAATACAACACAAATCTTTGTACGCTTATGAAGACAAGAACATAGTTCATTGGCGATGCAAAGATTATCCGCACGCCTCGAGCGGCGAAATTTAGAAACTGTCTAAGAACGACACTTTGTTTATATCTGAATTGTATTTATTATATAATGTTTTTCCCTGACGTTAATTGTAACGAAAACTGTCAAAGTGTCGTTCTTAGACAGCTTCACAATTTGACACTAGAGGCGCTAGTTAGAATCTTTGCATCGCCAATACCCACGATGACTTTAGCGCGCCAACGCAATACGAATCTTCGCCCGCTTATGTAGCCGCATCAGTAGGAGATACACCGAAACAACTCTTGTCTTTTATCAAGATTGAATAAAAAATATCTGACGTTTTTTACTGTATGTGGATACTATACATATATGATCGTACGATCTAAGCTAGGCTGATTTTTCGACTATTATATTTATACACTGCGTGATCTCCTATCATGAATTTTCCTGTTCATGCTACAGCGACATAACCGTGTGTTGTTATTGTGACATATTTTGTTAACTTATATTGTGTATAAGTTAACATAATATGTATATAAGTCGCAGGACGCACCTGGATGAAATTGGCACAAGACCGTAATGGGTGGCGAGAGCAAGAGGCCTATACCCAGCAGTGGGTGAAGTCAGGCTGCGGATGATGATGATGATGATATTGTGTATAAATTGTGGTTTTTTGTTGTTGTGATTTATGGGATCTCGATAAAAAACAGGTGGTTGTTCACTGTATAAATAACGTAAACTCAACATTATAATTTGTACAATTTGTTTCTTTTTAATTTTAGAACATGTTGTAATCCCATGAATTGTCAGATTTTCACAACTAAAATGTTATCCCTATCGCTTGAAACAGTCTAAATATCGGAAACTCTAAAACGGTCATATCATAATAATCCTTTTTAGTCTAAATAAATTTGATTAATCCAAGCAAAGCAAGCAAAAAAGAGTAACTTCATTGAGATAAGCACACTTATTTAAACTTTCTCGATCCAAATACGATAAAAACGTCCATAAACTTTGGAAGCATAATTCAAGGCAAGTTATGAAGAAATAAGTCGTTCGTCATTTGTTTTATATTCCAACTGCGGATTTGTTTCTGTAGTTTCAAGTTTACTCTTATTTGAGTTAAAAAGTTAGCTGAAGTGGTGCTAGCGTAATCCACTCACGTATCTTGCGATCATTTGAAAGCTTTCAGATAATCATATTTTAAACTAGTTGTTGTACACAGACCGCCTCAGTGGCCCAGTGGCTCAGTTTTGCGGAGCAAGAGGAAGTAGGTTCGATTTAAAAGTCAAGTGAGAAAGTGCTTGCAGAACATATAGGTTACTATATTATGTTCTGGAAGCACTTTCTCCTTTGGTCTTGGTGTTTAATATGTATAATAAAAAATACATCTCTAAATAATGTATGTACATATATTATTTAAGTTTATTAGATGTCTAGTACCAGAAATAAGCTTAGAGCTTACATTGGAGGTAGATTTTATTGTGTGGATTAGACGCAAATAAATATTTATTAAATTATTTAATATAGGTAATGGGCTCGTAGCTGAAATCACTTTGTTACTCGTTTTGCAACAAAACTGCTCTATAGTCGGTGCGTGATAAAGGCTTACGTGGTGTAAGCTTTATAGGACTGATTTGAATAAATGCCTTTATTTAAATAAGCACTAAATACTAATACATACATACATATATAGAGGTATATCCTTGTCAATAAACACCGATATATCGCAAATAATACCTACGCAAAAAGCGTTTCATCATCAATAATTTAAATACAGTACAAATTTTGGTATCTACCACTTCAAAAGCTTTTAACGGCGCAGATGAGTAGTGACCGTCCATTACTCACTTTTGCGTAATAATGTTGCGATAATCTGTTTTATTACCCGTCAAACGTAAATTAAACGCTCAATAAGGGATATAATGGATTGACCATAAACTATTATTCCTTCTAGATATAGTACTTTTCCGTTTGAGCCAAATATTTAACTATCCGAGAAGGCCACTTACACGTGAATCGATTCGAATGATAGATCCGACACAGTAACCCGACCCCTTCTTTACCCCGACTTTTAAACGATGGCGAAGATGTTTGATCTGTATTAGGATGCTCATCCTGTACCGCTGGGATACAGATTCAAATCAATTTTAATAGTTTAGAAAAAAATTACGTAATTTCTTGGTGCTAATCTATCCTTAGAGTCTTAATAACATAATAATAGCTGGGCGTCTTTCTCAATATATAAAATGCCTACAGTAGTCAATTTAACAGTGAGTGATTGTCAGTTTGCATATACTTACTGGTATAAGGCATTGAAACTTTGTGTCGGAGTTAGTGTAGCAAACATGAAATAGTTCCGGGATTTCATCCGGTATCATGTCAGGAGAGTAAATTCTGTTCCGAGCCGGAAGCTGAGTGAGCGTTGAGTCGTTAACACTTGGGCAGTCGCACCCTGTTTTGATACGCTAGGAGTCGCTACCGTGTCCACCGGACCCAGTTTAATATTGCTGGATTTTTCTATAATTACTGAATTTAATGTTATTGTGTATTTCCTAACGGTAATTATATTATAAAATAAAATTACAAATGGTATTAAACATTTATATTTATTAGTTTTATTCATAAAAAAACGCAATCTGAAAACATACTAAAATTCAACTAACTTTAACGACACATTTTAACCATTATCATATATCTTAGTAAATAACGAAAATAACATTAAGTTTCTTTATTTTTCTAATACTACTATAATGTACTTTTTCCAAATCATAATAAGAGATCCATCATTATTTAGTAAAAAAAAACTAAAAAACTTCTCTAAAAATCAACAGTCTAAAAATACCTTCATTTGTCACTTGGCAAGTCAAATATCGTTATTGCAGTTTACACACATATTGCTTTAGTGAATTTTCAATTTGCTGCACAACTTGACTCCTTGAGGAGCTAGTTTCTTCAGGTCCCTCTGCATTTTGCATTTCTTCGTCGCCATCTTGTTCGGAATCTGTTTCATGGTAAATTATGGTGTTTCTGAGCATTCTTCATTATCTATTCCTTCGTTCAAGCATTCTTCAATATCCCATAACCTCAAGTGCCTATTAGTGTCCATTTTTTATAATAAAAACTAATTTTAAACAATTAATAAGGGTAATAAAGTTATGAAAAATCACTTACGTATATAGTCGCTACCGGGTCCAAAGAACCCATAAGCACCTTTTAAGCCCTTAGCACTCAAGCGCAGCGCGTCAACTGACTTCTGCCACTGGTAATCGCTGTCTCAATTCAACGTCGGAAGGTACTAAGAGCGGCAATGTTGCAAACCTTAAGATTCAATAGTTACCATGCAAACAATGGGCGACTGGGTCTGATAGACCCTTTAGCGACTGCTTAAGTGTTAAGGGCAGAAGACAGGCACTGCAGTAATTTACCTCATACATACAGTCATATAAATACATATTCATTACCGAAGGATATCGAGAGCTGCGGTAATGAGAGCAAATATATATATAACTTTAGGTCACGGACCATGGCGCTCAATACAGCGTCGATATATCGGGAACGATGAAATCAGTCACGTCAAGGGCTTAGCGGGGGCCCCAAGCCCAGGGGCCCCAACTTAATATCAGCATGGGAAATAAAGACGAAAAATTCGACCAACTTCGGACCCCAAAATAAGTTGGATAGTTACTTGACAGCAACATCATGATAGAGGTACAGAATTACAGTTTTTGTTGCTGCTAATATTAGCGATAAGGCCGCCCTTTGTGCTCTGATGTAATGTTTTGTAACTATTTATTATTTGTATTTAATTTGTGGTGTACAACAAAGAGTTAACTATCTATTTATCTAATATTGATGAAATTGCTTATAATGAAGTGATCATAAGTGTGATAATATGATGGAATTTTCGACATTCTACAAAATATTGCGTGTTAATACAAATAAGCTATGCGGGATATAAACATAGAGTGGATAGAGTCTCGACCTCCCAACATGAATGCCCCCGGGCAGGGTTTTTTGCCCTAGGGCAAGCTACGCTACTAGGAATGTAACGTAGTGGCATAGCATACATTTTGAATAATCTTTTTGACCCTCATAATAACTTTTTGAGGGGGCTCACAAAGTAATTATGATGTGCAGTGATATTTTGTTAGCTTGGATATCATTTCCACCATCCAGAATATTTCCAGAAAGATGGACTTCATTTTTCAAGCAGGTGATAATATTTTGATGAAATATTATTATTAAACATTATAATTATAAAAATATTTATTTACAAAAAGGTTTACAATAAGGTTTTTCTTATAAAGTAAATATACAATTTAAATAATCAATATGTACATGCCCATTTTAAACCTATTTTGGTCAAAGAAAATGACTCCTCGCTCTAACTAAGTTAAAATAACTTGTAATGAGACACGAGGGCTCTTCCCTCTGGCTAAATATGTATGTTAGAACTCCGGTTTCTAACTTTCAAATAAAAAACCTGAGTTGCAATTAAATCACTTGATTATGAACTAGGGTGACAGACGCACATAAAAGCGGTTAAGATTTTCATACAACAGTTTTCACGGCGTAGGTTTAAAACTCCATAGTTTATTCATACACTACTTTTATAAGGCACTAGGGAAATAAAAGCATGAAGGTAAATGTACAATAAATCCTACGACACGTACATAATTTATCTTGTATATAAAATTGCACATTGGATACCAGATGTGCGGATTCATTTAAAGAGAACACGACCCTGGATTTCCAAGGAAAAGGGATTGATCTCATGAAATAAAACGTATTGTAACAAAACGGGCCAAAAGGTACCGGTTGTAAAACATTCGAGATGATACTAAATTATGCACGAAAGGGCTCAGCAGCGGCGTAAAATCAAATTCGTGTTCACAACTTTTCACTTTTTCCTCTTTTAATATTTTGATAAAAGGTTACCTTTAGGTTTACTTACTGAATATGTAGTTTTTGGAAGAATTTTACATTCTTACATTACATTTTTGCTTTTAAAAAGACATTTTTTTTTGTAGCATTTACTATATTAATAGGTAAGAATATGGACAATTTAATTTGTGCGTGGTGTAGTAGAAACCTACTACATTAATTTGCTTCTCAACTCTGTGTATATAAAATTAAGCTAACTGTCAATGACAATGTTATTTGATTGATATTAAAAAAAAAAAATTAAGTGCTATTAATTTTAAGTTGACATTTCCGTGTATGCCCTGTGTTTCCAAGGAAACAAACGGTTTGACTTTGACTTTATAAGTATTACAGAGGAAGAAAACATCGCGCGGATCACGTTGAAGAAACAATTTCTCAAGGAAGGAAAATAAGCGTGGCCTTCTGGTTTATTATACCAAGTTTCGTTTATGGCTGCACCAGATGGACAAGATAGACATTCTCGAAACGACAGGGGTACTAATTGATATTTAACGGGTTTCTCGAAAGTTCTATTCGACTAGAACCTAGGTCACAATATTTTTATAATAAGTGTTGTCGATTAGCAAATTTTTTAAACACAGTTTGGGTATTTTGTCTTAATTTTATCAAACGGAAGTATTAACGCTTATGTTTATAATCTCATACTTACCTATAACAATAATTAGAAATATCTTTAAAAAACTTTAAAATAAATTTGCACTTAATTCAACCTTTAAAATGCTGTATTTAATATAATATATTGCGCCAATAATAAAACTCTCTGAAAATGTGGTCGACTGAAGCTGTTAAAGTGACCCAGAGACCGTCCTCTTAAAATGTGCATACCATTTACCTACTTATAAAGGTCGCAAATAACACAATACAGAATAACAGGACCCTTGTCAACGTCAGCGAGCACTATAAATTCAGCAGAAGGTAAGTAAAAAACGGCGATAAACTGTAGGACAGTCTACAGTATCTTCTTCGTAGCTATGTGAAACTAATCCGGTGATAACTAACATTGCTTACGTGTTTTTTTTACTACAGAGGTTCAGTGTTTTGTCAATGGTTGGGTATATCAAGAGATATCTCGGCTTGTCACATGAGAATGAGCGAAATAGCTCTATATTTTAAGCATTGTCTAAATTTACTCGATACTCGAGATGGTTAAACAGGACCTAAGATTTTATTTATTTTATTACTATATTGTTACACATTTTTCAATATATAAAGCATTTTTATGTTCTTTCCCTTCGTTTACTTAATAACCTTAATTACAATTCAACTTAATTCGTTCATCACCAATTTTATAAATTGTGTTTGAAATATGTCTTACTCCTATAAAAAAAAACATTGTTACCTATATTCAATTAAATAAATTTGCATAATTAATGTAATAAATAACGTTAATAAATATTATGCATGTTATTTATGGCAATAGTCTTCAACGCGGCAAGGGGCTTTCATTTAGAATGACTATGGATTTCTCTGTAAGCAAATTAACTTAGCTGTTTTCTTGTGTTTGTAGCTAAAACAAATCGTTAAAAAATGTATCATATGAAACAACAATAAGTCTTAATCCACATAGCTGATGCAGTCACGGCCGGTCACTGGCCCACATAGCGGTCAATTCGCACTAGCTTGCACACCTACTTTTCTCGAGTTGTTACATAACGAGCGACTTTGGGACTGGTTCTTAGTCGGCCGCGATTTTCCTTACGTCGATAATTGTACAGCTTTCTTTTATTGCATCAGAGAAGATGTGATGAAATGAATTCGTGATCTTTGTCGTGGATTTGACGTTTCCACTTGCTTGTGAAATAAAATTCACGTCCGGCTACGTAGCAGAAGATATTCAAATACATTACCCCATGCTCATACATAATTTTTAAATATATCTTCTTATATTAATTAATTCAGGGTGCTATTCCATCAGAGCTAAGCTATGCTATAAATACGATTGGTGGATAATAAACGCGTTCATATCAACGTAGTTTAGCTTTTGTAACACTTGCTAAACCTGACAATCAAAAAGGACAGAGTAAATCTGACAATCAAGTTACTAAGCTAAAATATCATCACGTATATACTGCTATAATAAACTAAAGTACATATAGGTGTAATAGTAATTACAGTGGCTTCACGTGGATTACAAATCGGTGTATGTTGCCGTACCACTTATTTCTGCTGTGTAGGCTTATTGCATTAGAACGCCTATTGGCCAATTTCCTTTGTATATCGACGTGTTTATTAGTTAATGATACCTCAGTTAACTTGAGTGCTATTAATTTGAACCTGCCTTACTTTTTCAATTTAGGAAACGGCCAGTTAACAAGTAGTTTTTTTATAATCAGCTTAGCAAATTTGTTTTTAAAATGAATTTACCCATTTTTTTTATATAGTTACTATTTATAGAAAATTATAAACCGAGTAATATCTCTTATTATGATAATATCAACATTATTCCGAAGGATACCTACCACATACACTTATATTATATTCCTGACCACCTGACACCTCACCACCACCAGCACAGCATATAAATAATTAAGCGTAAATTTACAACATGCTATGTATTCTATAGATTCAATTTTAGTTGTGCAAAATCTGGTTAGGCTACAGTACAACTACAGTACCTTTACCACCGCGGTTTTTGGTGACATTACATACGAGAGGATAATCATCAATACAAAAGATGATTGATTGATATTTAGTCTTACAATTTTTGTAATTGATAAACTGTAAGAAAATCTATCAAACTCCATGCGACTCAAAAAAAACTTTAAATCTTCAGCCAAACCCACGCGCCGACAACTCGGGAAACTGGACACGACGCGCGAGCGTCTAGAACGCGGAACATTTTTGCCTTAGAATGTTCCGTCTTGGGATTGCGTAGGTGTGCAAAGAGTCATAGTACCGAAAGTATGGGTAGCGTCCGCCGCGCGCTAGACGCTCCCACTTCGCAGTCGCTTTGGTCGCGCAGGTTTGGCTGAAACTTTAGCAAAATAGATGCGTTGAATAGACTTCAGAGCATTAATATTTTTCGATGCAACTTCAAGAGTACATCACAGTTAGCTACTTGTTATTACTACAATTCAATTCCCCAACGAAAACAGAGAAGACGGATCTCATCTCTCAGCTCCATTGTGCAATTTGTCTTAGGAGTTTATGGCCTCATCTGACATTCGAATGAACGAAATGTACAATACAGGCATTTTGTTTTCAGCGTGAGTTATATGGCGTCAGTAACTGTCTCACGAATGCTCCATATTTCCGAGCTTACAGCAGTTACACAGGTGTTAACAGTCGAAAAAGTTTAAGGTTTTTCCTTGTCTAATAAAATCCAAGGCAATTCAAAATGCCTTTTATAACGTAAACATAAAGAAACACATTCATACTTATCACTTCCATCGAGCGTTTGCGTTTGCCTAGTAGCATGTGTGTTCGAATCGAAACAACGCAATGTTAACATTATGTAGACCATGCATTCGTGCTAGCAATGTGTTTGTGTAACTGTAGCGTAAATTAAAGAATATTTCTTTATGATTTTCAATCCATTAAACTGTCAAACCTGTTTCTAGGAGAAAATAAAATGGTAAAACGTTTTTTTTATATTAATAGTTAATGTCCATTTTTATTATATGAGACAACAGACAATTGTACCTACAAACACTTTTTATTATTGAAACTGCTAAATGCACATATAGGTAGAGTTCTTAGAATGAAAATTGTAATGCATTTTTTTATTTGTACCTACCTTCATCACAATATTATTTTATGACGTTCTTAAAATTAAAGTTGCTAGTAATTATCACATTGTAGTATATTCTTTATTTATGTCCAAGAGAACACGAAAACCAACCAAAATATTTACCGAAATACCTCTTTGAGCATTGAGCATCCACAATGAGGACCTAATGGTATTATTAATGAGATTGTGTTTTAGTGCATCAGCAAATACTGCATACCACATCAAGTAATTACTAGCTTGATTGTAGCAACATAGCGGCTAAATTGATTACTTAGTTACTTGCTCAGCTCTAAAAGCAATTATAAATCTCTCGGTGGGAAAATTACTACCTAACATTAGTCCATTTCGCCGCAAAATGAGGACAATCATAATTTGGTACAACTTATAAGAAGGGATTTAGACCGCTTGGTTTCTCTCGTCTTGAAATAAGTTTCTGAGTCCCAGCAGTGAGAACGTTATAAGGATGTTGATGATTAGACGGCTTGGTTAACAAATCCGCTGAGTGGGATCTCCTTAAGGGGGATATGTAATTAAGTTTTTTTAGATTTTTGAGCTCCTATCTTAAATCACTTTCTTGGGTTTGACGAGTAAGTTTCGTGAATTCCATTAAGCCAAAAAATCAATATTAATTAGATTAATACAATAAATGTCGACTTTACCCCTTTTTTTTGCAGTTTATATTCTCATATTTTATGTTTACTTTTCCACTTCCTCGATAAATCTATTTGCCAGCGGATAAGTGTCGCAAACAACAAACAACAGTCGCAAAAACCCTAAAGAGGATCTCACGCAGATAATAAGTAAACCAAGTAATTAAGACCACTACTAATTAAATTTCTGGTGAATTCACAGTAACCTAATTTTATTAAACACAAACATGTTTCAAGTAGAAAAATCCAGAGGTGCCTGTACAATATAGAGTTCATTAATTCATTTAAGTTAACCCTTATTGGTTAGCGTTTCGTTTCACTCTCTATGGACCGTAATTTTTCTAATTAATGAACTCTTTAAACTATGTAAGGAATAAGAAATCTTTTAATTTGGAATAGTGTTTTTAACAACGATCCTTAAATTACCCTGAGTGGGTTAGCATTTTATCCATTAAGGTTCAATTTACATTGTAAATTAAAAAGCTATAATAAATCTCGGGGACTTGCAAACGGATTTTAAGGAAAATTATAAAACAAATGGATAGATTAATATAAAACGGAAACGTTGCAAGACAAAATAGGTACTCCAGCAATATTTAAGTATTAGCTACTAGATATTTAATAGTTTACTTACCTTTTTGAAGATGGTAGGTCACCAATTTTTTTTTATTTTACCTGAGCTTTCTACGCCTAGCTTTCCAAGTAAAGTAACCTTTCTCGATAAATTGGCTATCTAACAATGAAATAATTATTCAAATCGGACCCTTAGTTCCTGAAATTAGCGTGTTCAAAGAAACTAACTCTTCAGCTTTATAATATTAGTAAAGATACAACCAAGCAAGAAAATAAACGGCTATGCTAAAAAAAATGTATCTATGTACTATAGCAGTCCATGTAAGCATAGGCTTCTAAGGAAATAAACGTTTTGACTTTGACTTTGACTTTGAGTCGTCTATCACCCATAGTACAAGTTCTGCTTACTTTGGGGTCAGGTGATGCTGGGTGATTAGTCCGGAAATATTTATTTATTTATACTTTTGGCAGTAGGTTCTATAGCCCAATGCAGTCTAAAGCAATTTCTACCAATATTGTAACAGGAAAAGTAATTGCTATCTGTTACCTCAATCCACACCTTAAGCACCTAGCTACGCTGGGATAGATTGAGTGCCAACCAGGTAAATCCCACACCTAGGTAAAATCCATTTTAACACGTTTCTCTTCAAAGACAAGTATCAAAAGCTTCAGTTTTAAAAGTACACAGATACTATCACATTTGTATTGTGTCAGCTTTTTTATACAAATTGTATTTTTGTTTTTTTTTGTCTTCAAAAACAGTTGTACGACATTGTTTTCATTCTATAAGTTGTTTGTTACCTTTTTTCTTGCTCGAGTGTTTGTCAGGTTTTTAGATAGATTTTTGCTATGCGAAAACATGATAACGTTTCATAGTTATAATTATTTAGTGTTAGTAATAAGTTTTAATAAACTTATTACTAACACTAAATAATTATAAGTGTTAGTAATAAGTTTATTAAAACTTATTACTAACACTAAATAATTTAAACTTGTCTGTTTTTAGATTGAAATAAAATAAAGGTTAAAATATATATTTCTGTATTGTGCCCCCGGTTTATAAAATTTATAACTTAATTGACAGTCATTTTCGGTTTTAGGAGTCATACAATTACTTTTAAAACAAAGGTACATTATTACACATTCATAGATTGCATAGGTACATTTTTAAAATTTCTATGGTATTTTTTTTTCAGACCGACAAAAATTTTTCTAAATATGGGACGCGTTCACTACTTTGCAGAAAGCGGCCACGAGATCCGTCATATTTTGGTCGTGTCTGGTCGCTCAGGCGGATATTCGAGTCCCTAGAGCCACGAGAGTTATCCTAAATAAAGACATTTTAGTCAAATCTATAATGGTTCCGTTTTTTGATATTTGACTACGGAACCCTAAAAATAGTTGTTTCATTTAAAAATTGTCAACTTACCTAAATAGAAAATGGCTATTTGACCTAACCGCAATCTCACGTCCTGACAAGCAAGGCTTGCTGATATTATGTCACTAGGTATGCGCAAGCGACAAAGCTTGTTTGACAAGAAAGTCAGTAAAGAGGTTAGACAAGTGTCCAAGAAGAACGATAAACTTTCATAAAAAAAGAAAATTTTAGGTTTTTACAATGCGTCATCGAGTGCCGAGGTATGTCTATCTTATCTAATATCTTACTCATAATAGGTAAGATTGTTATTAATTTATGTCGTCACTTTAATTCATCAATATCAAAGGTCATCCTGTAAATCTCTTTAAAAGAGAAGCTGCAAATTATCATTTTCGTTTGTATTCTGTGGTGACTATTTAATGCTGGCATTCATAGTCATAAATAATATTTTATAATCAATGAGCACATCAGTAATTCAATCTATTATTATATTTAAACATTAAAATCATTAAATTATATAATCATTGATAAGACCGGCCTAAGACTACTAATTGTGAACAGAGACTGCCATGTGCCATCGGTTTTGCTTTTTACTTGACTCTAATGCGTACTGTATTATGTATGTTTTGTAACATTTTCTGTAGTAAGCGAGTCAGGCGAGCTGGAAATACCTGCCTACATTAAAATAAAGTTTATAGGTAAGCTATTTGTTGATCTTAAAACGAATTATCATTTGTATCCACTTTGTTCAATATCAACAGATCAAAGCCAACGTTTGCGCAGGTGAATGTCTGTAGGGCTTGTGCATACGCACCGGTCCGGCCTACACCGCAATGCGAGTGAGTGAAATGAATCGCTTACTTTCACGGGTTACTTGTGAAATTCGCGAGTTGCTCGTTATGTTTGCGCAAGCCTTGTGGCTCCGCGTTATGACACAGGCGACTGTGTAAATCGCTTGCCTTATCCGTGCCGATATTTATAATTATTGCTGTCGATGGATATTAATGTATTATTTTACTAAGTTACTACATAATACTGAGTGTAATTTTTACGGCCTCGTTCTTACGGCTGACTGACAAAATTTTCTGTATCTTAACATGTATAATTTAAAATGCCAAAAAAAAAGTTTCTTCAATTTTCGGTGTTAAAATGTTAATCGTAGTAAAAAAAACACCAGCAAAATTAAGTTAAACATAAACCTCTGAGTTCAATAGCGGTATAGCTTAATCTCCCTAAGATAAAGAAGTGTTAGCGCTAAAACTTATTGTTGCACGTTTTAAAACGACCCCGTCATTTTAAAAAATACTTAATCTCTGCACAAAGGCGCGAGGAAGAAACCCGGCGGTCTGACAGGCACTTGATGGAATAACAGTTTGCATTATTCAGGCATTAGCGCGGCGCGATGCACCGGCACGACAACACCGAGCCGGGGAATTCAGGGTGGGATGAAAGCGGACTGAAATGTAACTGTTTTAGTTGAAGGAAATTATGAAGGAAAGTATTCTCTTTTACATTACGTTGTAAGGGTGAAGTGACTAATGGAATAATAGTTTGCATTATTCAGGCATTAGCGTGGAGCGATGCAACGGCACGACAATACTGAAACGGGAATCAAGAATGGGATGAAAACGGACGAAAGATGGAAATGGTGAAGGAATGTAAACTCTATCATCTGTACTTCGGCTAACGTGCCAACCCAGGGAAATTGTTCGACTAAAAAGATATAATTGAAACTAGTACAATAACTGTGAGAAACAAATAATCGATTATAAGTCACATGATTTAATAAAAAAATATTATTTATTCCAAAATTAAAATAAACAGATTGTTATTATTTTTACTAACTACAAGCTATAAGCTTTGCATATCCTACTACTATTATAAAGGCGAAAGTTTGTAAGTATGGATGTAGGGATGTTTGTTACTCTTTCACGTAAAAACTACTGAACCGATTTAAATGAAATTTGGTACAAAGAATTTCTAGAGCCTGAAAAATAACATAGGCTACTTTTTACCGCGGGAAAACGTCATTCCGCGGGAAAATCCATCATAACGCGGGTAACACCGCGGGGCACAGCTAGTGTAAAATAATAATCATCAGAATCGTTTCACAGATAAAATAAAGGTACCTAACAACCGTAAAAAGCAGAATGACTTTATGAATGTTGTTTAATTACGTCCAAATAAATGTGAGCGAAACGAGCTCGATAATGTTTCTCGTTGGTATAACGATTATGTAGCTTTATGCAGGCAGACGCGATGCGATTACCGCGTTAATCCCCCGAGTCGGCGGCATGACAAAGTCAGTTTGATGAAGAGCGACAACACTAAGCCGGTGAAATGTTGGTTGAAAATTGGTAGAAATTAAACAAGAACACTAAACGGGATACTGGAAGAATCGATGAAGGAATGCTCTATCTGTCTAAGTGAAGTTGCTGCGACCTAGCTGCGACAATCGTTTTATCTAAGCACGAGAACGGTAGCAATGTGACTCAGAACGGCAGCAATTGTCACAGAGCTTTCGGCATTTATTTATGTCATATTTTGTAATTATTTTGTGTGACATAAAATAGTTTTTTAAGCTTATATTGTTACAATAATTATGTGTATGGGTTCGCGTCGCGCGCGCGATCTGACAGGTGAGGCTGATGACGTTTATCATCGTAACAATACCCGATTTTAAAATATACAAGAGTGAAGCAGTATCAATGTCTGTCCGATAAGACGAGACAAGAGATGAGAAGCAGAGCCAAGGAGATTGCAGGACCTAGTTAAAAGTGTGTAGAACTGAAACTATCAGTAACTGTTGTAGAATACTAGAAGGATAGATTAATCGTGAAGTCAAGTGTTTAAAGAGACTTGTGATGATAAAACAATTTGTATTATTTATGCATTAGGTTTGTGTAGGGAGATGCAGGGAAATGTCAATGGTTGTCTGTTGCGGTAACTCAACACTGAGCATAAATATAATGTTAAGTTCGAGTTTATTTTGACTGCCTGAGTGGCGCGGTGGGCGAGAGTCCGCTTGCGGCGCAAGAGGTAGCGGGTTCGATTCCCGCCGAGGGTAAAATTGTTTGTATGTTCTGCAAGCACTTTTTCCTTGGTCTGGGTGTTTAATATGTATAATAAAAAATATGTATGTATGTATGTATAATTATAATAGTATATCAGATGTAGTACCCGTAACACAAGCTAAGAGCTTACCACAGGGCTAGATGTTGTTGTGTGGATTGTCCGGAAATATTTATTATTATTTTATTTATTATTAGTTACGAATGTTTGGAACTAAAACTATCTCTAAAACATTGCTTAGATAAATATCAACAGGGCAGCGGTCCATAATGACTAAACGGAGTAGGTATTTCCGATTCCAATAGATATCACTTATTAGACCCGAGAGTGATTCATAATTTTGTAATCAGGGAAATTTGTCTGTCTTTCCTAAGAAATAATTAGTTAGTTGGACATCTAGTTGTGGTTTGAGGCAACATTTTATAATAACGAAGAATTTCCTAAGAAACTGCAAGTTTTATATATAACTAAGTAGCTGACCCCAGCAAACGTTGTTTTGAAAAATGAAATCCTATTTTCAGACCTGCTGAATACGCATATCAAATTTAGTAAAAATCGGTAAAGCCGTTTCGGAGGAGTACGTTAACTAACATTGTGACATAGAAATATTTAAATATACGAAGATATTTTGTCGAGTGACTCAATTATGTGAGCGAGTTTCTATTCTGAGTGCCAAATCCGCATGATTTTGATTAAACAATCCATTTAAATACATGCACGTAACCTCATAACTATGTTTAAATATATAATGGGATTAGAGAGGTAGGTATCTATTTATTTAGTATGTATTTCGTTTTCAGTATTTATTAATCCTTAATTTGTTTCATAATGGGTAAGTATTGTAGAAAAAGTTTATTTTCAACAACTTTTACGATTCTATGATATAGTTATGATTGTCATTATTTAAAATAATTACGTTGCACTTTCCTATCTCCAGTAATAGGTAGTTTTAATAGGCTATATTACCAAATTATGACATTCGCAAGTTGGTTCACTTTTATAATGTCTATGAAAATTGTTCGTCACAATTATCAAAACTACGCAATATTGCATAAGAAAGTGTACCAGTGATACGCATTGGTCATCTGGGTCAATTAGAATTTCATTCATAAATGATAATCCGTAACGTGTTTGAAACCACAACTTCTGATGTAATAGCAGTAATAGGTAACTCTAAGTACTCTCGCACTTAAATAAACACCGCTAATTTTATTTTATCTGTGCCACCATTAAGTAGGAGGAAAATAGTGGGAACTTTCATAAATATCAGGTTTCTATTTTTTGCTTCAAAAAACTTTCTCTGGCTGATGGTACATATGTGGTGTAACCTACTACTAGATGTAACTTATCCCAAATTTCCGCAATCTATAAAAGCGGAAAACCTCAGGGCTTTTGCGTGCAGATAGATAATGTTGTTGTTAAATTAAAAATAAGGTATTTTTACCGCGAGAATATGCAAAATTTCCGCCGAACAATTTATGCAAATCGCTGATGTTGTAGTGAGTAACTCAAACTAATTTTACAGAGGCAATATGTAAAATCTCGTTATGTATTCCTTAGAATTCGACTACCCTATAGCTCTCGAGTTTGTTTTGTATATTTGATCATCTTACCTTACCCGCAGGCTACTTCGTCTATGACACAGAGCCCAGACGTTCTAAATATTAGATGAAAGTTAGAAACTGAGACCTGTAATTTGCTTTGGCCTTGACTTGAATGTTTGCTGTGCCCGCTACAAATTTGCTATTTGAATTTTAACTCACTTTCACTTTGAGCATGACGTGTATCAACATTATTAATGTCCTTTTGTACAATTTTGGACAATGGCCCTCATAGGTAGAAAGGTTTTGAGGATTTGAGTTTTTGAAAACAAAATCAGGTATAATTTATCAAAATAGCGCGCTCGAACTACTACCATAGATACTCTAAGTTTTAAAAACATTTTGTAAACACGTCTCGTTTCATCATTTCAAGTTTAGAACCATTTCTGTGGTCGAAGACAACCTTAATTTGAAATTAGAAAGGAATGGATGCGCTTGCAAAATAAACTAACCATAGAGTAAATGTAAAGTTGGTTGGCAGAATGTGACCCTCGACCTATGTCACAACCAGGCAACTTTCAATAGCCTTCCGGCGACTATCCGTTGACGCTGAACAATAAACTTTGTTACTCTCTTTTGAAAGGAAATTTATTTGTATCAAATGGTTGTAGGTGGTGTCCATTATGTTTATACCTATAGTCTTAAAACCAAGTTAAATTACACGACGAGATTTATGATTAAATGGGCAGGTCAATTTTAACAGAAAACAATCGATTTTGTTTATGTGACCATAAATACTTATTTGATAGGTAGCTCTAGAACTACTGCGTTCCTTATCAATTTTAATAAGAAAAATATCATCTATCATACTAGTTGTTCGCCTCAAACATAGAACTCATAAAAACAATTCTTACCTCTTTTGTAATAATTGCCTTGTCCATGACGCGTACCTACTTTCCATAACCAAAGAGGCTATGTTTATGAAGAGGTCTTATAATTGTATAACCTCTTTAGTTATGACTTATCGCTTCATTGCGCTTGGACGGAGTTAGGTATTATTTATTTTTCATAAAAGTGTAAATATATTGAAAACGACTAAACCGATTTTGTTGAGTAACGAACTGAAAAATAGTATTGACAGTTACTACATATATTTCTAATTTCAATGAAAACATATCTAACCTGTCTATTTATTTCTACACTATTCGGTAAAATTCTTACACTATTTCTTTATTTCTTGAACCAATTAAACTTTTACGCTCCATTACTTGAAGAAAACTAACTTCACTTGGTTATCAATCTAACTACACTCAACTTAATAAAACTTTGCTGAAAACATCGTAAAAACATTTCATGAAATCAAAGTAGGTTCTATATAAACACCGTAAAAAGAAAAGGCATTTCAGCAAGCCCAATCCCCGATTCAACAAATATAAATGAGTGGAATTAAACTCCGACCTCATTTGAAACAAACTGCAAGCCCAGGTGAGGATTACAAAGCGTCTCGGATTATCGTACCTAGCCCAGGTTAGAGGTGAGAAATTACCGGTTTGAAATCCCCTGTTTCTAAATAAAATAGACAAGCTGTCCCATGGGTTTGCTTGCGGCGTTTCTCGCAGGGGATTTTTTATAATAAACTTAATGTAAATCCTTTTGTGGTTTTTATTTTAAGTTTTGTTGATGGCATTTTTTTATAAATATGTATACTTTTTTTTTCAATTTACCGTTTTGGGCTCGTATTTGAGTCATTAGAGGAAAGACAAAAGTGGTTAGTGAGAACTTGCGTCTCAGTTTTTATAATAGCACTAGTTTAAATCTTAGTGGCGTAGTTTTTTTTGCTATATCACGTAAACATGTTTTTTGTAACATTTAAAAAAATAAAAATATAAAAAGTCAGATTACGCCGGGTACGCTTGTTCTAATGTAATATGTGTAAATATTCTTAGCTAGTGAGCTGTTATTATTTAAAAAAAATATTTCCGAATTTTCTGAAATAGAAACTTTTGTGTATAACTACATAAAGTTAGGATTCAAATGTAATGAAACTATTCAGTACGTTTTCCGTCTATTCATTTCTAAGCACAACTCTACTCAAGGTAAGTTCAAGTGGTGATTGCCCCCTATAAATCTTCTCAAAGATCTTTTACCCCGAAGAGCATTCTCGTTTCGGCAAAAATGTTAGGCATTATAAGATCTGCAGAAAACTTCTCAGAGGATACCGATTACTTCAATTCGCATTTTCTTATTGGAATGACACGTAGAGACGCGAACTATTTTAATGAGGTTTTTGAACTTCGCAAATCTAAAAAATAAATAACATCATTTTTTTTTACTTTCTGCTGCGCTACAATAATCTCACCATATAATTTTATAAGCTATTTAATTTTAACTTTGCATTTAAGTCATACGTTCATCAAACCAGATTAAACCTCATACTATAGAGAAAAAATATTTATCAGAACTGGACTTTTTAATACCTATGATGTTCCATTCTTATTCTCTTAAAATTTTTAAAAAATGAAACGAATGGCCTATGTGTAAAAACTTTTCACGTGTATCTAAAAACCATGAATACTTTTTATGAGGACAACTTGGTGATAGAAGCTGTAAATAAATTTCACGCAGATAGAAGCGTTCAGAAAAGATATATTATATGGATTCAGCCACAGGGTGCAACCAATCGCGAGTATGATCACGTACAGTGAAGCAGAAAATAAAGAAGACTTATAAATTGCGCGACTGTATCTCAAGAGGAAAATAACATAGATTATGTGAGTTATGGATTTAACGGAGGGGAATGCGCGAAGTGCGGCCAAAGGTTACCCGCAAAGCTTTCAACGCGGAAATAAAAGATTTGATAAGATATTTGATAAGATCATAGACAACTTTAATCGATGAGGTAGCTTATCCTGCTAGAACTTGCAATAAAAAACAAGGGTTCTAATAGAAAAGAGTGTATGTAGGTTCGGCCGCGGCTTGACACCACCCTCCGGGCTGGGCCAGTGCGTGAAGCGATTTTTTCGTGTTTCGTAATGTGGTCCGGAGATGCCATCTTCTAGGCCTTCATGCTATATCTAAGACCACATCGTCACTTTACATCAGGTGAGATTGTGTTCAAATGAAGGCTTATCAATAATAATAAAAAAAAAACCTTTATTGGAAAATGATAACATCAAACTTCTTATTTATACTATTTTACGAAATATACGCATTTGGTCCGCAGACTGTGTCGCGTATACATATGTACCCTCTCCGAGGTTTGCAATAATCCAATTATTGGCACATTTTGTTGCAGCAATAATATAAAATATATTTTATTTTGAATTTTATGTCTTCTTCTTTTATTGTAAAGTTTCAAAACCAAAATGAGCTAGAGTTTCTAATCGCTTCATTGCTCTAATGTTAAAGAGCGAAGCGACCAGATACTATTAATTTATTTCCTATTTATTTTTAAGTAGGTATTTATCTTTAAGTATGATCAATTTGTTTATGTTTTTTGTATTTTAAAGATTCTAAGTATGTATTTATCAAGTGGAATTTTATAACGAAAAACTTAAATCAAATCAAATCATACCACAAAATTACATATGTTCATTACTATTTTTTGCGATATTTACATACTTTTATCTTAAATCGTAAGAATAGTGTCACCGTAATTTTGAAATCTGCCTAATTCGCCTGGCTTGCGAAAAGCTGTATGTAGGAATATTTTTAAACATGTGATCTCAAGCCTAGATCAGATAAGTCGTCTGTTATAAATGGGTAACCTGTTTCTGTTTCATTCTTAATGATGGAGTTAAACATTAAAGGGGTCTTAAGAAGTGAAACGTTTTGGCTTTTTAACATTGAAGATTGAACTGGAATAATAAATAGGTGAGAAATAGAGATGTACCTACTTCATTATAACCATACAACATATTTTTTTATAAAACTGTAACAATTAGTTACCTACCTCAAATTAACGTCGAAATGTATGTTTCAAGTTGGTACAAAGTTTATTTAGGATGTATCATACTCTTTAAATATATGAGCTAGTAGTATGATTTTTAATTATTAAATTATGATATTTATTATTTATCAAAAAAAAACTTTTTAGGGCATACCTTTAAAACAATTGTTACCCGACCGTTGTTATAAATAAATAAACTTAAAACTTGATACTACTACTTTTATTTATTAATAATAATCAGCGGGATATTCCCTGAGATCCAAAGAATTTATAAGTTTTCTGGTCTTGCATTTATACTCGTAGATCTACATGAAGGTTACAACCTAATCGATCTAGTCTACAAGCATTACTCATCTGCTACAGACGGTTCAATACAAATTTGAAATATTTACAAGTTATTTCGTAAGGTGTCTACAGAAACCGCAACAATTAATGTTCAAAATTCTTGTTACTAGTTTGACCGCAGTGCTAAAGTAAGACCACAGCAGTTTGTCATTATTCAAAACCATAAAGACTCATTTTGGCTGCAACTGTACCCAAAGTACACCCACTTTAGTAGAGTTCAAACTTCAAAATGTTCGAGCCATATTGTTCACTATTCGACTTACTTGTGAAACTGGCAAGCCACTTGACCGCTACTCTCAGGTTTTACTACACAAGTTTCCAGCCACACGATATTGAACTTTTCGTATTTGAAAAATATATGTGAAACTCTTCGAGAACCTATGAAATTCAGTTGGATTATCAAAAACATTTCTAAATAGGTTTTCTTCGAGTTGACGATGAAATGATAGGTTACCCCATTTTTTCAAAAAAATATGCTTATGTTCAACAGTTTTACATTCATAAGTAGGTATAAATTTGAGTTTTAAATCCCTTATATCGAATTAAACCTCATTATTTTATGACGAATAAATTTAAATTGCATTTCGCACATTTCCACAAAACGCCAAAGTTTAAATAGCACTCCACTCACACTTTACGGTCGACACTCGTAAAAATAATCACCTAGTTAAATTATTCCGGTAATTATTATCACCAACCATACGCAGACGACATTTTTGCTCATGCTTTTCAAACCGCAAAGTTCCAAAGTGCGTTAGGAAAGCATATTTGTTGCTCACGGTATCAACCCTTAAGTACGTTCAGAATTAGTTAATTTATTTCGGTAAACAGCCTGTGGGACCATTTGCGTTGTATGAAATGGCGTGATTTTCACCGTACAAACCGAGTTGTAGCACTGTGACCTACTTGAACAGACGTGGCTATATCCACCCACTCTCGTTTTAATTCCTTATATAACAGCTACTTACCGACCGTAATGAAGAACGCGTTTCAGAACGTTGTTTGATAATAATGCTCGTTTCTAAATTAGTGTGCGGTTTTGTTGAATCGCGGGTGTAATTTTGTGATAAAAACAGCAAATTTTCGTAATATAAGATTACGCGGAATTGGGGACATTGGACTCAGAATCTTAGTGATCGTAAATATTGAAGTCCATTTGGCTAGCATTGAGCCTCTATCGCCTAAAGAACGGTCCAATCTCTGAACCGATTTAGATGAAATTTAGGGCATAATATATAGTTTGCACCCAGCAAAAGTAAAAGTCAATGCTATTGCAATATTTATCATTGTTTCCGCAAGTAAATTCATGTTAAAGACGGCAGGCATAAACTATTATTTTTATGATTTGAATCACCAGCACCCTACAATCAGCAAAAGGATTGTTCAGGGCCTACTAACATAATAAAAATGAAGTAACACCTACTGGCCGCAGTATGAAGGTCTTCTAACCTTCATGGTTTAAGTTGGCATTAAATAAAAGTATAAGTAAGTAAGTAAAACGAAACTTACTTTTAGACGCCCACAATTTCCCCTCATGCAGCGCCTCCAAATATATCTTCAAATGATCTCCACACTTCTTCTGCAGAGTCATATTACCGCCGCTCACAGCCTCCAACCAGCCATGATGGTCGAACAACCCCTTCATCCACGCCATTCTCGACCCACCCTCACTGCTCGTAAGGTTCACATTCCCATTCACCACACTCACTAGCACCAGTAAAACCACAAACATTGTACTTGCCGCGTTTGAACTCATGTTGAGTCTTTGAGTGTTCACTAATAGGTCATTTCAGGGATCCTGCAACAAACGAAAAAAAAGGTTAATGTGGGATTTTTAATGTGGTCTAATTGTTCGCTCTAAACTGTTCTACGAGATGAAGAAGGAGCTGAGTTTTACTATAGAGTACCTACGTATTCGATATTTAGGAGAGAATATTGTATTGCAGTTTGCTATCGGTAAATAGGTCTACCTACATATTTGTATCTTGAACTGCTACTAGATCTGTGACAATATAAAATAGCTATAGGTATTTCCAATTTCCAGCTAAACATTTAGCTTCAAAACACTGTTACTAATACTTTCCGTTCTGGACTTCCTACCTTCTTTCAACAGTCCGAAAGAATGCAGCGTTACACAAAGAAAACTCGGCACAAAGAAGTGAGATAGCAAAATTGTAACAGGTTCTCTAGAAAGCGCTAATCGCTACTTGTCGACCGTTTCGCTGTCAAATGAGGTTTCAAGTATTACTTAGGCATACCTGTGGTATAACTAAATAGTTATTGCGCAGTCTGCACGTAACATCCGTAGCGAGAAAAAGTCACTCGAGTCTTTAATCAAGTCTTCAAACTCAAACCTTAGTTAAAAGAGTTAAAACCTTAGTGTAGAGTTTTATACCGACGTTAAAACGCTCGACTGAAGACGTAAAAGGCAATATCACAAAATCTGAATAAACTAAACAATGTGAAACTATGTCAATTAGACGTGTCAATGCTTAGCTATGTCAAGAGCTATCTCGTTTTGTCACACGTGTCTGAGAGAAATAGCTATAGTATAATAAATAAAAATTTGCTAATATTTTAATCATTGTCAAATTTACGCAAGATAATAAAACAGGCCTTTAAATCTATAACCTGGTCTAACTTATAATTTACAAAGCCTATTTTATAAAATTAAAGTATTTTTTAGCCCGCTTCATCATCATCATAAGCACTCCTATTTTCGTTCCTACTGCTGGGAAACGGGGACTGCTCTCTTGACGAGAGATTTTAGGCCTTAATGCACCACTTTGGCCAAGTGTGACTCAGTCAATATCAGAATAATGTAGTAATGTTCTCGTCTGCTTAAATTGAAGATTTATGTAAATTTTACAGTCACATTGTTTGTTTGATAACGTGAAAACGGTTGTTTTATAACGTGCTCAGACTTCTGGAACACATTTCAATCGTTACGCCCCACAGTAAGTACGTTTGTATGTATCCGTAGATATTTGAACTAACTATCTGTAGGTATATTTACCATCGAGCCGCGCCACCATCAAACACGTAAAATCCTTTTATCACGGGGACGCAGCTTAATAATACAATTTTCCAAGTTAGTAGGTACACATTCACGCTAGCGTTTTTTGTTGGAAACCCAATTTTCGTAATCCGTCCAGTACGTTAAATGGAAAATAATTCTGAAATAACTTTCCGACTGACAATGAATTTTATACACAATGCCTGAGGCTTAGTTTTTAAATTGATCTACAGAATCGCACCTCGCAATTGCTTTTACGGTGGCAACATAAATAGCATTTTCGCTCGGGGTAGGCTTTTGGCAATTCAATTCCTCCGCTTGAGGAACTCTACCAGTACCTTCATTACGTGAAAATTAGATTGTTTTCGCTATCTGCGAAGATGGATTTGTCCTTACGCTCGATAGAACTATTTTAAACTTTTTAAATTTTACATTAATTCAACGGAAATAATACTACTTATATTATAAAAAATGTGAGTAATGTGAGTAATTGTGTGTGTAAAACAAACTACTAAAAGGATTTTGATGAAACTTCACAATATTATAACTTACATGTCAGAATAACTCATAGGCTAATTGGTACAAAGGCAAAATACCACATTTAGCGGAAAAATCAATTATTGCGAGTAAATTATTTTTGTAATAATAACTAAGTATACAGTAATAATATTATTTAAGAATCTATTTTTATAAGTGATTCTGTAATAGCACGCCAACTTACATTTCATTACCTGTAATGGTTGGCAGGTAGAAAATGCCTTGGCATTAAGCCCACCTTTTGTACATTATTTGGTTGTGCAATAAAGAATTAATAATAATAAAGCCCGATTTCGTGTTTTCCCTTAAAACTACTTTTTACCGCGGGATAATATATACCACAGAGTGTTTCAAATATGGTATTTAATGGATAAGTATTTGTACACATGAGGTATCGCAAACATTATAAAATTAAAATAAAAAAGCATTTTTATTCCGAACAAGAAGTTTACAAGTCACTCGTGGATATTTCAATTATACATTATTACTTATTTATTTACTTAAAGAACAATGTCAGCTTAGATAATCGATTTAGTTAAAATTGCATGCATATGTTTTTTTTTTAATATTAATTGTGATTGAGTTTTATCTTATTTTTGTCCATAGTTAGGATCTCCGGTAAAAGCCCTCCAGAGCAAACATTCCTAAAGTTAATCTAAGTACCACATGATCATCTCAAAAAATCTGATTCATGTCGTTTAAAAAGAATGTTTGAATGTATGATTAACAGCCGTTAGTGAATATACATATTATGGACCTTTGTGTATTGAATACGTACTTCAACGTTGAATGTCGAAGTGTATACGTTTTGTAAAACCAAACAATGAAAATAAATTATTTTGTATCTTGTAATGGATTTTAAAACAAAAACAGTTTTTAATCGAAGTATCTAAAGTTCTAAAAGCAGTCCATAATGAAGCCGGTTTTAAACATGAAACATAATGGCCATGGACAAATCTGTTTCCCGCATTTTGTGAGGTAGGCAAGGCACTACATTTTCTCAGTAAATATTACAGGGTTTTTCAAAATTGGTATATTAGGCGGAAGAGGTTATAAAAATGAGGTTAAGCATGACCTAGAGATTAGATTAAACTAAAAAAAATAAAAGGATTTTTTACGGCATAAAAAATAGGCATATAATCAAAATGTTGTAGAACAAACATGTTCGTATGTTCGCCTGTTGAGTGCCATTCACACCCTTTCTAATTACGAAATCTCATTATATTATCACATCCAGAAACTGGAAATAAGGCAGGTAGTTTTCTTAAAGGGCTCCGAAACTCCGTAACACTTAGAACGAATTGATTGATTTAAAATTATTTTATGAAACTTTAGCCCATAAGGGGTAAAACTTTGGTTGGAAGATTGTATGAAAGTTCTATATTTTTGCTGTAAGAGACTTATTCCGTGTATTCTTTATGCGTTTTCTATATTATAAAATGTACTGTTTTTATAGTGTTTCAAACTTTCAAAAGCGCCCTAAGAACCCATTGTATGCACCAATATATATATATTATCACCTATCCTAAAATAAAAACGCGTACAAAGTCACTGGCACCCACTAGTTTGCCTTGATCAGCTAAGTAAAGTAAAACAATGGTTAAAATGTAGAGCTCTTGATATAACTAACCATTGCTTAGTTTACACTGATTTTGTGAAATATTGCCTTAGTATAATATGGTTGAATCAGTTTTGATTTTACGACTCGATTATTCTCGCATTGCGAAGAGGCCAATCGACTCGAACCTCCCAAATGTCTTATTCATCGTAGATTGCGACGAAAACTCAATTTGAAACAGAATGTCGTATCGTGTTGAGTGTACTGAATAACTGAGGACATTGATCAAATTGAAAAGAATTGTCCTTATCAGAAATCCTTTACTTCGTAAGAAGAACATAAGGAAAAACGTTTGTTTTATTATATTGTGATGGTATAAAGACAAATTTAGCTTCTCTGTACATAATGTATCCTATTTCAATCCTGTAAGTATTATCGTTCTTATCCCAAAGGAAATTAAACCTACAATGTTTCTGGATTTTATAACCCTTGTAATAATTCCAATTGTATCTCAATAGTCACATATTGGCCATTATGTGTAGTTTATAGATATTTTTATTTTAATGATACCTACTTTAACAGAATTGAGTATAGGTTTAACAAGGTTAGGTTGTGGCAGTAAAATCGGGGTAAACTTAAGTAGTTTTACTAGTAATAACTCTACTAAGTAGTCTAGAACTCCATAAAACTTCGGTAACATAAAGTTCGGCGGAATGGTATATGAGTATATAGTTGGTTGGGCATACTGGGAAATTACGTAGGTATATCTGATGTATAATGCGATCGAGTAGATAAGCTTCCACGCGTGTATTTAACCATATTAATTCATGTCAATAGGTAATCAGAAACATTTTGCCACTGAACGTGTGTTGAGGCCAGCAAACTGGGCACTTTGTTTTCTAGCAATCTGGTTTATAGATTATTAAGTTTCTGCTGCTATTCGTCGTTTACTCGAATAGGTTATTTAATAATCAGAATCCATGAAAGCAAACCTAAATAATAATGGTTCTACTTGCGACAACATTTGTCTACTCTGAAGAAAAAAGGAGCCAGTAGATAGGAGGTCAAATATCTCATCAAGACATTAAACACTAAACGTCTATTATTAGGTCCTTACATATGAAATTGGCGTTTTGTATGGGAGGAACAAAAAGTCGAATATTTTTTAATATAATATATTTAATTAATCAAAGTATGAACCATTATTTTCTATGCACTTTTGCCATCTTATAGGTAGTTCATTGATCCCTTTACTAAAAAAACCAGTCGGACGGGAATCAATAAAATCTTTGAAGGCGATTTGGACTGCCCCATCGGAGTTGAATTTTTTCCCTTGCAAGAAGTTATCCAAATTTCGAAAAAAATGGTAATCTGTTGGAGCAAGGTCCGGGGAGTACGGAGGATGTCTTAGACTTTCCAATTGAAGCTCTTCTAATTTAGTAGCCGTCTGTTGCGCAGTGTGTGGTCTAGCGTTGTCGTGAAGCAGCAGTGGCGTGGAGCGATTGACCAGCCTAGGTTGTTTAGCCGCTAGCTTTTCCATCATGGTTTGCAATTGCTGACAATAGACATCAGCCGTAATAGTCTGGCCAGATTTGAGAAAACTGTAATGAACAATACCGGCACTAGTCCACCAAACGCTTACAAGTAACTTTTTTGGGGTTAATTTTCGCTTGGGGCAGGATTTGGCTGGCTGGCCAGGATCCAACCATTGCGCTGAGCGCTTCCGATTATCGTAAAGAACCCATTTTTCATCACAGGTAATGATTCGGTTTAAAATACCTTCATTATTGTGCCGGTTTAGTAATGTAACGCAGCAGTCGACGCGCGTTTGCCGGTTTGCTTCAGTCAATTCGTGAGGTACCCACCTTTCAAGCTTTTTAATCTTCCCAATTTGCTTCAAGTGAATTAAAACAGTTTTATCACTAACACCGCAGCCTGCAGCTAACTCGGACGTGGTTTGCGATGGATCCGCTTCCACAATAGCCTTCAACTCTTCATTATCAACTTGAGTCTCAGGCCGTCCACGGGGCTTGTTCTGCAAGTCGAAATTTCCAGAACGAAAACGTTGGAACCAAAAACGAACTGTGTTTTCTTTTGCAACACGACCGCCATACACATCATTCACCCTTCGAGTTGTTTCCGCAGCACTAGTGCCACGGCGGAACTCGTACTCGTAAATAATGCGATATTTTAAGTTTTCCATTTTGTAAAATGAGTGACGCAAACAGAAAAAAACAGAAGAAAAAAAACAAATGAATGACGATCATCGAAGCACAAATACATGAGTCTATAGCTGTACAAATTTGAATTTGGAATTCCTTACCAAAGAGGAGAAATTTGTGATTAAAGTGGCCAGTACGAAAAACGCCAATTTCATATGTAAGGACCTAATATTATCGTTTCCTTGATGTTACATACTTACCGTAGATTCAATCCCCGTCGTTATCATGCAGTAAGGAAACTATAAATCCACATTTTAGTGCCCAGACGTCGTAAATTTCCAATTATTCTGTATTTGTAGAGCAACGAGCAGCTTATATCAAATGAACTATGTAGTTATGTAAGTATTATGTACTATGTATGGCGGGCTTCTGAAGCTTCGTTTCCCACTTCGCACTCTCCATCCTAAAACCTTTGTTCAACCACACACAAATAATGTCCTGGCAACTACCACTTCATGTAAGTTCCTAATCCACTGGGGATTGTGTGGGTCTATGGGGCGCATTGACGGACGACCATCAACAACATGTACCTACAGATTACTTGGTCAAAGTTTCTGGCTCACGAGGGATACAATTTTATTATTAATTGGAATCTAAAGGAAGCTCACCTAAATAACGTTAAAATCAACTAGAAATACATAACAATCTTTGAGGGACCCTTATGGGACGTTTCCTACGGGTGAAATAATGACGATGATGAAAATCTACGGATGCAGATGATCATTTCAAGAGGGTGCTGAACAAGTATCATTGTAAGAGCCCCAGGGTGCCGGAAGGTTTACTCCTTGAATAATCGTAAATGAATTCGTTTTACGATTGCTCTTATTACGAGTTACGACACACCTAGATCCATTAAAGTTAAGGTTATTTCTTCATATAGTTATTTCTTCACTTTTACATATAAAACTTTCACGTACTGAGTGTGACTAGAATCGCCAAATGGCCAACTCATGTTTAGGTCCAGTTAGTGGCTACGTATCGAAATATTGCTTACTCACCCCATACGCAATAGAGTTACTGTTGGCAGTTGTATATACGGTACCTACAATCGGTATTTTTGTAGGAATTGTATTTTAAATGATATGGCAAAATATTTAAAATACTTCAAGAGAAAGCTGCTGAGAATGCCCAAATAGAACAAAAAACAGGAATTTTGTTTTTAAATTTTATTTATCATCATTATCCTATTAACGTTCCCACTGCTGGGACACAGGGACTTCTCTCTTGACGAGGGAGATAAGGTAATTCACCACGCTGGTCAAGTGCGGGATGGTGAATATCACACGTCCTACAAACTCTTTTTAAAGTTCCCAGAACATGCCGGTTTCCTCACGATGTTTACCTTCACCGTTAAATCACGTGCTTAAACACGCACATAAATTCATAAGAAGCAAAATCCAGAGGTGTGTGGCAGGGTTTGAACCACGACCTGAAAGATTGATTAAAGTCGAGTGTCCTCCCACTTAGCCAACACGGCTGTTAACTGAATCTTATGTTTGTATATTTGTAATGTTCACACGGTTTTTTAATAGATTGCATAGCTTATTAAAACTTACATAAGTACCTAGCTATAAAATTCATCTGAGGTTCAAACTGCGTTAATTTAGTAAAAAATGTGGAAAACGTGTTATTTTGTGGTCATTATTGTTGATTACAGTGATGTGTCAAACACTGACCTACATGTGGATGTGGTAAGTGGAGAATTATTTGAACACAATAATAGCTTTATTCAATGCGTTCGAATAATTTGGTGAATCTACTTCACTAGTTTGGTATTGTTGGTAACTTGACATAATTTGTTAGAAATTTCTTATAAAGAAATATATATGTTGCAAATTACTTAACTAGTTCGGTATTGTTGGTACCTAACATGACACAATTTGTTGAAATGTTTATAAAAATTTTTGTTGTAAACTACTTCACTAGTTCCGTTTCGTTAGACAATGCTTATGACGTTGTGCTACAAGATGAGTAAGAACTTTGAGATGATACAACAGATGTGAAAACGTGGCGTCACAAAAACTATTACTTTTTAATCAGTGCTTATGAGGTTTTGGGCCAAACATTGCGCAGTGAGAGAAAAATAGAATTAATTACAGTTTTATTTGCGTTTTTGACCCGACTCTTTAACTCACGGCCAATATACATAATTTATATCTTTATATATATAAATTTTCTGTACGTTAGTTAGTCATTGAACTTCTGCTTAACGGCTGGACCGATTTTGATGAAATTTTTTGTGTGTGTTTTGTTTAGGTGGGTTCGCTTGTTTTTTGTATTTTATTTTTGATATTTCAAAGATTTGTTAAATCAAACAATGAAATAACTGATTTTATATCTTGTAACTGATATTTTTTACTTGAGTTGGCTCAGAATAAAAGGAATGATAATAATTTTGTCACTTCGCGCTTAAGCAATATACCTACGTCAAGATTTCCTATTATAGTATTCACTTGAGTATACACTTATTAAGTCTAAACATCTTAAACTAGGCTGAAATTAAGTTGTACCAGCGTAATCACATCGTAGAATTAGACAAGCCATCCTCCAGCTATTTGGCAGAGTGCCTAGATCTAATCCAAGGTTGTAGCTCAGACAGCTTAGCTTCAAAATGTGCAATGAACATTTTAGCGCTCCTCTTGATCAATTCATGCATGCCAGCAGCTTTTTGGATAACATCGCCCTGCGTCGTGGGACGCCCGACAAAGATAATGCCACAAATTACATAATATAATATAGCTTGTTAAGCGGCTGTCCGAAATATGGCCTCCTGTATGCGTATGAGAAATGGAAGCCAAACAATGGAAGACTGGCGCCGTAATTCGTTACGTAACTAATAGGTTTACCCTCCTATTCATTATTATACTCCTTTACATCACTACATTAAATTTGCAAAACTAAACTGAACATCATAATGAATCTGCAATTCCTAGGTACTGTGAATATCTAAGAATAAGAAATTTATAACGGAAAGAAATTACATTTGTTGGAGACACAATACATAGAAACAGAAGAAAAATAATTAGTAAAAACATATAAACAATGTCCCAAAAAGACTTGCATCTTTTTCAGCATCTGTTGACTTGCACATAAAGCTAGTTAAAATACAACATTCATTAAATAAATATATAGATAACGAACTAAATTAACAAAGGCTTATTCCACAAACTCCGAGTAAACTAAGAAATGGTTAGTTATGTCAAGAGCTATCTCGCTTTGTCAGATGTGACTAAGCGAAATAGCTCTATATTTTAACCATTTTCTAACTTTACTCGGAAATGGTGAAACAGGCCCTTACACTCTGCCTTACACAACTAAAAGTTTACTCAGCAAACAATAACTAAGTAACAATCTTAAACACCGACTTGTTTCTTTTAATTAATCAGTAAAACCTTACCACAGTTTCGTAGTAATTTATTATTTTATGCCACAATTAAAGTTTTATTCCATTATTAAGCCTTCAATTTCAATCATCTTTATAATTTTCTACCAATATGACTCCTTTAAATGAATCCATATTTCCGGACAATCCACACGACAACGTTTAGCCCCGTGGCATAGAATAATATATTACTACGTAACCCGTGGTAAACTCTAAGCTTGTGTTACGGGTACTAGACATCTGATAGATATACTAAGTATAATACATACATGTATAGATATTTTTACTATAGGTACATATTCAACACCCAGACCAAGGAGAAAAGTGCTTGCAGAACATAGAAACACTTGACCCCTCAATTTGACCCCTCTCGCGCACCTCCGCGCTCTAAGTGAGGGGTTGCATTATGCTGAGGCGGGGCCTTTTGACACATCACAAAATTATGTTGTTATTTGTTGTTTTTCTTTGTTTTATTGTATTTTGTGTTGTGATGTGTCAATAAATGTTTCTCTCTCTCTCTCACTCTCAAACGGACCTACACGCACTCGCCACCGAGGCAGTCCTTTGAAACGTTTATCTCGTAATAGATCTGTATCTACGTTCATTGATAAACTTTCGACATCAATTTGCTTTCAATAAGTTACTACTGTGTTAGTGCTAGATATTATCGGCACCTCATAATTAATTAACGAAGCTATTGTTGACCAAATTGGAATTGTACGAATGAATTTTATGAGAATTGGTCGAATATAACCTGGGGCTATGGATACAACTCTTGGAACAAAGTCCAAACTTCTACATTAGTTGGTTAGTTATTTTATTTATATATTTATTATAAATGAAAACCCCCGGCCTCAACTGTCTGTCTTTATGTTCGGGATAAACTTAAAAGCTACTAAACGGATCATTATGCAATAGGTTCAGTGATTCAAAAGAGGGTTTTCCTATCAAAGGTAAAAGGTAGTTTAAAAGTATGCATTTACGACCGTATAGGAAATAGCAGTTATATAAAAAGATAAGAATTATATAAAAACGGATCAGAAATTTCTGAGGCTGAAAAGCTTCTGAAACAAACTAACAAACTTTTCAATTACATAATTGCAATAAATTTAATGCCTTAAACATAACGTTTCGTGTCATTATTTTCTAAAATAATTGCCAAGAATTTGCTTATTAATTTATTTTCCCAAAACAATTTAACTGACCGACACGGTCCTAACACCCTATATTAGTTCAAAAACACACACAACAAAACAATCACCAATTTAAATGCTAATTAACTTTTGGCATATGAGTAAAATTAATTAACGCCAAGTACAGTGCGGCCGTCATAGGAGTATAGTATCAAAAGGGAAACAGAATAAATGATTCACAGACATGAAAGGGATAAACGTTGTTCGTAACATATGGAGAAGCCTGGCCTGGGTGAAATTAAAATCTCCTTATTATAATAAATGAATGTTTCATGAGATACACGAGCTGCCCTCAAAATCAGGCCTGAGTAAGAGTAAATACTACACAAGTGTAGCACAATATTTAAGGACTTCACAAAGATATAACTCTATAAATTACCTTGGTTATTAACATCATTAAGATAAACAACGGAATATGTTCTTCAATGTCATGTCGCATGCAATAGCGTCGAAATATCGGTAAAATCATAGTAAATGTCTTGTTGTTAATCTTAATAATAATTTCTGAAAGGTTATTCACTCCTTTGATGTGTAATGTATATGAATGTTAATCTAGCGCCTGCAATTAATAACTAGATATAAAAATTAAAAAATCTGATTTTTTGTTTGATTATTTATCCTAAACTTATGTTTAGGTTTTATTAAAATGAATCTGTCCTAAAGATTTTACTTCTAACAATAATAATACGGACCGTAATAATACGGACAGTTGTTTGAAGTAAAATCTTTAGGACAGATTCATTTTTAGGATTCTGTAGTCAAGTAGTCAAAGGTTATTTATAACTTTGTCGTCTACCGTCGTCGTCGTCGTAGTGATGAAATTTTTAAAGTTTATAACAATATAGTAGAATTATTTTAAGACCCATTTAATAAGGTAAGAAATGCTCTCATTTATTTATATATAATTTATTATATAATGGTAATTGATCATACAGTTTATTCGACATGTACATAAATTTTACTCTGGTTGGTGGTTAACTCCACCTTATACAAAAAGACTCTTTGATGTACCCTTCAAATTATTTCAGTAAGCTTTTCAAACATACACAATATGTATTGTGTATGTATATGCTATAAATTAATTAATAAAAATCAATACCAAGCAAATAAAATCAATAAACACATTGATATATTTTTTTAATCCTACTAATGTTATAAACGCGAAAGCTTGTGAAGATTAACAATTAGTGTTAGTGTGTGCTTGTTGCTTCTTCACGCAAAAACTTCTTGATGGATTTTGATGAAACTTCACAATAACATAGCTTACATATCAGAATAGCACATAGGCTATTATTTTACCGCGGTAAAATACCGCTTTTCATCGAAAAATACAATTAATGCGAGCAAAGCCCGATTTTAGTGAAATTAGGCATGGACATAGCTGTTTAAAAGCAAATTACGCGAGCAAAGCCGCGAGCAGGCAGCTAGTATCTAATATTTTCTCTTATTTATTAGCTGATTAACTAGATGGTGTCTTGTAGGAAATCGGCCCATTCCAAATTACACTCTATTCACAAAGATAAATAAAAATTGAAATTAAAATTGTCCTGCAGCATAACGCAAAACAATATAGGTTATATTATCATTAGTTATTATTATTAACCTATTGGTAAAGATCAAAAGTTAAAATTTAATAGTCAAATTCATCACCAATCACCCGAAGAACATGAACAAACCATGACAAGAGCTATCAAATCAACCTAACCCCTCCACCTGTCCCAGGGTCCTTATCTGGCAGTGTTCCATCATACCGACATCTTGGTACATATAGCACATATGTGTGCGTCGACCTTAATTAAATCCCGCGCCAGGGGCGTGCGCAGAACGAAACTGAGGAATTTCAATTACATGGAAATAAAAATAGCGAATGTAACTTTGAGAGTTGGGAATGGGGTGTTTTTTACGGTACGAGGCGACACGGGGCCAGATTATGTGGATAATCGTTTCATTAAACGACTTTCAACGAAAAAAGGAGGTTATTTAGCTACAGTTTAGCGTACGTTTTCCATACATTAAGGACCTGTTTCACAATCTACGGAGGAAATCACCAATCGTTAATATATACATATTTCATGTCAACTGACAACTCTCAGTGACTGACTGATAAATATTGCTCCATATTTTAACCATTGATTATTTTACTCGGAGAAAACAAACTGGTAAAACAACTCCTAAGTTTTATTTTATTTTTTGGTTTTCTTATGGTAAAAATAATAGTATTCCCTACAAAGAATTTTAAAATCGAACTTGCAGGTAGTTTATAAGATAAACAACGCATTCAATAAAATAAATAATCTTTTCACTATGAGATAATGTATAAGCGTATTTCTCATTTCAAATAATTAGCTGATGTTATATGAAAGGTATTAAAACCCTTAGAGTACAAACCTGTACTACGCGAATCCTATGATATCTGGCTATCATTTTGACGAAGGCAAAGTTCCTACATTTATTGGTCTTGTTCGACACAAATTCATAATTTTCATAGAGTCTAGGTTCGACCACTCGGTATTTACTCTATGAAAATGTAAATGTATATACCTAATACTACGAAAAGATAAAATATTTCTTAAAAAAACTTAAATATACTAACTAAAAATATATCTGTTCGTACTCGTAGAGCAGTTTAACATCTATTAAAAAAATATCTGATAGTTTCCTCAGTAGGCTAAGCCTGTACTACCTATAGTTACTTGGTTATAACGGCCTCAGTTATTGTAATTCAAATATATGGGTATTTTAATAATGACAGGTATGATAGGTTATGCTTTAAGAATTAGTTTAACTATGTCCGCTGAATTTTAGAGGTCTAAGTATAAAAAAATAAGTTCTGGTTCTCGCCTTGTATTCGACCAAGTCTATTGTTTAAAATGGGGAAGCAGTTGGTAGCATCCTTAAGTTTTCTTGATTTAAGACATTTGAAGAAACATGTCTTGGCTACAAAACAATAGCAAAGATACAGGTTGAACCATAATCAATGAGAGTATTTTATCCTTTCAACTCAATATTAGTTTCATTCAAGGTTGTCTGGTAGAGATCGCTTTTTAGCGATAAGACCGTAATTTGTCACATAGTTAAGTGCGTATGTATTTTTTTGTGTTTTAATTACGTGTGCAATAAAGAATATTTATATTTTATTTTATGTATCCGATCTTCATTTTTAAGCATCAACACACATTTAAAGAATTCAACTGAGGAAAAATCTTGTTTATAAATTTTAAATCTATAATATAAAAATGAATCGCAAAATGTGTTGGTAAGCGCATAACTCAACAACGCCTGGACCAATTTGGCCAAATCTTTTTTTTAAATGTTCGTTGAAGTTCAAGGATGGTTTTAACGGCGAGAAAATTAGAATTATTGCTGGAAAAACCCTAAAAAAGCCCTTTTCTTTTTCCTATAAAAATGATTTGTAACTAAAACGTAGTCAATTTGAGCTTTATTGCTATGGTATAAAGTTCATATTAAATTACAAGCACTCACTGTTGTCTAAGCAATGTAGGTGTGTTCCTAACGTCAAAGATCATATCTATCAAAAGTATATAAAATTTTCATGTCACAATGTTAGTTACCGTACTCCTCCGAAACTGCTTTACCGATTTTTACCAAATTTTATATGCGTATACAGTAGGTCTGGAGAATCAGCTACTATCAATTTTTCATTTTGCAAAACAACGTTTGCTGGGGTCAGCTAGTACAAAATAAAAATATAATCAACGGGTTCTATGAGCCTTTAAAGTAGGAAGGAACGTGAAGCAACGGATGATCCTCTTGTGAATAGGTCGGTACTTGGATTGAGTATTTCAAAAGCTTTCGAGCGTGAGACACCGTTGCAAAATATTTGCAGCAATATTTCGTTTGATGTAAGTTCTTCAGTCCATTGATTTTGAAAACGGAGACTTTATTTAAGGTACGTATATTCTCTTGCAAGTGAATGATCTGGTATAAGCACAGATTTTGACATAGGTAAGTAAATCAGTGTCCAAAATCAACAATTTCATTCTAAGACTTGCATACCCAAAAGGTAAAATGGGAATAGAAATTTATTTTCTCTAATTTTCGGAATCTATTTCTGAGACTTCGTCGTCTGACTGTCTGTCTGTCTAACACTAGGATGTATCCGTAAATAGATAGAAAGCTTAAATTTTGAGAGATGGTGTATTTCTGTTGTCAGTATAACAAAAAAAAGTGTGTGTGTGTGTCAGCTACGACGCACGATTGGAGTTTACTACTTACGAACGATATTATGATATATGTACATCGAAAAGAAAAAAAGGGTACATGAACGCATCTGCTAAAATGATAAGAGAAACAAACATATATCTGTTATTATTCGGATTGTTTATATTACTTTAATAAAGCGTACCTATTACATGAAGTATGTTACAAAATAATAATAATTGTGTTCAATTTATACAAATCCAATTTTAGGATGATTGATTTCTTTCACTTTGAATTATAATATCATTCTTAAATACTGCAAAGAACAAATTAATTAGGTGTCGAAACTATAGCTTCTTTTTAATATTTTAATTAATAAATAACAGAAGGTACTTGTTCCAACGAAACGCGTTGAGAGGACCATAAATTCGTCAATTGTTTTAGTTCCCTGCTCAAAAACGTAAAAGCTATCTTTGTAAGACGATATCCAAGTGAAAAAGAAACGTCAGGCCAAAACTTTTTTGTAAATATTGATGATTTTACTGAATAACTTTGCACTCTCACCTCTACTCACTGAGAAATTCTAAGTGAATGCTAGACGAATACTTTTTCGAACGCGTATTCGAATGTCAAAAATGGTAACTCGCATTCCAGAGACACAACCAACAACCAATCAAAATGCGTTAAAGTTCTTATTTCGAACGTGACGTTTCGACGGTATTCCATCTCATTCTTTTACACGTTGAATCCTACAGATATATATGTTTGTCTCTTTCTACGTAACGCCTCAACTTTTGTTAACACTTGATTTTACTCCCCATAAAATTTCCATGCCGGGGCTTATAACTCAAATCGTTTCTTAAAGAGTAAACTCCAAAAATACTTAAGACCCATAATAAACAAATTTAAGAGGGGGCACCCAAACAAAACGTGATTTTCATAATGTTAAGCAACGTGTCGCCAGGTACTTGAATGGGTGACCGCTCTGACTGCATCTCTTTGCACTTTTTTTGGTATTGATTTTATTTCAAATGTGTTTTTAATAGAACTGTACACGGAATTCTCAGAGTATATCTAGTCTATCTCATACTTATCAAATTAATTAAAACACGATCATAAATAAAATAAATAAATACATTTCTTAAATAAAATTGTACAGTCTGAGATAAATCTAAACAGAAGTCTATAGTTGTTCATTCGATAATTTAAATAAATAGAAAAAAAAATCTTGTAAAAAAAAAAGTGATTTTGATTTAATTTGGCGACCTATTCATGTTCTGGTCTTCCCTATACCGCTAATGTTATTTTGGGCGTTTGCCAAAACATTACCTGTAGGTAGGTAGTTCACAGTGCTCCACTCGAAACAAAAATTGGATTTCCTCTGGGACAGACTACGTTACGAAACATGCTTGGCAATTTACCTTTTTTAAGTTCATCATATTATCATCAATTATATGTACCTGAGTACAATTTACTAAAATATGAGAGATTTTTTTGGTCGTATTTCTTTCATTTGTAAGAACCGACGGTAGGGTATGTACCGTCTACTAATATCAATCAGTGTTCTCCCATTAACAGTTAATGGGTGAATATGGACATGGAATTAGATTACCTACTAAGATCAATCAGTGTTTTCGAGTATGCAATAAAAAATATTGCTAACATATAACATGACTTAAAAAAAATAAAAGAACACTTTTGACACCTACGCCAATGACGAATATTCGTGTCAACGCGATATGTGCGGCCGCCGAAGCTTGTAGCGAGCAACGCGACAAAAATCTTTGCCCGCTGATGTAGACAAGAACATCGCGTTAGCCGGATGTTTTAAGCGATCCAACGCGTGACGAATCTTCCCCCGTCTTATGGAGCCTACTATTAGAGAATAAGAAGCCTAAAGTCTAAATAAGTCGGGTGTACTTTTGAAAGTTTATAAGTTGAAGGCCAGTTTCGTCCATACTTCAGTGTTACTCAGAAAGGATCTCATTACCCGATTATCCCTCATGTATAATCCGTTAAACAGCGAGGATCGCAGCTTAGCACAATCAATTTTCCATTTGAATTGCCTTGTGTTGAGAAGAAAGCTTATCACGGAAAAGGAATACATTTTTCCGATCAATTGAAGTTCGAAGTTCTCAGACTTACGACTAAAACTTTGATATAAATGACTTGCTTCTACTCCTACAACTAAAAATAACAGCAAAACATATATACATACATTACTTTATTTTACGCTCGTACGCCCAAAGTAAATAGGACGGGTATATTTCTGGAAGTTTATCGGTCGAGGGCAAGTTTGGTCCATACTTCAGTGTTTCTCAGATAGGATCCCATTACTCTCTGATCCCCGATGTATCACCCGCTAAATAGGAGGGATCGCAACTTAGCACACTATTCAGTGTTCCATTTTACTTGCGATGAGTTTAGAAGGAAACTTGTTTAAGAAAGCAATTGTTCCCTTGTGTAGTAATGAAATTGGAGTAGGCACATCTACTTAGATAGTTACATTTAGAACTTTCATATAAAAAAATTTGCTTCTTCAACTGCTTCGTAGATTGGTATCAAACTTAATCATCATCATCATCATATTAACGTTCCCACTACTAGGACACATTGACTTCTCTCTTCTACCTACCGCTAATTTCCACCAGTTTGTCTAGATAAGAATATCTATTAGTTCGCTATGTACATGTATGCGTCGGTAATTGGTAAACCCTTTGCAGAGGTGGTTTGTTTGCAGAAGGGATTAGCGTTAGTTAGTTACCGTTAAGGGATACATACTGTTAAACCTCGGCACCTGAATACCTAACCGAGAGGTAGTCATAAAAAAATTATAGGGTTAAAGAATTAAGTACCGTGACATAGTTATAAATAATAATATGTCATCTTGTTAACGTGCGACTCGTGAAAAAATATATGGGAATAAATCTGGGTCAAAAAAAAATGTACCTATCGTAAATCAAAGACGATTTTTCAAGAACACTCATAAATTAAGATTTATAAGAAATAAAATCGGTATCTATGACTAGATTTTAAACCTTGGTTAGTTACCTTCATGATAAATTATTTTAAGTTAACCTTACGAGTTAGGGATGAAAGATCGCCGATTTGAAACCTTGGGACTGTCACAAAATTGTAATAGCGCAAAGTTACTAAAAGCAAATGAAATATTCGAAAAACTACTACCAAAGGTGCCCCGATGAATGATAAATGATATATTTATGTTCGCTGGGGGAAATCTGCTGGTTTATAACGCATTTTGTATTCAGTGTAGGTAGCGTTTATCCTCCTCTAACATTCTGGCCTGACCTTTCCACCTTTGGGTTGGTTTTGGCCAAATGTCGTATGTGTTTATATAATTTCACTAAAGCAGGAGCTTTTGTAAAATTAAAGCAAGGTAAGGGTTGATAAAATTCCGTTTGAAAACTTGGTGTTTTAGATACCTACTTACATTTTAACTTCAAGTCTAACAAAATAACAATCTAGCCAATTGTAAAAATTATAAAACGTTCTTCTTATTAATTGCCACAAAACCGTCTCACAAATTATTAATTTTCATAAAAACGTATTTTTATTTTTTCGTCTTACGCAGCAGTCTTTTTAATATTCATTTTCAGTTACACAAAAGCTAAAAAAAACCCTTCCCTTCCGGCTTATAAATTGGTCCATTTCTGTAATTAATTTTTGCTGGTAAATTATCTGTGATGCTCCGAATGTTGGTATTATTTTTCATTTCTTCCCCTCGTTGTTTTATTTCCAAATTATTTATTTTCTCAACAGCTCCCGCTGGTGTTATATTTCAGTATTTTCAAAATTAAATGCCACTAGTGCGACATGTAATAACAACATAGGCTGTTTTATGACTATTTTACTTAAAACAAAGATCGCAGATACATTCTACTATTAGAGTCAACTTGTATCGCTATATTATGATTTAAAACGGGTAACATACCATGATTTGACGGTTTTTGAGTTTTCAGATATTTCGACGCTGTTGTAAGCACCATGATCACGGAAACAACTGAATTGTCATTGTCTTTTTTTTTTTTTAATCTTTATTTATTTATAGAGGGTTTAATCAACATGATTATGTTACCCTCGACATTATGCTTACATATACTATACACTATCTATCTACGTTTAATCCCTAATTTAACTAATTTTAACATATTAATTGCTTCCTCCGACAATGGGGAAGACAAAATAATGTTACACATGCCAAGAACAAATAAATCAATTTTATATTTAATGCAAAACGACAGTCTTTCCGCCTCGTTCCGGACACATTCCGCCACAATATGATACACATCTTCTATTATGTCACACTCGGTACAATTTGGTGAACTACTTTTACGCATCATAAAGCCGAAACGATTGAGAGGAATATGTCCCGATCGGAGCCGCAGCAAGGTCACGATGTCCGACCTGGCCATTCGCGATCCATCGAACCAAGGGGCTTTAGGTAATGTTGGCTGTATTGTCTTATACCATATACTTTTACTCAGCGATCTTTCATCAAAGTACTCAGACCATTTTTCTTTACATTTTCTTTTAATGAGATAAAGAAAGTCGTTGTGATAGGGTAAAAAGTTCATGTCTATACCTTCTTCGATAGCTTCCCCGGCAAGACGGTCGGCTTCCTCATTACCGGCTATGTTGATATGTGACGGAACCCATTGTAGCGTGATGTCTTTGTTTTCATTCGCTAGGTTGTCTAATGACGCTAAAATGCTTATCGCTATCGGTGCGCCGCGACATGTGGCGGGGCACCGAGCGAGATGATGAAGGGCGCTTTTGGAATCCGTCAAAATGACGTACTTACCGCGTTCTAAAGATGCTATGTACGAAATCGCTTCCGCTATAGCCACTAACTCTGTGTACATAATTGATATATCCGATGAGATCTTAATTTTGACGGATAAGTTAGACTGCGGATCGAAAATGGCCAGGCCAGACACGGCACTCTTTTTGGAGCCATCCGTATAAATTTTATAATAATTTGAATAGTTGCTGCATATATAATTGTCACAAATCTGTTTCAGAGCATTTGGATTATAACTTTGTTTTGAGTTTGTGACAGGTTCAATGCCCGGTTTTATTTTGGAAATATCCACACTGCTAACCCATTTATTTAATAGAAAAATTGCATTTCTAGGTCCCGAATAAATAGAGATATTTTTATATTGTTCGTGAATGAGAATAAGAATTGGTTTTATTCTGCGTCTGCAGAGATAACTCTGACTTAAATTGTTCAACTCATCTAATAACTTAATATTGTCATTATTAGACCAAGATTTTAAACGCAACCAGTATTTACCCGCTAGATAATATCTTCGAATACTAAGTGGCTGTATGCATAGTTCGTATTCCATAACATGTATAGCTGTGCTACGAATAAATCCACCTATAACACGCATGCATTGATTCTGCACCTTATCTAATTTACTTAAATGCGTTTTACAGCTGTTCCCGTAGATAAAATTAGCATAATCTAACCTACTGCGTATGCTAGCTATGTATAGGCGCCTCAAATGACTAGGGTGCATTCCCCAGCCTGACCCAGATAGTACTTTAAATATATTTATGAATTTAAATGTTTTATTCGCTAACTCATTAATGTGCTTGCCCCATCGTAAACCCCTATCCAGCCAAACACCAAGATATTTATAGCAGTCCACCACTTCAAGTATTGAATCATTTATCGTTAGATTGACAGATTCCCGTAAGAAATTATTCCTAAAAATACAAACCTTACTTTTTGATGACGAAATGTTTAACCCTATTTTTGATAAAAACATTGCTAATTTATTCAGTGCTATCTGGAGTTCACCCGATCCTTCCATTATGTCGTCGCAGGTATAGTAAAGGACGAAGTCGTCGGCGTATTGCGATATTTGCACGTTTTGTATTTCCCTGCATATTTGAAATGTTGCAATATTAAAAAGTATCGGAGAGAGTGGATCGCCTTGGGCTAGTCCACGATAAGTACTACGGGTAATTTTGACATTATCTAAATTAATATTTAAATTTCTTTCTTTTAAAAAATTCCAAATATATGTACACATTTGAGAGCCAATTCCCAACGAGTCCATGATGTTAAGTAAACTTAAAATATCAACGTTGTTATATGCACTATCTATATCTATGAAACATGCTATAGTTTTTTTCCTTTTTATAAAACCTAATTGTATACGTGTGACTAAACTCGATATATTGTCCAATGTGGAATGACCTTTTCTAAAACCGGTTGTATTATTAGAAAAAATATTATTTCTTTCAATAAACCACTCTAATCTATTTATTAGAATGTTGTGAAAGATTTTGCAAAGACATGATATCATAGATATAGGGCGAAATGTTGTCACAGACTGCGGGTCTCGACCGGGTTTAGGTATTGGTACTATTGTTATGTCCCGCCACTGCTTAGGTACGAAACCGGTTTTAAAATACTCATTATATAATTTAGTGAGGATAATTTTACAATTATCGGGGAGGTGTGCTAACATCGAATACGATATATTATCGCATCCAGGTGTGGTGTCTTTATGTCTTAAACTACAATTCAGTTCCTGTAATACTATTGGTACCTCTAACGCATTATTGCATGATTGAAAATCTGGAGTATTGGCACAACAATAATCTGGCGTTAAACTTTGAAGTAATTGACAGGCTTTGTCTCTGTCGACATGGCACCGCGTAGAATTGGAACCTTTAAACCATTTCATTCTTCTCCACAGTTCGCCTTGAGGTGTTGAACCATCTATTGAAGAGCAGTACTCTTGCCAAGATTTATCTATTTCTTGGCGTATACGTTTTTGAGCAACTCTAATTTTTTCTTGCAAATTTGAGGCACTGTTAGGTGTAGGGTTGCGACGAAAGGTGGTCAGGGCTAACCGACGTTCTGCCACTATTTTAGATAAAGCGGTGCTCCAATACGGTTTGGGACTAAACTTACTTTCAGGGTTAGTATTAGTTTTAATGTATGGAATGTGACAGTCAGCGACATAATTTATGTTGTCAATAAATTCGTTGTAAGATTGTTGCAAATCACCTGTTATAATAAAATTACACAACTTTACGTCTAAATCGTTGGTATATGATTCCCAATTGGCACTTTTAAAGTTTCTTTTTGATGAATATGAATAATTAGGTTTAAAATGTGTGACTATTTTTACAACAATATGATCGCTTCCTAAAGTTTCACTTAAGGTGGACCAATTTATTCTAAGCGCGATATCACATGTAGCTAGGGACAAATCGGGAGAACTCTTAGCTAAAATACCTCCTGAATATTGAATACGTGTAGGTTGACCATTATTCAAAGTTATGTAAGGATTGTCAAGTAGTGCGTTAAAAATTTGAGTGCCTTTAATATTATTTTTAGATGACCAATTAGGGTGATGCCCGTTAAAATCACCGAGAATCAAGGTGTTTGATGATAAAAATGAGAATAATTGATCCCAGTCCTGTTGAGTAGTTCTTACGGATGGTGCACAGTAAATTGAGATTAGATTCTGAATATGGTCGCAATTGTAAAGTTTTATACCTATAGTTTCGATACCGGGATTGCTACAGTTGACATTAATTATTTGCGACCTTATCGATTTGTGTACTAAAATTGCGACTCCACCCCACCCGTCGTCCCTATCCAGCCGATGAATGGTGTAACTATTTACCTTAACGTTGATGTCGGGCGTTAGCCACGTCTCACACAGAGCAGCAATGTGGATTTTTTCCTGAGACATTAATTGTTCTAAGGCAACCAATTTGGGTTTCAGACTTCTAGCATTCCATTGTATAATGTTTAGTTTAAAATTATTTTTTAACATGTCAACCATCTTGACGTACAAAGTCAAAAATGAACTGCAAAATAGGCCAGTCAGGGAGAAGATCTACAAGAAAAAATATTAAACACTCAGCACAACACTTAACAGCCAACTTGATTTTAGATTGCACAGATGCGCCTTTGATGAAAAGAATTTCTTTCAATCTCTGTAGTAGATCCTCGACTAATGCGGTTCTCTCGGCCTTTTTTTTGTCTGGGAATGTTTCTTCTATAATTTCGTCCGGTTCAGATGGTGTGTCGCTTTTGGGTTCCTCCGTCCATTTTAAGGGCGTAGCAGGACGTCGCGTTTTTCGCGCCGGCCGCCGTTGTCTCTTGTTCTCCTCATGGATAACCGCCTTAGTCTTGACGATCTCAGCGTACATAGGTGTTTTTAATTGTTTATTTGTTTCAATCATTTCCGGAAATACATTTTTATAGTATTCTAATGAGGGTTCCTCTTTCTGAGCGTTATTTTCGTTTTTAAAGGGTTGCGAAGATTGGGGTAGTTGGGGGGCTACGTACATTGTTAATGCTCTTCTATATGTACAGTTAAACTCGGCCATAATCTCTCGGAGTCGTTTTTCTTTTAGAAAAGCTGGACACGTTTTAGACATTGCCATGTGACGTCCGTCGCAATTAATACATGTATAGTGCGTTGTTTCACAATTCCCATGTTCTCCTGTACATTTTGGGCAAAAGACCTTGTTCGAGGGGCATCTCTTAGTGACGTGACCCAGTCTCCAGCATTTGGCGCATTGTGAGACTGGGAAAACGTACGGCTCCAATTTTATACGGATCCCATCGACATTGACGTAGCTCGGTAGTAGCGAACCTCTAAAGCAAAGACGGACTGACTCGCTTGCCTTCCAACCTTCACTCTCACTATCCTTATAGCGGCGTTTCAGGCGGTAGGCCGATAACAACTCAATATTTCCGGGACAAGATATATTCTTAACAATTTCCCCCTCTTCCAGATCTAAGTCTACGTTTTTAATAACACCGAACGAAAGATTTTTTTCCATAGCTCTATGAATCCTCCAGCCCTTTTCCCGAAATTCTTGACAATTTTCTAATTTGATGGCGCATGCTTCAGCCGTGACATCTACACGAATTTTGAATGGATTAATAAATTTAATTTTTTCAATTTCAACAAGGTTATGGCTCTTCAAAAGTTTTGCAAATGAAAATAACTTTGGCATTTTTTCATTACATGAAATATACATCTCGATTAATTCAATTTTGAGTTTCTTCTCTTTCGATTTCACTGTATTCCAATCTGTCTCATTTTCAATTTCTGACGAATCTACTTCTGTTTTCTCCTTTTTCCTCTTAATATCTCTTTTTTTTGTCATTTCAACCTCAACTAAATTCTCTTCTTGGAGTTTCATTTCTACTTCGACAATGGGTTTAATTACTTCGTCATCCAGCAAAGTTTCGCTATTTAGAAGTGCAAAACTATTGTGGTAATTAATTTCCTCGTCGTCCATTGTTAGACGCTTAATAGCACATCGTTATCAGTGCCTCCTGTAGCCGATAGGTACCCGGCGCACAGGTGCAGCGCGTGGACAATATAAAACGAGCGCCCGGTGATAACAATTATATGCTACGAATGACACAATCACCTCGATCGAGTGTCGATCCGAGACTGTCATTGTCTTTGCGATTTGGGCAGACGGTTATTCACAAACGAACCGGTCTACCCTCTTTCTGAGTCTTTTATTGCGAGGTTGACACTCACTAGTGCTACTACCAAATTATACCCGTTTTAAATCATAATATTGTTAAAAAACATGATAATTTAAAAAGTTATAACTTGTATCGCTGTTAATTTAAGTAATATAAAAAAAATCTTGTCGTCTTAATTAGATAACAATAATAATAAAATAGACTTGGGTTGATTCGTTTTTACAATATATTTCAAGTGATTTTCACAAAAAATATCAGACTAAACTTTTATTCCAACGAAAAACCGTATTAAAAAATTGATCTGTTTATTTTCAGATCTAAGACAGCACGCAAGCAAACACATAATCAGTGCAGAATGCAGAGTGAGGCACAAATCTTAAGAATTACGTGATCAATTGCTATTGGGTTTCTTTGTAAAATTTTCCTTACACCAATTTAAATATACGTTCTATATTACACAGTTATCTATATTACATTAACTACACTATTGCAGCACTATATTGTTCCAGAATGAAATTACTAGACAGTTCTGCTGTAGGTACTGTAAAATGGTCGAGTACGTTTCGGTATGCGCGCCAGGGACTGAGTTTGCTTTGCCGAGCAGGACATGTTGTAACGTACAGGTTTGTTAGGCAAATACATTATTTTGCAAGATTTTACTTTCTCCATTTTGCGGGCTTGGCGATGATGAATCAAGTTACTTCATACTTAGACATATTTTTATGCGAACGCGCGTGTTATGTAGTTAATGCTGAATAATTTCACTTTGGAGAGAATTTTTGGAATAATATTCCAAAAAGCATATTTTATTATGCTAATCATGGTTGCGGTGCCTATCGAAGTCTTTGAGTTTCTATCTATGGTAAGATGTTACCGCATTATTAAGATAAGTATCTTGGGGAGGGTATTGTTTCTGTTTCCCGGTCGGTCGGACCATTGTTTTCGAGTTATTATTATGATAAGTTGTACAGTCGACAGCAAAAGTAAGTGTTCAAAATGAACTTTTCAAAACATCTTCCAGTGTGACGTGCCAGATGTAACAAGGTATATAAACGTTTCTATTTAAAATTAAGTTTTCATTGGTTAAAAGAAAATGATAAAAAATACCGAGGATCGAACTAAATGTGATCACTTACTTATGACACGTTAAATGTTAATTTGCTTCTAACAAACTACAATAGTCAGTAACTTTTGACTTAATTTACTAGATATATTATTTTGGTACGATATTTCATTAGTTTCTTTTGCTGTTAACTGTACCACTATTACGTCAAATTGAAATGAAATGAAATGAAATATTTATTGCTGTTAACTAGGTGGTAATGTATACATTGGTCTTATATCTATTGTTATGTGTCTCTAGTCTGCCTTTCGGGCGGAATTCCTAAAAGCGTCTTGAGTAGTACAATCTATTTAAATCATTTTATTTTATTTTGAACACTTTGTCAGCTTAGATAAATATAAAACAATAGAATTAAGATATTTTGAAAATTTAACTGGTAATATCTTGGGTTATGTTTTTTTTTTGACTACTATAAACGCTCATATCAATCTTACGCTGACTGTAATGTATAGGACATTCATTTCTTATCACGCTAGAGGTGTACCAAGCTAATAACACATTCCCTATCAAGCCTAACACCTATGCCTATATCATCTTTTTAACCCCCGACAAAAAAAGAGGGGTGTTATAAGTTTGACGTGTCTGTCTGTCTGTCTGTCTGTCTGGTACATCATAGCTCCCGAACGCATGGAGCGATTTCAATTTAGTTTTATTTGTATGAAAGATGAGTTTGGCGCAAGTGTTCTTAGATATAGGTATTTCATGAAAATCCGTTGTGCCGTTTAAAAGTTATGGGGCTTAGAGTGGGGAAGGAAAACCGAAAAACTGCAGATATACATTACAAAATATTATACTTTTAAGGAAATTAAGGCATTAGAATCGGGAGTTTTTCTTAAATTTTAATTTATTGTCAAAGGTAAGCAGAATGTTAAGCTCACATATTATACAAGTAGCTACATATAAAATGGGGAGAATTTTATATAATTAATATGTTAAATTGCATGTTTGTTCACCATAATTTAGAAGAATTTTGTAGACAAATTATCTAAAACTTTTAGACCTAGGCTGGCAATTATGTATCAAAAATTCTTACAAATAAATGAATTATGAATTATTATGAAACACTTAACTACTTACATCATTCAAATATTCTATTAATCAATAATTAAGTCAAAGTTATAGATTGTAGTTTTACTAAAGGCTCTGTCTGCACTTATCGTCGTCTTTGTGAAAAGCTAGTCATTAAATAATAGGTAGGTCATAATAATACCTATCTAACATTTCACATTCTGTAACCCATTTCAGAACACAGGAAACTTCTCAGGTAGGAAATTATACCCACTTCAAAATGGCATTCTTAGCGTCTGTCAAGTGAGAGGTGTCATAACTTTTCCAACATCTACCCTCTAAATAATATAAAAATGGTCAAGCGTGAAGTCAATAACCAAGAACTGAATTGAACGAACCCTCGAATCACTGGTACTAGTAAGCAGACCAATCTGCCTTTCAGTCGGTTTTCTGTGACCTCATGCATGTTGAAATAGGATCTAAAAACTGAGGAGTGGCCGGAATCCGCCGGACTTAGGGCATTTGAGCATTCACAAACAACCAAGCAAATTGTCCTGTCTATAAGGAATTTAACGCATTTATTACACTCGAGTTTAATTTAAATATATTATCTTGCCGGCATACCGCGCGCGTGTGATCTGGAAGGAGACCGAACTCGTGTATAAACAGCATCCTTCCGATGCAGATTTCTCTTTGCTTGAAACGTTTATAATTCTTTATGTAAATATTTCAAGATGCAATTGTGCAGTCATACACCGCTGACATGATCGAAAGCAAAGATTAGAAAGATAACATGTAGTCCTCGCTAATTACGCAAATATAAATTTTGAATACATAAATTCTCCGAAATTTTATTGATATTGTCTTGGTCTCGACAAAAGGTAGTATGTACTAAAAGTACTCATTCAACAAGGTGTTAACTCAAAACAGTGTCACAAAACTTAAATCAAATCCTATGTTCAACTAGTTTAACAAAGCAAGACAAGCTTAGTGGAATAGTGTCATTGGCGATAACAAGACATCAATTAATGCGATTACGTTGTCGTGTCCTATTCGCAGTGAAGGTCCAATGAGGGTTATTAATCTACCCGGCGACACCCAGATATCAGATGGGATCAGGAGATTGCCTTTTGTCCGTTAGTAGGGAGATAAAAAATTTGAATTACTGTCGAAGTAGGTGGCAACGGTGGAAAGTTCTCACTAGACGTTCTTATTTCCGATGCACAATCTTTATATTTAAACTCAAGTCATTTCAAACTAAACATTTTATCTCAAGAATAGTAGGAGCTATTTTTATGGTTTTCGATTCGTTGGCTATCTCGTGTTCTGGTGCTCAATGGCGACCTTCGTTACTATGCCAATTTTTTCAAAACATATAACATTAATTTCCGTAATGTCAACTTTACGTCCTAAGCAATAATATAAACATTATAAACTTTATGAAAAAAAATCCATTATACACGGTAAACAACAAGGAATTAGGCTTGTTTTAAATAAATAAATACCTAAGTAGTGCCAAGATATTTACCTACACCTTAAAATATTTCTTACGTTTGACGAGAAAATTACAACAAATTTAAAGTAATCAACCGTAGCCACTTGAACGTCCAGTGGTACTGTAGTGCCACAAAACTTTATGCCGACTAACGTCCATGGTACTAGAGTGCCACACGAGTTTTTGGTTTTTTTATTTCGGATTTTCTTTATTTTCTAATAAGACAAGTTGCTAGTGTCAATGTCAGATGTCATTGTCAATAATTATTCTACTAAATTCTTATTAGAAAAAGCAATACCTGGCAACAAAAATTATGAAAAAAAAATTATTTTGACAATAAAGTGAGATAAATTTTCCGCCATTTTCCTATTTTTCGCAAGTTAATTTCTTTATGATTTACTTGTGATATCTGTATTAAAATTAAATATGTTATTGAAAAAACTAGACTCCAACCCCGTTAAAAAGGTACCAAAATAATAATTAAATGTTCAGAGGAAGTATTTTAAATAAATTTATCAAAATAGGTCTCCAAATCAGTCTAAAAATGCTACCATCCTATTTTTGATATTTTTTTAGGAAATGAAGATGTAAGTACGATGATTCATATTATTATTCAAGTTTATATAATTATAATAAAGAACATAAATACATTTTTGGTTTTGAAATAGGTTTAGTACTTTTTATGTGATAAATAGTTTTAACGGAAAAATCACGCAGCGTGGCACGCACCGCTCGCGTAACGCGGGCTGGGACGTTAGTCCCTAGTGACGCCGCGGGCGCTGGACGTTACAGTGGGTAGACGTAACGTAATAGACGAAATACCGACAGGCTCATTATGCCTAGTCGCAAGACGGCGCTAATGCGCAAGACTATAATATGTATGGCACCAAAAATTTATAATAAGATACCCATATATATTAAAAATCTCAACTATAATTTATTTAAATCGAAATTTAAACAATTCTTAGTGCAAAAATGTTACTATGAAATACATGACTTTTTAAATGATTAATTTTATTTTCTATTTTGAATGTAGAATTTATACGGAATATTATTTTTAATTTATTATTATAATTAAAATGAATCATATTATTATTTTATTTTTTTATTGTATTATTGATAAATTTCTGACATATAATGGATTTTTGCATGCTAACAAGTAGAAAATAATTGAGACACATTTAATATTAAGATCTTTTGTAAACTACATTATGTTGAAGCAAATAAATGATGATTATTGAAATCATTTATTCTGAGGTGATAGACATAAAAAAATACGCGTCACATTAGAATAATAATCTTTCATATTATTTGAAGTCGACTATAAATAACCGATTATTATTGACCAGTTCTCTACTGCATACTTTTGTCCGCTACATGTATTAGATAAGATTTAATTTATATCGCATTTAATTAACACGTTGAAAACTGGACTCGGCAACAGCAATATTTTCCTCCCTAAGCAACAGTCTATCATTCATGTGTTGCAGTGCTGCTGTAAAAATGTTTTCACAACATTGCGCACTTGGTTCACGCGTGATTTAATATCAAAGGCGCTTGGGTTTACTTTAAGATTAACTGACATTTTTGTGATATGGGGGTGATAATTCCAACATCAGTTTATAGCTTAATAAGGGATAAGATTTTAATCTTTTTTTTTAATTTAAAATAGTTTAACCTAATAAGTGAGGTTTATCACTTATTCAATAAAGAAATAATAGTAAATATAAATATTTCCGGACAATCCACACAACAACATCTAGCCCCGTGGATAGCTTTAAGCTTCAGCTTTTTTGCTTTTAAAAATCATTAAGATTTTAAGAATATAATGGTGAAATTATGTTTGTGACTTGTCAAACATTATAGTGAGACGTCAGAAAACTTCAATCAGCCGTCTTAAGGTTTTTCGATTTTTTTAATTCCTTTTTTCCTGAGATCTGCACATTTTGCTATGCAACCCTTCCTTTCTTATTGTTGGAATAATAGGCCCAACCATTATTTGATACAGTTTCAAATACTTCCTATTAGAGTCAAGTTTAAAACTTCCTAGCTAGTTAGGTACAATCAGCCGCTATTTATTTTACAGCAAGTCCTAACCCCAAACTACGCAGAGCTTGTATGTAGGTGATTGGTATACTACATAGATATTTTTTTTCTTAAATACATAGAAAACACCGCTACTCTAAACCGGGAATTGTAGTTTGTACAAAATCTGGTCCCCCAGCGGGAATCGAACCCGGAACCTCTTAATAGAGAAATTAATGTTTTTATGTAGTACTTATTTTTGTGGAGGTTTTGTCTGTTCACGTCCGTAAGTGGTAACCCTCTGAATCCTTACACGTGACCTCCGGGTGGTGCTAAGAACAGTCTCTGGTGGTAGGCTTAGGCCGCGGCTTGTCACCACCCTCCGGGCTGGGCCAGTGCGTGAAGCGATTTTTTTCGTGTTTCGTAATGTGGCCCGGAGAAGCCATCTCCTAGGCCTTCATGCTCCATCTTAGACCACATCGTCACTTTACATCACTGGGCACTGATACTGATTTGTGGGTGAGCAACATATATGAAATATTTTAAATCATCTTACTTTTTAGTTGATAAAATCGAAACTACACGCCTATTATATGTACCTATTATTCTCATTAATATGGTAAATGTATCTACCGAGCCATATTAAGCGACCAATCAAATGAATGCGGTATAATTTTCCACGCCATATTGTTTAACGCGTAACGTCTGTTACAAGCTCTTAAATTGCTTTGATCTCTGCTTGTTACGAGATACATTTGATCACACCGCGAAAAAATGACCAACTTATATAAAAGTTACTACCATCGTACCTTGTTAGTGACTAAGTGATGCAACACCTTTGAACAACCAACAAACGATATGGTGAAAGTTCAGACGATCAGACCGACTGCCTGTATTCTATAGGTTAATCAGAAAACAGTGAATAATACTTATAGAATAGAAATCGTGAATACGTAGAAAAGTGGAAAATTTCGTGGTTAGAAATAACTATATAATTAATAATAAGAATGAATGTTATTACTGATATTGCTATAGGAGCATTTTTCAATTATTATTTTTTTAAATTTTCACACTGGGCAGCAGTCTGTAAAAAAGTGGCGCATAATAAGTATAATCATATCAATGTTATTCATTTTTTTATTAGTTTTATCACGTGTTTGAAATGAATATGGTCGTACTGGTAAGTAATTTGTACAATAAACTGCATGGAAAAATTTACGGGTCCAATAAAAAAACAATTTATGCAAACAATCGACTAACTGTACGATTGCCTTTATAAGAGAGTACCTATTGAGTTTGATTTCAGCAGACTTATTCTGCGAAATATGTTTTGTAGCGGAACTATTATATCAAAAACTACAATATATACTATAATATATAATAATTACTATATTATCCCTTTACAACCGGATACTTTTTTTCCCGATTTCTATAATAAAAGCTTTTTAGTTGTAATCTTATAAGTCTAAGGAGCCAAAAAAAAACAGTTAAAAAAATCCTAGGTTTATAGGTAACCTAGAAACCTACCCGCACGATCGTGAGTCTCAGGTCGTACGCTACATACTCACGTACGTGAGGGTTACTAGATTTCGCCAGTTATTTCGGAAGTTTGAAGTAAACTAAAACAACTTTTTGCAAAATCAGCCTCTTTATTTATTTATGAGTATCTTTTTAATCAGCCTTTATAAGAATTACCCTTAAGTTTAACATAAAATCAACACTCTTAGTTACCTTTGGCAATAATCGTAACAAAAACTAAAAATCTTCTAATTATTAAAAAGTCAGCTTTTAAAGCTTATTAGGAAAGTTACTTAAAGATTGCCGTACGATCCGGGATCCTGTTCATCATTATCGTTCCAGTGCTGTGAAGTTTGCGTTTTGTCATCTCTTCGATCAGTGGAACTGTGGTAAAGTAGCGGTCATGGTACACACAGCTTCCGGGTGGGACGCTCTTTATTAAATGCAGAATCTCAGAAGGTCCAAGCCCAAGCGTAGTATCACCGAACATAGTTTTAGCTCCTCTGTAAATATCAAAGTCCAGCATCAATCCTTCAGTTGTTGTCAAAACGAAATTTTTTAGCCCTACTGGCCTAGGTTTGTTCCTGACCACCTGTCGAAGAACGCACCTGCCAGTAAACGGCACCATCTGTTAATCTATTGAGTAAAAGCCGGGCACTCTCTCAAGTTTATTGCACGCAGCTTTTACTCTGTCTATCATAGGTTGAACTTTCCACAGAGGGTTGTCTTTGTCCGTCGGCGGGGCTTCTTCAGAATCCACGACGTGCAGTGCATTGCGGGCTGTTAAGAACCTATCACGCGACATTTGGTCCGTTATTAACTGAAGCTTGAGTCCACCTCTCCAGTACATCGGAATCCGGGGATATGGAATGCACCCAATGATTATGTGTATTGAGAATAACCTCGCGACTTCGACAGATGTAATTTTTAATTTTACGCCCGTATGTTTGTGATGATGATAGATGTTTGTGCATCGGGCCACTTCTTCAAAAAATTCTCTGTCGAAATAGTCGGTGAAATAATCCATTGGGGCTCTCACTGGCTTCACCGGAAGAGACGGATAGTTGTGCGTACAATCCTCAAATAATACCTGACGCCATACCCTTTTTCGCGAAGGTGGACGAGAAGACCTCCGTTCCGGAGCTGGTCCCGTACGTGCCGTAGAAGCTGGTAATGGTTCTGATGCAGAAGGTGGTGAAGGCTCCGGTTCGGCTAGTACATCCTCCAAGCCAAGGTCTTCGAGGATACTGGGTTGGATTTCGTCGTCGTCATCTTCGAAATCGTCGACGTCGGAAAAGTTACCATCTCCCAGGACTTGTAGAACTTGGTCTTCGTTTAAATTTCTTCCTAAAATGACATAAAAACACTATTCGTTAATTAAACAACATAAAAACCGTGGTCCCAAAACAGTGCCTAGTACTGCATAGCATTACGGGCCTACGACCGGCGTCATACGATCGTAACAGTCAAGATTTTTGATGATTATTTGATTTCACGACAAGATTGTACGTAAACCCAAACAGATATCACAAAATTAAGAATGCCTATGTACACAACCATGTTTTTATTTGAAAATAAGTATAAAACACCATTACAAAGTTTACAATTACTATTCAAAATAATAACTTACCCGCGGAGCGGCGACGGTCAAAAAATGCAGCCATCTCAAAACGCGGCTAGCAGGTGACTGACGTCACGCACCGCGCTCTTGTATTTTTTTAGCGAGCGTAAACTTCACTCACGTTCGATCGACGCCGGTTGCGTTCGCGAAAAGTTAAAGGTTTGGCGCAATTTTTTTTTTTAAATGAAACTCACGCTCGTATCAAGCCGGTTGTAAAGGGTTATAGGTGTAACATTATTGTATAACATTGCATGTCAAATCTGAATTGACGAAGTAGAACTGTATTAAATAACCTGACACCTATGTATACAACATTTCAAGCAATAAACAAATTTCATTTCATTTATTTCATATCATTTTAAAATAATCCGTCTTGGCTAAGTAGGAGCACACTCGACTTTCAGTCCCAAAGGTCGTGGGTTCAGACACCGCCACGCACCTCTAGATAACTTCTCTGAAGAGCAAGGCATGTGACATTCACCCCGCATTTGGCTAGCGTGGTGAATTAAGATCTAAGTCTCTTTCCTCAAGAAAGAAGTCCCTGTGTCCCAGCAGTGGGAACGTAAATAGGAGTGCATATAACATTAACAAATCCGCAGGCATTTTAATCTTAATCCATTTTTTGGTAAGACAAGCCGGCTATGTTTGATTTAGAAAATACATTTTGATTTTAATTTAATTTTACCCTTGTCAACATTTATCAAGATAATCAAGCTTAGGGTAACCGAGACTAATTTCATTATTTTGAGCAAATTAAATAATTTCTTTAGGTATAGTATCATCATCATCAACCTATTAACGTTCCCACTGCTGGGACACAGGGACTTCTCTCTTGACGAGAGAGATTAGGCCTTAATTCACCACGCTGGCCAAGTGCGGGTTGGTGAATGTCAGATGTCCTTCAAACTCTTTTAAAAGTTCTCAGAACATGCCGGTTTCCTCACGATGTTTGCCTTCACCGTTAAAGCACGTGTTTAAAGCGCACATAAATCTCTCAAGAAGAAAAATCCAGAGGTGCGCGGCGGGGTTTGAACCCACGACCTTCGGAATGAAAGTCGAGTGTCCTCCCACTTAGCCAACACGGCTTTTTAGTAGGTATAGTATACTTTAATTATATTCAAAGGTACTATATGTTTATGAATGTTCGTATAATATTGGTTGTTACTCTTTCATACTCAATCAGTCGTACGGATTTGTTTATATTTGTTCTTCTGGAAAATCCATTATACGAGTAATTCAGGTAGAATTCTGGGCCGCTGCTATAAAATAAAAAGTTGCGAGTATCTATACTAGCTGGTACATTATGGCTTTGTACGGATGCTAAAACCTTTCTTTTGAAAATATTGGTGTAAACCAATCGAAAATCCGTTCAGTATTTTTTGAGTTTATAGGGACGTAAAGACACAGACAGGTGCGGCGGAAGACTTTAATTTATAATAAATACTAGCTTGCCGCCCCGGCTTCGCACGTTTATTTATTTTTTTCCCGGCAATTATTTTTATCGCCTTTAAAACCTTCCCTAGACCTCCACGAACATTTCAAGACTAAGATGTAAATCCGTTCAGCCGTTCTCGAGTTTGAGTGAGACTAACGAGCAGCAATTCATTTTTATATATAAGAAGAAGATACCAGTTTTGTTTACTCAATGAAAAAAAAATATCTATGCAGGTTTTATCTATTAACCCCGATAATTTAAGTTACACTACAAATTTCCGGCGCGTTAAGGGCTATTTCCTAACTCAACCTAGTTGTACCACTGCAAAGCTGAAATGATATCGTCTGAAATGGACCGGGGCGAGACCGGACTTTTACGCAACCTATTGCATTCGTTGATGGTTGAATTACTGCGAATAACGCGGTTATAAACACATGCGAATCAATTACGCCGAATCTGTAGGCCAACGATTATGAAATGCATTTCACAATATTTGTTCAAATTATTTGCCTCGGTAAGTTCTTTACTTTTTATTTGTTAATCATAATGCGATTAATCACCGAGCGTGTTTTTTTATTACTAAGTGTCTGTTTCACCATCTCTAAGTAAAAATCGAGAATGGTTAACATATAGGTAGAGCTATTTCCTTCAGTCACATGTAGATAAAACGAGATAGCTGTTGAGATAGGTAACTAATTATTGACACGAGTATTATTATTATTGACTAGTGGAACGCCGGCTTCGCACGGGTTTTTATTTAAAAAAAATCCCGGCAATTATTCGATTTTTTCTCGCCTTTTAAACCTTCCGTAGACCTCCACGAACATTTCAAGACTATGATAAGATAAATCCGTTCAGCCGTTCTCGAGTTTAAATCAGACTAACGAACAACAATTCATTTTTATTCATAAAGATTTAACTAAACATTGCTTATTTAACTAACAATATATAACTGACGACCTCTGTGGCTCGGTGGGCGAAGGTCCGCCTGAGGCGCAGGAGGTTGCGGGTTCGATTTCGGCCGGGGGACCAGATTTTGTACGATCTACAATTTCTGGTTCAGGGTCTGGGTGTTTTCTATGTATCATAATGTAAGTATTGACAAAAAAAAATTATCTACATATGTAGTATATCAGTCACTTAACCCCCATAGTAAAAGCTCTGCTTAGTTTGGGGTTAGGTGATGCTGTGTAAATAGTCCGGATTTTTTTATTTAATTTATGTTTTATTTATTTAATTTGATTTTGTGAAAATAAGCCCTTAGCCTGCGTTGTGTGTATTTATTTACCTATATATATATTACCTATAAGAATGTATGGAAAGTTATTACATAAAATGTATAAGCTGCAGACAATTACACGAAACCCTCAGTGAATGAGTTTTTCTCTTACTTGTTAATATTTGTTAACTTATGATTTGTTAATCACTCATCTGCAATTACTCTTTAAACGTGTAGCAATACTCAAATACATTATGCACTTAGAAGGCTAAGTAGTTTCGTTAAGTTTACACTCAGTGGGTTTGGAAAGACCTTACATTTAATATTAATTCCGATAACAGCCAAGAGGACTTGCTACTTAGACTTTTGATGTCTGCTCAAGTTGAATTTAAGCTGGCAAGAAGCCATTAGCTAAGCTCTAAGAAAATCACGCGCTCCATTTATATGTGAAGAAAAGTAATATGCTTTAAGGTTAGTATGAAAGGAGTTTTTATACGTATAATCTGCTTTGTAGTCTTCTCTACATCTTAATGAGTTTAATAAGTTATAAACCTCACTTTATCTAGGTTAATCTATTTATTTTTTTATGCAGAAAGAGATTAAGACCCCTCTGATCAAATCCAGTGTGCATAAATAAAAAAATAATCTTGTCTACATTCTCATTTTCAAATGAGTACCTAAGTAGGTAGAGTTATAAATTGTATAAGGATCAATTCGATTCAATTTATTAATTATTTTGCAACAGTTCTTCATGATAGTCAGACATTTTTGAAGTATGTTTATCAGTGTTTTTTATTTACAAACCTTGACACTTCACCACAAACACATTAAACAAGGAATCATTTTAATTGGATCACTCGTTCGCAAGTTTTATGCATTGTATTATATTTATGCCTATAATTCATATAAAGTGTGTATTACTATAAGTTTTGCTATATTATGTGTAAACTTTATAATTGACCTTCAGTATGCATTTAATTATCCATGTATTTATTTTGTATTATATTATTGTATCTGTAGTCTTTTAGTTTTCCTAATATATTAAAAAATATATCATAATATATTTATAATAAAATTGCCTTTTGTTTTTTAAATTCGATATTTTTAACTGATAATCTATATAAATAAAAATGAATTGTTGTTCGTTAGTCTGATTAAAACTCGAGAACGGCTGGGCCGATTGAGCTGATTTTGGTTTTAAAATGTGTGTCATAGTCCAGGGTTGGTCTAAACTGTGAGCAAATAAGGAAAAATTGCCGGGAACTTTTTTTACCCGTGCGAAGCCGGGGCGGGCCGCTAGTAATAGAATAAATTTAAAGTAATACAAAAATTGCTTAACACATCAGGTTGACCCTTAAGCAGCCTCAATCAAAGCGTGGTCTTCGCTTACGGGTCAATGGGTGCTTCGAATAGTAGTTGGTACATTATTGGTTTTTGTGCCACGCGCTCTGTTAACTCACGCACCAAATTACAAATCATTTGGAAAATGCAATTATTACGCACAGCTGTACTATTAGGAAACTTCTGAATGTTTTATCTCGTGATTCAGTGGAAGTAACGGGGCCGTTTTATTCTTACGTAATTTAGAACTCACAATAAGTAATCATATAATGTTGATTCTTTTCAATATTTTAAGACGTTTAATTTAAATTATTTGAATTTGATTTTATTGGCATTTTTTGGCAATTTAGCCACTTAAACAGGACTTGCAAAATTACTGAAAAACTTTCTAGGTACTTATATTCATAAATTCGGATTATGAGACGACATCGTTATAATTTTAACACGAGTAGGTTTCTGTAAAATAGGAATTTAGACATTATAACGAGAAAATATTGTTTAGATACTCCGTTAAAATAAAATTAATTTAATCCTTCTAAACTAGGTTAAAAATATACTCTCAAAAAAAAAAATCAATAAAATTTTTAAAACTTACCTTCAAATTAATAAAACACCGCAAATTCCAAGTAAACAAATTTTATAAAAAAAAACCAAAAACCTCACTAACGCTGTCAGTTCGCGACGCGGTAGACGTAACGGAGCTGCGCAAGAGACTACGGATCGCCGGCCTGCGCGCGCGCACGGCGAAAGTGAAACATCACATTAATATCACTTACATCAGATCAGCCTTAACGACTAGAATACCTTTTTGCAGGTGCTCATCTGTGCGTTGTCCTCTTAACTATTCTTTGGTAATCTAAGAGAAATTATTTTAAAGTATTAGCCTTATCATTTATCTTATTTATATATATTTTTTATAGAGTGTTAGGACTGATATTATACCTCAGAACGGCTAGTAGCTACAGCTTAGATTAATAACGGTTATAGCATTTTTCTTTTTATTGATATTGATTTATAAAAATAGTTTCAATTAGCTTGATATACGGCACTTATCGCTTAGCGGCAATCAACTGACAATACACCTGTAGTAGAATAACTTTTCATCAATTTATCAATTTTAAATTAAATATTCACAATCATAATACGAACAGATAAGGATAAAAACAAATTAATAACGTAAAGAAAACCGCTCTTTGAAAATGCCATAAGCTTTATATATAAGTTTTAATTTAAACATCAAATTGTTTTCAAAATTTGATATGGTTATATTTATAGTAGGTATTATATTGACTCCCGGAGCTCTCGGGCCTTATCTAAAAACTGCCACCCTAATTAACACAGATAATAAAATCTGTTGATGACTAAAATTTTGAACCGACTTTAATATAAAAAAAAAAACTTAATGATGCGTATTTTTAATTTTGTTATTACAGGACTTTTTACCACAACCGTTTTTGAGGATAATTTTATGTATGAAAACAATTTTTTGCAAGCAAATTCATTTCAAATTAAAATGTAATTTCATAATTTCAAATCAAAGCGTAGGTAGGTCGTGTAGAAATAGATGTCTTACTTCGTAATATAGATTTGTTGACAGAGTTTTCACACTTCTAGTCTTCAAGTCGTAATACTAGACCAATAATAAGTTATTATGGGATTAGAAATTTTAGAAGATTTTTTTTTTCCGGCAATTATTCGATTTTTTCGCCTTTTAAACCTTCCCTAGACCTCCACGAACATTTCAAGACTATGATAAGATAAATCTGTTCAGCCGTTCTCGAGTTTTATTCAGACTAACGAACAACAATTCATTTTTATTTATATAGATTTATCTACGCGTAGATAAATAAGAAATAAAAGAAATAAAAACGTAGCTACGTTTCCATAGTTATCTGTTTATTACCTACTTATGTGTAGGTAAGTGTAGGTTTTACGGAATCAAAAAATGTTCCTATATAACGTTTAACTTGAATTTAGAACATTTTGAATCATTTTGCAAGGCAGGCTCGGAAATTCACTGGTGATGGGATTTTGAATGCATTTTAAGGCCGGAAATTAAGTTTGCAAATAATCTCTGATCACTTTCAATCTATGATTATATATAACTCTAATATGGTAGAAATTTGTTCGTTATTTAACCTATGAAAATGCATTTATTTTTATATTTTCTTGCAAATTAAAAATCAATACGATACAATGCATTGAAAGTTTGTGTGACATAACAGTTTCAAGTAATTTGTACTAAATTCTTTCGTCACAAGCCCCCAACTCCGGAACTTTGATGTTTTATATCTTGGCACTGTCTTATTAAATTGAAAAACGAAAATATTAGTAGTAGTATTTTTACGAGTAAGACGGACTAAACAGAAAACCTTTTTTTTTATGTAATCATCATGCCTATTTGTAACATATTTTTACAATAGATAAGCAATTACAGATAATAGTGAAGGATTATTTTGTGAAGTATGCAGGCCGGCCTAAAATTTTACCGCCACTATTAGGTAATTACAATTCCATTTTTATATATTTTATACTAGAAACTAAAATAGTTTCTTGTGGGGATCTCAGTGATGCCTAACTTGGAACTAATCCACTTATTAAGTAGATGACGATGGTCTCAATAATAATAATAAATAATAATAAATATTTCCGGACTACTCACACAGCATCACCTAACCCCAAACTAAGCAAAGCTTGTACTATGGTTGTTAGGTGACTGATATACTACATAGATACATTTTTTTTTGTAAATACATACATATGATACATAGAAAACACCCAGACCCGAAACCAGAAATTGTAAATCGTACAAAATCTGGTCCCCCGGCGGGAATCGAACCCGCAACCTCCTGCGCCTCAGGCGGACGTTCGCCCACCGAGCCACAGAGGTCGTCAATATCAGTAGGATATTTTAATTTAATGTCGAAAGGCCCATCCGGCTTCATTGGAAGTTCTACAACGTATCTGTATTATTTAACCCTGTATTTTAATAGATTTATGAATCAGCTTTCTTAAGATAATAATAATAATATTTATTTCCAAAAACATAATAAAACATATACAGTAATCAATGGTTCCCAAACTAGGCTGAGCCTGTACTATGGGAACCTCCTTCCATTGACACAAATCATAGCAAAAGATGACTGCACCTTTGTCCTAATTTGTAGCGGATTCAAAAAAGAGGCGTTTCTTAATTCGTACTGTGACCTCAGAACATTTTCCTCCGCAAATAGTTTTATTAATTAGATTCGTTGAAAGCTGCTGCTCTCATTTCATTCGCATTTAATAAGAACGGTGAAAGCAAACATCTTGAGGAAACTGGCATGTTTTGAGAACTTTGAAGTGTTTGAAGGACATTTGACAATTACCAACCCGCACTTATTCAGCGTGGTGAATTAGGGCCTTTTCTCTCTCATCAAGAGAGAAGTCCTTTTGTATCTCAGCCCTGAGAACGAAAAAAAGGGTGCCGCAGTATTAAGTGTTTGTTCTGCAAGCAATTTCTCCTTTGTCTGGGTGTTTAATATGTATAGTAGATATCTTAATATATATAAATCTCGTGTCACAATGTTTGTCCTCAATGGACTCCTAAACCACTTAACCGATTATAATAAAATTCGCACACCATGTGCAGTTCGATCCAACTTGAGAGATAGGATGGTTTTTACGGCATGAAAAATTCGAATAATTTCCGGGAAATTTTTATACCCGTTCGACGCCGGGGCGGGCCGCTAGTAAAAATATATGTTTTTATGACTAATATATTAAGTATCCCAAATGTCTAGTACCCGTAACACAAGCTTAGAGCTTAACACGGGGCTAGATGCTGTCGGGTAGAAAATATTTATTTGTTTATTTAATGCTAATAAGGTAAGATAAGATAAGAAATCATTTATTCCATAAAGTTACATAACGTACACTTGGAAATATATTCGGTCAATATTCGGTAAAGTTTATAGTTATAGGCGAGTTGTATTCCATAACTCATATTTTTTTATTTTGAAAATATAGATCCAAATTGTAAGGAATATAGGGCACCTATGCTAACTTTCATACAAAAATATTGAACTCTTCTCATTTAATTTCATTTGCCTGTAGCTATTTGACATACGAATAACATCATTCGATCCTTGTGTGAGTTAATGGAAATGGGGGGTGTTTTATGGCGGCTTTGTGTAAGCAGAATAATAAAGCTATTAAGGTTACCTGATAAAACGAGTGATAAAACGAACCCATTATGACCCCTAAAACATTATTGGATTTTTCCTAAAATTGTTAGCCACTGTTTTTATCCTGAATAACGAACAAGTGAACTTCAAGCAATAAATTACCGAGAGCTCTGGAGGTCCAGCGATACACATTTACCCAACTACGCTCAAGGCGGTAGCGTCACCCAAAAGTAACTGACCAAAATTAACGTTTCAAACCATCTTCTAGCGTGACGAGCCAGATGTAACTAGTTATACCAAAGTTTCAATTACAAATGTGTTTTTTATTTGTCAAAAGAAAATGATCAATCTAACAACGAGGATTTAAATAAAAACTTAGACTGCTTCAGTCGCGCGGTGGGCGCGGGTCCGCTTGCGACGCAAGAGGTAGCGGGTTCGATTCCCGCCGAGGGTGAAAGTGTTTGTATGTTCTGCAGGCACGATCTCCTTGGTCTGGGTGTTTAATATGTAGGTATAATAAAAAATATCTATATATGTATGACTATTATATTAAGTAAATCAGATATCTAGTACCCGTAACACAAGCTTAGAGCTTACCACGGGGCTAGATGTTGTGTGAATTGCCAAAAAAAATAAAAAAAAATTATAAATTAAATATTTATTGTGTTTAAAAATAAATGGATCACTTTATGACACGTTATTAAGTTCCTTTACTTGTAACAAACTTCAATAGTTCGTAACTTTTGACTTAATTTACTGTATTCTATTCTTTTGGAACCCTATTTCATTAGTTTATTTTGCTGTTAACTGTACCTACAAATAAACATACCCTATTTTTATCGTTTGAACTCTATCTATCATACTTTATTTTAAAATGCAATTGATATAATTTTTAACACTTGTTTCTATATCTATACAATACTCGTTGATTTGTTTATAAGTTAAGATTATCACTTACTTACTAACGCCTAGAGAATTCATTAATTAATTCACAAAAAAATTAAATAACATTTATATATCTCATTTTAATTGAACTTATATAAGTTTCTATGAGAAATAAAGCTTCTTTCAACCTATATATTATTGAATACTGCTATAGAATCCGAAGAGTAGGTACCTAGTTTAGAAGATCTAAACCAACAGACAGTTTTATAATGAAGTTGCGCACGATGTCCTATCGGTAATAGACAGTGTCTTATTTTGATGTATCGGCGAATATCCAGACACCATAAGAGCCTGTACATGAAGGGCACCAGTTTCATACAAAAGTGCTGTGAAGCGTGACAATGGGAGAAGTACGGGTGCGCAGCATTTTAAAGTCGTTTAATAAAATTTGACAATAAACTACATACAAGATTAAATAATATTTTTTTAAAGAATATGTTTGACTTTACTGTCAGATATTATTATATTATATTTTAATTGTTTTACTTGGTTCAAGAACAATTTCGACCATAAAATCAACCAATGCGATGTCAAGTGGACAAGAATATAATTAACCTATTGAATATAGCTCGAGAACTTTATGACAGATTCTTCGTAAATTGAAATGGAAGTCTTGCAAGCAACAGTTATTTTCAAATAATTATGCGTCTTAAGTCTTAATACACTTACGAAAATAAAATATATGACTTATTCCTATTCCTAAGGTATATGTGGAAAAATTCTTAATAATCACACTTTTTTTAAATTAATGTATTAATTTATTATTAATTAAGAAACTGATTCCTTTAAAAGTCGTTTGAAATAATGAAGCATGGATCAAATCGTTGCAATTGAGTTCGTCAGGATAAAAAGAGCGGAACCATATCAAAATCGGCCGTATATTAAAATACGATACCTAATGTACCTACTTATAATGACTACCTGAATTCTTCAAACAAACACTGGTAACGCAAAGCCTTTTAACAGAAATACTGGCATGTCACATGAAACACAGCACTTTAGCGAGCACAGGTGTAAACTTTTTCTCGGGAAATCCAGTTAATCCTCTTGTTTCCAACGGCTTTGTCTGCCAAAGCAGTATCATTTTGAAACACGAGCCGAATATAAATGTACGGCGGTGTCTGCTGTCTAACTTTCTGAGATAGGTGAGAATTAGGTACCTATACATTTATTGATAGCCACATATCCGATGTGGCTATCATTAATGTAGTTTGGCGAGCTTAGCTTATAAACTATGTGTTTTTCTGTTTCTTAATGAACTTACAAAAAAAACACTTCATTTAATTTCAACACGTTCACCCGGGACGAGAAAATAATCAAATTATTATGCAGACAATGCTGAAAACGAGATGTAGTATTAAAATAAAATTTGGGGTTATTTTAATTTAAATATTATATAATATATGCTTATTTCAGAATTTTGAATTGAATTGTTTGGTTAAATTGTTTGGTTTACATGCAAAATCTGAAAACAACTATACTTTGTTATATTTACTTAGTGATTCTACAAATTGGTTCTCATTTGTTACGAAACAAACAACTAAATCTTGGGGCCAAACGGGGTAAGTACGGTTTCAAAATCAATAGGCACAGAGCATTATTTAGTATGCCGCTACACCTAGTCCTACAAAATAGCTGACATTTTCACAATCCCTTTTCCAGACCTCAGGAGAACAAACTCGTTTATCAAAGGTACTGTCCACTATAGAATCGCTAAGAACATCGTACATTAACAGTTGCATTTACTAATGCAAGAAATGTGTTTTAAGTAAAACAGCAATGTGAATGGAACTATTTTATTAATGTATTCTATTATGCAATGCTCGCGTGGCAATACACGGAAGGCTTTTGCAGTCGGCCAACAGAGCAGAGAACGCAATGAGATTCATGCAAACGAAAATTATGTGGTAAAGCATGTATTTGATTATTATATTAACTACCTACTACGCTATTAGCTCCTACGGTAGGCGCAATTAATAATAATCATTTAATTAGCCTACTTTTAATCTATACTAATTTATAAACCTGAAGAGTTTGTCTGTTCGTTTGATCATAATTTGTTTGTTTGAACTCGCTAATCTCAGGAATTCGAGTCCAATTTGCAGAAAATCCAAAAACATGGGAAACGCCGTGTCTAGTTTGCAATAACGAGCTGGAGTCGCGTATGGTCGTTTTTTTGTTAAATGATTGAATAAAATTTTAGCAAAATCGGAGACATGGTTCCTCAAAACAGACCTTCGTAGGTACATCTTATATTTTCAGACCTTCCCATACATACAAGGTTTAAGATAGAACACGATGAAAATATATTATTGTATCCTAAAAAATCTACCTAATTATAATTTTAATATTCGTTCGAAATGCAATCAATTCATTCAAAGAAACATAAATCAAACATAATTTGTTTGTCGTATTCAATTCATTAGAAATGGTGTCCAAAGTGAGAGGGCTGACATTAATTATAAATGCAAGTGCGCTTTAGGAATTATGTAATTTACAAAGTTAGGCCAGGGTTCAAAAACTTGTGTTAAACGGCCTAGTAAGGCCAGAAGGTCGTTGCTACTTGATGCGTTTTTAGAAAGGCTTAATAAGCAAGCCTTGCGAAGTATAAATTGGTCACTTATTTTTCTGTTATTTTGTAACAACAATTATTTGACGAGAGGATGGCAAGGATGTGTAATGAGGACGTTCTATATCCCGTGTTTAAAAGTAACATATCCGAAATATGTTTTCATGTAAATAGGTAGTTAAGTCCCATTAGTATCTATCCATTCCTGACCGATGATATTATGATACCAGACACGATGATATTTTAGTAAATAAGATGTATATTTGTATGTATGTAAGTTGTAAATGCTACAAAATTGTAATAACTTATAAATCTGTGTTGTTCTATTCGCTTCTCAACTCAGTATAAAAACATTGAAGCGAACTGTCAAGACAATGTTATTTTCTTGACAATTTTATACAAACAATTTAGTTTTATTAATTTTAAGCTGACCTGTCCATGTAAACCTATGCTTCTGAGGAAATAAATGTATTGACTTTGACTTTGATTTTAGTCTGTAAGATATTTGTTGGGCCTGAGATGCCTGAAATAAATGATTTCCTACATCGATGTCCAGAAAGCAGAAGCAAATTCAGTCCGCAAAAGAAGTATTAAAAGAAACGAACTATAAATATTGTTACCACGATTTTGTATACGACTGTAATGGCCTCGCATCTACTGTCCTGGTCCGGTTCGTCCCAGTTCTATTTAGTGATGTCCAGATCAGAATAGAACAGAATTGAAAACCGTTCCAGTCGGGCCGGGCTGGGAGGTGAGCGTAAACTGCCATCTCAGTTCAGTTTCTTTTATTTGGACTTTGCGCTTGAAGCGACAATTTGCCAGAGTCGAGTTAAATAAATTATTAAAGTGAAAAATATGTTACTCAGTTGAACGTTATTTTGCGTCTCAACTGCCATCTCAGAGACAAAATAATCAATGGTTAAAATATAGAGAAATCTCGGTCAGTCAGACTCGAATTTTTAAAATTAGAACTAGTCGACCCGACAGACGTTGTCCTGTCCCACGTCTCAAAAAACAATATCCAGTTGACCGTATTGTGAATCTAAACCATTCCCAGATCCCCTTGAACACACACAAATTTCATCAAAATCGGTCCAGTCGTTTGAGAGAAGTTCAGTGACATACACACTCACAGAAGAATTATATATATAAAGATTGTCTATGACATTAGGGAACATCCATTCAATCCTTTTTAACCCCCGACGCAAATAGAGGCGTGATATAAGTTTCACGTGTCCGTCTATCTGTGGCAACACAGCTCCCGAACGGATGAAGCGATTTCAATTATGCGCTAGTATTCTTACGACGTGTTTGATGAAAATTGGTCAACCGATTTCGAGTCAACCGACCGAATAACTATTTAAAGTTATGAGGGGTGAAAGTGAGAAAGAAGAATCGAATATCTGCAAATATACTCTTAAATGAAAGCGCATCACATGCACATTACAAACTAGTGAGTTCCCGGACGGTATTTCTCTCCATTTGGCAGCGTATTTCACCTGTTGCCTGGATGAAGAGCCCAGTTCTAGACGAATTCATCGACAAAAAACAAAAATAAAATTTTACACTGTACAAAATAGTGTTGAACTTGTGTGTGTCAGGATGGCGTGTCTCATGTCTGAATAGTCACAGGTTATGCACCAAATAACTGTACCTAAACTGTACTAAACTGTACATTTATAAAAAAAACTGTACCTCAAGCAATTAGATATAAAATAAATTGTGATATGGACACGCCATTCTGACGTCAGGTTGGCGACACGCCATCCTGACACACACGAATTATTGTAGAGTATAATCACTACGAATTATTGCGCTTGTTTAGGTCTCGGTGAATTAAATTTTATCGCCATGCTCGCATCTGAAGACTCTTGTCTAATGTACAATAGACAACATTTCGACATGTTAATTATTTAGATGGCCGTGCTTGGGACTGAAGAAACTTGTTAAGTTTTTTTGTTTTGTTTGTTTCTACTCTCTACCCCTAAATGTCATGACGTCATTTTCTTTGCATTCTACCTAGGCAACGATCGCCATAAAACGTAGTGATTATATACCTACTCTCTGATCGCCATGCTAAGATAGCTGGACATATTTTTACATGGAAGTATCTATAATAAATATCTTAACCCTTTATCATTTAAACTAGTTAAATAAAACTCGCTTGAAGTCCTCAATATAGTTTATTTTTATAAGAAAATCATTTTCATACATACCTACATCTTCCTCGTCATCACCTATATATAAATACATCGAAGTATACGCGGTCGGCATACAGCATTTTCTCAAAAAATAGCATTGGCTAGTCAAAAGTTTAGCTAGCATTATAACTACATAAATTCCATAACTACGAATTTTATAATACAATTACGTTATGTACCTGAATCTAAAGAACAGTTGAATACATAATTCATTTACACGGTACAATCAAATTGAGATAATTATATTGAGAGTTTACAGAATATACAATACATGGTGTTCTTAGTATAGGAATTTCCAATTGCATAGTATGGCGTCGCATTGGGTCATGGTAAAGCCGTAAATTATTAATTACTAGAAATATAATCAAATATAAAAATTTATGCTACATACGGAGGGAAATAGCGCTGAATCGACTACCTAATATTCGCTGTTACCGAACAATATAATACTGGCTTCCATTATCAATCACCATGACGCAATGGCGACGCCAAAACATCCGATAGATACTTCTACCAGAAATCACAAAGCATTTATAACAACTAGCATAAGTACGACGTATCTTAATAACGTAAACAGCTGGCACAATGAAGATCTAGACAAGTTACATAATATTACATTAACATTACGTACGGTATAAAATCATACATGAAAAATATGTATGTCATAACAATATACACAATAAATTATCATGGAATGTTATTATTAAATTTCCATTTTGTTCATTAATGGCATGGATGAAATGACAGTGCGAAGAGAAGACGCGATTAAAAATAATGCTAGTTATAGTTACTTAGAGCGAGAATATATAACTATGCATAGATATGCGTATAGGCCTCAAGAACACTTCAGAGATTGAGTTGATTGCACTTAGTTCGTCGCGTACCGCACTGCGAGTCTCAGCGGACCTGTTCTGAGGCGGCGCCCGAGGGTATCGCCTCTAAGGTATCGCCCGGTTCAGCTGTTCACACAACTGACAGATAATACGGACGATACCGACCGCTTCTGTGTAGCTCTACCTCCTTGGACGACTATTTAAATCTGAAAAATAAAAAATATGAATTGAGGCGCTTTGACACTGGAAAACTGACGCTTCAAGCGCAGAGTTATGAATTTTTGGTTAACATGTTAGTATTTACCCATAATGGCCCCTGCCTTGTTACGGGGACATATGGGTGGCTGTCTGTACTTATAATCATGAGAAGTCGCGCGCGGTCAAATGCGCAAGCAAACCTTTTGACTCGGCAAAGGGATATGTCGAAAAAATAGAGATCGATTTAGCCGGTACGGGTCCACCATATTTATACGATTTTCCACTACACAAAAGTGCGATTCAAATCCATGAGGATGCTCGCACTCATAATATGGTAGGCGTACTTATCTTTATATTAAAACAGAACGGCGCTTAGGTTCTGTTTTAATATCTTCAAGTTAAATTACACAACGGTTAAAATGTAGAGTTGTTTCGCTCAGTCAAGTGAAAAGGCGAATGCGCTTGACATAACTAAACATTGACACGTATTATTGACATAACTAACCATTGCTTAGTTTACACGGATTTTGAGAAATAGGTAAGCTCATTGGAACCTTAGCCTGACGCTGCGTTATGCGGGCACGGGCGCGTTTTCATGCAAAGGTACATCGCGCGGCCTGCAACAGATTACTTTACGCGCCCGCTTAACGCAGCGTCGGACCTTAGTTTAAAAGTATAAAATGCGATATTAGCTTAAAAAATGTTTACCTGACTGTACTCAACAGCTTTAATAATTTGATGGTGTCCGAATCGACAGGTAAAAATATATCTATGTGACGATCTATATGATTTTATCAAAAGTGTAAATTGGGACACTGTGTCCGAATCGTCAGTAAGTCATTTTTTCATGTGTTATTTACCGTTCAGTTGTTTTGTGCTTCTGCGTAGAGCGTGGTGGCGATGTACGTGGTCGGTACGAAGCCCTCCTCGCGCGTGTGGTGCCTCCGCACGCGCGTCCAGCCGTCGCCTGCGTCTGTTTCTAGCACTAGCAGTCGCTCGCCTGTTTCCATGCGCATGGTTGACCCGCTGCCGATGCCTATAAACAAATAATATATTCAATATTAATCTATAAATCAATGTTTCGTAACTAGTTTAACTAGAATTGGTGCCGTCAACCCATAAAATGGTATATCAGTATGTCAATATTAAATTTTGTACAAATAAGGCTTTTGGGAAAAAATATAGCGTTTAATTTTTTACTTCATTGCATAAAATATAGTTGAAAAATATTGAAAGAAATTATTATTGTAGATATGCTATAGACAAAATATATAATGGCAGAACAAGCGATGCAAAATTGTTCAATTAATCCTTTATCTACTCGTATATTGTAAATAATAATTCATAAATCTAGGACATAAAACATTCAAGCAGTTTCTAAGAAATCGCAGCACAAAACAAAAACTGTTTCTATATAATTAAACAAAATGCCGTGTTCAATACTATGTTTATTAGTATCATTGTTAAAATTGCTAAAACAGAGACTCTACCAGTTATCGATACATTTCACCATTAAATTCACCATTTGTGATGTTTAATGATGTGCAACACTCTACAGAGATAATCACTCACTGTAGGTAGATACTATACCAAACTACAAAGCTTACAGTACCGTAGAGGCCGGGCTCTATCGGTCTCACCTTCGAAGGCATATAGCGCCTTGCAGTATCCCACTGGCTGCAAGTCCGGCTCGCAGTAGTAGTAGTCAAATACATATCACCCTTCGTGATGTTTAATGATGTGCAATCTGGATTTCTTTCCAAAACAACACTTTATAGAGATCATCACTTACTCAGCACTCGTAGAAGCCGGACACCAAATTCACTCGGTCTCACCTTCGAAGGCATAGAGCGCCTTGCAGTACCCCACTGGCTGCAAGTCCGGCTCGCAGTAGTAGTAGTCAAATACATATCACCCTTCGTGATGTTTAATGATGTGCAATCTGGATTTCTTTCCAAAACAACACTTTATAGAGATCATCACTTACTCAGCACTCGTAGAAGCCGGACACCAAATTCACTCGGTCTCACCTTCGAAGGCATAGAGCGCCTTGCAGTACCCCACTGGCTGCAAGTCCGGCTCGCAGTAGTAGTAGTCAAATACATATCACCCTTCGTGATGTTTAATGATGTGCAATCTGGATTTCTTTCCAAAACAACACTTTATAGAGATCATCACTTACTCAGCACTCGTAGAAGCCGGACACCAAATTCACTCGGTCTCACCTTCGAAGGCATAGAGCGCCTTGCAGTATCCCACTGGCTGCAAGTCCGGCTCGCAGTAGTAGTAGTCGAATACATATCACCCTTCGTGATATTTAATGATGTGCAATCTGGATTTCTTTCCCAAACAACACTTTATAGAGATCATCACTTACTCAGCGCTCGTAGAAGCCGGACACCATATTCACTCGGTCTCACCTTCGAAGGCATAGAGCGCCTTGCAGTATCCCACTGGCTGCAAGTCCGGCTCGCAGTAGTAGTAGTCGAAGTCGGACTCCTGCTCGTGCTCGTCCGGCTCCTGGTCGCCGTTGGTGTGTATCTCGTGGTGCGCGGCCGCGAGCTCGCCGCCGAGGCCGGACTCGGGCGAGCCGCCGGCCGCGCGGCCAGCCACCACCACGCCGGTGCCGGTGCTCACGGAGGACTCCGACGCGGATCGGGAGAGGGACTCGCTGTTGTTTGAGCCGATGCTGCAAGTAAACGTTACAGATATTTCACTTAAGATAGGTTTGCGTTATTAAATCATTTTAATTTATCATTTATACAAATACTAACACACATAATAATAATCTGATAAGATTACAAATATTAGGTATTAAATTTTTAACTTAAAATAGGTTTACATTACGTCATTTTAATTTATCATTTATACGAATACCAACTCACACTAATAATAATAATCTAATCTCCATAATACATACTCATTTTGGGATAAATTATGACACTGACTTAAATTACAAGATACAAAATAATTTATTTCCATAGTTTGGTTTTACAACACTTGGAAACGTCAAAAATAAAATACAAAAAAAAACAATCAAATTTAACATAATTAACATACTTAAAGATAAATAGGAAATAGAATTGTCGTATCTGGTCGCTTCGCTTTTTTTAAAGCTAGAGCAAAGAAGCGATTAAAAACTCTAGTTCATTTTTGCTTTGGGGAACTTAAAACTAATCTCTTTAAGGTAAAAATCCTTCCTTAGTGCTACGTTATAAAGCCCCTACGTTATAAAAGTAACCCCTGTGGAAAATTTCAAGTTTCTAACCCTCCGTCCACCAAATAGATGGACGGACGACTTGGTGAAGGTAGCGGGCTCGCGGTGGTTACAAGCTGCTACCGACCGAAATCACTGGAAGTCTTTGAGGGAGGCCTTGTATAGCAGTGGACGTCCTACGGCTAAAATGATGATGATGATGATGATGATGATAGTTAAGCAGCCAGTCAGTCAGCCAGACAGTGAGTAACTTAGTCTGCTTTTGTACAGGCACCGCTGGTCTGTGGTATATATTACCTGGTGGCTTGCTGCGGCGCGGCGCCATTAGTTCTGGAGGGGTGCAGCGTCGTCGGCGCGCTGACTTGATTGCTCGCCTCCGCCAGCAGCTCCTCGTACTTGTTCAACATGATGATGATGATGATGATGATGATAGTTAAGCAGCCAGTCAGTCAGCCAGACAGTGAGTAACTTAGTCTGCTTTTGTACAGGCACCGCTGGTCTGTGGTATATATTACCTGGTGGCTTGCTGCGGCGCGGCGCCATTAGTTCTGGAGGGGTGCAGCGTCGTCGGCGCGCTGACTTGATTGCTCGCCTCCGCCAGCAGCTCCTCGTACTTGTTCAACATGATGATGATGATGATGATGATGATAGTTAAGCAGCCAGTCAGTCAGTCAGACAGTGAGTTACTTAGTCTGCTTTTGTACAGGCACCGCTGGTCTGTGGTATATATTACCTGGTGGCTTGCTGCGGCGCGGCGCCATTAGTTCTGGAGGGGTGCAGCGTCGTCGGCGCGCTGACTTGATTGCTCGCCTCCGCCAGCAGCTCCTCGTACTTGTTCAACTGCGCGCGCAGCTTCTTCAGCTTGTCGCAGCATTCGTTTAGCTGCCCTGAAGCAATCAGGTGGTAACGTTACTTATTTGAACTGACAAGACAATGTTATTTTCTTGATAATTTCTGTTTATAAAATTATTTTATGGTGACCTGTCCATGTCTGCCCTGGGCTTGTAAGGAAATAAACGTTTTGACATTTGAAATAACTGCTTTGATATTTTGATCTATCAAACTAAACTTATTCACAACACTGCATTCATATGTATTACTAGCTGTCCCACCCGCGGCTTTGCCCGCATGGTAATTGATTTTACCCGCGGTAAAAAATAGCTTTTGTCATTTAACGGGAAAACTGCTATGTTCGGGCGTTCATCGCAATAATTGGTATTTTATGGTCAAAAGAGCCAGAAAGAGAGAGCCTTTGTGTTATTCTGATATTAAAGCTCCATTAAAATCCCTTCAGTAGTTTTTTTTATGAAAGAGTGTCAAACACACTTACATCCTCGCAGACTTTCGCGTTTATAATATAAGTAGGACTAAATATCTATTTAAGTAATTTACTTTCTATCTATAAAAAAACACTAAGCAACTATTTTAAGTTGACACAGATACTTAAATTCCTACTCTGCCTAAAGAAACTTTGTGACCTAGCGCCGAGGGTAGAAGTCAAAAGGAAGTTGCGCATTACTTAGTTTTTTTTATAATATCTGCTGCATTTATTTAAAAATTACATTGAAACAAATTTAAGTAATTAGGTACTAATATAGCAGATATATTAAGATAAGTGATGTGAATTAATTTCTTAATCATTAAAAGCTTAATCTAAACTAATGTTTTTATAGTTTTTAGCAATAGATATCCATAAGGATAGGCGTTCAATTCAGTTTTCCAATTATTTTTCCAAGTAAACCTGTTACTTAAATTCGCATTTCTACTCAACTTCTTGCTGTGCTATTGAAAACAGTTAGATCGGAACAATCGTTGGTTCTAATAATACAAAATACAGGCAGCTGGTGGATTATAACTATATGTACAGTTCCTAACATATTTCTCGTCGTATAATAAAATGGAATCAGTCAAGTCCCGCACAAATTAACGGGATAGGAAAACCATTGCCATAATAACCGAGATACGCACACATTAGGATGAATCACAAACATGACGCGATTTTATATAATACCAACAAAGGAAGCATGATAAGCTTTAACCTACATTGTTTGTACAATGTAAATAAAGAAGTGGAAATGAGTAAGCTTGTACGATAAGGCAATCAGTTGTGGTTCAACTTTTGCCGACGAAGGGTTATCTGTCTATACATAGTATGGAAAAAGATCTTCTTTTTAACTATTCAACGGATTTTAATGAGCTTCTAGGGCCTTTTTCACCACCTTCCGCGTAAAACTAGACATTTGTTAAAATATAGAGCTGTTTCGTTTAGTCGCATGTGACAAAGCGTGATAGCTCTTGACATAACAATAAGTATTATTGACATAACTAACCATTGCTTAGTTTTCTCGGACTTTGTGAAAGAAGCCCTAAAGCTCCTATATCTTAGTTTTAGTGATTCAAGACGCATTTTAACAACATGTATGATTTGCACCCGTGCAAAGTCGGGAAGAGTCGCTAGTTTCATAAATTTTCTTACCTTCAACAGTCATAGGGTCTCCCAAAGCAGGACTGCTTTCGTATACTCCTTTCATTTTCATCAGACCTTCCATTGCAGCCTGTTCTTGTGCCACCTACAATTATTTATAATCATTTTTGAATGTATATTAGATAAATGTGTAAACATGGATCATATCTGAGTACGTAGACATTTGACCCGCGGCAATCCGGCCCTGACCTATTTGTAGTTACGTACACAAAGCTATCTTAATGAAATTTAATTATTTACTGTCGTTATTTATTCCGAAAGTGTATAAAATAAAATAAATATTTCCGGACAATCTATACAACAACATCTAGTCTAGTTGTCTAAGCTTGTGTTACGGGTACTAGACAAATGGTTTACGTAATATAATAGACAGGCGTGTTTTGTAGATATTTTTTATTTTACATATTAAACACCCAGACCAAGGAGAAAGTGATTGCAGAACATACAAACACTTGACCTTGGCGGGAATCAAGCCCGCTACATAAAAATATATCTACTATGTAGGCATCTCTCCGTAAGAAACTGTATTTTGTCCGCATTAAACACATCTCCTCACAGGAAGTTGTATGTTAGAATTAGGTAGGTATAGCATTCTGAACTATGCTGTAGATATTTGAGCATATGCAAATATTATTTTCTTGAAATTAAATTGTAATTTTTTGTATGCAGAGCATTTTAAAGTAAATCTGTTTGTCGGTTTGACAAATTTTGAGATTACAGCGGATCCAATGCAACGTAGTCAGTAAACGATGTTAAGAAATAATTTTACCTGTTTACTTAATTCTATGACCTTGGCCTGCAGTTTCTTTTTCTTCTGATTCGGTGGCAGATCTGAATAGTCCTCCTTTCCGTCCATGGACATATTATTCTGAAAAACAACGCCATGTTTTTAATTTACAATCGACTCTGTTGGGACAACATCACACCAAACACTCGAATTCGACACCGCAAAACAATTTCCACAAGTAATTGTGATATAACCCTTTAATCATCCATCTAGTGCCTACTGGTGCCCAGTGTCACCAATCCATTTGTTCCCACTCCGTTGACCTAAAGTGATAAGTTTAAAACAACAATATAACTACACAACATTGCCAGTGCGCTGAAATCAATGGGGAAGCCGTGCAAGCATGGAATGTTAGAAAAGCCCAAGCCAAACGGAACGGTTCATAAATGCTTCTGTAACGAGCGTAGACATTATTTTTTAACGAGTACAATATTACAAAGGTCCACTTCACGGGGTATTTGAATAATTGAATATCACTGCCGAAAGTTTGCGCCTACGTCAATACCGGTTGCGAAATTTCGTGCTCGAACTAAACTCAGTAAAGAAATGGCGCGACCGTTAAGAATATTTCATGTAATCGTCAGTGGAAGTATCCACTAAAACAATAACTCGTTAAAAATCAGAACAAGCCTCGCATACAAATACGTTTCAAATTCCTCATTGAATGTCACACCAAACGTGTTCGCCATACCCAATTAAGGATAGATGAGTCACGGCCAAATAATTTAGCTACAGAAACATTTGATCAGCCGCTCGAACTGACCTTGATCGAATTGCACGCCTCGACAATCTTCTGCGGCCAAAGCGTTAGACGGCGCGGAGTCGGGGAAGCAAAGAAATAACAATTAAACAAAGAAACAAAGACACTTTCCAGGAGAAACAACATCGGAGAAATAATATTTAATATTAATTTAGGCATTCAATTTTAACAAATTTAAGTTTAGTTGAAAAATTTAAATTTTGTAAAAAAAAAGAAAAACGTTTTCCTTTACGAATCCCGCGTGCGAAATTAGTAACGGGATGCGTTTTAATATTTTTCTTCACAAAGGGGTTCCAACATTTTGTCAAGCCTTCCATTTTAAAAAAAAACTTGATTTTGCGACCAGTGTGAAATGTTAATCAACAGAGTTACCGTAACTAACAAAAAATGTCAAGAAACCAAATCTCTTAATATACTGTTTGATATTTGGGTCCAAAGAATACAAAAAATCTTGCCCATTTAAAAAAAACTAAATTCTGAGGCCATTGATGGAACACAAATGTTAATCGTCAGAATAAATCCTTACAAATAAACAGTGTACGGAACAAATCTCTCGCGTATACCATTTTCAATATGGCAGACTAGTAGGTATGTTAGGCTCAATTAAAAAATGTTGGAAACCCTTTTATTTATTAATTACTTTATTAGCAGCAAAAATACATTATATATTATGCTATCAGCAGTATTATTGTGCACGGTTAAACGTGCCATAACGTCAATGGATCATAAATCGGCCAATCTATAGATTTCCGTTTCATGTTTCTCCTGGAAAGTTTAATGAAACATAAAATAGAGAAAGTCAAGGCATGTTATGGGTTGATAGACAGAATAAAATAAACGCAACACAAATGTGCGGATTGTACGGCACATGAAGTTAACGGTTGTGACTTAATTAAATAAAGGCTTTACTTATGAACGTCGCGATGTTATTTTTATGGCCGTGCAGGTTACCGTTCGTTGGTTAAGTACTGGTTTATATAAAAACAAATGATTTTATAATTCATAACAGGTGAAACCAATTTAATGATATATAGGGTAAATTTAAGAGACACATAATAAAAATGTACTCCTCGATTTTAAAATGGTTATAACCTACAACAAGTTAAAACAATTTATAAAATTTGATACTTTATTAGGAGAAAACTTGTCATTAAAATATCGGAATTTTTGCCTGAGCATATTATTTTTGCTGTCGTCGTTATGAAACTGTTTCCACGGCTATAAATTTAAAAAAAATTAAATTTGCGTTCAAGGTATATCAAAAGTCACGTTTATATTTTTAGATAATGAGTTGTATGCCCATTTTTTCAGTAATTCGTTAATCGAGTTAAATTAGAAAGGTGTACAAAGATTAAGAGAAAACCCGTATGTATTAAGTTAATAATTAATGACTTACTATTATTTACATAAACGTTTACAAGTAAAGCTTTTTATGTTACATTTATAAATAAAAAATTAATGTAAGAATAACGTGATCAAGGCAGCGTAGGTATAGTTAGTGCATAATGATTCATGCACCAACTGCGTCCACCCTTGTTAAACTTACATTCATATGTAAAATCCACGCGCCGCCATATATACGTAATTGTAGGATCGATTCGGGATTGGAATATTGAAATACAAAAATAAATTAGTAACCTTCGACATAAGTAACCGGCGTACAGTCTTTGTTTTATAAAACAAATAGTTATTCATGAATATGCTATCAATGAAACATAACGTAATCTTAATCAGGTATCAAGACCATACACCGGCTGTTTAAATAACTGAAGCGATAATAAACTACGTAAAATATCGAAATATAAGAACTTAAAATAAATAAAAACATTATCCCATGCACCATACTAGTAAAATAATATAATTATGACATATCAAGCTTCATTAAAGACTTATAAATTCAAGATGCAGTCCCATAAAATAGTAGTTGAAAGATTTATATAAAGTATAAAAATACTAACAAACTTAATAATTATAGGCTGTAAGTTCATAAACGGGATATAAGTTTGTAATGTCAAAAACTACAATCCATAAAAAAACTGTCCTGAAAATTGTACCAGGATTATAACTTTTTAAATTATCATGGTTTTTTACAAAATTTATATTGACTTTAACCATCAAATCATGGTGTGTTACCTGTTTTAAGTCATAATATTGTACCGTATTACTTGACCAAAATTGTATTTGTAAAAATCAATACAACAAGGAACTAACATACATAAATATAATAGCATAGCATACTTTACGCCTAATTTGACCGACATTCCATCAACTCTCTACGGGACTTGTCTCAAGACATACAATCATAGGTTCGTAAAATTATGGGTTAGAGATACTCATATACAGTTACACCCCAGAATAGGAACAGTATTTTAAAACATAACTTATTTGCAACAAGTGTCTAACATGTTATTTAATCAATTTATCTAGGATTCATTTTATAGTAACTGTTTATTACACGCAAGGATTTTAAAAAACATTAATCACCAAAGTATCCCAATCCAAAACCATGATATAAAACCCAACTGTTACAAATATTTTAGAACTGGTTTTCTGTGCTATAATATTTATTTATTAATGTGAAGCAAAATGATGATATTAAATTAAATATATTCTAAAGTAATTAAATATTATTTGCAAATTTAAAGGGACTCTCTGATGGATAACCCATTTGTCTTTTTCGTCGTGAAACTTCACATACAATGAAGTATGTAAGTTAATTTTTTAAATAGTGACAAAAAAATTGTTTAAAAACTTAGTTTAGAAGAAAAACTTGTTACTTCTTATTATTTAACTGGTTATAAAAATGGAATAATAAGTGGCCTGTTATAACTGGCACCTGATAACCAGATTCACTGTAAATTATCTTGTGAGATTTTTTTGTTCGGATCTAAAGAATACAGTTTGCAAACTTAGCATAGTTTTTACTTCAAGGCTAAATACCAGGAATGCATAAACCGCGAAGAAGCTTTCGTGGGGAAAGTGTATGTGTGTCTGATGGTTGTCCATCTTTCACGGTTGAACCGATAATCCTAAAATTTGATATGGTGTTGTGTTAAACATTGGATTAAGACAGGCTACTTTTAACCGCGGAAAAACATGTCATTTGGCGGCACAATTCCTTGTAACGCGGGCACAGGTAGTTCTATATATTTAAGAGATCGAATTGTTACCTTATTCGAGCTGAATATAGAGAGTAGACCGCCTCGCTTCTTGATCCTGTTCCCAGAGACAGTTCCCCTAACTGTGAGGTGGTTGTGGACATGGTGCGTGTTCGTGGAGTCTGTGGTATCGCCGCCGGTCGCAGTCTCGAACGCGAAGTCTTCAGGCGGCACGAAGCCGGATTTATACCTGTCTATTACTAGTTTTGTGTCCTGAAAGAATAATTGACTGTCAATAGTGCTAGCAACCAATATTCAGTCACTATATGCGACAGCGACATATAATCGCTTTATGCTATTTCTAGGCAATCACTGCAACGGCTGAAATTGAAATATGATCTTTGAATGCGGATGTAGCTCGTTCCATCATTGTGTTGTTACTTATCTTGGAGCTTGAACTAGTGCAGATAATATTCGTTCGAGCCTATAAATTAATATCGCGTAAAAATGCAATGACTAATAGAATCACAACTTCAACTCAACCAGATAAAATGCTGCATACACACAGGTTTTGCTAGCGTTACACAACAAAATCAATGTTAAACATAATCGTTGTTTTTAAGTGTTAACTTTTTATATCTCGCGTTCTGTACATTTTATCAGTATGCAAATAGCCACGTGTTAAAACAACAGCTCTCTCTTAGCTATGCACTCATCGAAAAATGCGACGGTGAAAATATATGTTTTCTTTCAATGTTTTAAACACGTGCTAAAACATGACACAAACGGCTCATAATCTGCAACTAACGGAACAAGCTGAATTATTCATACCACTTTTTGTTTTAACTTTCAAAGGTGCAGTCGCTTTCCAAATACGATCATTACGTGCTTCAATGTTTACTAGTGAAGAATGGTGTTCACTGAAGCAGGTCTAAGCGTTTGTCTAACCGCTATTTCGTGCAATTAATACGCTGGTTACGGTTATATGGTATTTCGTCTAATTAATGCGATTCCGGTGCGAAATGCGTTGGAACAGGATACATCTTTCTATATCGCGTTACGAGATGCGTCTTAGTGTGCTTTCAATTTATGCGTATCGTGACATACGGCTGCCGAAGCGGAGAGTTTGACGTACGTCGTACGGGCGGTAGATTATTTTTACAGTAAGGTGTAGATACCGCGACCATACGACAACAGGAATGGTTGTCGTGTAAGCCGCACTGTTATCGTGCTTTTTATACGTGTACGATATTTATCAAAATGGAATAAATGATGTCTATATAAAAATTGTCGACTGTCAGTGCTTCGGCCCCGCAGCCGTACGTCACGAAACAATTGAAAGCACCTTCACAAATTTAAATAGCTCCACCTCAGTGAGGTTTATTACGTTGAAAAATCATAAAGGTTTTACCTCTTTCTCGTTGATGCTGTTCGCTGCTCGCTCCATACCGTCAAGGCACTGCATAATGATGGGGAATACTTTTCTTTCGACGTCGACTGAACTTAACATGAAGTTTTTAATGTTCTTTATCCGTTTCTCATCTAAATCCTGAAACAAGCGGAATCGAAGTCATAAACATGTTTATTTCTCACTTTTTAACCGTCCACTAGCCTAAAGCCCAACTTATAGACTTAAATTTGATGGGATGTTGTCACGTAGTTTCTTTATTTGAATCTCGTTTATTTATTTGTACTAAAATCTTTACACGCAGTTTGAAATTTATAAAGACGTTGATGTGATTTTTTAAGTATTTGTATCAGCAAATAATTATCTTCTTAATTATCTCATCTATTCTAGGGCAAAGCGAGAAAATCCTTAACAAATAAACAGCTCTCAAAATCTATTTCAGTAATACTTAGCGCGTCGACAGTGATCAACTGTTTTATAACAAACCATTTCCTGTCACATATGTCTGCGAGTTGTATCGGTCGGACATTGGGAATGCATTTACTTAAATAGTACATTTAAAACATGCCCATCGACCTAGTTGGCGTAGGGCCAGCTTGTACCGAACATGTACCAAACAGAGCGAGCATTCGTCGAAGAGTTCCAAGAGTTCACATGATTCACGAATAACAGAGAAAGTTTATGCTTATGTTCTCAGAAACCCGTAATACAAACAAAACTACATAATTTTGTTGTTCTGTATTTGCACTGAAACCAGGTTGCCTGCGCCTTGTAAACACACAACATAACGTTGTTAAGATGTTACGCGAAATTTCAAAGAATAATGGAGATTAGATAGGGCTTGTAACGAATGTAAATGGAGGTAGAATATTTTTTTAAATATTTTTTTTATTTATGTACCTAATTAAAACAATCCAATTCCATTATCTTGGTCTGGGTGTTTTATATTTATGATAAAAAATATCTATGTACAATGTATTTATATTATATTAAGATGTCTGGTACCCGTAACACAAGCTTATAGAGTGAGAGCCAGCGCCTGCCAGACCTACGTTAAAGTATACAAGCTGAAATTTTTTTCACGTGTTCTCACTGGTGTAGGGAACAATGTTTGGGGGTTACGAACCTGGAGTAACGGTGCCTTCAGTAGGTATCAGGCAATCAAGGCGTGCAGTACACAAAATTGGCAAAATAATGAATGACTAACAATTAACAGAGTCAGAGATTAGAGACTGACTGACTATCAGAGCTTACCACGGGGCTAGATGTTGTTGTGTGGATTGTCCTGATATATTTATTTATATATAGTATTATGTCGAAAGGGAACGCCAAAGACTTATTTTTCTAGAAAACATTATTTCTTATAAAAAAATATTATAGGTACAAAGTAAACAAAATATATATATTTATTTAATTTATTTAAAAGCAAGAATGCTTAAACATTTATTATGTTAAGCATATGTATAAAAATAAGCATACCAATAAATATTTCAGTGTGAATGTGGCACAAAAACATCTGCTATGTTTACATAATATTCGATTAATCAATTTGAAGATTTCCAAAAGTTATTCAACACTGAATCATTAATGATTTGGACATTTTTCTCTAAACATTTTGCATACTTTTTATTAGTTAATTCATAGTAAACATTGACCTACAAGAGTGAAACATTTGTTTACATTAATTTAAAAGATACGTTACTCCTCGTTAAATATAACGCAGACACAACACGACATTTTGTTAATAAACGTATAAAAATATCTGTTGAAATTACTAACGTCTGAGAGTTTATATTTTTAATTCAGGGTCAGTGTAGCTGGAGTATTTTTATCATTTATTTACGAAAGAACGAGAGATTTCACGAATATGAAAGGATAAACGAATCTCTTCACGGATCACGCTTTGGCTTGACAGGATAAAAAACTGTGTTGAAAATATTTAGGAGAACTTAATACACTTAATGTCAAAACAATTTAGTTTCCAATGAAACTCAGATAATTTTTTTTTTAAATGTTTATGCTTAAAAACCATAGTTAAGAAGTATCTATAGCTATTATTACAAGTATCTACAGATATTGGCATATTATGAGTACGAGTAGTTCAAAAGTTTGTAAATTTTTCTGTTTTTAACCGAATTCAGGTGGAGGAGGTTCTCAATGCAAAACCGATTTGTTTCTTTTTACTAACAGCTTAGGTTATATAAAACTAAAAATATAAGTAGGAAGTCAAAAAGAAAGATGTATTTTCCTTTTGTCTAAAAATACACAAGCCTTTAACAATTCCATCCATGTTTAGCTATCAGACGCCATCCCAACAATTTTGGTACTCATCCAAATCACATTGTTTTGGCATGCAACTGTGACCTGTACCAGTTAAAATAGATGAACTACTAATATTAACCTTGGATTACTATTACAATACCTTTAATAGGGTAGATGAATAAAAAAAATAGGATAAGAAAGGATAATCATTTATTTGCTCAAAACATAGGTAACATTTTGGTCTCATATAAAAATTAAAATAAGTTCGGCTATGTTTTTGCCTGAAAGTAGGTATAGTCCAACATTACGATAATTAATAAAAACTAATTTAGTATTTTTTATTACGACGATACAATCCATAGAAGTTTCGCGTGATGTAACGCTTTCGAGTACTTAATTTGTTCGTCACAAGGTCCCACTCCGGAACTTTGATGTTTTATATCGTGGCACTTTCTTGTTAAATTGAGTAAATCTAAATTCAAAATTTAAGAAAAAACCCCTATTCCAATGTTTTAAATTCCTTAAATGTAAAACAATTTAATATTTAGTAATGTGCACGCGATGCTCTTTCATTTGATACCCCACTCGAGTATATTTGCAGATTTTCGGATTTCCTTCCCCACTCTCACCCCCATTACTTTTAAACGGCACTACCGATTTTCATGAAACATGTCTAAAAACACCCGGGCCAAACTCACCTATAATACAAAAAAAAGTGTGTGTGTGTCAGCTACGACGCACGATTGGAGTTTACTCCTTACGAACGATAATTATGATTTATATCGAATAGAAAAAAAGGGTAAATGAACGCATCTGCTAAAATTATAAGAGAAACAAACATATATCTGTAATTATTCTGATTATTTATATTACTTCAATAAAGCGTATTACATAAAGTATTGTTCGATTCACTTCGAACACCTCAGCAGCATAAGACAAATCGCGATTTGTCTTATGTAGGTCGCACGGTTACTATCTTGAACCAAGCGAATCTACGTAAGACAAATCGCTGATGCTGCTGAGGTGTTCGAAGTGAATCGAACAAGTATAAAGAAAATCAGGTCGTCCTCTCACAACCTGATGGGGACTGTTGCAAGGGAGGAAGCGGCATCGACTGGATTGGAAGGAGCTCGAAGATAGGATCGAGTCGAGTGGAAAAAGAGCCCTATATAATCTATTGAGGGGATAAGAGGACATCATCATCATACCTGTAATTGTTTGAAGACATGTGGAAGCCGCTGCTCATAGTGCAATCTTTGGGCCTCGTTGGTCTTCCGCAGTTGTTCCGTATACTCGTGTTTTGCGTCTTCGCACGCTTGACTTCGTAGTTTCATGTTTGCCTTCTGTTTTTCGACTTCGGCTCGACTGCAAGTTGAAATAAAGATATTCAATACTATGGCAGGTGGTAGAAGGTTTTGGTGAATTAATATGGTGGTTGATCTTAATACGCTATGCTGCAGAATGCCGTTACACGTACTTTTATAATATAGTCTGTTTCATCTGATACATACTGCAACGACGATGGTGAATTAAAGTATTATCATAATAGTTGTAAGTTGTGGTCAACACAGGAAAGATGATGGTGGTGAGTTATCGTAGAGAACGCCAAGACAAACAATTAGTTAACTAGCTAATCATTGGATACCATTTCACAACATGCTTAAACTAAGTATAGCCATAATTGATAGTCAGAAGATATAGTCGTCTAGTATCATTAAATGCGCACATTACGGAAGAGAAAATGGCGTAATGTTATTGACGGTTAAATACTACGAGATAGATAAAAGATCGCGGCAAGCCAAGCTCAATAAAGCGGCAAAAGTAATACAAAGAATAAACATAAATAGAAAACTTGTTTCATTTTTTAAAGTGAATTAACATACAATGTACTTAGTAGTGTGTGTTTCTTTAAAGGCAAAAGTGAAATCTATCGACCTCTTAAACTCAAATAACGCAAAAAAAGCCCAGGGTCGTAGAGTGAAAAGCCAGTCAACAAGTATGTTTGAATAAAATTCAGTCAATTGACAATTCAGGCCATTTCAGTCTAATATGTTTGTTTATACGGATGACATAGTAGACACAGATAATTCGCGATGACAAAGACAATTGAACTAAATTAACAATAGACCGGCGAAATCTTGGTCCGATTTGTGAAACTTTATCATACGGCAGAGTTAATAGGATAATGGAATAATAGTACTAGCCCCTGCCTACATGTTTGTTTATATGATTGAAGGCACGTGTTATGTTCAGTTTATTATGATTCATGGTATGGTGGGCTACGCTATTACACCGAGGTATGAGGTGTAAGAATAGAATCACTTATTGGTTTCGTAACTAGATATTTTTGTAAGAAATAAGACGGACTGACAGAATAAAAAAAACTTCTTGGATTTTTTATATTTTTTGCTATATTTATTTTAATTCGGTTGTTCATCTCATTGACTGTCAAAACTTATATAATAGTTGAATTTATTTCAGTTGAGACAGACAGTCTGACAAAAACAAAGTTAGTACTAGAAAACAGTTTGAAATATTAAAAGGTTTTTATTCAAATCGATGCACCCTTTTAAGAATAAAACACATATAGTTGTAACTAAATTTTTGCGTCCGGGATCAACTTGAAAGACAAGTATCTTCAATGGCAGTTTCCTTCCCGAGCAACAACTAGAATTACTTTAAGTAGTTACTCGTAACTAAGATATTTAGATTGCTTCCGCTCTTAGCTGACTCCGACACAAATACTAATTAGGAACGTGGGGCATAGGCTTAAAGAGAGCTGGCATCAATCAACGCGATATCAACTTCACCAGTTATCAAACATGCCTCTCAGATTGTAAACCTAGATTATAAAAGGCAAAATAAAATAGACTTAAAGCCATTCAAATCTGCAAAGGAATAAAGATCTTATGGCATTTACCTAAGGTTAAGGTCAGCATCTGCTTTCTGGAAGGTATCGAGCGCCCGCTCGGATTCCCTCGCTGCGCGCTCGTACGCTCTTCTCGCCCGTTCAAGACCACCTATTGAAGAGTTAAGGACACCCATCTGTTTCGCACCCTCATTTAAGTGTTGCTGAAAATAAAATACTAATTAGTTTATAAACCCAAAACTAGAATTTTTTTTAATAAAAAATCTATATGTCGTATAATGCCTAATTTATAGCGCAATATAGATCCTCGTCTCATAGATAATACAAGAATTTAGGAGCATATTGTTTCTGGTTCTCGTTAGACTTGTAAAACAAGTTTAAAATAGGTTTTCTTCTATTCTAATAAGGAAAATTGCTTCAAACTAGTATGTGAGTGAGAAAAGTGCGTCAAAGAAAATTCCCGTATTAACCAAATAAAACAATTTTAATTTACATTTAAAAACCGCAAATGAGTAACACTCATTCCCAGAGTAATGTTGTTTGTTTGCCCTCTTTTTTTGCGCGTCAACGTGCAACGCCCTGATTCGGGGACGGCTGTCTGTAGCGATATACTCAATCTGTGTTTATCAAATTTGCCGTTTGCAAAGTTCAATAACAATCTCGTTTTAAATTAACAACGGATGCGGTCGACGACGCATTGGATCGATGCAGGCACTGTAGTGCTGCGAAAGTACGAAATGGGAGCAATGGATGCGGGATGAAAACCGCCGCATTGTAGCAAGTGTTTGAAAACCGTTTGAAACTTTCATCTAAATAATGCATACAAGCATTCGTTTCATTTTATAGTTCTACCAATTAGTCGTAGCATACTTTAATAGACCCCGGGGAAGTTAACGGGGCTTTATTAATGGGGTAGTTAAGTTTATGTTCCTTTTATGTAATAGACTTAGAACATATGAATAAAACTAATCTCTGCAGTAAATTGGAAATGAACACTGAAGTAGTCGTTAGCTTCACTAGATTATATATGTTTGGAATGATTCGTAATTAACCAGACTATCCTGACATACCAAGACTGTCACCGGAATGAACTAATAATCGTAAACAATCCAAGGAAGGATTAATGTTATTTCGTAAACATGAGTTAGTTGTGCATGACACATGTATTCGTTGGGTTTATCCCATTGACAATTTAAACGTAAAAACTTTGGCAAGGCTACTCTGGTTTTCTGACAGAACGGCATTGTAATGATATTAATATATTTCGGAATCTCACCCCCCACTCCTTACTAAATGTTATAGCTTCGTTTGGCACTTTAATTGAAATCGAATTATCGTCCATAACATAATACAATCCAATTTATTTTCTTGTGCTTGAAGCGTCAGTTTGCCACTGTCAAGTTAAATAACATTTTAATAATTTTATTGAAAAAATTAATAGTGAAAAAGATGTTACTCAGTTGAACGCCATTATGCGTCTTATAAATAAAATAAATATTGCCGGGCAATCAACAGAACAACAGTAGCTCTGTGGTAAGCTATAAGCTTGTGTTACGGGTACTAGACATCTGATATACTTAATATAATAGACATACGTAGATAGATATTTTTTATTATACATAATAAACACCCAGACCAAGGAGAAGAGAAAATGCTTGCATAACATACAAACACTTGACCCCTCGGCGGGAATCGAACCCGCTACCTCTTGCACTGCAAGCGGACCTCAGCCCACCGCGCCACTGAGGCAGTCAGTTATACATATAATACAACAAAGGGTCAACTTTAAACTGACTGTCAAAGTGTGAATAACGTGAGATAGAGCCTTTTAACTAAAAAATCAGGTCGAAACTACCAACCACCCTGTAAGTTGTTCCGTTGCGATTCTGTGGATAATATACTAAGCCCTAGGCAAATGTCTAGTGTGAGTACCGACACCGAAGTTAATTAATTATTAAGTTAGTTAGTTAGTGAAGTTAGGTATTATTTTAAGTAACTCGGACAAAATAAATTATTTTCTGTATTTTTTTTTGGGATGTAGTACCTACCAACTAGTAACCTTTAGTACCTACTTAAGGTTTCTAGTTACAAACTAGTCTGTTTAAATTCTTTGTTACAATTTTTCCAAAAGTCTGACAAGTTCGGAATATTAACACCCATATAAGATACAGTTTTTTACGGTTTTGGGATTACCAACTTATATAATGCATAACAAATTCAACGCCATCGTTCTAGCAGATTCATTGAAAAATGTAATTGGGTGTGACAAACTGACCGACACGCACGTGTTATTCTATGAGGGTTCCTTTTTTCCTTTTGAAAACAGAAACCCAAAAGCAAACATCCACCTGACCCCGGTTGTAGTGGAAAGGTTGACAAGACAATTTTTGAATATCTTTTAATTTTTTTCAGAGTGAGGAACCATTAGTTAAACTTAAAGAGAAAAAGACGCATCCCTATCGAAGTTCTGGGTTACAATCTAGCCTACAGCTTGCGGCTTCTATAATGAATGCGTTTTTATTTTCTACACAAAGGGGTGCTTACATTTAAGCATATCTATTCGGCCGTCATTCAAAACATAAACGTAGGTGATTTTCCGCATATGAATATGAAACGCATGTAAATAAGAGAAAATGCTTACGAACAAAAAGTGTAAAGTTTTAGCCAAACTAGTTAGTTAGCTAGTTAGTTAGCTAGTTTTTGTATGAACCAAATATCTATCTTACACGGTTTCTGAGATATTTGTGTCTACAAAGTTTAAAATAATCTGCTAATTCCCATTTTTAAAAACAATATGATCTGCAGCTGAGTCAAACCGAATATTTGTTCTACAAAAAAGATGTATTCGGCATATTCTAGGTCTTAAATATAGAGACTCCTGTAGAGGTAAATTTAGTGAACTTAATATTATGACTCTGTCTGGAGAGTTCTATCAAAATATTGTATACTTATTAGATAAATCTAAATTTAAAATTTAAGAAAAACCCCCGATTCCAACGCCTTTATTTCCTTAAACGTAAAACAACATTAATATTATGTAATGTGGACGCGATGCGATTTCATTTGATACCCCACACTAGTATATTTGCAGATTTTCGGGTTTCCTTACCCACTCTCACCCCCATAACTTTTAAACGGCACAACCGATTTTCATGAAACATGTCTAAGAACACTCGCGCCAGACTCACCTTTCATACAAAAAAAACTAAATTGAAATCGCTCCATCCGTTTGGGAGCTATGGTGACACAGACAGACAGACAGACAGACACACAGACAGACAGACACGTCAAACTTATAACACCCCTCTTTTTTGGTCGGGGGTTAAAAATAAGGAAAACGTCGTGACAAATGCAGATGTTCATTGTCATAATACTAGAAATAAGACAAATGTAGTAGCCCCTAGGACTAGATTAAGTAAAATATTAAAAAGTTTTCAATGTATAGCTGTTAAATTATATAATAAAATACCTCTTGACATTAGACTAAAAGATAACACTGAATTGTTGAAATATGTAAAAAATCAATTAATTAAAAAAGGTTATTATACAATTGATGAAGCTCTAGCGGATACATTTTTATTTTGTGAAAAATATTGAATATTTTTGTTATTATAATTTTTTTTATTATATGTACATTGTGTATTAAAAAATGTTGACATGTCTAAGTGCTTATAATAAGTTTACAGATGAATAAATGACTATTATGACTATTATGTCGATTAACGTAAGTTTCATCAATGGCCGTAAAATTACATAATAATATGGCTACATACATACATATTAGGGCTTTATATAATTTTCATACTAATTACCTTCCTCTCTTCTCGCAATTCCTTAGCGAGTAGATGCAACTCCCGCACGACATTTGACTGTAGATTCTCGGCGACGACCTCACGCTGGCCAGCGAAGTCGCCCAACTCCTGAAGCAGCTGTTTGAACGCTTTGCACACTGTGTATCTGCAGGGGGAGATAATTATATAGCTTTAGTTTTGAAGACTCGTCATCATCTTCCGGACATGTCCCACACAAAGTGGGGTTGGGACATTATTTTAGTTTCAATTTCCTTCTATCACCCGCAGATTAGCTCAACACTCACTCCTTTCTTACACGTATCATTTCCACACAGTCTATCTTTTCTTTTCATTGGAGAATAGAACATAGTTTTGTTATTCCTCTCGACTCGAGTCATCAATTTGTTTGTGTTTTTTGAATTATATTTTTGACTGTATTATTTTTATGTTCCAATGCAATGTAAAACCCATCACCATACCAAATTCAAGCTAATTTTTTCATCCGTTTTGTCGCACGTAGAAACAAATAGACACACATATTAACTTTCCCATATTCTAGTAAGTATGGATTGAAAAATATTTATACTGTTTTTTTCTTAACACATGTTTTTACTCGGACAGACAGACAACATGTCACAATTTTTGGTTTATTAAACATTTATGGTAGTTTATTACTTTGTCTGATTACCATACAAATATTTAATTTGTTGGTAATTATATTATAAGCAGGACATCTTTTACATTTTCCTTGTATGGATATGAAACCGTTATAATGCCATTATATTAAAATAAAATAATACTTACTGGTACTCATCTTCTTCCTTCTTTTTTGGTTGATAGTTTTTGACCAGCCTCCTGTAAAAATATATAATAAGATGCCATCGATCGGTGGTTTTATTTTGGAATGTTTTAAAATTTCCTCCCTAAAAATATATCTCCGTTGAAAGCGTTATTTAATATGTATAATAAAAATATCTATATCTATCTATCTATGTCCATTAAAATAAGTATATCAGATGTTTAGTACCCGTAACCCTTACCAGCTTACCACGGGGCTAGATGTTGGTGTGTGGATTATCCGGATATATTTATGTAGTTATTTCAAACTTAATTCAGAATTTTACTTACATACAAGTAAACCAAATTAAATCCGCATTTAATATAACTAAAAACTTTAGGCCAGATTCTAAGTCTAATTTGTAACATAAACTTAGTTATAACAACTTTAGCAACCAATAATTAACATTACATTGCTTTCCGTTAAGATTTTCGTGACCAATAATTTATTTATAAATAATCAAATTGTATATATAATGTTGGTAATAATTATGAAACTAATTAATTCTATAAAACAGCAAAGAGTTGCATCTCTCTTAAGATTTCAATATTCCAGCCTTAATCAGAAATATTATTGTAATTTTTAATTAATATGTGGTTGGACTAGAAACCTTTCAACAGTCTGTTGTTATGAATATTTATTGCGTAGTAAGTGTTTCTTAAAAATTGGCAATTTCTTCAAGAAATATATCATATTTTTAAAATTAGACCGGTATTTTTAAAATAGAATCTTTGGTAATGCATAGAACCTACTTCGTTACAATAAATATATTTGTTTAAACGAAATTGCAGAACTGTAACCATAGATATAATGATCTGGCATTCTCTGTCTCTTATTAATTAGAACATCCACTAATGAACATAAGTCTCCCGCGTGCCACACTTGGCAAGCGGGTTGGTGTTCGCAATATCTTACCCTTTTGTCTCTATACACAAATGTCAAAGTTAGAGTGAGTGGCAAGGACAAACGAATGCTAGCGTCATTTTATGGAACATAATGAACAAGTTTCAGTGTATAATGGAAAGCTTCAAAGATTAAAATTAACCGTTCCGAGTATTTTAGGTCATAGATCTATCAGAGATGTGCAAGACGAGATAGCTTGTTTTGATATTACTTAATTTTACCTAACCGAGAAAACTTGATATATCTATGACGTCAATACGTCATCAAACAGACAGTGTGTCATCTTAATGAATTAGCAAAATAAAGTAATACAAACAGTAATTCTTTAAGCAAATCTGGTTCAATGAATATCGATTGGCCAAGCTTTGAATATTGAGCCAATATATACTTTACATTAATATTAATTGTTGTAACAAGTCCTTGAGCATTCTTGAATAATTTACCTTAGTTTTCCTGCATATTCCAATTCGATAGCACACCTCTCTTTTACGTAGTTGCCATATTTATCTAAAAAATCGATCCCTCTGTGTGTGTGTGTCGCTAAGTTATCGTATTGATCCTGTGAACAAAGAGAAAACAAATATTATTTTAAGGTCGAGTGAACGCCGGCCGGCGTCGGCGCCGCGCCGTGGTGTTTTAAGTAACCGAGGGACGGCCATAATCTCTCAACTTAAGGGTTAAAACAATTTTCATATGATAGAAGCTAATACGATATTACGAAAGCGAAAGTGTGTTCATTTATTTTGTTTGAATACACACGGTATATCGGCGATAGGTATAACCTTGGTTGGAGGTTTTGTCTGTTCACGTCCGTAAGTGGTAACCCTCTGAATCCTTACACGTGACCTCCGGGTGGTGCTAAGAACAGTCTCTGGTGGTAGGCTTCGGCCGCGGCTTGTCACCACCCTCCGGGCTGGGCCAGTGCGTAAAGCGATTTTTTCGTGTTTCGTAATGTGACCCGGAGAAGCCACCTTCTAGGTCTTCATGTCCCATCTTAGACCACATCGTCACTTTACATCAGGTGAGATTGTGGTCAAATGAAGGCTTATCAATCATAAAAAAAAAAAAAACCTAATATACTTTCTTGGACTCAAAAATGGTAATCCAAAATTCCATCTCAATTTGTCTGATTAATGTTACAACAAAACGTTTGTAGTAAAATTCGTGTGGTTGGATAAACGAACTAAATTTAAACAAAAAGGAATGTTTTGGTCGAAATCATAATCGTTTTACAAATTATAATCAGTAACATGGCTAAAAAGTAAGCACACGTGTTTTATATAACTAATTATTTATACGCGCAACACATTACACAAAAAAATAGTAGTCTTAAGATAAGTTAGAACATCTTAAGCTTGATTGTAACAAAACCTACGGCAAAATTTTACACATACCAAATCATAAAATAAATTAAAAAAGCTATTTCTGGATTGCAAGAACACTACCATCACAAAGGTACCAACAATACATACTAATAAATAGTACATGATGTGAGATAGAAAAAAATACAACAATACTCGCACTCCAGTAGGCTAATGGAATCATCAAAATAAGAGGAAACGGCCCGCGATACGAGGTCATCTGACCGGGAAACGAACACAGACGATAACCGCTTAACATACAGTAAATTCTTTCATAATGCAATTACAGTTTACCAAACAACTTTATCGCAAAAACACCTACATGATGCGATAAAACTGATGAATGCAATGATTCACCTATGCTATCAATAGCTTTATGCTCTCTCATAACAGGTAGGTTTTAACTTCATAAGACAATAGGACGTGGACACTGGGAACGTCCGCTGTGAATAGGGTGAAGCGTGATGCGATGAGGCGAGGCGTTTGTCAACCGCCCTTGACTGTCAGCGAGGTGAGTTAGGGGCAACGAACTGGATGCGAAGCCGGGAAAAACACCTAGACTTGTCATTGCTCATGCTCAGGCAACGATAATTGCATACGAATGTAGAAAAATCTCAATAAAGACTTTTTTAGTCATTTCACAATCCGTCACCGTTTATCTCATATTATTTTATTTTCTTGACGGTGTCGAATGCGTTTTTAAATGAAAGAGCTTTGTTAGCACATTTCAAATATGTGAATGTTATTATCTGTTGCTCACAGCTCTGCTTGCAATGACCTGATAAATGCAAGAATTTATATACATAAAACAAATGCACATGACTCCAAAAAAAGTTAAATAAAAATAGGTTTAAAAACTTCAACCTGACTACTTAAAAATACGTTCTTAAAAGTACGAAACAAGAAAATTACTGATAGCGGTCGACACCGTCAAGAAAAAAATGTTTTACTGCTTTACTTTATATGTCCCTTAGAGAGCGCTGTAGCCATATCAACGTGACTTCATGTAACTTACAATCGATCAAGAGTCTTCCAGCGACACCTCATTTGTCTTATTATGAAAACTAGTTTACAAGTTATGAGGGAACAGATGACATCCATAGCCACATACATACAGGTCAAGATCACGGAACTCCTTTTTGCTTCGCCGTAGTCGGGTAAAAAGAAATTAAATCAATAATACAATTAGTATTGCATTACAGGATACTGTAAAGCAACTTGAATAGGTAAAGTGAAGCTCCCATGTACAGGATAACATTACGGACGTGACGATATGAGTTCTAAATTAATTGAATGCATGGCAACACTAGTGCAACGCTCCTTAAACACGCACAGACATTGTATGAAAATGAATGGCATATTTTTAGACATGACGCCATGGTACAAACGCCTTCGCTAAAAGATAATAGAATGGGAGTACCGAAACAGTATAGAAGGAAAACTTTAACTATATATTTGATAAGTAAGTAGGTACTTTATTATTTTATTTATTAAGTAGGTACTTATTGTGTTTTGCGTTATTGGGCGAAGATACAAAGGATAATCAGAGCAGAGGTAGTGCTTTAAGAAGGTTCAAGTCCCGTTTCATACATTAACGTCCTTTAATTAATTCTTAGTACCTAATTAAGAAAGCATTTCCTACTATTAACTTCCTTATCTCAACAATTTTAGTATTATATTTTAACCTCAATCATTACACAATACAATACAATACAATACAATACTCTTTATTGAAACACAATAATATAATACAACAGAACAATGCTTAAGAACTAAAATACATTAAATAATAGTGTAACAATGGGCGGCCTTATCACTAAAAGTGATCTCTTCCAGACAACCTTTGGATGGACTGGAGAAAACTAAAAACGACGGATGTTGCAAATTTCTAAAATAATTAAAAGATGATTGTTGAATAATAAATAAGCTTTAGATATTAAATACTATATAAATATAAAAATAATACATAATAATTAAAATAAATAAATACATATAGGTCTATAAATATATATATATATATATATATATACGTAGATAATAGATGTACACAAAAAGGTATATACGAATGAAAAACTATCATTATGATTTAAGGAAATGCTTATGCACGAGGTTTTTAAATGTGGTAACAGATTTGGCTGACCTTATATCAAGTGGCAGATCATTCCATAAATGTATGGCGCGGACAGTAAAGGATGAGTTGAAGGAATGAAAGGAGTTATTAGGGGTTTTCAACCGCAAGGTCGCAGTAGAACGTAATGATCTTGAGTGGGATTGATACAGGTACTCAAACCGATCTTTGAGGTAACTCGGAGAATTTGGAAGGAAAAGGATTTTGTAGAGGAGTGTAAGGAAATGCGCATCCCGGCGAAGTCGGATAGGTAACCAGTTCAACTTGATACGGTACTCAGTTATATGATCATATTTCCTAAGACCGAAGATGAAGCGGATGCAGAAATTTTGAAGGCGATCAAGCTTATCAAGTTGTACTTGGGTGAGGTCTGGATAACTGGCGTCAGCGTAGTCAAGAATAGGAAGAAGAAGGGACTGAGCTAGTGCAACTTTAGTAGAGGTAGGCAGAAAGTTACGTAAGCGCCTGAGAGAGGCAGCTGATGCAAAAATTTTACGACTGACTTCAGCCAGCTGAGTTTCCCACGATAATTTTGAATCTATTAATATACCCAAATTTTTTACGCTATTCGATAATTTTATCACAGTTTTGTCAAAAACGACTTGAGGCAATTTCGAATTATCAATTTTTGCTATCATTCGCGGACTTCCAATTAAGATCACTTGGGTTTTACAGGGATTCACTTCTAGCCCATGCGATTTACTCCACTCCAAAATAGTGGCCAAGTCTGAGTTGATACGAAGAATCGCATCATCCAAACATTCAACAGGAGCCTGATAGTAGATTTGTAAGTCGTCTGCATAAAGGTGGTAAGAAGAAGATAAATTAAAGGAAATAGAATTTATAAAGACAGAGAAAAGAAGTGGAGATAGAACGCCGCCCTGTGGGACACCAGCACTTAAATTACACCACAAGGAACAGCGATCATCAATGATTATTCGTTGCCGGCGCCCAAACAGGTATGAATGAAACCAGTAAATAGCCTCAGAAGATAGGTTAAGAGAGCGAAGAATACCAAGTAAAATGTCAAAATCAACATTATTGAACGCACTACTGAAATCCAATAGCGAAAGAACAGTCATCTGGCCGTTTTGGATTCCATCCCTTATGTCGTCGGTGATTTTAATCAGGGCAGTAGTGGTGCTGTGGCCCGGACGAAAACCGGACTGGTAGGGGTTTAGTAGCCTATTGGAATTAAGAAAATGACATAGCTGTTGGTGAACAAGACGTTCAAGGACTTTAGAGAGGAAAGGGAGAATGGAAATCGGACGAAAATCGGAAAAAGAAGACGGTTTGGATTTTTTAGGCAAAGGAGTGACCTGCGCATCTTTCCAGGTACTAGGGAAAGTGCAGCTGCTAATAGAATAGTTTAAGAGATAGGTGATTACTGGAAGAATTATGTCAAGGATGGGTATGATCATTTTTTTACTGATATTATCCGAGCCAACAGCATTGGAAGTGATAGAAGAAACGCTCCTCTTAACATCTTCTTCGGTAAAATCGTTAAAGGAAAAAGAAGAAGAAACAGGTTTAGGTAACAGAGAAAGATAGTTTAATGTGCGTTGTTTAATGGGGCTATCGAAATTATTTGAAGATGAGAAATGACAATTTAAAGAGTTAATATCTAAGTCCTTTGTAAGATTTTGTGGTGTCTTTCCGATTCCTAACGATCGCAGAAACTGCCACACTTTACTAGGGTCATTACTTTCAATGGACTTGTGGATGTGTCGGCGTTGAGCATCCCTACACACCTTATTGCAGACGTTACGGGCACTTATGTATAGATCCTTATTTTCATCGGTCGGAGACCGCTTGTATCTAGCCTTTGCTACCAGTTTTCTTTGCATTACTTTGCGAATGTCATCAGTTAGCCAGGGTGCAGGAAGATGTTTAATTTTAATTGCTCTGACCGGAGCATGAACATCAAAAAGACCTATCAAAATTTTGTTAAAATGTTCAAGTTTAGTATCAACATCAGCGGCTTCCAAAACCTCGGACCAGTCAATGTTACAAGCATCACTACGCAGTGATTCCACGTTCATGCTACTAAAGTTGCGTTGAAAGATAATTTTGTGTTTAAATTTAGGTGGTTGAATTTTATAAGAAAGGAAAATGAGGTCGTGATAAGAAAAGGCATCAGCTGTGCACTGACCGTGTTTGGCCACGTGCGAAAGTGAGGAAACCAACATAAGATCAAGAAGAGAAGGATTACAGTTAGGCAAATTATGTGTAGGATTTAAAGGAAGTATAGATAGGTTATGAGATTGAACAAGATTATAAAACATACGCGACCTGGCGTCTTGTTTGAGTAAGCAAGTATTAAAGTCACCCATCACTATTGTATGGTCATGAATAGGAGAAAGCTTTTCAAGGATAGAATCTAAAGAAGAGAAGAAATTGACCCGGAGAGAAGGAGAATAATAGACTCCCAAGAGCAGCTTGCGATGAGACAGTAAAACTTGAATGAAAAGATGTTCACCGGCACTGGACGGTGGAGGCTGTGAAGACATATCCAGAATAGTGTATGGGATATGAGACCGTAAGTAAATAGCAACACCACCACCAACCGCACCAGTGCGGTCATTGCGTATAAGATTAAAGCCAGGGAGAGAATATAAGTTAGAAGATAAACAGGGTTTGAACCATGACTCGGAGACCAAAATAGCATGGATTGCAGACAGGGTAAATGACGCCAGCATATCCGAAAAATGAGCCGGAATGCTTTGTGCATTAATATGTACTACGTTAAAGTTTTTATGGAGCGCCTCAAAAGTTGAATTTAAGTTGTCATTAAGCGTTGGAAGACTTTTAAAACTATCGTTACCATCTAAAGATGAACACGACAAAAAGTCATCATCATCACTAGAACAGTCCATAAATTTCCTCGTTACGTATATTTATAAAATGATAAATAATATAATAAAATAATAATAAAAATATTAAAAAAGAAGTCTATATATTAAAATTAAAATATCTGTGTCCACCTGCCAGTTTCGGTATTAGATTTTAGTTTAAATGAATACGATAATGTTTATGAAATAGCTACAAACAACAAATGCATACTAACGAGAATCTAACCGTTCAAAAGGCACATAATTTTTTTTTTGTACTTTATGAAAAAGATAAATAAAATGGTTACTCATGAACACGTTAAAAAAAAAAAGATAATATTACCTTACAGTAACAGAATGTGAACGGATCTCATTTTTGTTGACATTGTCAGTCTATCTGTCAAAGTCAACCTAAACTGTCAGTGTCATCAATCAATTTATCAGAACAAGTAGTTAACAAAACACAAATAAAAGAACTGAACTGAAGTAACAAACAAAACAAGTTTAGGGTAAAAATAAAAATAAAAATGAAAGTACCGTTTAGTTAAAATTAACAATGGTATCTACCTACTAAGTTTGAGAACAGTAGAAAATTCTCTAATTAATAATTAATAACCAGCTACTCGGTGACTGGACTTCGTGATAATCACTTTTTGGTGGCAGCACGGCGGGTTTTGTAGGTTCCTACAGGAACTTTATTTACGGACGAAGCAGACGCAACTTTCGCCGGTTCAGAGAGTGCAGACAACTCGCCAACATTGGACACCCGATGTCGTGCTCCGTCGGCGCCAACCACAAATACATAGCCTTGCTGGGTCCAGCACTTGGAGACACCGAAACGTTTACGTGCCTCCATAAATGTATCATGACGAGGTTTTGTCAGGAACTCCGATAACGTTACGCCAGAATCCTTCAAGACTGACTTTGACGCCCATATCTTATCTCGGAGGGATACATCACGCAACTTACAAAGAATGGGTCTAGGGCGATCAGAAGTAGAGCGTCCCATCCTGTGGCAACGACTGATATCTGCTTTGGAGATATTTGGCAATTTCATTTTGTCAACAAATGACCGAGCAGCAAGTTCTGCGACATTCTCCTTGTCAGCTTCAGGAACACCATGTATAAGGACAATCTTTCTGCGGCCTCGCATCTCCAGCCTATCCACATCATTCGCTAGAGCTAACAGTTGATCCTGTAGTAAGCGCAATGACATAGCCACGAAGGACTTGAATTGCGAGAACTCATTTGCCAGAGCTGCAGTATCACTCACCGGAGACTTTGACCTCTTCAATTTATCCTCAAATTCTGCCATGGTATCCTTGAACATGGCACTCAACTGTGTCAAGGACTTCTGGATTGCACTGGTGCTCATGGTGAAAGTGAGGTTATGTGTTGTAGTGCTGTGTAGTGTAACTTTGTAGGCAGCTTATGGATAGCTGTGATAATAAAGGATGGCAGGTAGGGTTCACAGATAATTATTCTAATTCATATATAACATGTAAATATTAACTATTATAATTTAAAATAAATAATTTAAAATGTTCACTCAAAAAGCTGTGTTGATTATTTTGCGCCTACCGCCCAAAAAAAAATCATTAATAGTTTCTATAATATTATAGCGTGCCATGCTTGATGATTTTAAATATTCCATTAGGTATAGCATTACAATATTCTCATCAATAGACACTGACAGTCGTTTTAAAAATATGCAATATCATAATTCCTACAATACCTCGATCGGCAAAGTAATTTGTACGATCATTTTTTCCTCACCAATACCATGTCACTGTCAATTTACAGTTAAGAATTCATGTGGCAATGGCAATTCATGATAGGAATGGGCAAAAAATAACAATCAGCCATGTGTAATAGACACTGCCGTGGGATGGTTCGATAACCGGCCGTCGTTGGTAGCTCGAGTGGACGTGGGAGAACTGGATCTGTGCACATTACAGCCGCCGGGCCCGTTCGCGGCGCAAAATTACTGGGATTATTAAAACTGGAGCTATTTGCGGGGATATTAATATGAATATGTATCTAGAGAATGAGTCGTAGTGAGTGTTTCTGTACTCTCTAAGAGTAAAGAAATCGTTGTCAGCTTGATTTGGACAGTACGGCCCTTATGAGATCTAAAATTTAGAGCGAGTACACCTAGTATGACACTTATATTTCACCATTGGTTATAAACGCATTAGATCAGGTTCAACTCTTTTACCGCTCAACTGATCAAATCGTCATTTTTCAATGGTTAACCCTGGTTCAATAAAACTTAATTTGTTTTGAAACAAGGAAACATTGTGATATTAGGTATTAGTTGACTAACGTGATCCATCGACTTTTCTTGTCAGCCATGATCTCAGCATACTTCTTTCAAAGACTTCATCCATCATAATCAGATTTGATACAGCAGCTCAATCGGCAATATCCATATTAAACAGGAGCTGCTCAAATAACACCTCATTTTTTAAGTCAAAAGACTCGCAGTAAGACTAGTAGAGACCATGGAAATCTAGAGTGACATCGTCTGTGTGATGTCTTGAAGGGTCAATAGCGCCCTAGCCTCTAATTTTGCCCTCCCTAGACTGCTTCAGTGGCGCGGTGGGCGAGTGTCCGCTTGCGGCGCAAGAGGTAGCGGGTTCGACTCCCGCCGAGGGTGAAAGTGTTTGTATGTTCTGCAAGCACTATCTCCTTGGTCTGGGTGTTTAATATGTATAATAAAAAATATCTATAGATGTATGACTATTATATTAAGTATATCAGATATCTAGTACCCGTAACACAAGCTTAAAGCTTACCACGGGGCTAGATGTTGTTGTGTGAAATGTCTGGAAATATATATATTTTTTTTAATTATTTATAATTTATCTTTTGAAGAGTAGCAAGAACAGTAGGTTGCACGGTAATCAGACTTCGCCGCGAGGCAAGAATGCGCACAGGCAACATTCGGGCATTAGCATGCGAGGCACAGTCGGTGTGGTAACCGACACGTGTAGCTCCCTTACCTTGGACAATTATTACATTTGTTATAATAAATTCAGTTGGCGCTACGTGACCGTTGACTATCTAGCAAGTAGAAATGTTTGCAGATTACGAGTTTGTAGACAAAAATAGCTATGTGGATAACTTTTGCTAATACACATGTGGTTAATGAAGTCATCATCATCACCCTATTAACGTTCCCACTGCTGGGACACAGGACTTCTCTCTTGACAAGAGAGATTAGGCCTTAATTCACCACGCTGGCCAAGTGCGGGTTGGTGAATGTCACATGTCCTTCAAACTCTTTTAAAGTTCTCAGAACATGCCGGTTTCCTCACGATGTTTGCCTTCACCGTTAAAGCACGTGTTTAAAGCGCACATAAATTTCTCAAGAAGAAAAATCCAGAGGTGCGTGGCGGGGTTTGAACCCACGACCTTCGGAATGTAAGTCGAGTGTCCTCCCACTTAGCCAACACGGCTTTTAATGAAGTACTGTAATCATATTTTCGGTGATTCATGGTGATTGTTTCGATTTGGCAGCATTCAAATGTCAGTGAACCTAATAAGCTACTTATTAGGTCCCCTCGGTTTATAAAACCGCTACTACATTAGTGACAGTTTGTTTTAGTTTTATTTTTTGTATTGTAGAGCTTAAAATTACTACTGCATATTAGATCAAACATCACATTTACTAAAGACACAACATTATGTGGGTGGATTATTGTACTCGAATGTGGCTTATAACCTTTATACGAGCAACGACATTTTTAAATACGTGATAATAAGATACGTTATGAGAAAAACGGCAATGTTTAAATTAAAGTTTTATAGTTAACTGTTAACGAAGATATAATTAAAGTTAAAGAAATATTAAAATAAACGATTAATTCAAAAATACCGTTTACTTGCACGTAAAACGTTTATAGGTATGTGCGAAAACCGGTATGAAAAAAAAGTTATACCTAGTCTAGCACTTAAATTACTTAAACAATATACAAATTTCATGTTGTTTTATAAAATTAAAATGCAAGCAAGAGTACAAACCGACCTTGCGTTCTAAGTATAAGAGCGTCTCAGTTGAATGCCAATGTCACGCCGCAATAGTGATACTGTAGTGTAGCAAAACCCGTGAAAATAGAGACGAAACGTACCATAGGTATTTTGAATTAATAAATATGATTATGAATGTGACCTTTCACACGCAAAACGAGCAGCATCCCGTGACATTTGAATTTCAAATGTACGCAATTTATCAGTCAAACCGGAAAAGTGTCAATTGGAAGGAAAGGAAAGTGATATTGTTGTGTATCGAGTTGATGGCATGGAGGGAGGCATGAGTCAGAGCGGAGGAACGCCTTCTTTACCTGATTAGCACTCATTAGTCACCGGCAAAGTAATGAGCCAACAATAGCCCCCACGATAAGATTACGTTGATAGAATCAATAACAAAAAATTGCGCCATTCGCAGCCCGAATAGCGTGCCGAAAACTATCGATTGCAGAATGTTAGCAGCAAAACTGTAGAAACTGATTTCCGTATGCGTAAATGTAATTAACGAAATGTTTTACGGAAGCAATTGCCCATTCGCAAATTGTGTCAGATTCTGAAGTTCAGGGTATGATTTCATAAACCTTGAACGAGTTGTATGAGGAATTGGTCGACTTGTTAATTATTCTCTATAAAAATAATTTCGTGCAAATTAGTCGATTATTCCCTGAGTCAACAAAATTATTTGATAGTAAGTTAGTTTACAGTGTTTAGAAAAATGTTCAGAAAAGGGAATTAACATTTAAAGTAACGTTTCTACGAAGCTAGACCAGAATAATGTTTCAGGTAACTCACCATTGTTTATATTTCGACACGATGTTTAGGTAAAACGTATCGTTTATGGAATGTTATACCGAGAACTTCGTGACAACTTTCAACAACCAACTATCAAAGCCTGAAGCCGTCCGAATGATGGCACAGGTACACACGTAAAGGAAAACAGTGAACCACGGACAAAGCCGATAGTGACTGAATATAATAAAGTATCATTAATTTATTAACAACTAATAACAGGATAAAGTTCACCGAAATTATTAAGAATTTTTCCACTTTGCCCCACCTATTATACAGATATATTTGGCATACAAATAAGGATAATCTGTCCCACTGAATCTTCTTCTTCTTCGGTTGCACTCTTGACAGAGTGGTCGTGGTCATCATTTCAGGTGTTGGTGGCAAACTTCACAACACGCCACTTCCACTGAATAGCACCCTATGTTTTCAATAAATTTTGTATTGCTGTCACCGCTAACTCAGAACCATCGGCTTTTCTCGCTCTCTCTTTTCATCCGTAAAATGTCCATCCACTCAAACAATAACGGACTTGAGCCTCTCTTATGAACTTAAAATTATGAAAGGAGTTGCCATACTTATTTAAATTCCAGCGTTATGCACATCAACATATTGAAAGTTAAAATCAACGTTATGAAAGTCTTTCATCAGCTGTTGCAGAGCTTGATATTATTATATATATGGGACACTGTCGAGTTTATTTTATGAAAAATGTTTATCATGTTGGGTTTTAATCAGCTGAGATAGAAGCATCTAAGTGCAGGATTAACTCTCACTTTACGTAATTGATGTCTAGATAGTCTAGCTAGCTTAATGTGCCAACTGGTGATATAACGCACTTGTCTCGATAAAACATACTTAATATTTAATAACTGTATGGATGCTCATGCTGACGTTTTAGCCTGTCATTACTAATGACAGGTAGGATTGAATAGAATAAATTGTTACACCATAATATGGTAAAAAGTTTAACAGTTGACCCAGTACCCTAAAATAATAACGCATTACTTGCTGAGACGAGATATTTGACCAATTACAATACTAGGTAATGCATGAACACCGTAGTTAAATTCCACAGTAATGTGTAGGTACGTCATATATTTGAACATACTCGTAATTACTAGGTTAACGTTTTTTTAATTATATGCCATTAGGATATCAACATCCATATGGTTTAAAACGTTTTTACTTGCCGTTCGACGACCTATGGGCCTGATGATGGTCGCGCGTGTAAGTAAACCTAAGGTACGATTCCACCAGTTCATGTTTTGCTGAATTGTTTTCGAAATTTTGTTCGCAATCATTTGTGTGTAACATCAAAATTGTACGTACGTAGGTGAGCCGACCAGAATGGACATTAGTGTCGCACAGAGTGGATAACAGAGCCGCACAGTTCAGCACATTGGTGGGGTCGCACTTAAAATCTAATCAACATTGGTCTAGAGGTAAGAAAAAGCACTCACACAGGAAACGAGTACTTCATTCATTACACGTGAGTCAGTAACATGCATCGATTTCCGCTAAGGGCATGCGTCTAATTCAAGCAATGCGCACCCCGAGGCCGAATTCTAAATCCACCGGGCGCCGAGCGTGAGTCACGAACTCAAGTGACGTCATGGGGTGCAAGACGTGATATAGCTGTACTTAGTAAAATATTGCTACGACTTTCACTGACAAATAAAACTGGAAATGTTTTTTGGACAAGCACTATTGAAGCTTGTAGGTTTGAATCATATCTTCGTGATTGCAACAATGTAACTGTTGATACCATTGTAGGGAATGATGTGATCAGTACATTTTAAATAAGTTTATTTTCGCGATAAACAACAAAAGTAGACATTTTGTTTATAATATGCTCAATTATTCAACGATTAATTTTCTTTTTTTTTCATAAGTTCCGCTGTGAGCTTGGCTATTTTTAACCCCCGACCAGAAAAGAGGGGTTTTTATAAGATTGACGTGTCTGTCTATCTGTCTGGGACATCATAGCTCCCGAACGGATGGGGCGATTTCAATTTAGTTTTTTTTTGTATGAAAGGTGAATCTGGCGCGAGTGTTCTTAGACATGTTTCATGAAAATCGGTTGTGCCGTTTAAAAGTTAGGGGGGTAAGAGTGGAAGGAAAACCGATAATCTGCAAATGTACTAGTGTGGGGTATCAAATGAAAGCGCATCGCGTCCACACTACATAATATTATGTTGTTTTACATTTAAGGAAATTAAGGCATTGGAATCGGGAGTATTTCTTAAATTTTAAATTTAGATTTATATTACACTAGCGGCCCGCCCCGGCGTCGCACGGGTATAAAATTTTCCCGGAAATTATTCGAATTTTTCTCGCCGTAAAAACCATCCTATCTCTCAAGTTGGATCGAACTGTACATGGTGTGCGAATTTTATTATAATCGGTTAAGTGGTTTAGGAGTCCATTGAAGACAAACATTGTGACACGAGATTTATATATATGTATTAAGATTAAGATGTGCCGGCAGTAAATTCATAAATATCATTAATCGATGAGCAAAAACGAGGAACTAATACAATTTAATTATTGATTGAGAAATTTGCCGGTCATTTTGTAATCATTTTTGTAATTTCTCAATGAATATAATTCTCAATAATCATTTCGTTATTGGATATTTAGAAGTACTTCCATTGTCCAAAATACTTGCCCTGATTATGAGTCCCGCAAGTGTAGTTGTCCCGTAATTAGATACCTCGTTAAGTAAAAAGCTAAAAAATATATTAAACTTAACGGTGAATATTAGTGTCAAATAGCGGAAAACATATTATGCAGAACATAGCGACGCGAACTCAAGTTGTATATCAGACCGAGAAAAACTTCTTGAGACTTGAGAAGTTTAGACCTATCCCAGGGTAGAGCAGTTAGTAAAGGACGTGTAGAAGATTTCGCAACCCTGCCTAACGCGTCTACCTATAACTCAGCTACCCCCGCCTAATTCTTAGACTTGAGAACTAGAGATACTGAGGAGTTCGGACCTATCCCAGGGCATTTAGTGAAGGACGTGTAGAGGTCTCGCACCCCTGCGTAACGCGTCACCCTATGACTCAGCCACCCCGCCTACCAGACTAGCCGCCAGACAGAATAAGCACAAAAATGATACTAAAATTGGCACGTCGTACTCGTAGGGGTAAGGAGTTTAATTTTGTTCTTAAATGTCAGAACAGAAAACATGTTATACATTATGTTTGAATAAAGTATTAGAGGATAATCTTACTTTAGGTATGTCTTGTTGCAATGACATTGACCATCACATATTGGTTCCTAGGTATTTCTAATAAATTCTGGACATTAATTATATCTTATATTTTTTATACCTCTATATATAAATCTTCTGTACGTGTGTTAGTCATTGAACTGCTCCGAAACGGCTGGACGGATTTTGATGAAATTTTTGTGTGTGTTTAATTGAGTTCGAGATTGGTTTAGATTCACAATATGGTCAACTAGGTGCGAAGCGGGGGCGGACCGCTAGTTACTATGTAAGTGTCTTCGTCTAAGGGCTGAGATTAGTCTAAGACTACTTTTGTATCAGTTGTAATGTCCCAACGGGGCTCATGTCAGGGTATATATAAAACTTAACATCGTTTGTAACCACATAAATAAACGAATAAATGAATATGAATATTATTGTATTCTTGTGTGCTACAAGCTTCATAGATTACAAAGAATAATAAAGAAGCTTTTTATAAAACATCGAGCGAAACCTAAATCCTTGTCCAGTTGCCTTTAGATACGGAAAAAACAAGCAGCAATGACGCAACAATCACTTTCATCAAAATATTATTTAAATAAGTTATCTCATAACGATGTCCATGTCCATGCTAGTTTGATGTCTCATTAGCATCTTTATTACATTTGCCACTGTCGTAGTAATTTACTATTCGAATTCCACAACTAGAAACAACAAGAAATCTGAGCTATAATTGAATAATGGGCTTGGAATTCGATCTTATAGGAATAGTGTGAAACGTGCCGCGGTGCCATTGAGCAGGTAGGTTTAAGTCACCGAATGGTCTGTGGATCACGTACGGTACGGTAACAAACGTACTTTCTATAGCACGCTTTGTTTCGTACATGTCTATGATCTGTTTATGTAATGAATGGAAACAGCAATATACGGAATAGGCACTTTGTATTATTCCAAAAATAGCATGACAATATGTTTCAACTGGTAAAAACTCTAGATTTGAGGTTAAAAGACATAAAATTATTTAAATTAATTGCTTCGTTCTCTTAGTTTCGTGTTAAGTTTAACTTCAACGTTTTCTTCAGTGTTTGCGGGGAATATTTTTATTATTGCTTGTAGTTGAGTCTGATTTCGATTTGAATTCAATTCGATTAAATTGCTATTAACTCTTGATATCAAAATCGCGAAGGAACGCACAAAACGCGATGTAATAACCTCATTAACAGCGATGATATTATAAAATCGAAACATGTGTGATGACATCTTACTCTTGTTTGACATTATGGAATCATGTTAACGAAATTCTTACATAATGTGAGGGGTGAATGCTTACTGGACCATCGAGCCATGTATGGCACGTTCTACGTGCAAGACCTTCTTGTAGTTAACAGTCAAGTTGTGAAAGTCGGACAGAGCTGCAATGTTTACGCCAAAACTGCGCAAAAGCGGGGAACTGGCATTCAATTATTATTTTGTTACATTTTTTCTAAATATTACGTGCTTTGAGAACATTATTCACACATTTGCCTCTGTGAGATACTTTTGGACGTGATGTAAATGCTCACAAATGCTCATTAAATTGTAGTGGAAAAACTGTCGGGTACCTTTATTTTTGAAAAGCTCAACTTTTTATGGAATCTCAGACAATTGCAGTTCCGGCAGTCTGCCAAGCCAGGTTGAAAACATAGCCGACCATTGAACTTCCGCCGTGCAATTGCGTGTAGCCTTGCCTAGTGGTGCTACCCACATCACGGAAAGTTTCATATTTTACAACGCGTCACGTAGAAAACAGGCGAGGCTTTAATGATAACATAACATTTCACATTCCAACTACACCACCACACGGTGATTTTGCATCATTATCACTAGAAGATGTTATTGGCGATAGCACTAATAACGCCGTCTTTTGATCTTGATACTTACATTGATGAGGGTTGTGGTTGAAACAATTTATTTTACTCAAAACGCATCATTGAAACAGATATCAACTGCAGCTTAAAGCAGTGCATTGTATCTACATTTTAGTAGCTAGATTAAAAATAATACGAAGAATCCTTTTCAGACAGAGCCAACTAGCCAGAGGATACGTGGGAAGCTACGAAGACGGCCGCGGGCTTATTGTGCTGCTTGGATACTAAAAAACTTTTTTGTCATTCTATTGCTCATTGTTGTAGCACAAAGGACCAGTTTCCTGCTATTAAGTTCATATTACATGCACTCACACTAGTGCATAGTTGAGCAGAGCAAGCATCGCAGCGGTGGCACAATCAGCGAAAATATCGGATTTAGACGATAAATGCAACGAATTGTCTCAAGTTGCTCCAAATGTGTGCAATGCAAGTAAATGATTTACCCCCGTGAAGGGATTTGTGATTGGATTACTACCCCCATGATATGTGCTACCCTCGGGAAGGGTGCAGGTAAACATTTGGATAGAGTGGTTCGGGATCTTATTTTTTTGACGATTCGAAAGAGGCGTCGGTATTTTTAATCCGGCTTTAACTTTATTAAAAATTCCGAAGAGGCACTGATTCATAAACTTACTCATAATTTATGAGTAAGTATGTGACCAAGGAAATAAGATGAGATTTGAGTGCATCTCAAGAGCAAAGTTGGTGTGGCAATAACCTCAACAATCGTCATAGCGTTATACTTGTCTCCGTTCCTAGAATACCTCTACAATGGCAGTACAGAATGTGGTTCAGCACGAGCCTCGAGCCATTGTTGGAATACGCGCGTTTCCGCTTTCTCGTGGAAAAATGCAAGCGCACTTGGAAAGTAATGTGTGTTATGATCCGATTTCGAGAAATACACCTGCTAGAAACATCCGAGATCGCCGTTATAAATATTCGGATAAGTGAATCACCGACAAAATAACAAAACTTTTCTGTGAAAGAATGTATTCTACAATCTTGCGAAGATACATTATTTAGTTTGATTATAGAGTAGCAGCAGCGTTGATATGGGATAGTAGAGTCAATGTGAGCGACAGAGCGGCGCCTGCGGCTACTCAATGAAGTCGTTCACAAAAGCCCTCTGTTCTGTGGGTCTCGATGAGAGGCGCAATTACAGAGATTACCCTACAGACCGCGGTCGATCAACCGTAGCATCTCGACTGGCCTTGTGTACACTTGACATAATTTATACTAACTCTACTTTCCATATTAACGGTAGAGTTAGTTTTAAGGGTATTTAAGAAGTCATGTATTATGCTCTATTGAAAAAAAATTATAGATTTGAAATATAAAACGAAAAGGTAAAAACAATATTTAAGTTGACCTATTTAGAGATTAAAATAAACTGTCTAAAAATGTATTCCGCTGAATCAGGTTAAGTGCATTTTTATGGCTCGTCGTCGTGCGCTTGTATCATCAATTCCGCAGAGGTTTTTGATTAACAAATGTTGAAATACAGTAGTTATTGTTGAAAAGGCCTATCCCATGGTAACGGACAAAGGTTGCGCCGGCAGATGTGCATAATTTCACAGTAGAGTGGACGCAGGACCGGTCAGGGGGATCGAGCGAGTGAGCAGCAGGTGTAATGCAACTATCTTCGCACCATTCTAGCATCTAGAAAACGTAAATTGTTCTTAGAGTACCTTACTTCTTATAACGACAATTTCAAATCCCATCTATCTGCAATCAATTCAGATCCAGAAATTTTGTTTCGTGGCCAAATCGATTTTGTTTGATAAAATATCTACTACATTGTCCAAATGGCCCCAAAGGTGACGTCAGCATTGCCGAAAACTCGCTCCTCTCAAACAGCTATTTTGGGTTTGCGCCGGGCGCTTTATTATGATGATCGAACAGGCAAAACATTTTGGTATTTCAAGTGGCTTAGTAAAAAACGCTAAGAGATCGAGGTTAAATTAAAGCGATACCATTTTTGATTTAATATAGTTCATTTGCTACGCGTTTACTACCGGTATTGTACACTGAATAGGGAGCTAGAAAGAGTTTTAGCAAACTGTTTGAAGACTTCAGAAAAAGGTATATTTGCTAAAAAAAAACACTAAAACAACATTATTTTTTAATTATAACTTCATAACATAAAAAATATCCATATACAAAATTGTATATATAAATTTCCTGCCATCTCGAACCTTACACTAAACGAATGTTTAATTTTACTTAGTCACTGAATTGCGAGGAAGTAAATTCAATCAAAACTCTGTATTCTTTGCCAAGATGAAAATAAAATACTCAATGGACAACCCGGAAGAATCGGACGGGATGGGCCAGAGTGCATTAACCCTCGCTCGTTCATTGCTCACAATAACATTATGTACTGCAGGTTGGCAATGGGCATTGAGAAAATTATGTAAATAAAGCAAAAGCTTACGACGAAATCTGAAGACATTTGTAGTTAGAGCACCTTTGATGACCACATATTATGATGAGAGCTACATCGGCAGAGTGAAACTATAACTTCCACCCTAGCGGCAACATGTGGCTAAATAACGAGGGGACACAAGACGATTCCTGCTCTACGCGAGCACGCGACAACATGCCCGCTGTCGTCTAATGTGTCTCATAAATTACGACAACAGAATATATTATTATTTACCACGTGAGTTCGATTCTAATGATTATGGCATCGACGATATAGGTACCTACCTACCATTTGAAGTAGTATACATGTGTTATCGTAAGCAATAATAATGCGCACTGTATACAGGAAAAGTCGGTCAAAGGACAGTACAGAAAGGCGTGTGAATACAGCGGAGATAAATATTGCAATTGAAGCGATCTCGATGAATGCTGCGACCAAATCCCGTAGCGATGAATGCACCATTTCGGATGGACTGAATCACAAAACAGCAATATACTGGCAACAGGTGACGCATTCATCGCAACCTGCATTAGAGGAAGCAGATGTTTGGGGTTGGGGCATCGAATTGCAACTATCGAACGAATGGAAATAATTAGACGCTTTTAGATTAAAAACAAAAAAGGAATACTGACTTAAGGTAAAACTTAGAGATTTTTCTATGAATCACATACGGATGTAAAGAAGGGAATTTTTGATTAATTTTTGCTCTGACCGAGTCATGTTTAGTCATTTGAAGCGACTGACATGTAGTAAAGATTCTGCGATTCAAATCAGTTTTCTTGGTTTCCATTCACAAATGAACCTTGAAATGTATATTGCTAAGCAGCTGCGCGTACATACTCTATAGACATGTAGTATATAGGTACTCACAGATTGCTATAGAATATAGTTTAGTTAACAGTTCGCACACGTTGTACCAAAGCAAATTCTCGTTTCTCACGCAGAATACTCGCAATCATAACAACCAACGACCTTACAAGGAAATTAATGTCCATATTAATAACATGCGCACTTCGTATAAAATAAACAAAGAACTTGAAAAATATAATGTTCCTTTTATTATAACACATTTTAATGAGATTTTGGACAAAATTATTAAGATGTATATTTCCACAAAATTAAATTAATTTGTAAAATAAAACAATGTGCAAGCATAAAATTAAGAAGACGGCATGAATAACAATAACCTGACATACTCGTAGGTATACCCTGACCGACACCTGACCGACGCCATAATGTCTGATTAATTATAAATTCACAACAATCTTGTAGTGACGCTCATTATTATGACCCTTTTTTCCGTTAGGAGTAATTTTAACAAACGAAAGGCATGTTTTATTAGTAAGTACTTAATTCTTATCAAGCCATTTTCTGGTATGCAATTGTTATTGCAATGCGTACAATGCGTTGTAAAACGAGAAGTCGGCTCTACGTCTTAGAATTTGATATGACGGCGGTAGTATGCAATATATATGAGAAATTCCTCGAAAGCAAGTCAACTGTGACCGTTGCGAAGCCAAAATGGAGGTGGACCGAGACAGATCACCCACTTGCTTAATAGCCGGGCTGAGAGGAAATAAGTAGGTAATAACTTAACCACATTAAGACCTATGATAAAAGGCAAGGTGAGCATCGGATACGTAAAACTTCACTTCTAAACTACTTCTACTACTACTTCTAAACGTTGATTTTCAATATCAAGTTATAAAAATTCCATAAATCTATAACCGAAACTTGGAAAAGTAGGCCTATGATAATGAGTTTTGAATATATTAAAAGCAGTACTTACAAAAATTTCTCTCATCTTTGTCTAAATTTATTGCTATTGGAATGGACCAGCTTAATACCAGTTTAAAAAGTAGCAGCCCTATAGAAAGGAGCCGACTGCTTATGTGTCTTGTACCAGCATCGATACTTTCGCTTTGACCATATGGCAACCATGGAATAATTTACCTTATCCGAAAAAAACAAACGCGTGGATAAAAAGGGAAGGATAAAAAGTAAGCTGAATTTGAAAAATTTTAGTTAAATTATTGGGATAGATATTTTATGTAAGTCCCTTATCAGAACGAACAGCTGCAAAGAAAAGCAGCGAATTATAACACTGCAACTTTGACTGAGAACCGAGGAAAAGTGGCGATCACAATAAGAAGTGACACTTTAGCCACATACAATAAATAAATATATTATATCAAAACGAAGAATTCCAAAAGTACTTCTGTCCAGAAACAGCATGTTGTCTAATAAAGTCTTAGTAAATATCAAATCATGGACTCTTCAAAATTATTTAGGCGTAAAGTTAAATACAGTTGTGAGCGAAAGGCTGAGTTACAAATTGAATTGGCCTTGATTCAAAAAGCACACACCTTACATGAGCTCGGAAACTACAGATCTTTAGAAAGTTAAGGGCAAAATTACACAAGCAGTAATTATATACCTACTCAAGTAATTGCCGATAATAACACTGTAAAGTAGTTAAGGTATTAAAGAAATATAAACGCCAGAAAACGAGAAGGTACTTGAAAGCACTATATGAAAGAGTTCAGAAATATATTCAATGATAGAGAGGCTATAAATATTAGCTTTTTATAAGACTTAAACGACCAAAGCACACTTAAGTTATTATATTATACAGTTTATCCAATATCAGTAAGTTTAATAACATCGCATAACCACTTGAACGTCCAGTGGTACTGTAGTGCCACAAAACTTTATGCCGACTAACGTCCATGGTACTAGAGTGCCACACGAGTTTTTGGTTTTTTTATTTCGGATTTTCTTTATTTTCTAATAAGACAAGTTGCTAGTGTCAATGTCAGATGTCATTGTCAATAATTATTCTACTAAATTCTAATTAGAAAAACCAATACCTGGCAACAAAAATTATGAAAAAAAAATTATTTTGACAATAAAGTGAGATAAATTTTCCGCCATTTTCCTATTTTTCGCAAGTTAATTTCTTTATGATTTACTTGTGATATCTGTATTAAAATTAAATATGTTATTGAAAAAACTAGACTCCAACCCCGTTAAAACGGTACCAAAATAATAATTAAATGTTCAGAGGAAGTATTTTAAATAAATTTATCAAAATAGGTCTCCAAATCAGTCTAAAAATGCTACCATCCTATTTTTGATATTTTTTTAGTAAATGAAGTTGTAGGTACGATGATTCATATTATTATTCAAGTTTATATAATTATAATACAGAACATAAATACATTTTTGGTTTTGAAATAGGTTTAGTACTTTTTATGTGATAAATAGTTTTAACGGAAAAATCGCGCAGCGTGGCACGCACCGCTCGCGTAACGCGGGCTGGGACGTTAGTCCCTAGTTACGCCGCGGGCGCTGGACGTTACAGTGGATAAAATTATAACTAAGTATATCGGTATTTGTTGGAATGGACACTACTTGTAAACGGCCTTGGATTATTCGCAGAGTTTAGTTTCGTACTAAGACACAAAAGGTATTAAATTATGCTGTGTTGTAAGCATTGAAGCAAGCTATACACATTACAGTAAGGAAGATGCTAGCGAAATCAATATCGATGATCCATTGCCTAACTGCCAAGCTAAGCCGGTCTGTGACTGTGTTTAACCTCTTGCAACATATCTTGTACAGTCTTAGTGAAAATTAACTTTAATTCTTTATAGCTCATTGTATTCAAGAAACAGTGATAGGAATATTAATATAGTTGAATTATAATCATGGTTTATTTTAATTTTATTTTAAGATTTTAGGAAATCTTACAGCTAGCTGTATGTATAAACAATATAAACACTCTTATGTGCACACTGAAGGCCGTTTAAAAGTTTTCACGAATATTTTATAAAGATACTAGTGGCCCGCCCCGGCTTCGCACGGGTTTTTATTAAAAAAAAAATCCATGCAATTATTCTATGTTTGGGCCTATAATTTAAGATTTAAACTATCCTATCTCTCAAGTTGGATCGAACTGCACATGGTGTGCGAATTTTATTATAATCGGTTATGTGGTTTAGGAGTCCATTGAGGACAAACATTGTGACACGAGATTTATATATATTAAGATAAATTACAATACAAAGAAAAGCAAAGTAAGCAAATAACAAAACACACCAATTATATACTCTCTATACATAAACAAATGAAAACGAAAAATTCATTCACATATGTATCTAGTTACTCACGGAAGAAAAAAAAAATATCAATTCGTTTAATTCGGTATGTGTTCTATCTGGTCAAGATGCTCACAAGCGATTGTATGGACATTTATCAACTGAGTTCCGCGGACGTGTTTCATTAGTAATGTATTGCAACAGTCTTGACCGATATCCGAGCCAGTTATCTAATCAGGGAAATATTGTAGATATAAGGGGAGTGTCAGCCTGGTCAGAGCACTTTGCAGGATCATAGCATTTTAACACAGTTCTTGAGTTATATTGTGGAATTAAACTTTGAAAGACTTCTTTGATGCATTGAACTGGCTAGTAATTCAAGAGCTTTAAATAAAGGGCACCACTTAGAAGAAGTAACCCTTTACAAAGAAGTATCCTTAACATTCCTAGCTTGAGAAACTATTGCAGCTTAAGTAGGTCAATGTAGTAATAACTTATCGTTCAATGTTTTGACTTCTGACTTTCAATGTCGATCCTTATCTGGTCGATAAGAGCTCGTTTATAAACTTTGGCATTCTGACATGTAATAGTACGATACCTACTTCGATAAATCACAACTAGACAGCGCGATGCGATCCCAGACTGTCTGTTATCACGAGCACATTAACAAATCTGAGGTTACGACTTATGACTAATTAGTCTCAGATTATTTATAAACATCGGTCAAACAGCAAGTCCGTAAGTGATTATCAATCTATACTAATATAATATTACAAATGCGAAAGTAACTCTTAAAGTAGTCTGTCTGTCTGGCTTTTACATAATACTGAACCGATTTAATGAAACTTGGTACACAGACCATCTAGAGCTTGAGAAGGACATAGGACTATGTTTTACAGCTGGAAAATGTCTAGCGGGTACTGCTAGTGAGACATATTTTTACTTAAAGATTCCTTTGTTCTACAGGAGACTTAACATAACGAATCGTTTTAACCTTAACGTCACGTCCCGGACATAAATGTCATACATTATTTAAATGGTTGATGTTAAAGTATGAATTTAACACAATGTAGCTACAGTATGTACAGACAACAGCAAAATAAAATGATGGAATAGGGTCCCAAAATAATATAAATAAATTAAGTCAAAAGTTACGGACTATTGTAGTTTGTTAGGAGTAAAGTTGCAAATAACGTGTCTCAAGTGATCACATTTAGTTCGATCCTCGGTGTTACGATCAATTATCTTTTGACCAATTAAATCTTCAAATAAAATTGACACTTAGGTATAAATTGTTAAATCTGGCACGTCACACTAGAAGATGTTTTGAAACGTTGATTTTGATCACTTACTTTTGTTATTGACTATACATTAAACTATATATTTCTTAAACTATAAGAAATCGCCGCTGGTTCTTTGTTGTAGTTTCAAACCTTACGCAGTCTTCAACAATTTTTATAACAAAGTAATTACAACGCCGGAACAGTCGGTCAATTAAGTGATAAGTATTACCAAGTATACCGGTACCCGACGATGAATATGCTTCCTATCGACGATAGGTTACGTAAGGATTACTCACCTGAAACAAAAACAAATAACATTGTTAGCACGTCTATGTCTAGCAGCCGAATTGTACTTGTGGAAAACAAAAAGGTGTAATCTTAAAATGCTTATAGTTTTTAACATTGCATTGAAAACTATTTACCCGACTGCCCCCGACGCAAAGGAGTGTTAATGTGTTTAACTGAAGGTATGTTCCTTTATCCCACTATACAGACCTAACGCTTGGGCCGATTTCTAAGATTCACAACTCAATCGATTCCTCTTAGTACGAGTGTCGCTAAAGATAGTCGTTGGACTGGACGCCACAATAAAAAAAATTAAGTCAACAAACTATGTCATGTCGGGTATCGTTGAAAAGGTTTTTAAGTAAAAATCATTTTTAGTTTTATTTCAACATTATCGATCTGGCTGACAGTTTAGGATCTATATCGAATCAAATTGTCACCACCCTCCGGGCTGAGCCAGTGCGTGAAGAGATTTTTTCGTCTTTCGTAATGTGGCCCGGAGAAGCTTCTACCTTCTAGGTCTTCATGTCCCATCTTAGACCACATCGTCACTTTACATCAGGTGAGATCGTGGTCAAATGAAGGCTTAACAAACATATAAAAAAAATATCTTAATTTCAGCTTTTTTGAATCATGATTACTCTTTGAGCAAAGAAAACAAAAGTTTCGAAGTGAGACAATATACTTCAATCAGCAGTCAAGGTCGCTTGAGCTAGTTTATTTCAATCAATTGATTGCAGCCTTCAGCAAAATTGGTCTTTAGTGAAATCGAGTAGAAAACGTTGATTAAAAGAGAGCAGCATTAGCGAGATACGTACAGCCGTACACGCAAGTGAATAACCTCGAACTTGAACGGTTTAATAGATGGCCGTGTGTAAACAGAAGCTGGTTCTGGCAAATGAAATTCCGATACGAGGTGCGCTTCCGTATTAACACGTGCGGTGTTGAGAGAAATCCGGCTATACCATCCTTACAGTACTTTACACTGCGGCTATCATAATGTAGCTGTAGAAAGAGTAATAACACAAACGATGAAACGGTTTCGCTCCTATCAGCATTTTTAGGGTTCCGTAGTCAAATGGCAAAAAACGGAACCAATAGATTATAGATTCGTCATGTCTGTCAGTATGTATACGTCACAGCCACTTTTTTTCAAAACTTTAAGAAATATATTGTTGAAACTTAATAATTATTATGTATACTGTGAACCGCATTAAGATTTTACCTAAAAAAAATATGTTTTTATCAAAACCTTGTGTTGGATAGGTCTTCAAAAAATATATTGAGGTTTCTAACATACATATTTTTCTTATATTGAAAAAAATATTAGTTTTTTTAATACGTCATACATAAGTTAACCTGCAATTTACATTTACTACATCTATTAAGTTAATCTACCTTAAGTGTCAAAGTGGTCAGTACTTGGATGGGAGACAGCTCTGGCAAGGCGCAAGGAACCCTAGGTATGAGACCATCTCATAATTTTCAAGTTTATTAAATGCATCTGATAGTCAGACATCTAAGTGGCACAATGCTGTTAAAACGCCTCATAATATCTGCCGCGTATAACTGTTGTTAGTTAAAGTTATACGAATGCATGTGTGACCGCAAATAGCTAGTTCAGAGAAGCAACACGATCCGCGTCCAAGTCAGTAGTAGTATTGCGGGGTAAGATAATCCCTAAGACTACACATAAAATTAACATTACTGGAGTTTTCTACTTCCTGTACAATGAGTATGCGATGCGTCACTAACGGTTCCGCCACACTTTTCTCCACGTCTTCAAGTGCCGTTATTTCCTCAAACGATGATAGAGCATAAAGTATTCCGATACAACTAGCACTGCAATGTTTCGAAAAGCAAGAAATATCCATGAATTAGGTGAGATTACAAGTATGTAGTTTAATGTTTGTGAACACGAGCATACAGCTGAAGGTCTGTTTGTCAGGGTTGTTTAATTGAGGGCAGGGAAATTAATGAAAAAAACGTTTTGGTGGTCGTTACTTATGGACTGTTGAACAAAACATCCGAAATCATAATAAATTATATATTAGCAAAATGCTCAAATAGCTGTTTCCATTAAGTAGTATGGCATAGAAAGTAAAAGTATTATTTTGTCAATGGATTATAGAAACTAGTCATGTTCATGATTCTGTCATAACATTGTATAATAGCCATAAAATACACTTAGCAAATTTTAATTCTCAGCTGTAACCTTACATAACATAGAGTTGTTTACCATTTGAAAATTCACAAAGCTAACCATTTTACCTTACCTGAATAATAAGTTGGTGAAAATAAAGAACTTTCACACGCTTGTTTAAAAATCGTTGAACACGCTAAGATTCTCAGATTACCAAATTACATAACATTAATTTCTACACATTCCAGTTCCCGTAGCGTAGACATCCAAGAACTTATTTTTGGCGTCAAAGCTTCAAAATAACCTTAGAAAAAGCAACAACCATTACGATGAAATACCTAGGCCAGGTAGTTTGCTTTTTGAAGCAGCCTTTACCAGGTAGAACTTGACATTCCATTACCAGATATAAAATCCATCATTACAGTTAAGTGAAGTACAGTTTTGTAATGGCATTTATCGGTAGGGTCCCGCACTGGATCGCCGATAATTGCACCATATCGCCTTCTAATTGCTCGACGCTGCACATCTGTCTGTCTCACATCAGTCGATATTTCTTGGGCTTGGCTCAGAAATTAGCGATTCGACAGACGCTGTCTGCATAGAAACCAGAAACCCAGCTAGAAAACTCGAGGTGCCTCATACATTTAACCCAGTAAAGCTTGAAATACAAAAGCGAACTCACTGTTACCAGTTGTGTGGGAACGTTTTGAAATTTGCGTGCTCATACAAGCAGTGTTAATATTCCTTGGCCGTTGCTTCAATTATATTGCATCACCATTGCTTTCGGGTGGATCATCAATTATTTAATAGAGAAAGGGCTTTATAATGGTATTGTGCATTTTGTAATCATCTCACATGTTGTAGAAGCATGGGCGTGATGTCTAATGACAATGTCGTTAAATCGTGAGGATTAATTACGACAACCTGGGCAGGTTTTCAATCAGCTTCACATGGGAAAATGTGTGCCTTCAACTAATTATTGATCATTAAGATAATTGATGATACGGTGCAATTTTTTTCTTTTAGTCCCCCAGCTGAAACCATAGACTAAGTAAGCGGTTTCAAAGGGCGAGTCTGTAAACGCCCTTAGTTAATTGGACTAGTCTCGCATTACTCAAAGGTGTGACCTTTAGGCACTACCCCAATAGTCTTGATGGCTGCCGCACCTGTAAGCCATGATATTTGTTACAGAGTTTATGATACAGGCCACGTCTGTAGGTCTTTGTGTAATTTAGTCGAAGCATTTGTGTGCTACAAATTCTATATAAAATTTCCTACTTTAATTGAACATATTGAAATGTTTTCTTCCCTGGATAGATTTAAGTTAACACTTGGGCAGTCGCGCCCTGTTTTGATACGCTAGGAGTCGCTACCGTGTCCACCGGACCCAGTTTAATATTGCTGGATTTTTTTATAATTACTGAATTTAATGTTATTGTGTATTTCCTAACGGTAATTATATTATAAAATAAAATTACAAATGGTATTAAACATTTATATTTATTACTTTTATTCATAAAAAAACGCAATCTAAAAACATACTAAAATTCAACTAACTTTAACGACACATTTTAACCATTATCATATATCTTAGTAAATAACGAAAATAACATTAAGTTTCTTTATTTTTCTAATACTACTATAATGTACTTATTCCAAATCACAATAAGAGACCCATCATTATTTGGCAAAAAAAACTAAAAAACTTCTCTAAAAATCAACAGTCTAAAAATACCTTATTTTGTCACTTTGCAAGTCAAATATTGTTATTAATATTGTTATTGCAGTTCACACATATTGCTTTAGTGAATTTTCAATTTTCTGCACAACTTGACTCCTTGAGGAGCTAGTTTCTTCAGGTCCCTCTGTATTTTGCATTTCTTCGTCGCCATCTTGTTCGGAAGCTGTTTCATGGTAATTTATTTCTGTTTCTGAGCATTCTTCATTATCTATTCCTTCGTTCAAGCATTCTTCAATATCCCATAACCTTAAGGGCCTATTGGTGTCCATTTTTTATAATAAAAACAAATTTTAAATAATTAATAAGGGTTATAAAGTTATGAAAAATCACTTACGTATATAGTCGCTACCGGGTCCAAAGAACCCATAAGCACCTTTTAAGTCCATAACACTCGAGCGCAGCGCGTCAACTGACTGCTGCGACTGTTATTCGCTGTCTCAATCCAACGTCGGAAGGTACTAAGAGCGGCAATGTTGCAATCCTTAAGATTCAATAGTTACCATGCAAACAATGGGCGACTGGGTCTGATAGACCCTTTAGCGACTGCTTAAGTGTTAAACTCCAACGAACATTTAAAAAAATAAATTGGCTAAATTGGTATAGGCGTTGTTGAGTTATGCGCTTAGCAACACATTTTGCGATTCATTTTTAACCCCCGACAAAAAAAGAGGGGTGTCATATGTTTGACGTGTCTGTCTGTCTGGGACATCATAGCTCCCGAACGGATGAAGCGATTTCAACTTAGTTTTTTTTTGTTTAAAAGGTGAGTCTGGCGCGAGTGCTCTTAGACCTATTTCATGAAAATCGGTTGTGCCGTTTAAAAATTGTGGGGGTTAGAGTGGGGAAGGAAAACCGAAAATCTGCAAAAATCTCGAGTATCAAAATGAAAGCGCATTGCGTGCACATTACACATTATTATGGTGTTTTACTTTTAAGGAAATTGAAGGATTCGAATCGGGGGTTTTTCTTATATTTTAAATTTAGATTTATTATTTATAAGAAGATTAAGGTAAGAGAAAACATAGGTACTATTGATTGCAATCTTCAATTTGGTGTAACCGACAGCAAACATAAACTTGGTTCGGGTCAATTTGTGTAACGTTAGTTTTTTGAAGAAAGTTGGTTTTTTATTGGTGTATTTGTGTGGTTATAATTTTTCGTTCAAGCTAAGAATTAGTGTAAGAGCAATGCTGGTTTGCCAAGATACATACACCAACTTAACCTTCTTCGGTCATAGGAATACAACAATTCGACTTATGTAAATGGATCACATACCTACTCAGTTATAACATAATTTCGACGGAAGTTTGCAAAATTACCATTATTTTATTATTTGGCAAAAAAAACTAAAAAACTTCTCTAAAAATCAACAGTCTAAAAATACCTTATTTTGTCACTTTGCAAGTCAAATATTGTTATTAATATTGTTATTGCAGTTCACACATATTGCTTTAGTGAATTTTCAATTTTCTGCACAACTTGACTCCTTGAGGAGCTAGTTTCTTCAGGTCCCTCTGTATTTTGCATTTCTTCGTCGCCATCTTGTTCGGAAGCTGTTTCATGGTAATTTATTTCTGTTTCTGAGCATTCTTCATTATCTATTCCTTCGTTCAAGCATTCTTCAATATCCCATAACCTTAAGGGCCTATTGGTGTCCATTTTTTATAATAAAAACAAATTTTAAATAATTAATAAGGGTTATAAAGTTATGAAAAATCACTTACGTATATAGTCGCTACCGGGTCCAAAGAACCCATAAGCACCTTTTAAGTCCATAACACTCGAGCGCAGCGCGTCAACTGACTGCTGCGACTGTTATTCGCTGTCTCAATCCAACGTCGGAAGGTACTAAGAGCGGCAATGTTGCAATCCTTAAGATTCAATAGTTACCATGCAAACAATGGGCGACTGGGTCTGATAGACCCTTTAGCGACTGCTTAAGTGTTAAGAAGGATAAATTTGGTCTTAAACAGTGTAACCTTTGTATGCCGACGTTACTGTTAACTATTTGTATTATATTTGTGGTGTACAATAAAGAGTTATCTATCTATCTATTTTTAATATTCTAACATGGGTTTATATTTGCAAAGAATACCTTCACAGGTTGACTATTCAATTAAGCCGGATCAGCGTTGATTTGTTTTTCTAATCAATGAAATGGTTAGCCAAGAGCCATAATCTTGGAAATGCTTTACACGCTGACTTGATGACGCATCTATCACCGAAGATATGAGTCTCTTCCGAAATAGATTCGTCATTTTCATAATATCTAGGTAATACCGTTTATGTGTTGAAGTAGGCACACGACTCATTCGACGAGCTAGCAGGTCCAGTCAGACTAAGCCGGAGAACCGGTTCGACCAGAATACAGGACCCACGCCAAATAATCGCTATCGTTATTCTACATGCTAAATTGCACTTTAACATATGGTGTTAAAGTTCTAAATTGAATAATGCGATCTTGGAGTTTATTTTTGAGTTCCTCGAAGCATTTTTCGTTACTACATACACCAACATGCCTTAACCGTCGCCTACGTCTTTTCTGATGTGGTAACTTGTACTAGACTAATTCTGATACCAATGTGCTGATGTTATAGAATTTCAATTCTACTCTACTTACCTCAATTTCTATTGTAAAGGTTGAAAAATCTGAGTACCCTCTTGCATCGTAGCAACCACCCTACAAGTTTAGTGACCTTATCGATCGCAGGGGAGGTAGTAATAGGTGTGCAACTAGTTGCCGTTTGACATAGAATGAGGACTTTTGTTTAGTCAAAATCTTCATTGACTTTGTCCTTATGATCCCTTTTATATTGTAGTAGCTATTATTTTTCTATACCAACCAAGGGACGTTTAGTTTATACCTACGTAATAAAAAGATGCCGTCAGAGCGGTCACCCACCCAAGTACGGGCCTCGCACAACGTCGCTTAACCTCATAAAAATCACGTATATTAATTAATTATATGTTTGTAGTATCAGTTGTTATAGCGGTAACAGAAGTACATCAAAATTTCAAATATCTATTTATCTAACTATTACGGTTTTTGAGATACAGCCTGGTGACAGACAGACGACGAAGTCGCTAGTTAAAAATTAATAATTAGCTTTCACGCTCGAGGGATTTTTTATAATAAAACGTACAAGTAATTTAATTTTACATAAGTAACATTCCTAAGCATATTTTACGGAATTTGTGTTGATTATATTTCTTAGCTAAGTGCTTTGCAATCGGCTTGGATCTAGGTATTCGAGTTTCTCAAGCGGTTTGTGCGTACCACAATCAGTGCAATAACTAGTATATGTCAATGGAAACCAATCAGGTAAAACGACTTACGAGAGGCGTAATTATAGAAAATAGTTTCTATAAAACGTGATTAAGTTATTTTGCATAACACCCGTCAACAACCCGTAAGAACCTTGTTTACGGTTAGCGATAGGTGTAAAATATTTTTTAGAAGGCAGCGTAATAAAAATGTTAGTAATTACGAACTATACGAAGGTACGTTTAATTACAATCTACTTGAGATCAAAGTAATCGTCAAGTCTCGTACGTAGACACGATAATTTCTCTCCCTAAGCCCAACGCAATTCACTGTTTGTAAATGGGAGTCATAAAACTCGCTATGCACTTGACCTTTGGCTGGGAGTGTGTAACACTCATTTTCCGAGGGGCTTTTTGCTTATTTCCCCTGTGAATCAACATCTTGTAATTCCCTTATAAACCATTTATTTAAATTTGGTATTAAGGTAACTCTATAGGGGTGTTCGGTAATGGATTTAGAAAACCTTAGTGGCCTGCTACCTGAAAGCAATAGGATCAACCGGATATCAAGTTCCTACGGAGCTTGGAACATTTATCTCTATTCTTATCAAAGTTACGAGATTACGAAGTATTAAGCCTACTAAAGTAGTTACGTGTTTAGATGCTCAACATTAAATCAGACAATATAACGCTGAATCATGAGAGCCTTCGTAAAATGTTTTGTAGCAGTTACGTGCCAGGCCAATAGTAAAAACAATCGAGGATATTGATTTTGCCGTGTGCACGAAAAGTATACAAAGGTTATAGGCACTGCCGGCACAATAAAGATACCTACATTTCGATATGTTGCAAACGCTTAGCAAACTAGTTCATGGGCAAAGTCAGCAAGGTACGTTTAATTTAATTGTATTAACACTTTCAGAGGTTGGTATTTGGCAGATGGGGATACGTAACATTATGTTTTGTGCCTCATCTATAGATGACGTTAACTTAACTGATGATTATAAATATGAGGCACTGAGATTAGCGAGGTCCAACAAAATCTCAGGAACTTATCGAGTCGAAAAAATATTGCTAGATAGCCTATTTATCGAGAAAGGCTAGGCTACTAAACTGCGGGAAACACGGTAACTCCTTGTCGTGAAAAGCTAGAAGTAGATATAGCAGCAATATCGTTCTGGGTCAAGTAGACCAACAAAGACTGGTTTTATAAATTGTTGCGGATAATGCACCCCAGATAATTTAATTGGAAAGAAACAAACACGTCGTAAATATGCCATCAATTGAAACGAGGCAAATTATGTTAACTTATCAAAAAACTGTCAGCTGTAGTTAACGGCACAGGTGCAGAGACTTTGCTGAATGAAATTTTCACTTTCTCATAATAAAAATTCATTAAAATGACGCACGCTGTGTAGTAGCTATCTACATATTGATGGGAGGTAGGTATGTAGTATGGGCTCATTTCACAACTAGGCAGAGCAAGTCGGGCGGAATGCGGGCCGGCAGCGGCCTTGCAGCTTGCCAACACTGACCACTCCCGTACTTCTAGATACAAATAAACAGTGTCGTGTCGCTGTGATATGCTGTTTATGCGCGTGTGTTGGTCGTCGAACTAAGATATGGTATTTCAAATGTAACAAACACCTGGGAGAGTTATGTGCCATTTGATGAGGCTTAAACTTGTTTTGAACAAAAAACGGAGAACTTCACTGTTTTTTGTTGAAAACAACTTTTGTAACCTGATTGTATTTTGGAGAAAATAATTCTATTTTCGGTTACATTTTTTTTCATAATCTTTACTATTATTATAAGGCTAAAGAGTTTGTTTGTCTGAACATGCTAATCTTAAGATCTAATGCTCCGATTTGAAAGATTATTTCAGTATTAGCTAGCCTATTTATCGCGGCAAAATACGATGTTTCAGCGGAAAAATCCAAAATCACGGGCAACACCGCGTCCAGAGCTAGTGGTCTTATAAAGTTGACATAACTGTCAAAAATAAGCAAACTCTGCAACTTCTGTTAGCAATTTTTTATAATGTTTTGTAGCTGCAATTTGCATAATGATGGCAAGTTATGTATGCACATTTGCATTTCCACATCATTGTCAGGTAATGGACATAATAGGCAAGAAACAGGATTATGATGTTCCGATGTTTCTCCGTCTCTGATTTGCTTCAATGAAAACAAATTACAATATACATACTATGTTTGTGTTGTATTCAGATTACCACACAATAGTCATAGACTGACATTTTATGTACCATCTATTGTCTATTAAAGAATGGCCAGACTTATGATAAACACTGCAACATGCATGTTAATTTAACTCCACAAAATCAGATTACAAAGTTTAAATCTAATTTTCTTAAAGAAAATAACTGTCCAGAAATGTGTTTAAGTTGAATAAATTAAAAACTATGAATTCCATGAAAGATTAAGGGAATTGTTCAACTTAATAAAAATTCATTATTACTTTACTAACCTATTACAAAACCATTACGATTGTCAATTAGGAACAGAAATGTTACAAATTTAGCAAAAATGGAAAATATAGCTTATTTTCTGTGGTAATCTATCTATAAACAGATTGAAAGTTTCAAACCAAAGACACAAAACTCAATAATAATAAACCATGCTCACCAAACTTTCTACTTTGAAAGCTAAGCCTACACATAATGCCAAAGTAATAAATTTTTACCAAGATCTAACACCTAGCACAATAGCAAAATTGTGTGAAGGATTGTATGTTTCATAGAATTGTCCTCAAGTAATTATTGTTTCTAGGGTAAACCCCTTATGGAAATAATCATGTAGTATATAAATAACATTTCTATGAGCGTCATAAATCATTTTTTTAAAACCAAAGAAAGTATTACATAATTATTTTATGAGAGTTGTGTAAATATGTACTTATATCATAAAAGATAAATTTATGACTAGGAACTGCATACCAAAATAGATGTTGATTGGCACCTTACAGTATTAATTTTAATGTCAGTTTATTTCTAACATGACTAGGAATTAAACTTGGACAAGGCTTTTGGTATGTTATATCTCTGAAGATCGAATTTAATTAATCATCTAATCTTGTAATACCTACTTCGTATCAAAATTGAAAGCATTATCTTTGTTTGTCAATAATTATGATACGTCGGAAAATACGAAAATTCTTGTATGGTTTAGTCAAAGTTACTAACATTTTAATTTTCTTGGCGAACGATCTTCAAGAAAATGCCAAAAATTTTATCTATTTCTAGGATTTACTGGATAGAAACGTTAGTAGTAACTGTTACTCTTTTCCAACTTTGGTACAAAAAAAAATGCATGGACATAGAAGTTTGGATATGCTACCATAGAGAAGTGTTTAAATCTTTATTTATTTGGAACAAGATCTAAAATAAAAAGATAAAATAAAATAATCTTACTACATAAGACATGGTTATGAACCCTAGAAACCAAACACGGACGAATTTGCTAGTAATGTTACAAAAAATGTGCAAATTATAAAATAACACCTGATCTGTTTAAGAAACACCGCTCCCACCGTCCTTTACAAATGCCTTTGCGAACTTCACGACGCAACGCAAGTCAAGTAACAAGTTTGTAGGCAACCGACACCGTAAGATCCAACTCATAATGTTTCATATTCTGTTCTGTACCTACTTACCCATAGCTCTACACCCCAACTCATTTTCGCAGATATGTTTCACTACACTTTCACAAAAAACACATTTAATTTCAAGTGTACAACAGTCGGAGAAACAATTCAAGCATTTAAAAACACCAATAAATGTTTTATTTTATCACTAACACCAACCGAAAACACATACCTCAAGAAATAAACATGGCTGACTGACTGAATCTTTTTTTTCTAGCTCTTGATTGCTTGACTGTGAATGACAGCACTTGAGCAACAATGACACAACGAACGAACTGTCATCTAAAGACATTGACTTTGGCAGTAAACCGGAAATTATGCACGTTGAGAACTTGCCACCTACCACTAACTACCTTTCTAATGGGTAAAAATAGATCTGCGATTATTGCCACAGAGTTCTTTTTAATACTTTACTTTATGGTGAGATAACGTGTATTTTAACAATATTTAGATCATTTATTTATAACAATCAACAGTATACACATATTCAAAACACGATGTCAAAAATAATTTATAAATTACTGTTTCTATAAGAAACTCGCGGCTTGGCCATCTTATGAAATTCCAGAATTAAAATAAGCAGATTAGTTTATCGTTAATCCTACATAAATAAAATATTTTTCGTTTTAAAAGGTAGCCTGAAGAAGGTTAGATGAGTATGTAGATAAGGTGTAAGAAGACAAACTAACTATATTTTACGTATATTATTAAAATAGCGGACTTCCTAATTGAAACATTGGACTTTGATACAAATTTACAGCCTCCCATTTATCCCCTAGGTAATGGTTTCGTAAATTTTGTTCTTAGCTAATGTCTTAATTATAAAATTTATAGGTTCTCATTTAATAAACAAAAGATTTAACCCAAAGAGGGGGTTAATTTCTAAAGATAAAGTATGTAGTAGCACAACACTCTAGGTATCTATGAAGCATGGTTAATACAATTTAACATGTCTTGCTCCAAAACAGGTCTGCTCTTGAAACTAATGTTTACACTCTGTATAGAGTCTACCTGGCAAATTTCATGTTTCTTACATAAATATAGGGTAAGTTTTTGAAAAAATATATTTTACGCTATTTTTAATTATTTTAATTGAAGAACATTCGTAGTGTATTTCGTTTCAATAACTAAAAATAGACAAAATTTCATAGGTACTAACTTTGAACCCCTATTTTATTTTTGAGGGAGTATTTTTAAAAATCCTTCCTTTTGTTATAAATGACCCCTGTATAAAATTTCTAATCCTTATAGGCCCTGCGTTGCGTTGATATGTCAGTCAGTCAGTCAATCAGTCAGCATATCGTTTAATTTATATATCTGCACTGCAATTAAGTAAACCTAAGTTATAAGTATATTTAAGTTGACCTGTCCATGTAGGCTATGTGCTTATAAGGAAATAAATGTTTTGACTTAGGCTTTAAAAAACGACTAAAGAGCTAAACTAAATCAATTATTCATGTTCTTCATGTTCTTTGAATATTTTCTAGATTTAGATTACGTCAGTACTCAATTCATCAATCAATCATTTATTCAAACCCAAAGAAAGTATTACATAATTAACGCAGTCTTTAGAACTTTATCTCCTGTGCTAGTTAGAAACTGTGTAACAGCAAGGTAAAGCCCCGCAAACCACGTAGATATATAAAATACCTTACAAAGACATACAAATAAATACCTTACAGAATAGCATATAATATAATGTTAATAGTATGTACATATTATGTATAATACTATGATATATTACTTAAAACTAATTAGGGATTTTTGTTCGTGAATTCCTAAAGCGTCTGTATACCACTCATACAGGCCAAAAGTCGGGAAAACTCTTAGCAATAGAAAAAACGAGAAGGAAAGCAAAATACAACAACAACAGAATAATTTGACATAGGTAGATAGCAAGTCAATGACTTATTATATTCCGACAATTATAATAATGGGGAAATATGACGGTCTTCTAGTTAATAACTATTTTAATATGACGCTGAGTATTATCACTGCGGGGCTGTAGTAAAGAGCCGTCAGAACTACGTCGCACCAAAACCGTTTTTCGGATTGCCTGCAATAGACAAGTAGTTATTGTTATTTATTTCGTACTTAGATAACAAATTCAATGTCATTTGGTGTAACTGATATATTACCATTACGGGTTCTGGTATCATATGATGACTAGATCTTCGTGATGTAGGAGGTCCTGTGATTGATGAAGTACGGGACGACGGTATGGGATTCTGCATAAAATTTCAAATTGTATATTTAAAGAAACTGAGTTGTAAATAAACAAATTAATATTTTTTAACGATTTCAGCTCGGGGAACGGATATAGGTGTTCCTATAAATATTATAATATAAATTACAATACTGTTATATTGTTTTTTTTTCTTCTCATTAAATATTTCATAAACCATCCTTACTTAAGGTACAAATCAAATAATGAATTAATTACTTTTAAATAGGTAAATATTAAAAAGAATGATTATGAGATTACTTGTTGGGAAAATACTGATATAAGTAATTTCAGATTGTTTCACCTTAAATGCTGGAACGAATCCAAAATCAGCAGGAAGTGGTTGAGGCTGCATACTGAACATGCCTTCTTCTGATGCTATGGATACAAGAGATGGTCGGGCTGACAATTGTTGCGCTAGCAAAATTGGATCAGCATCTAAGGAAAATAATTAGGTGTTAAGGGGTACTTTTTACACGGATATAATCTATACTAATATTATAAAGCTGAAGAGTTTGTTTGTTTGATTGTTTGTTTGTTTGTTTGTTTGTTTGTTTGAACGCGCTAATCTCCGAAACTACTGGTTCGAATTGAATAATTCTTTTTGTGTTGGATAGTCCAGTTATCGAGGAAGGCTATAGGCTATATAACATCACGCTACGACCAATAGGAGCAAAGATATAGTGGTAAATGTGTAAAAAACGGGAGAAATTATTTCATCTTTGAAGCCTTCCGTTGCGTGCGCCGTGAAAACGGTTCAAGATACACAAAAAATATGTATTAAAGAATAATAGCTCTTTTAATGATCTAAAAAACAGTCCGCGATAGTATATGTCTATCTTTTAAGTTTAGCTCACAAAAACCGTTTTTATGGTACCTAATTTAAAACGCAAATAAAGACTTATACTGCAAGGCTCGAAATCGTTGCAATTTAATCATCAGGGATGCTCAGCGTCGCCACATCCACACTTCTGTAACAGATGAGGATCCATCAAAGGTTTGGAGATTCCTTAGAACATACGGGGTAGGTAAATCTCGTCCGGATACCTCTTCCAATAATATTGATTTTAACGCTCTCAATAATTACTTCACTTCTATGGCACGAGGTAACGTATCTGATAAAGCTCACACTTTACGGCTTCTTTCTTCAATTTCTATGCCTACAATTCCTTCTTTTTCTTTCTCAGAGTTTGCCGAGGAGGATGTTAAGAGAAGCTTACTTTCTATTTCTTCCAATGCAGTAGGTGACGATGGTTTAAGCCGCAATATGATTATTCCTATCCTTGATCTACTTCTTCCTATTCTTACTCATATTTTTAATGTTTCTATCCTAGATTGTAGGTTCCCATCCTTATGGAAGGATGCGCAAATAATTCCTCTTCCTAAAATACGATCTCCTAAACATTTTTCAGATTACCGTCCAATTTCCATTCTTCCTTTCCTTTCTAAAGTTCTTGAGCGTCTTATCTATCGTCAGCTAAATTCTTTTCTAAACAGTCACAACCTTCTTAATCCTTACCAATCCGGTTTTCGTCCAGGTCACAGTACGGTTACAGCGCTCATTAAAATTACTGATGATATTCGTTTAGGTATGGATAATGGAAAAGTGACTGTACTAACTCTATTAGATTTTAGTAATGCCTTTAACACCGTCGACCTTGATATACTTCTTGGTATATTACGTTCTCTTAACATCTCTCTTTCGGCTATTCAGTGGTTTCGCAGCTATCTCTTTGAACGTCGGCAGCGTGTTCGCTCTGATGATTATTTTTCATCATGGGGTGACATGACTGCTGGTGTCCCACAAGGCGGGGTCTTGTCTCCTCTACTCTTTGCTATTTTCATCAACTCTATTACTTCTACCCTTTCCTCTTCTCGACATTTGTATGCGGATGACCTACAGATTTACTGTCAAGCCCCACACACTGACTTTATTTCGGCTATAACGACCACTAACACCGACTTAGCTCGAATCGTGGAGTGGTGTACGCTGTATGGGTTAAAGGTGAATCCAAACAAAACCCAAACCATAGTAGTCGGAAGTTCCCGCATGATTTCCAAGCTGGATTTAGCTAGCGCTCCGCCAGTTATTTTTGATGGAGTCATAATACCTTTCAGCAAGTCTGTTAAAAATCTAGGTATTATTATTGACCAACATCTTTCATGGGACTTGCAGTTACAAGCTGTTAGTCGTAAAACCTACGGATCTGCGGGGGCTCTTAAAAGACTACGAAATTTCTTACCAACGGCCACCAAGGAAATGCTGGCGCAATCTTTATTGCTCCCTATTCTAGATTATGCCGATACCTGTTATCTTGACCTGACAGAGCAACAGCTAGACAAACTTGAGCGGCTCCAGAATTTTTCCATCAGGTATATATATGGTCTGCGTAAGTACGACCATGTTTCTCATTTTCGCAATAAACTCAAGTGGTTGCCTATTCGCCTTCGCCGGGATACACACATTCTATCTCTTCTCTACAATATTCTCTTCAACCCTCTTGCTCCGTCCTATCTCAAGGAGCGTTTTTTCTTTCTTCATCAATCTCATTCTCATGGTCTTCGGTCATCGGAAAATAATGCACTTGCGGTTCCTATACATGTTTCCACTTTTTATAATAAATCGTTTACGGTGCAGGCTATTCGATTGTGGAACTTACTGCCCGCGGAAATAAGACGCGCTCCTAGTCTGTACACTTTCAAACGTCAAGTAAAAAATGTTTTTCTTGGTTCTTTAGCATAATATTGTATTAAATTTATACATTGTTTGATATGTATTTATAATAATAGGTATTCATATGTTATATTTATAGGTATCTGTATATATATTTATATGTATTTATGATAACATATTTGGATATTATTTGTTGTTCTTGTATTATTATTATTATTACTTTTTATATATATATATATATATATTTTATGTCACCGCACCGTCCAGTTATTTGCTGTGTATTATCCTCTCCATCCTAAGGTTGTCTGGAAGAAATTGCTCTAAGCAATAAGGCCGCCCATTACGCATTTTTGTATTTAGCCTTAAGTCCCTTTTGTATTGTGATATCCTGGTGTGTAATAAAGAGTTTTATTATTATTATTATTAATTTGGTCGAAATAATTTGTTTAAGTTGTATCAACATAATAATATTAATCTTTATTCAAATAAATATGTTGTTGGTTAAGAGTAGGTACTTCATCCATTATAACGCGGGTAGCACCGCAGGGCACAGCTAGTACTGAATATACGGATACAATACAGCAATGAAAATAGTAAAAAAGGTTATTACCTATATTCATGCCTTTTACTACACGTCTGGCTTGTAAAACTCGTCCTGCGCTTCTTCTAAACCTAATGCCTTTGTCTGCTTCCCTTCTTAATCTTTGTGCAGCTGCTGCCGCTTCTGCTATAGATATTGACATAGGGCTCATTCCAGATCGTCTCAGATTTATATCCACAATGTAACTAAGGCAGATTGCATTGGACAAAATGCTATCACTGGGCTGCAATAGCGTATACATAAAATTAAATAAGTTAAATTATGGGTGAAACGTATAATAATTAAATATTAAAATAAACACAAACTTACTGATCCAATCTCATTTACGCTTAAATCTAAAGATCTCAGTGGTGTTTTCACTAATCCTATAGCTCGTGCTAAAAGTTCACCACAAGTAGGGGGATTCTCTGCACTTGTAACTGACCAAACACCACTTGGAGCTTTTGTTAAAGGCCCCGGTCGTATACCACAACCTGAAATGTTTAGGCTAAAACAAGAAAAAAACATTACAAGTAAAATTAATAAAAACATTATTCACATAGGTTTGCTGCTGAATTTGAATAGAATATGAAATGTACTGTTTGTTTATTATTAATTATCGCTGCACGTTCAGTATTTTATTCTAGAGTGCCAAAACAGGTCAGCAAAAACTAGCGGAGCATTTTGAACACAGGTACTTAAAACAACCAATTAACATCTTTGTTGGGAAAAAATGGTTCTCAGCGTTTAATTATATTTCATTCAATTTAGTAAGATTCACCAATTTCCTCCTATTCCTTATCTAAATGCTGTGCTCACCTTTCATTAGAATATGTATGAATATGTATGACATAGTATATGAATGTTGTTTGTTAATTATTATGTTGGTGTAGCCTATTTAAATAAATAAATACCTATTTAAGATTCGCTTACAGAATAAAATGCCAAATAAAAATTAATTGAGTATTTCATATCCTTTAAAAATATTTACTAGGTAAACCACTACCAACGGTTGATAAGGTAAAATAATAAAATACTTTGTTAGGTTGCATCCCCTTGCTATCGATACTGCGATATAGGCGATCCCCTCAGAGCCTAATTTGCTGTTCAAACGCAAATCCAATGTCCTAACCCCACAACTTGAATGATTTAGAGCTTGAGATAGGTTGTCAGCTCCTGTTGGACCTACAAATTTTCAAAATATTAGATATAACGCTAAAATTGTTTTAAAAACGTTTTTTTTTATATTATATGAGTGCAATTTTTATATTTTTGATCACTGACCAAAAACATTATCTGCTAGCACCAGCGTTCTTAGGTGTTCACGTTTTGTTATAAATTTTCCTATTGAAGAAACACCTTCATCTCCGATTTTGCAGTGACTAAAATCCAAAGTATCTAAGTTTTGTGTGTTAGTCAAACCTCTCAAAATATATTTCACACGTTGACAGTTCATATCACTACGAGTTACTCTGAAATTGTAAAAAAAAAACAATTATAATGCCATCCAGTGACACCACAATCATTATCAAAAAGTAATAAAATATTTTTGCATAACTATTTTGAAAATCAACCTAGATTTTATTTACCGAAGAACTTTGAGCTGAGGACATTTCTCCAATCCACGCGCGAGATTCTTTGCATCATTATTCGTAAATTGAAATTGATCTCTCCGGAATTCTATGCCAATATTACGAAGTTGATAAGTTAGATGCAACTCGACCAGATGAGATAAGCTCCCAATAGCAGCATGCAATGATATGTGATCTAAAAAAAATATTTAATTACATGATTTTTATGAATGCTTAGAAATACGATCGATGTAATGATGATATATAAATGTTTGTATATTATATTTTGTATAAGACGAGTAATGTCTAAAAGTGTTAATAAAAATGTGAACTATCGACGACCTCTGTGGCTCGGTGGGCGAATGTTCGCCTGAGGCGCAGGAGGTAGCGGGTTCGATTCCCGCCGGGAGACCAGATTTTGAACGATCTACAATTTCTGGTTTCGGGTCTGGGTGTTTACTATGTATCATTATGTATGTATATTTACAAAAAAAAAATGTATCTATGTAGTATAACAGTCACCTAACACCCATTGTACAAGCTCTGCTTAGTTTGCGGTTAGGTGATGCTGTGTGAGTATTCCGGAAATATTTATTTATTTATTTGCTGACGGGGTTGTTTTTTATAATATGTACCTGTGTTAAGGATAGGTACTTAAGTTTTTAAAATAAATTCACCTCTTGATATAGCTTCAGTGTTGCATGGTTGAATTTTGACGCCAGTTTGACGTTGGCTCGTAATCAGATCAGCCATTTCAGGTGACGTAATTCTTTGAACTGGAATATCTGTTGGAACTAAACTCCGAATCGATAATGATTGAATGTAAGGCCCACATAGCTTCACCAACGCTGTTATCTGTAGGTGAATTTAGTAGTCAATACTCAAATAATACGTACATAATCAATAATTTATAATAAAAAAAAAACCGGTTCCAAAACCTTAGTTCACCTTATAAAGAAACTATAATGATTGAATGTAAGGGCCACATAGCTTCACCAACGCTGTTATCTGTAGGTGAATTTAGTAGTCAATACTCAAATAATACGTACATAAACAATAACTTATAATAAAAAAAAAACCAGTTCCAAAACCTTAGTTCACCTTATAAAGAAACTATAATAATATTTTGCAATTTGCCCGTGATGAGCTTTCATTTAATATGCCACTCGAGTATATTAAATTACCGCACACTCGGTTCTTTTTCAACACTTTCACCCCCCATAACTTTTAATCAACTAAACCGATTTCAATCAAAAATGTCTAACACTCGCGCAACAAAACAGGCAGACACGTCAAACTCATAACACCCACTCGGGGTCCAGGTTAAAAACAATAACTCCAAAGTCCATAAAACATGTTAAATTACCTTTTCAGGATCATAATTGCTTGGATTCATATTTTCCAAAATGTCGGCAAAGTGCTGCTCCATAAATATATTGATCCATCTCTTGTCGTTTGGTACTAATGGTATTTCAGGCCACTTTGAGCTGTAACATCTTTTCCAGAATATATCACTTTTTATGTTATCGACTAGAATACTTAAAGGAACATCGGTATTTAAAATTTGAAGAAAGAATTCTCGATCTTTAGCAATCAATCTTTCTAATGGTGGATATCCTGAAATACAATAAAATTTTAATTGAAGAGTCACTGTGATGGGCTTTGGACTTTGAAACCAATCAAATACTAAAAAAATGGCTAGGAAAATATACTATCTTACCTCTCCATTTTTCTGCTATTTCTTCTATGCAAAGCGTTACTAACGTTTTAGGGTTGCTTAAATCCCAGTTGAAATTTTCAGCTTTTAATTTCCTTAATGGTTCGAGATTCTCATTTTGATTATAGGCTAAGTATGTGTTCAGACTAACACTCGCCGGTAATTTCATATCAAAAATATTTATTTAAGTTTACTTTAACTTAGCCAAACGAAAGTTTCAACGGCAAATAACGGTGAATTATGATTGCATTGATTAAACAATTATTTAATCACCTAGCTACTAGCAGCCTATAATACTTTACATACATTTCTATGGTAACAAACTGTTTGAATGTTTTATTTATATAAATATCAACATCAACGTTTTCACTGCTGGACATAGGCCTCCCTCAAAGTTGTTTCGGTTAGAAGCGGCCTGCATCCACCTTAAACCCGCATACTCTACCAAGTCATCCGTTCATCGAGGAGGTGGAAGTCCTACGCTGGGCTTGCCGATTCATGGTATCCAGTCGAGAACTTTTCAGTCGCGCTCTTCTACGTATCACCTCATATCGGATTTGATCTTGTAGAGAAACCCCTAGCAAAGCCCTTTCCTTGTTTCTCTTATCATTTTAGCAGATGCGTTCATTTACCCTTTTTTTCTATTCGATACCTATATATCATAATTATAGTTCGTAAGTAGTAAACTCCAATCGTGCGTCGTAGCTGATACACACAATTTTTTATTCATCTCATTCTCTTGTCGATTTATGGCGTTTCACTTCTTTCGTGTGTGAATCGCACACACACATATTTTTTTCTGTAAACAATTTAGTTTTATTAATTTTAAGTTCACCTGTCCATGTAGGCTATGTGCTTCTAAGGATATAAACGTTTTGACTTTGACTTTGTATCTCTCTGTCTTGGTTTACATAGACAAATTTTTTGTGAAAAGTGTTAATACTAGGGTCGTGGATTTTGGCACAAACTAGCAAACACAAAACAGTGACCGATAAAAATAATTAATAACATTGGGCTATAATAAAAGTTATGGTACTTTAGAAAGAAAGAAAGAAAAATATTTATTTGTGTACAAAATTAAAAATAAGACAGATAACATTATTAAATTAAACTTAGATTGAAGTACACAAATGGGTCGACACTCAGCATGTGCTGTGTCTGCACGAATGTAGACACAGCGCTGGTTTTCAGTGCCGCCCTTTACATACTTACTAGAAAAAACTTCCAAGTGTTTTATTTTTATGAACCTTGTTTAAACTTTAACAGGTAATTCAATGTTGTTGGCAACATTATAGAGGAGATTTTCATCACATCCGGTTACGGTTGAATGGTTGTCTTCTTCTTCTTTTATTTTGAAGGTGTCCGTGACTGGCTAAATGGCCGTCAACATTGGTTGGTCAAGGCAATGCCTTGGTTGTACATTGAAGACGCAAAATGGCGTTCAACTGAGGAACATCTTTTTCACTTTATAATTTTATTTAACTCGACACTGGCAAATTGTCGCTTCAAGCGCAAAGTCCAATTACAAGAAACTGAACTGGTTGTACATTGTTCTACCAATCACAAACTATCCATTTTACGTCAACTTGATTGATTGAAAGTGTCAATCTGAGATGACAGTCTCAGACACTTGACAAATAGAATGAGCGATCGCGAGACCGAGACGAGACGAGCGAGATCAGCGAGAACAAAAATTGTTGTTTTCAGTCGGTTGAGTTCGTCGTGGTCTTCCATGTCTATTTTCTAAACTTTGAATTTATTTGTCTTGCCCTGTTTTGTCTCAATATATTTGAATAAAATGGATAAACATAATAGCTCAGAATTGTTAAATTCTGACTTTTCGCTGTCGAAAAACGCAAGTTCTGATTCCTTGGATTCCGATTCGAAGTCGAGCTCATTGAATTCTAAACACGGACAGGACTCCGTAAGTTTTCTTTTATGGATTAATTTATTCTCATCAAATAATAAACCGTTGCTTAGCTATTTCCTATGGGTTTGTCGTTAATGCATTTGTACTGGCTAATCTCGCACTGTACAGTGTGGAGTCACTTGTGGTGGTTCATTGAGGTGCGAAACTATGAGTTCCGTGACGATTAAACCTAAACATGATCATGTTTGTTTCTTCGTCAAACAAATTCATAGTCATCGTAAGCATCGAGAACTTTTTAAGGCCAGTATCTCATACCATAAGCACAGCAACAAGCAAATTTGTGCATACTGTAGTTTTTCTGGTCATATTACATTGTTCAGGACTATTTGATGACCAAATACAGAGTATATGATCCATAAGGACTATGCTATTTAATACTAAACCTGTTCAACAGATTCTATATCATTTTGCACAACAGATTTACTTTTTCTAAGTTCTACGTGTCTAAGTTTTGTTAAATCAAACTATGGAAATAAATGTTTTTGTATCTTGTTTCATTTACAAAAATATCATAATAATTGATACTGCTAGAGATAAAAAGTGGATTATCATGATTATTTCTGCCATAAGACATCTCATTGCCAGATATAGAACCCTATGTATTAATTTACATTCTAAACTGCTAAAATGTTTTGTTAAAAAACAACAAATAAGATGATAAGTGACAATCAGGTAGGTAAATTGCTAGTCTAGGCTAGTCACATAAGAAGGGTTTCTATTATCAAACCAATGTTAAGAACTATTATAACCATATTATTATGTTAACCAGAGTAGAATTATTCAGATAGGGGTGCAAGACTCATTAATTCATTATGTATTTATAATTTTTAAAATACCATTACAGCCTCAAGTCCTGGGTGATATTCAGCTTCTAGATGGAGAAAAAGTGATGAGTGTGGCTCGGGATGTCACCTACCTATGCCCTTATAGTGGACCATCTCGGGGAGTACTGAAAGTTACCAACTATCAGCTACATTTCCGTCCAACAGAGCCTTCAGCATTGCAAGGAACCTTGAGTGTGTCTCTTGGTGTGGTAAGTATTAAATTAAACTATGAGATCAACACACACACCAAGCATTCAAGCAATTCAAAAGTTAAAACAATTTCTGATTTTAAAAAGTTATACCATATAGCCTGGTAGAGAGACTGACAGTCAATGAAGACTTAGTAAAAGGGTTTCATTTAAGCCTATGGGTATGGAACCCTAAAAATTAAGTGAAACTTGAATAAATACTAGACTAAGCTGATTTAGGACCAACAAAACAACAATTGTTGAATTGTCGGTTTTACGGTTTTACTTGGAGATGGTGACACAGGCCATTGCTATAATTTATATAAGTACTTTATTGACATTCAAATTTAGTCTGCATTTGATGAATCACAATCTTATCAAAAATTACATTATCTAGTATCTTTTATGATCACAGATCTTGCATTTATAGTAATTCTTTCTTATCTTTATTATTTATTTACCTGCATTGTAATTGTATTCCCCGCGGAATGACATTCTTTCCTGCTGTAATAAGTAGCCTTAGTCATATTCCAAGTTATAATCTATCATTATTATAAATTTCAGTAAAATTGGTTCAGCCAGTTTGCCATCTTACAAATACACTTTCCAATTTATACCAATATGGATATCTATGTTATTTGCTTATTGTATTAATGAGGTCCTTACCTTACAGGTATCCAGAATTGAGAAAGTTGGTGGTGCATCATCTAAAGGAGAAAATTCGTATGGAATTGAAATATTTTGCAAGGTAAGTAATTGAAAATAAATGATACCCATTTTTCTAATTATTAATTAAAGATTTCATGAAAAAAAATATGACAAAAAAGCTGTCTTTGGTTGTCAATCAAATTTCAAAATAAGCAGAGTATCAGGTTAAAGCACCAGCCATAATGTGTTAGAATACTTAATTTATGCTACTACTTATAGTGAAACTTCTAATCTAACAAATACAAGAAAACGTGAGAATTATTGTTTAGTTACATTAATTAGAACAATATACCTGTTGGCTTACACTAAACACACAAACCTGAATTTAAGTTAGTTACAAAGTTTAGTTGTAGAATTATAGTTTAGTTCCATTAATTAAAACAATATAACTGGTGGGTTAAACTAAATAGACATACCTGAAGTTAAGTTTTAAACAATGTTTATTTGTAGCTTGAAATACGTAACCTGAATTATTCTACGCTAGCTCTTCACCCGCGGCTCTGCCCACTTAATTAATTATACCTAATAAAAAGTATATTTTATTCATTACTGGGACAACAGCTCCGCAACAGTATATCCATGTCAAATCTTATCCGTATCGGGCTTCGCTCGCAATAATGGATTTTCCGCGAATTGTGTTATTTCACCGGGGTAAAAAGGGGCCTATGTGTTATTTCAAAATGTAAACTATATTACTGTGTAGTATCATCAAAATCCCTTAAGTGGTTTTTGCGTGATAAAGCTACAAACACACTTACCCACATCATAACTTTCGCGTTTATAATAGTAGAATAGGTGGATCAGGTGCCTGTTTTCAATAGCTTCTTTGTATTGAAATCAGAGAAACTTGTGATTTAATGATTTAATGTAATCTTCTTTCAGGATATGCGTAATCTACGCTTTGCACATCGACAGGAGAATCATTCACGTCGGGGAATATTCGAGAAACTCCAGCAGTTGGCGTTCCCACTCTCACACCGCCTGCCAATGTTCGCATTCAGCTATTCAGAGAATTTCCCAGAAGACGGCTGGCATGTTTATGAACCTATTTCCGAGCTCAGGAGAATGGTATATTATTGTTGCACTTCATTTTGTTATTGTTTGCATTGATTACAATGACCAGATGGCTCATTAGCACACAATAAAAAAAAATATATATGTTATTTTATAGTGTGTTAAGGAATAATTAGTTTCTTCCGTAAGCGTCTTTGTTTGTTGCATTAATAAGGAGTTGAAATCTGAAAAACTAACTGATTTTTTGGATACTTACATATTTTATAAAAAATCCAAATAACTCGGTCGAAACAGAAGGCCGAATATTCATAGTATAAACATACATATTATTAACCTTCCTCTTGAATCAGTCTAGCTATTGCTGAAAACTAGAAAACAAAATATTTTTGCATTAGTTCATAAAAAAGCCGTGTTGGCTAAGTGGGAGGACACTCGACTTTCATTCCGAAGGTCGTGGGTTCAAACCCCGCCACGCACCTCTGGATTTTTCTTCTTGAGAAATTTATGTGCGCTTTAAACACGTGCTTTAACGGTGAAGGCAAACATCGTGAGGAAACCGGCATGTTCTGAGAACTTTAAAGAGTTTGAAGGACATGTGACATTCACCAACCCGCACTTGGCCAGCGTGGTGAATTAAGGCCTAATCTCTCTCGCCATGAGAGAAGTCCCTGTGTCCCAGCAGTGGGAACGTTAATAGGGTGATGATATTAGTTCATAAGATCTTACAAACAGCGGAAGCAACAAAATGTTTATTCATTGTAAACGTGATTTAAATAATTATAGCGAGGCCTTTGCCTCGCAGTAGGACAATGTGGTTGAATAATTGTAAGGGCGTGTTTCACAATCTCCGAGTAAACTATTCTATGGTAAAAATATAGAGAAATCTCGGTCAGCCTATCATTGACAGTTGTCAGTTGCCATATTTCAACCATAGATTGGCCTTCAATATGATAAGCGTTTACCAAGAGATATGTTTTCAGGGTGTAAACAACGACATGTGGCGTATAACCCGTATCAATGACAAATACGAGGTTTGCGATAGCTACCCCGCCATTTGGGCGGTGCCGGCCGCAGCTAATGACGACTTACTGCGATCCGTGGCGGCTTTCCGGTCTAGAGGGAGGATACCTGTCTTGTCGTGGATACATCCTAGCTCACAGGCCACTATTTCACGATGCAGTCAGCCGTTGGTTGGGGTAAGAATGTACTCGTGATTATAATTAAACTAGTAATTTTCTCAGAATAACGCATGTTCTGCTCTCGAGAAGTACTCCCTAGTGACTAAATTCCCAAGAACCAGGCAACCGATTGACATATCTACCGTTCACCTCAGAAGCGTTCTGTTCAAGTAGTAACACATACAAATTAACTTTTAATCTTTTGAGAAACTCTGTAGGTTTGTGCAATAACTATTCCTTTGTTATGTAAACTAACATTTTTTTGTTATGTGCAAACATATATCTTTGATTTGATAACCCACATTGGACCATTCGTCTTAGTAGCTCCAACAATTTCAACTTCTGAATAATAAAACATATTTACAGCGCCTTTCATATACTTAAACTTTTAAACTTTAATTATTTTTTCGTGTGCCAGAGACGTCCAATCCCGGAAATACAAATCAATCATCAGATTTTCGTATTGTCCATTTTATTCATTAGTAGGTATATCAAGTAGCATCTAAAAGCGCTCTCTCTACCTTTGGTTATTTTTGATTGGTCAATCAGACCATGGTAATATTAATATCTAAAAGTATTAACGTCATCAGACTGTTAGAATTAGACCTTTGCATCCATCACTGTTGAAACCATAAGTTGATTTACTTATAACCCCTACCTACCTTGGGTTTGTTGCGCTCTACTAACTGTAGCTGTATCGCAATCGGAATGAAACATTGACCTTGCTAAATGATTAGTAAACAGTCAAAGTTACCAAGGACATAGCAGTTTCTATGATCTCATTAATTAAATAGACGAAACTCCAATTAGCTTTTAAATGATAAAAGCGCTTGACGCGCTTAGTCCTAATTGATACCAAAGTATTGATACTATAGCGTTAATTAGGCGGGCCATACACGGAATGATGAAGCTTCTTAGTTGTCAACATACACGGACCGCTCTTTTTGTCAAGAGAGGCTGCCATTGCTCGAGTAGTTGGCAATTTGAGAGGCAAAATGATGAGGGCAGGTCACTGCGGCGGAGGTAACTGCTTGAGAACTGTCAGTGTATGCCTGGCCGGTTCGTGTATGTACGCCTGTAGTTCACTATGGAGTTTGCTGCCTGAAGCAGCTTGTATTGTAAAATAACTATATCTGTCTACTTAGACCCGATTCTTCTATTGATAGGATCTAGGCAAACAACTAGCAGACCAATGAATTATCCCTATATCCTATAGCTTATTTTATTTAAAGTGACGGGTTTTTTGTTGCAAATACTTGTTACGATTTTTGCGGCCGCACAAGAACTCAGTTATTAATAACATAGTCAAACAAAAAAAAGTCGCTCTTCTTGCTTACATAAAATTTAAGAATAGTTCCCAATATTTTCACAATAATATATATAAATAAATAAAAAATACACTTGACTTTCAATTAATTCGTTGATTCTCTTGTAGGTATCTGGTAAGAGAAGTCGTGAGGACGAGCGCTACATCCAGCTGATTATGGATGCGAATGCACAGGCCCATAAGTTGTTCATAATGGATGCGCGCCCCACTGCTAATGCCGTCGCGAATAAGGCCAAAGGAGGCGGGTAAGGAGAATGATAAATTATGGTATAGCTATAAACTATAGGCGAGGCGACTAAAAAAAATATGATTCCGTTATGAAGATTATATTACAAGTCATACAAGTACTTCTTTTTTATTGTAAACAATAAATGAAGACGATACCGTGCTAAAGTTTCGCTTATATGATATGAATCATGAATATTAATCATTAAAACAATCAATCAGTTAATATCCCGTTATAAATCTAAATAGTCATTATAATGGCTAGATTTATTTGATTTATTAAAATACAAACATATGCTTTAAGTTGGAATTTGTTTTCAGTTACGAGTCTGAAGATGCATACCAGAACGCAGATCTTGTGTTTCTGGATATCCACAACATTCACGTGATGCGGGAGAGTCTTCGGAAACTGAAGGAACTGTGCTTCCCTCAAATTGATCAGACCAGGTACATAACTGGTATACCCATATCTAAGAGTCTACGCTATACTAGTTTACAAATACAATACAATACAAATAAAAAGCATTCAGGCAACCTTTGGATGGAAAAGAACTCAGATGAAATAAATAGTAGGCAAGGTGTTAAAAAACCTTTTAAATTATAATTTAAATATACACTAACATAAATAACTATAGGTATACATTTTATTAGACTTAAAATTATCATTAGATATTCGTAGAACATCAATTATTATCCTCCACGTGACCTCCGGGTGGTGCTAAGAACAGTCTCTGGTGGTAGGCTTCGGCCGCGGCTTGTCACCACGCTTGTTCAGTGCGTGAAACGATTTTTTCGTGTTTCGTAATGTGATTCGGAGAAGCCATAAACCTTCTAGGTCTTCATGCCCCATCTTAGACTACATCGTCACTTAACATCAGGTGAGATTGTGATTAAATGAAGGCTTATCTAACATAAATTTTTTTTTTGTTGCAGATGGTTTAGTGGTATAGAAGCAAGCTGTTGGTTAAAGCACATAAAGTGTATATTGGCGGGTGCAGTCCGTATTGTTGACAAGGTATTTCAATAAGTTGTACCACTATTTCATTAGGAGACGGAATTGTACTGTAGCTCACAATCGTATAGTCAATAATCGAGTTAAGAGCTGTTTTATCTAGTAATTATATAATAATTCTTTAATGCGCACACAAATATAACACAAACATAAAAATAATAATCTTAATACTATGCGACAATCGGCGGTCTTATCGCTCATCTCTATATTTTAATGGATGGGATCATTAAAACAGGTTTACGAAGTTAAAAACTGTGCGCACTTGTGAGTTTGCGTATAGATATAAAAGATTTATTTTTAAAATCATTAAGAATGATGTCATCATCATCATCACCCTATTAACGTTACCTTAATTCACCACGCTGGCCAAGTGCGGGTTGGTGAATGTCACATGTCCTTCAAACTCTTTTTTTTTTTTAAGTTCTCAGAACATGCCGGTTTCCTCACGATGTTTGCCTTCACCGTTAAAGCACGTGTTTAAAGCGCACATAAATTTCTCAAGAAAAATCCAGAGGTGCGTGGCGGGGTTTGAACCCACGACCTTCGGAATGAAAGTCGAGTGTCCTCCCACTTAGCCAACACGGCTTTTTTGAATGATGAAATGAAAAAGAATGATGTACCTTGACGAAAATGACTAACTAATTGCATTACTGAAAACTGCATTAAAATCGCTTGAGTAGTTTGAAAGATCTAACCGAACAGACAGTGAATTCGAATTAATTTTATGATAAGCCTTTTCCGTGTTCTTGGATTTTTCCACCGTAAAAAGTAGCTATTATTAGTACTTTAAATTCCTCGATAAATGGGCGATCTAACACCGAAAGTATTTTCAAATCAGACCAGTAGTTCCTAAGATTAGCGTGTTCAAACAGACAAACCATCATTCAAACAAACTCTTCAGCTTTATAATATACTAGTGGCCCGCCCCGGCTTCGCACGGGCATTTAATTTTTTTTTAATTGAAACCATTTCCAGGTCTTCTTGAACACACACAAAAAAATTCATCAAAATCTGTCCAGTCGTTTGAGAGAAGTTCAGTGACATACACACTCACAGAAGAATTATATATATAAAGATTTGATTTTTATTTTATTTTATTTTTTATTTTTCTTTATTCGGAGCAACAAACAATTATACTCTAGACTAGTTAAATAATCTTAAAATAACATCCTTATACTCTAAGCATAACCAGCACCGTTGCCCGCAGATTACTATATGCGAATATCGGCGTAGCTATAGTAAGTAATACAAAAATTAAATTTATGATAAGTACAAAAATTTTAACACTAATTAACAACTACAAAAATTTTATTTTTATTCTATATAGATACATATTATTGTAGGTATGAAGTTATACAAATCAATTAATTGCTAATATTTATGTTGTAGTTACAAAAGACTCAGACATAATAGTCTGTATGATCGATTTCTTGAAAGAAAAAGGTGTGGTAGCAAAAATGTCCGCATTAAGAAAATAATCATTGTATTCTTTAGTAAGTCTATGGAACGGGGCACGCTTACCAGCGTTAGTCTTACAAGCAGGTGGTACAAATAGATTCAGATTACGTGTCTCTCGAACTCTGTATGCACGAAAGGGTACACGAATACAAATTTGGTTAACTAATTTACAACAATCGAATTTGTTATGACAGATATTATAAAGAAGAAGTTGGTCTAAAAGAAGCCTTCTAACTCTAAGCGTTGGAAATAAGAAGATAATTTACACAATAGCGATTCGTACGAAGATTTTGAACGATAACAACGGTAATTTGTACTACGAAGAAACTTACGTTGAACATCCTCAATTTGGTTGTGGTATTTTTTGTATAATGGATTCCACACAGGAGTAGCATATTCCAGTTGAGACCTAACGAGTGATGTATATAATAAGATATATGACTGGTGCTTTCGAAATGGAACAGAAGTGCGCATAACAAGTCCAAACATTTGGTATGCCTTATTAACAATTTGGTTAATGTGAGCATTAAAGTGAAGTCCGGAGTCAAAAACAACACCCAAATCCCTGATCAAAGATACCTTCTCTAGAGTAGTATCAGAAAGGGAGTATGAAAAGTTTATATTTTGATGTTTTTTTGAAAAAGTTATAGTTTTACATTTACTTAGACTCAGATGTAGTTTGTTATCTTTACAATAATTCGTAAGCCTATTAAGATCCTCTTGTAGTTTTATGCAATCGTTAACGGAAGTGATTTGACGATATATTTTAAGATCATCTGCGTATAAGAGAAAGTGAGAATGTTTGAAGCAATCATCGATGTCATTGACGAAAATAACAAACAACAAAGGACCAAGAATAGAACCTTGCGCTACTCCAGAAGTAACATTGATGTTACCAGAGAAATACCCATTTACAACCACTCGTTGGGTTCTATTTAATATGTACGAAGAAAACCATCTTAAGAGGTTACCTCGGATTCCATTGAATGCTAGCTTTTGTAGAAGAAGTTTATGGTCAACCTTATCGAAGGCCTTGCAGAAATCAGTGTATATTGAGTCAATTTGTATTCTGTTGTCCATAGACTGAAAGAGGTGATTCGAATATAAAACTAAATTGCTTAAAGTGGAGCGTTTTTTAACAAATCCATGTTGTTCTTCGATAATAACTTTATGTAGGCTAGGATAAATATCTTGGTGTACTAATCTCTCCAAGACCTTCGGCAAGGTAGACAATAAAGATATTGGACGATAGTTTGTGACGTCACTCTTACATCCTCCTTTATGAATGGGTGTGATATGGGCAGTTTTCCAAATTGTTGGAAGTTGGCCTTCTTTTAAGCTTCTATTAAATATCAAATAAAGTGGAAAGGTAAGTGATTCGGCAGTATGTTTAAGGAAAAATGGAGGTAAACCATCTGGACCAGGACCTGTCTGATTTGATTTACAATATATCCCGGAGCATCAAAGTTCCGGAGTGGGGGCTTGTGATGTACAAATTTAGTACAAATCGCTCGAAAGCGTACCGTTACGCGAAACTTACTGCTACATATTGATTTTGCGTTTGCATAAAAAATCATATTCATTTATTTTACCAATTATAACACGGGGCGTTATATAAGGCAAGTCAAGTTTACATAAGAATTGTATATAGGTCAATTGCATAAATAATGTATTTTTTTCAATAATCTATTTGACGTATTTTTTTTCATCTACCAGGTAGAAAACCACAAAACCTCAGTGCTCGTACACTGCTCCGACGGCTGGGACAGAACTGCGCAGCTCTCGGCGCTAGCCATGCTGATGCTGGATCCCTACTACAGAACGCTGAGGGGATTCCAAGTGCTCATCGAGAAGGAATGGCTCTCGTTTGGACACAAATTCCAACTGGTTGGTACATTTTGAAGTGATAACTTCTTGATCACTGATGCAATACTTAAACGACACTCGTGTGTCGTCGGCGCCATCTAGAGCTTGCACGGTTTACTAGCGCCATCTATGGAGACATTTGAACTAGGTAAACAAGTAGTAAAGTGATTTCAATTTAGTTTTTTTTTGTATGAAAAGTGAGTTTCGCGCTAGTTTGCTTAGACATGATTGATGAAAATCGGTTGACCCGTTTAAAAGTTAGGAGGGTAAAAGTGGGGAAGGAAAACCAAAAATCTGCACATACATAAACTCGACTGGGGTCTCAAAAAAAAGCGCATCACATGCACATTACAAAATAGTATGACTTTTTACTGTTCATCATCATCACCCTATTAACGTTCCCACTGCTGGGACACAGGGACTTCTCTCTTGACGAGAGAGATTAGGCCTTAATTCACCACGCTGGCCAAGTGCGGGTTGGTGAATGTCACATGTCCTTCAAACTCTTTTAAAGTTCTCAGAACATGCCGGTTTCCTCACGATGTTTGCCTTCACCGTTAAAGCACGTGTTTAAAGCGCACATAAATTTCTCAAGAAGAAAAATCCAGAGGTGCGTGGCGGGGTTTGAACCCACGACCTTCGGAATGAAAGTCGAGTGTCCTCCCACTTAGCCAACACGGCTATTTTTTTACTGTTAAGGGAACTGAACTACAATAGTTTTTTTTTTTTTAAATTTTTAATTTAGGTTACTTAAACATAGTTAAAAGACAAAACAGAGTTCTTCTTTTTCATTGTTGCTCTTGAGAGTGGTGTGTAAAATACAAGCATAGCGGCCACAAGTACTTATGTTTAGGCCAACAAAGAAATAACGCTTCTTTTGAATATGTAAATCTTCTGACCATAGAAAGTGTTGAAGAAATACGCGTTAAGAAATATCATTGGTGTAATTGGCTATCATTATGCTAAAAGAATCTCATTATGTTTTTTCAAAGTGATAAACTTCTATTTGGTTGACCTATTTAAATAAGTATAAAGAAAGAAAAATACTCATTATTAGTGCCTTACCCTAATATTTAAGTATTGTAGGAATCCCTAACGTCGCATTGGTGTTATTGTCGTCGATGCAGTACTTTCCTATTTTACAAAATTTACATTATTAGTAGTCTTATTCCAATAACTCTAAGGTTAATATTCATTCGCAGAGGATAGGCCACGGCGACGAGCGTCACTCAGACGCAGACAGGTCCCCGGTGTTCGTGACTAGCATACATAAAAATAGAAATCTTATAAACTAAAGTGTCAGCATCGTGGATTATCTGTTACGGCGGTGTCGCCTTGCAGTGTAGGCGACCGATGAACCGTCGAAACTTGACCCCTTGCGGCCAAAACTGCTCATTCAGGAACGTCGACAGATGTTGAGTTGGTATGAAGAAAGAAAAATACTCATTATTAGCAGGCACTCTAATCCCATAATTTAAGTATTGTATTGATTTCTAACGTCGTCGGTCGCGTTAGTGTTATTGGCGTCGATGCAGTACTTTCCTATTTTACAAAATTTACATTATTAGTAGTCTTATTCCAATAACTCTAAGGTTAATATTCATTCGCAGAGGATAGGCCACGGCGACGAGCGTCACTCAGACGCAGACAGGTCCCCGGTGTTCGTGCAGTGGGTTGACTGCGTGTGGCAGCTACAACAACAGTTCCCGACTGCGTTCGAGTTCACAGAGAGACTGCTTATCACTATCGTCGATCATCTGTATTCGTGTCGCTTTGGCACGTTCCTGTTTAACACGGAGCGGGAAAGGGTTAAAGAAGGTAAGAATGTTATTTTATTACAACTAATCTTGTAAATGAGCAACATAAATACAAAACAAAATAAAATGTTCTGAAAGCGGAGCGCGGAGACGGACGACCGCTCACGGTCTGATAAGACCCTAAGCCTCAATTTCAGGATTTTATGCTACAAATCAAGTTTTATTGATCCTAACTCAAACATTAAAAAATTACAAATCAATGTCAATTTGATCTCAGTTAGGCGGGTTAGAAAGAGTTTTACCTGCTCTGATCGCGTTCATAGCCAATGATGAATTGAGGTTAGTTAGTTTGTTACCTCTTTACGCTTATCACTCTTAGGCGGCCTCTAAACGGTCAATTATATTGCACAATATTGCGAATTGTGCAATTTAATTGACCGTTTAGGGTTAATATTGAAGGTCGTTTGGATCAAAGTGCCTTTCAATCTTATTGTACAATAAAAGTATTGTACAATGTTATTGTAGGTCTAGAGGCCGCCTTACAATTAACCAGATTTTCATGGGAAATTAACGTAGTTAAAGACGCGAGTTAATGCTTGTTTATGTAAAAAAATATTATATTCAATTCAATTTTTTATTTCCTAACATGATGTACACTTATATAGCTTAAGATATTAGGTTACCTACAAATGGGTTTACGTCAATTATAATTTTGAAGTTTAAGAGTTTTTTTTTATTTGAGCAGAAAAATTCGCGCGCTGGAGTAGTGCTACCAATAACACAAGCGCGTTCTGGCACGTGACAAGTCCAAATTTATCAACTGGTCCTGTGTTCAGATATTCTGTTTTATCGAGTTAAGCCCCTAATAACGAAATTTCGTAGAAAATCACAGGACTTACAATTACAATTCAGTTTCAATGGAATAAATAGATAGGCGCTTTTGCTTTTTATTAAAATCAGCATAAAATATAATATCATATATTTCTGAATTAATTAAAAATAGTTTAAACTAAATGAGGTAAATTACTTATTAAAAATCGTTTAGATATATTTGTTGTTAAATTATTACGGAGGTCAAAAAACAAAACACTGTTATCGGTCTTGTTAATATGCAATATAAGATGTGGGCGTGTCATGGACAAATAAACATAAAGATTTAACCCTAGACACATAACATTGTATTTGTATCAGTTTATGTGGAATATTGAATATATTTTGCAGCTAATATTGTGTCTATAACTTTAAGTAACTTTAAAGGGAGCAACTTGCTAGCTGCTCATCCAAAATTGAGAAAAAAGTTCTAAGGTAACTAACAAAATAAAAAAACGAGTATTAAATCGTCGCGGTTATTTTACATAATCATTTAAAGTAATATATATCTTTAAAATCTCCCAATACACCAACCAATATTTTTATTGCTGCGGTTCATCGCGTTTTCATATAAAAGAAACATGATAGGATAATTTCCATTATTTTTGGGATGCCAGGAATGACAGAATCATTCCTGTCATCCCAAAAATAATGGAAATTATCCTATCATGTTTCTTTTTCTGCTTTCATTATGTCCTTATCTCCATTACCCAGATAACTATGAAAATCTGTTCTTTTCAGAAGTGAAAACGAAGACGGTATCGCTATGGTCATACATAAACGGTCGACAAGATTTATACCTAAACCCGCTGTACTGGGGCCCGTCCTCGTTCGGCACCACGTCGCCGCAGTCGTTCGCGACGCCGCAGGTCGTGCTCGTGCCGGTCGCGTCGCTGAGGATCATAAAGCTGTGGAAGGCTCTGTACTGCAGGTGGAACCCTACTATGAGGCAGCAAGTAAGTGCTATAGACACACACATGTTACGGTTTTGAAGTCATAGATACAAGATACAAAATCATTTATTTCCATTGTTTGGTTTTACAAAACTTAGACAAGTCAAAATAAAATGCAAAAAAACAAAAAAAAAATAATCATAGGTGCTTAAAGATAAGTAGGAAATAAATTTATGGTATCTGGTCGCTTCGCTTTTTTTACACTAGAGCAAAGAAGCGATTAGAAACTCTAGCTCATTTTTGTATTGAAACTTTACAATCATTATTTGTTAGTCTTGTTTTTGATTTTGTGTTGGAGCAGATTCCGTCCCAAGCAGTTTTGTCCTCAAGGTAATCCGATATATTATAATAAGCTACAAAGACAATTTACAAAGATAACTTATCAGAGACTTATCTTATTAATACACTTCGTTACGTTCCTCACTCAAACGGCAGCGGTAGGAAAATTCCTCCTCTCTCACACTGCTGTCATTTCTGCCATTGGACGGCCACTGCTGATCATAGGCTATTAAACAGAAAGAGGGTTAGATCATTTCATACCACGCTGGTTTCAATGTGGGTTGGTTAGTGTGCTAGAGCCTCCTTTGTTGTTAGGCAGAGGGTACCTACAGAAATATCACGGATCCTTGAGGCTGACTTGAATCTATAGGATGGTGTTTGCTATGGTAGGCTCTGTACTGCAGGATTGATGGAATCCCACTATAAGGCAGCAATAAAGTGATATAATCATGAAAACTGATTATGGGAGTATAAACAGCTTCGTTACGTAATGTGATACGATACCAGTCTTGCTTCCCTTTTTCTCGCACTTACGGCAGCGGTAAGTAGAATTCTCTCTCATGCTAACCCACAGCGCTGTTTTCTATCACACTGCCGCTATGAGGAATGTTTGTGATGCCAGAGCCTCGCTCATTGTTCGGCAGGTGATACCTCCGGCCGGTGAGGTTGGATGGTGTTTAAAACCCCTTTTCAAGTAATAGTGGCTTACAATAATTCCAAAAGTCCTCTTAAATGAAATAATAACCTTGTTCTAGGACCCGATATACCAACGTACCAGGGAGCTGGTCGCGTTACGGGCACAGATGGAAGCGACTGCCGCAGCGGCGGCTGCTGACCACGCGGCCAGGCAACACAGGCTTGGTCTCACTCCGCCCAGAGTTGCAAGCCCGCATCATGTCTGAGATATGTATATTATAATACTGATATGACTGAAAATGTTGTCATACCCTAAAGTCAATGAAGAAATATTCCTTAGAAGACTAGGCCTCGACCTCGAGCCTCATTTACTCACCCTATGGGATGATTCACATCATTCGGAGCCTTAAAGTGATTTTATTTTATTTAACAGCTCATAAAGTCGGGATTGTATCAAAAAAAATCGATCTCGCAATGTCGCGAGTCGGCGAACGGTGCGGGGACTTATACGGCTTTGTAAATGCTCGTCGCCGCGCGCCGGTCAGTGAAAATCGTACCTAATACTCCAATTAAAATATCCACTATTCTGTGACAGGCCAGGTCATCTCGCATTGAGTAAGTAACTTAATGTCTGAGATATGTACCCAAATTCTTCAACTATAAGTTTATTATTCTAAGGCAGTGGAAAAATAAGGATACCTAAGTACGCTTTAACCTCAACCTGCCTAGTGGTCAGCCCGAATCATGTCTGCACATGCCCGTAATACTTCGACTTAAAGACCATTATTCTGTGGCAGAGACACTTTAAATTTTGTCGACGAGGCGCACCTCTGCCTGGAGTGCCTGGGACCTTCATGTCTGATATGTACCCTAAAACTTCATCAATTTAGCCCCTGTTCTAAAAGAGGGTTGATTTTGAGACTTGAAATGGGTACAATTTTTTAAGTATTGTAAATGACGGAGTATTTCTTATTTTTTAGTCATCATTTGGTCAAAATATCAATGACTCAATGTGAGTCCAACTCATATTCAGTTTATCCAGCCTGTATAAAATCTAATTTGTGTATAATAATTGTTAAGAGAATTGATTTGTAACTTTTTGATTTTAACTACATAGTATGAGCTCACATCATGACAGATTCGAATTAACATTAAGTAAGCCAATCAAAATTACAATGGCGATTTAGTGTCTATAAAACATGAGATAAATGTTAACAGCAGCTGGTTGGACATTATGCTATAGCTATTCCAGTATTTTATATACCTTTGATTTAGTAAATATTGCCTTTTAATTATAACTCATGATTGAGAAAATATACTGTGACAATTATTTTGATTAGAACTTTAACATTATAAACTGAATAACTATAGAGTTAGCATCACAATATCAACGCACTCTACAGGAAGCTTTATCTTAATAGGGTCAACTCTTACTGATGGCACTTATCAAGCATTGACTGAAAAACATATTTTTTAAGATATCTTATAAACAATTTAAAGTTTAACCTTTAAATATAAATAGTCGCCGGTTATTTGCAATGTGAGAAAACCAAAGAAAACAAAAGAAATGTCGTAAAAATACTTAAAAGCTAAAACTGATTGTTAACATAGTAAAGCATGCCACTTAGCATTTACAATATAATTAATATTATTTTTAACTTTAGATTTAGTTTATATTATTCCTAATTTTGCCGACAACAGCCTATATAAGCTTGTTTTTTTATGACCGTACTAAGCTATGAAGTTATTCTGTTTTATATTTTTGCCAACTGTTACTATTTATAGCTGTTAGTTTTTAAGTATATACATATTATAATTTATTTTAAAGATTTATCAAACAATGTCACTTTAATATTACTTACATTCTTACTTTTATTTAATATCAAGGAAAGCATTCCTATTTTTGTGGATAAAATTGTAAATAATAAACATATATATGTTTACAACTTGTATGTCTATGTCTAAGTATTATAGAAAAGAAAGTTATACTAATAAATATTTATAAGACTGTTTTAATTACCTACTCCTTACGACCTCTAGTAATAAGATGCCATTTCTCATTGAAAGAAATACTTCCTTTGCGTCACTTATTATCTTAGCATTGCAGTATTAATATATCAAACTATAAAAAATGTGAACGAACTTAAATAACAACAGAACTTTCATCTTAAACCTAATTGTTTATGTGGATGGTGTAAAAACAAACTGACGTATTTTAATTACGCAGATAATAAATGTTATTAACAATACATTTTGTAAATACAAAATACAATATGGTACGGCGCACCAAGTTTTAGAGATAAATGTTATTTTTTATTTAAGAGTGAATTTTCCTTCTTCGCCTAGCTGCAGATGTTAAAATAAATTTCTGGTTCTGAACTGAAATTCTGAAAGGTCCTATCTCGTGATCAAAAGTTAAAAAAAAAAGTTGTTTGTTTAAATTGCCAAATACTGATGATTTTTGAGACAATATATATTAAATGTGGTCCGGAGAAGCCATCTACCTTCTCTCTTTATGCCCCATCTTAGACCACTTCATCACTTTACATCAGGTGAGATTGTGGTCAAATAAAGGCTTATCATTAAAAAAAAATCATAACACAAAGTGAGCAGGTATGTGTGTACTACAGCAATTAAAGGGCAACGGCTCTGTCTCTATGTATTTATCAGTGAACGCTGATATTCCACCGCAACTACAATAACCACGAGATAATAATTTGTACAAAATAAAATTAATAGTTACAATAATTATTAATTTGTCTTCTGAGGACATTAGATTTTACATCACGAAGTGGCGGAGGTATGTTATTCCAACATTTGGTTGCCCAATACCGTTTTAAGCGTGCTGTAGCAGGTCACTAGTAGGTCCTAGGATAGAAAATGGTTGATCAAAAATACACACATCTTATGTAATATTTTGCCGTAATATACAAAAGTTAAATCCAATTAAATAATGAACTTTGAACTAAGTTCAGATAAGAAACATCTTGTGCGTTATCTGTGTAACTAATCTTAACATAGTATAAAACAAAGTCGCTTCCCGCTTCTGTCTGTACAAATGTAAGCATAAAACTTTTAACTATGCAACGGTTTTTTAATAGATAAGAGTTATTCAAAAGTGAGGTTTATAGTAAAATACATGCGAAATTTAGTTCAGGAACACTGTTAGTTTAACAAGGTTCTAATGTGATATCGTAAATAAACTCATTTCTTGCGCTTTCTTTGCTAACGCCGGCTGAACCCTAGGAAATATATCAAATTAATGTACTAAGATACTTGTACACCTTAAAAAAAACAAAAAAAAGACTGCAGTGGTGTATATCTAACTCTAAAGGATAACCCACAATAACTAATTTTAAATAGCGAAAATAATGACTAATGTACGAAGGGATTTTAAGGAAGTCGAAGTCAAAACGTTTCTAAGAAGCACAGGGCTTCCATAGACAGGTCAACTTAACAGAACGACGCGAGCAGAATAGATATGCACCGTGCGAAGCCGGGGCGGATCGCGAGTAAAGTAATAAATCAATAATATCGGGGAATAGATCAAACCTCACAGTCGGTATTGGATGCTTCATGAACTAATACGGTGGTCAAGATGTATAAAGCTCTTAGGTTTGACAGTATTAGGTTAAAAGCGGCGAGTTTTTTGAAAAATGTGAAGCACGAACGTTTTCTGGCTACGAAGTCGGAGGTGCCTTCTTCAGCCGATGTTGTGATTGTTGGTAAGTCATGTTTTGAAACTTTATTTTATATGGATTTAATTAATTTAAGTTCAGTGGGGATCTTGTGTGCGTTCGCCCAGCAAAAAGTATCGGCTTTTCAGGAATCTAATGATGCAGATAATTAGTGCCCTATGCCGTGTAAATGTGCCCGAAATTTTAAATTTGTGCCTCCATAGGCTGCAGAGTTATTTATGAAAAACAGTTTTTGCTGGACGAACGTTCGCCCAGCAAAACTTTTTTTAAAAAAAGGGTTTAGCTGTATTTTTTATATGCAAAAAGATAGCTTAAGTACTCGTCTAAATGTGCCGTTAAAGCCAAATTTGTGCCTCTAAAGGTTTTTGAGATATTGAGTTTTTTGCTGGGCGAACGTTTGGGCGATTTCCATATCTCGGAAACGGCTGAACGCACAGTCATAATTTTTGTACCTACAGATACGGTATAATTTGTGCCTATTTGTGCCATAATTTTCATTATCGTGAGTAGCATGGTTCAGGAGCTATTATTGTTTTTCCTAGAAAACGGAAAAATGCTCTGGCTCTCGAATGACCAAATCCAAGGACTTCGCGTTAGTGCCGACTGGTACCCATTATATATTCACACGATCCTGTGAAGTTTCGCCGGCCTACTACATATAATAGACGAGTTATTAACGATTTTGTCTTTTTTTTGAGGTTATCTTACTTAGGATATAAAAACTCTAGTTTCCTGTAAGCTGGCTTATTACATTCTTCTACAATAATTAGTGCCCTATTTAAAGAATACGTATGCAAAAATTCATCTTTGTATACCCAATACTTTAGACAATAATGATAAAAAACATTTCGAAATATTTTTGGTCGATAACCATACCAAATTTGAATGAACATTAAAAAGCGGCCGTACGATACTTCAAGCTATCCTTCTTAAATCGTCATGATTAATTTAGTGTTTAGAGAACGTTGAGTACAAAAGTGGAATTATCTATTATCTCAACAGGTCACCGATGTGCCGTTGTCTCCGGACAATTTATTTATAGTAATACCTACATTACAAATTATAGTTTACTAGATGCGCCCCGCACCTTTGCCCGCGAATCAGAGTTTTTTTTAAATTTATTGCACACCCCCTAGGGTTTGTGTAAACATACCTACGTGTTTAATTATTCAGTCCATTGTTCATTTAAACCGAGTTTTGAGTGAATCGAATGAAGGAAAAAATATTTTCCATACAAACCTTACCACCATATTTAACCCCACAGAAAATTTTAACCTATTTTTTCTATTTCCGGACTAATCACACAGCATCACTTAACCCCAAACTAAGCAGCGCTTGTACTATGGGTGTTAGGTGACTGATATACTACATAGATACATTTTTTTTGTAAATACATATTATACATAGAAAATACCCAGACCCGAAACCAGATACTGCAGATCGTACAAAATCTGGTACTGCGGCGGGAATCGAACCCGCAACCTCCTGCGCCTCAGGCGGGCTTTTCGCCCACCGAGCCACAGAGGTCGTCGTTTATTATAGCCTATTTAGTCCTATTCTAAGTCCTAAACTACCTACCTACCTACGAAATTTCATTTTAATAACTTAAGTAGTAACAAAGATTACCTACTTATTACGAACATTCACACAGACTTTTCCATTTATTATAATAGTAAGATTATTAAAAACAAAATAATTTACATTTTATTTCATGTATAATATTTTTCGTAACATAAATATTATTTTCTTCTTAACAATTCTGTACGCATCTATACCGCGTGATACCGCGTGAAACGCCACCAAGCGAGGAAGGATAGCTTGAAGTATCGTACGGCCGCTTTTTAATGTACTTTCGAATTTGGTCTGGTTATCGACCAAAAATATTTCGAAATGTTTTTTATCATTATTGTCTAAAGTATTGGGTATACAAAGATGAATTTTTGCATACGTATTCTTTAAATAGGGCACTAATTATTGTAGAAGAATGTAATAAGCCAGCTTACAGGAAACTAGAGTTTTTGTATCCTAAGTAAGATAACCTCAAAAAAAAGACAAAATCGTTAATAACTCGTCTATTATATGTAGTAGGCCGGCGAAACTTTACAGGATCGTGTGAATATATAATGGGTACCAGTCGGCACTAACGCGAAGTCCTTGGATTTGGTCATTCGAGAGCCAGAGCATTTTTCCGTTTTCTAGGAAAAACAATAATAGCTCCTGAACCATGCTACTCACGATAATGAAAATTATGGCACAAATAGGCACAAATTATACCGTATCTGTAGGTACAAAAATTATGACTGTGCGTTCAGCCGTTTCCGAGATATGGAAATCGCCCAAACGTTCGCCCAGCAAAAAACTAAATATCTCAAAAACCTTTAGAGGCACAAATTTGGCTTTAACGGCACATTTAGACGAGTACTTAAGCTATCTTTTTGCATATAAAAAATACAGCTAAACCCTTTTTTTAAAAAAAGTTTTGCTGGGCGAACGTTCGTCCAGCAAAAACTGTTTTTCATAAATAACTCTGCAGCCTATGGAGGCACAAATTTAAAATTTCGGGCACATTTACACGGCATAGGGCACTAATTATCTGCATCATTAGATTCCTGAAAAGCCGATACTTTTTGCTGGGCGAACGCACACGGGGATCTTTCCTTATAATTTTAATTAATTAATTTTAAACAGACAGTATGGTTCAACTATCGAAGTCCGTTGTTAAAATAAAAAAGAGTTTCCGATGCTGACTACATTGCCGGAAAAAGTTACCGATTTTGAGAGTTTTTCTTTGTTGAGTGTGAATAAGAATAAGAATGATTTATTTTGTCACAAATACAACAATATGTACAATATGTTTGTGTGCGCGCATATTTTTGGGTATTATTATTTTAACCGACTTCAAAAAAGGTAAAGGTTCTGAATTTGGCGTGTATTTTTAGTTCCCGGTACATCAACAATATAGCCCACTAAATTAAAAATATAAATAAAAAAAGAAGCAAATTTATAATTTCCGAACTAAATGTCGGTTTATTTTTGATTGAATCTTATTGGCAATCGTGAAGTAGGTATATATACGTATATAAGTATATAAACGTCCATAACAACTAAAAATCGTTTCGTTACTTCGGATTTTACAAATTGCTATGTTCTGGGTGAAGTGTTTTTGTGGTACAATGGTAACATAAAACTATAATTCTAGGAGGAGGAATAGCAGGATGCAATACTCTGTACCAGCTAACGAAGAGAGGTGTGAACGCGGTGCTTTTGGAAAGAGCTAAAATTACTAGCGGAACTACTTGGCACACTGCAGGCAAGATTATTGTTTTTTTATTAATTATAAACTTACTTTATTTTACAAAACTAGGCGATTTAAAAAGTACGTTGCAATGAGGCTAGTTTATATTTTACTATGATTATTTTATATCCCCCTCTTACTTAGAACTGAAATTCTTTATGGGGCTCTACGATTTACATTGACATCTCGCGTTGGAATGTAGTGCATTATTCCCATGTTTGACTCGATCCAAACCAACCCAAATTCTTGTACATAAGCACCCCTTTTTACGTTCCCGCTGCTGGGACACAGGGACTTCTCTCTTGACGAAAGAGATTAGGCCTTAATCCTTGTGGTGTAGTTTAAATCCATATTTGAAGCCTCTTTTAAACGGTAGACTCCTAAGAAAGTTTCGCAGACTTCAAGGTCTGTAATATGTATGTGTATATGTCTGTATGTATGTAGGTTTTTAAGCTTCATTAATCAGATGTTTTATTCTAAAGGTTTGGTATGGTCTCTTAGACCATGCGACTTAGAAGTGAGACTGCTGAAAGACTCGAGAAACGTCTACAGTGGATTGGAGGAAGAAACGGGGGATCATGCTGGTTGGAACAATAACGGTGGCTTGTTTATATCGAGAAACAAGGTAAGGAATATTTTCACTTATGCAATTAGATCTACTGTTTTTCAGAGAATATAATTTATTAACCTTAAAAAATATCTAGTTAACGCTAAAAAGTCCGTAAAACCATTAATTTACGCACTAAATCAATGCTGAATCTTGTATTTAAACATCCATGAGACGTAAAATAAGCAATTTACGGAAGCTTTTGGTTGATGTTTGGTTGGCTCAGTTGGTTTCTCTAAGGGAATAAAAGTTTTGCGATGAAATTTACAAGAAACATTGATAATTAGTAGAAATCGCACAAAAGCTTTACGTCACGCGAAGATTCAATGCACTGTTACGTCTTGTTTTTCGTTTGCAAGAAAAATATTGGTACAATTTTTTTTAATTATCTAAATAACGGAATATTTATTTTTGTCATCTCTGTTCTTAGGCATATAAAAAAATATTTGTTTAAAGTCGGAAATACCAACAGGTTCGAACAGAAGAATACATGAGGCTCCACACACTAGGAAAGGCTATGGGCATACCCAGTGAAGTCCTCGGCCCAAAAGAAGCCCAGACCAAGTTTCCCCTTCTGGATCCTTCGGTGTTCGAAATGGCCTTGTTTGCGAGTGAGGATGGTACTATAGATCCAGCTATGGTTTGCAATGCCCTCATCAAAGTAGCGACGAGACATGGTGCTAATGTGAGTATCTATTGAAATATTGGAAATTTAAAAGCGCTAGATGATTTTCTAATTTAAAACATTGATTTGATCTGCCTGATTAATGTAGATTGGAATTTGAAAATGTTTATTACTTTTTAGTTTACTTCGTTTCTATAAACCGACGACAATAATCGGTTACTGATTTTGATTTTGGCAGCTGCACTTTAACTTAAAAAAATACTTAAAACTGTTTATGTATGCAAGTTATTTTGATGCTAATCGTAGTATATTATCATCAGTTACCTTGATTTTATCTTCAAGATCTGTTATTAACCAATTTTTAAAGATTCGCACAAAATGCATAAAATTACATTATTTCAGATCTACGATGAATGCCCAGTGATCGACGTTCACTACTCCCACAATATTCTGGGGAACAAGGAAGTGACCGGCATACATACCGATCGAGGCTTTATTAAAACCAAATGTGTTGTAAACTGTGGAGGTAATTCAAAAGTGTAATAATGTCAAACAATGAATGTTTACTTTTTGTCAAATTTTAAGAAACTCTGGATCAAACTACTTTACATTTTTAACTGTCTGTATGTCTGTCTGGGATATCATAGCTTCCAAACGTAACGGATGAAGGGTTTTCTATTTTGTTTTTTTTTATGAAAGTTGAGTTTCGCGCGACTGTTCGTAGACATATTTAACGAAAATCAAATTTATAAGTTATGAGGGTAAAAGTGTCTCAAATGAAAGCGCATCACGTGCACATTACAAAATAGTATGACTTTTTACTTTTAAGGGAACTAAGGTTCTAGAATCAAGGTTTTTTTTTTAATTGTAAGTTTATATTATATGTAAATGTTTTCTCGTTTAAAAGCTTGAGTGCTAAAGATGGATGTGTACCATAACCAAATGTTAAGGTTATGGTACACATCCTCTTATTTTGTCAAAAGTAAAAATATTGTCACGGCGCGCGTTTGTGTTTGTTCTCCGATATAGCTGGACCTATTTAAGTGAAATCAATTAGTTTCGTTCATCTACAAATTAATATGTTCTAGAAAACAGGACAAAAAAAAACAATTTGCGGGGTCCGCTGGCCATTTTATGCTTATCTAACAGTGATCGGAGTAGGAAGTACCTATACCTATAATAAAAATAGTCATTAAATCATGGATATCAGAATTTGTTATCACCAAATTTGATATCAAACTGACTAGGGTATCTAACTTAATTTAAATTTTATTACTTGACTTCAAAAATTTGTCGAACATGAAATCCAAACTTTGTAAGTGAAACAAAATCTTTAGAAATATGTCTAATGCTGACTATTTAAAAGTAGGTAATTAATATTACTTATTCTGACACACATTCTGACGTGGACAGTAAGTTGGTGCTTGCCAGTACCGGAATGATATCGCGGGAAAATGGCGTATCCTTGTAATTTTTTTTATAAACATTACCAATTGACCCAAGTGTCAAAAATCAATACACCACTGTTAATAAATGATACCTTTTCTTATATAAACAAAATAGTACATTTATTCTTTGTTTCTAGGTGTATGGGGCCCGCGTATAGCTCGATTCGCTGGAATCCCAGCCCTTCCCATAATTCCCTTCAAACACGCTTACGTGGTAATGGACGGTACACCAGAAATACGGAACAGCCCTAACATAAGAGACCACGACGCCAGTTTGTACATCAAGATCCAAGGAGAGAGTTGTCAAGTTGGCGGTTATGAGAACAACCCTATCATGTTGGACCAGGTAGGAAAAATCTGTAATGACACTTTGAACTTATATTATTTTAAGCTACAGACAAATTTAGGGACAAAGGAGAATACACGATCCGTTTCCACCACCGACCGATTGTCTTTGGTCAGGTTGAAATTTAAAAAAGACCGTGTGGAAGTTAGTTGACGGAACGAAATTTGGTATGTATCGTCGGTATCTCCGACAGGCTTTGGACCATGGACGCGATGGCGTAATTTTGAGGTGTGATCAGATGGTGATCGCCTTGGATCTTGCAGCAAGCCATATAGGAATATAAAATATGCTCTCTCTTGACTACAGTGTAACCCGAACGCAGAGATGAGATCGACGATGGAGCCAGTTTGCCCAGAATTAGATTAATTTATCACGACAATTTCCGTCCAGTAGTTTTGCCCCCGTTATGACGATGATATTTTCGCCGTAAAAAGAAGCATATACTTGCCCATTTCCTGGACACTAGATATTACCAAGATAGTACCTATTACTACCTTCTCTGTTTAGATGGAATGTGTAGGTGAGTGTATTGAGTGTATTGTATGTAGAGTAGAGACTAGGGTGCTTTGCGTCCGTATTCTGAAAACCCATTCAGAGAAATATTTTTTCGGAATCAGTTCTAAGTAGATATTTTATTGTACAATCATTATTAACCATTTAGCATACATAGATTTTCAAAGATTACAAAGATTACCTTTATCTAAAGTATTGGTTGGTACATCGGGACGCAAATAAGATAATAGTATTTTTTATTTTAAATTTATGTAACAATTTTATTTTATAATATGTATTTAATACTTACTTTATGTGTTATATAGTTTGTACAGTGTAATGGGACCTGAATAAAGTAATTTATTTTTATTATAAAGAAAAACATTATATTTCTAGGTGCCAGACAACCTGGCATTCCACCTGTACGATTTGGATTGGGACGTATTCTCAGTTCATATGAAGAGCGCCGCCGGGCTGTGCCCGAAACTCGCCGATGTCGGGGTTAAGAGCACTGTTTGCGGTCCTGAGTCCTTCACTCCCGACCATAAACCATTGCTGGGCGAGGATCCTAATGTTTACGGTGAGCTTCTATTCTACTCAATAAAAGTTTTATATTAATGCTTGCTGGCTTTGCTCGGATAAGAAATCCTTTCTCTTGAATTGCTCTACCTATTGCAGAAAACCTTATAAAGATCCGGTCAGTTGTTCCTGTGCTTATTCCGAACATAAGGACATAAATACAGTAGCAGCGGGGGACTTTAATTTATAATATTTATAGATTAGTTTAGCATTATTTCATCAAATCTGTAACCCAGGAGTTGATTCTTATTTTGAAAATAAAAGAAACAGACATAACAGACTTTTGTATTAACCCCCGACCAAAAAAGAGGGGTGTTATAAGTTTGACGTGTCTGTCGTCTGTGTGTCTGTCGTTTCTATCTGTCTGGGACATCATAGCTCCCGAACGGATGGAGTCATATCAATTTAGTTTCTTTTTGTATGAAAGGTGAGGTTAGCGCGAGTGTTCTTACACATATTTTATGAAAATCGGTTGTGCCTTTTAAAAGTTATGGTGGTGAGAGTGGGAAGGAAATCAAAAATCTGCAAAAACTCGAGGGGGGTATCAAATGAAAGCGCATCGCGTGCACATTACAAAATATTTATGGTGTTTTACTTTTAAGGAAATTAAGGCATTGGGTTGGGAGGTTTTTCCTTAAATTTTAAATTCAGATTTATAAATTTAAAGAATCTTTTAAACCGATAGTTTTTGCTTCCGAAGTGTTATTTTTAAATTCTTTACATTCGTTTTTATTAGTTTGCGTTGATATGAAGTTGGAATGTTGATATTGTTTATGAGACCAATCACCCAAAACAGATATTCTCTCTAATCAGTGAGAGGTCACGACATGGTATAATTTAACTTGATAGCAGATTACTTTTAGTTCAATGCTGTATGTTTATGTATGAATTAAATTACATACGCACATAGGTACATATTTACTCGACCTAGTAATAGTTGGATTTGTTCAGATTCTACACATTATTTTTATTTAATATTCGAACTTTTCTCGCCATAAAAACTATCCATGGACTTCTACGAACATTTAAAAAATAATTGGCCAATATGGTCCAGGAGGTCTACTTTGGTTCTTCAAAACGAAGTTTCGCAAACGAACGAATTTTAAACGAAGGTTCGTTAATGAACCTACTCTATTTTTAAATTTTATGCAGAAAAAATTAAGACACATCCGTAGAATAGTCCTTGGATTATCTACTAGATGTCGCTACTCGGGACTTCACTCGATAATACAATGTGCAGAAAAATTTCGACCTATCACGTGATGACGCGTTGGTGTAATTGGTTCTAGCACGTCAGGGCGCATTCCTGGAGATGCAGGTTCGAATCCTGTGCGCGAAGATTACGGATGTGTCTTAATTTTTTCTGCATAAAATTTAAAAATAGTTTAACCTGCAAAGTGAGGTTTAGCTGGAGAGCTAGTGAACCCTGGGAGTAACGGTCTCCCTGTAAGGTTAGAAATTTGTATACTGACGATTTATGGCATGCTGAGAGCAATAGCCATGACCTGGCAGGCGTCAGCCGTGCACGTCATCAGCCCCTTTATTTTTCAAACTGCTAAGTAAATGGGGTTTCAAAACTTGTTCCTGTAAGTTTGAAAATTTAATAGAATAAAGTTTATTTATTGTACATCTTAAAAAAAAATTGACAGGCGATTACAATAAGCAGAAGTATATGACAGGTCAATTAGAAAACGCACAGTTGATGAGGTAAAATAAACTTTATCCTGTATACTTGAAATTTTATATGTTTTTAAATAGGTTTCTCAGAGTAAGTATGTACAATGCCAGGCGGTTTTGAACAGCATAAGACCTTGCCAGGCGAGGGGACAGCTGCTAAGGGCGTGCAAAAAAGAAGTGTTACATGAACGCATAGTAAATAGTAATGTATTTTATTGGGTTTTATGCAATGTAGGTACATTATTTTTAACACTCATTTTCTTCAGCATCATCCGAAATTTCGCTATCACTGTTTTCAACATCATCTGATTCTTCAAAAGTGTTTTAAAAAAAAACTGTTCAAAAATAAAAATTATAAAAAATCGCCTTTTTACTCGTTTAAAACATAAAAAAATAATTAATTTATTGATTTAATTTTTTTATGTTTTAAACTAGTAAAAAGGCGATAAGAACCTCTTCACTCGTCAAAAAAAAAAAACTTAAAATAACAGTTGGAACTTAATTGATAATCGTTACGATTTAATTGGTTTGACGGGAATACGGTTCCATCTTTCCATCTTCTATATGCAACATAGTTTTACAAGGACCTGCAGATACTGAATCGACTGAAACTGAGAAATGCATTTCAAGTACTATACAACTATTTTTTTGCCGACTTCAAAAAAGGAGGAGGTTTCTGTATTCGACCGTATATATATATATATATATATATATATATCTATACGAATATTATAAAGCTGAAGAGTTTGTTTGTTTGAACGCGCTAATCTCCGAAACTACTGGTTCGAATTGAATAATTCTTTTTGTGTTGGATAGTCCAGTTATCGAGGAAGGCTATATATAGGCTATATAACATCAGGCTACAACCAATAGGAGCAAAGATATAGTGGTAAATGTGTAAAAAACGGGAGAAATTGTTCATCTTTGAAGCTTTCCGTTGCGTGCGCCGTGAAAACGGTTCAAGATACACAAAAAATATGTATTAAAGAATAATAGCTCTTCTAATGATCTAAAAAACAGTCCGCGATAGAATATGTCTATCTTTTAACTTTTTTTACTCACAATAACCGTTTTATGGTACCTAATTTGGTCGAAATAATTTGTTTAAGTTGTATCAACATAAGAATATTAATCTTTATTCAAATAAAAATTAACCAACAGGTTAAGAGTACTTCATCCATTATAACGCGGGTAGCACCGCAGGGCACAGCTAGTATATATATATATATATATATTATGTACATATGTCCGCGGATAACTTCGTCGTTTATGAACCTATTTCGATTTTTTTTTTCTTGGAAAGGGAGTATCCCAGTGGTGGTCCCATGGTAAGGAAACTAGAATCTGATGGTGGAATCCTGAAGAAATTGAGGGAAACTCTTGAAAAAATTGTCTTTCTGACTTGTGTGTTTCTTAATATTATTCAATATAAAGAATTTTAAAGCCCTATAATTAATGAGGGTCTGGTGTTGATCTGATGATGGAGGGAAAGGCAGTTGAGAGAACTTCTCAACGTTTTACAGCAAGTACTTTGTGTTTGAACTTAATTAACTTACTGAAACCGTTCATCTAATTGGGTTTTGACTCATATAAGGGGTCTGATGATGAAAATAAAGGATAGTGAAAAGAACTCTATAAGGAATATTTTAGAAGATTAAGGTAGGATCCTTTCTTGGCCCACCCACCACCCAATAATTTCGTCTATAAAAGTGATTAATTAAAAGAAACATAAACAATTAAATAATTAAGTATTTAATCATTTTCAGAGTATTTAATCATTTGTATTGAGCTTGATATTTAATTCTCAACAACCTTATTGATTCATTAAATTTTTTCTATTTAGGATGAGGGAAACATTGTTGAAGAATCAGATTATGATGAAAACAGTGATAGCGAAATTTCGGATGATGCTGAAGAAAATGAGCGTTCATCATCATCATCATCACCCTATTAACGTTCCCACTGCTGGGACACAGGGACTTCTCTCTTGACGAGAGAGATTAGTCCTTAATTCACCACGCTGGCCAAGTGCGGGTTGGTGAATGTCACATGTCCTTCAAACTCTTTTTAAAGTTCTCAGTACATGCCGGTTTCCTCACGATGTTTGCCTTCACCGTTAAAGCGCGTGTTTAAAGCGCACATAAATTTCTCAAGAAGAAAAATCCAGAGGTGCGTGGCGGGGTTTGAACCCATGACCTTCGGAATGAAAGTCGAGTGTCCTCTCACTTAGCCAACACGGCTTCCCCGTTTAAATGCGCGTTAATAAATCTAAATTTAAAATTTAAGAAAAACCCCCGATTCCAATGCTTTAATTTCCTTAAATGTAAAACACCATAATATTTAATAATAGGCACGCGATGCTCTTTCATTTGATACAACCTTTCATACAACTAACTAATACTAAATTGAAACCGCTCCATCCGTTCGGGAGCTATGATGTCCCAGACAAACAGACAGACAGACACGTCAAACTTATAACACCCCTCTTTTTTGGTCGGGGGTTCAAAATAATGTAACTATATTGCATAAAACCCTATAAAATACATTACATTTACTATATGCGTTCATGTAACACTTCTTTTTTGCACGCCCTTAGCAGCTGTTCAAAACCGCCTGGCATTGTACATACTTACTCTGAGAAACCTATTTAAAAACATATAAAAATTTCAAGTATACAGGATAAAGTTTATTTTACCTCATCAACTGTGCGTTTTCTAATTGACCTGTCATATACTTCTGCTTATTGTAATCGCCTGTCAATTTTTTTTTAAGATGTACAATAAATAAACTTTATTCTATTAAATTTTCAAACTTACAGGAACAAGTTTTGAAACCCCATTTACTTAACAGTTTGAAAAATAAAGGGGCTGATGACGTGCACGGCTGACGCCTGCCAGGTCATGGCTATTGCTCTCAGCATGCCATAAATCGTCAGTATACAAATTTCTAACCTTACAGGGAGACCGTTACTCCCAGGGTTCACTAGCTCTTGGACTAGTTTATCACTTATTAAAAACATTAAAAAGAACCTACTATAATTCATTTTCGGATACGGGGCGGGGCCTGATGATCGATGAAACTTAGGCCTCGCGTCAACCAATTAAAAATAAATTTTTGTATTATATTTTTTTGTTCATTGAAATAAAGAAAATTTCAATTTTGATTTATTAAGGTTAGAATAACGGTAAAATTAAATAAACGGAGTTGGCTATTCAGAATACAGCATTTTACCAATGAATGTATAAATGAATGAATGAATGATGATCCGCTGAATAGCTATTTTTTCGTGTTTCGTAATGTGGTCCGGAGAAGCTACCTTCTAGGTCTTCATGCCCCATCATAGATCACATCGTCACTTTACATTTGGTGAGATTGTGGTCAAATGAAGGCTTATCTATCATAAATAAAAACTGAATATTTTTCGCCTTAAAACTTTACGAAACTATTTCCGAATATTCGGCGCATCTCTATGTCGTGTAAACAATGTGTATTGTTCTAGGCTTATACCACAACTGCGGCTACAACTCTGCTGGCATGATGTTCTCGGCTGGGTGTGGTATACAAATGGCTGAATGGATCGTCAGTGGAAGGTGAGTGTTTAAATAAATTTGATAAGTATGAGATTAACTCATACTACTCCTAGAGTTCCGTGTACAGCTTATACACATTTTGCAACAAAAACAATAAAAAAAAAAAGAAAAAAATGCAGTTAGAGCGGTCACTCATTCAACTTGATGAAAAAAACTTTTGTTGTATGGGAACCCCTTTATTTAGGAAGATATGCCCATTTATGTAAAAAATGGGACGCGCTCGCGGCGCCGTTAATTGCGGCCGCGGACTTGGACGTTTGGACGCTGTGTATGTTTCGCGGCTCTGAGCCGCTGGCGTCTGAGTGGTTATGTGTTTTTACTATTTGTTGTTATATGGGCAAGAGAGACATTTCAACTGTATCTATCACGGCTTTTGAGATTCAGCCTCGTGACAGACAGACAGACGACAAAGTCTCAGTATTAGGGTGCCGTTTTATCCTTTGGTAACGGAACCTTTTATAAACTAGCTTATCCTGCTACCTTTCCATGTTTTATGAAATTACCTATTTTCCCGCGGCATGAACTCTTTAATCTTAGTAGATATAGGTACGGGCTATACAACTGTAAAATAATGGTTTTGATATTTCCTGAGATTATTTTTTTTTTATCTTAAAGTTTACCTCGGGGCTAAAGGTTGTTGTGTAGAATGTCCGGAAATATTTATTTATTTATTGCATTTCGTGAGCCCGCCGGCGGGCTATTTGAGTATATAATATAAAAAATCAAAATTAAAATCTAAAAAAAGGTCATGCTATTTTGTCATGTGCACGTGATGCGCTTTCGTTTGCTACCCCCATAACTTTTAAACGCGTCAACCGTTTAAGATATCAAACATGTCTATGAACACTTCGCGAAACTCACCTTTCACATAAAAAAACTAAATTAAAATCGCTCATTCGTTTGTGAGGCTATGTGACAGACAGACACGCCAAACTTATAACTCTTTTCTCGTCGAGGGTTGAAAACCACTTTCTGTTAACTTTTCAGACCACACTACAACATGTTTACCTTCGACATCCGCCGCTTCACGCCCGGTCAGATGTCCCGAGCGCATTGGACCAGGGAAAGCAGCCACGAAGCCTACGTAAAGAACTACAGCATCGTGTTTCCTCACGACGAGCCGCTGGCCGGGAGGGACTGCAGCCACGACGCCTTGCATCAGGAGTTGATCGACGACGGGGCTGTCATGCAGGCGCGCGCGGGATGGGAGCGTCCTGCGTTCTTCATACCAGGACAAAAGGTACTATGTCATTACTTGACATATTTATGCAAAAATATTATAAAGAACTAGTGGCCCGCCCCGGCTTCGCACGGGTTTTTATTCATTTTTTTTCCCCGGCAATTATTCGAATATTATTTAAAATTTGACACTGCGATGGTAGCGCCGTCTGTCGGATCCAATGTAAAACATTCCAAAATCAACAACTACTAATAAATTGAAAATTAATTAAAAAAACATTGTCCAGCGGACAAAATTGTGAATCTAAACCATTCCCAGATCCCCTTGAACACACACAAAAAGTTTCATCAAAATCGGTCCAGTCGTTTGAGAGAAGTTCAGTGACATACACACTCACAGAAGAATTATATATATAAAGATTTGCTAAAAACTGCTCATTAATTAAACGCTTTAAGCTGCACGTTGATGAGTTAAACAGATCAATATCAAGGCCATCCTTGACCAACGAATTGAAAGAGTTACTGGCTCTAATTATGAACGCATTGCTTCTATAGTTATTGCTTGACACATTTATGCAAAATTGGTCCAGTTATGGGGTGATGCTACCGCGGATGTGTTGAAAGCTATCTGTGCTTTTCGTACCAGGATAAAAGGTACTATGTTATTGCTTGACACATTTATGCAAAATTGGTCCAGTTATGGGGCGATGCTACCACGGGTGTGTTGAAAGCTATCTGCGTTCTTCGTACCAGGACAAAAGGTACTATGATATTGTTTGTTATTGCAATCGCTGCTAAGTGTATTATTTTGAGTAAAACTGCACCCTTAAAATATACACTGTTTTTTATTTGGTGGGTGGCAAGTGTGTATTCATCGCATTTTTATTGAATGTTAACATTATAATAGAAATAAAAGTTTGACCAGGCTTTCTGGAGCTTCGGCGGTCGCTTGTTTATTTGATGTTTACCTGAAATTTAAAAGGGCCAAAAGTCGTTGATGATTTATCGTTGATTAACTACTAGAAAATTTAACAATTTACGGTTTGTATTATTTTCCCGTGAAAACATATTTACATATTTTTAAATAAACAACATTAAAATAAAAAAAAACTTAAATAAAGAAAACACAACAAACATTTGGCTGGAAGGAAGGACGGTTTCACGTCATCTGGTAGATAAGAATTAAAAGCCAGATTGTGTTACATCAAAAGGTAAAATATATATAACCTACTTGTTGACTATTGGCTCAACTCAAAGACTAGAGAAATTTTTACAAACAAGTTTCTAATGCCTACGTTGCTTTTCAGACAAGATAAATTTGTATAAACAAGTTTCTAATGCCTACGTTGCTTTTCAGACAAGAGTACAATTATACGATTGGGGCGGCACTAACGATTACCCTCGCAATGATGACACGCGCTACGAAGAGGTGCTCAAGGGAGAATACAGCTTCGGCTTCTCTAAGCACTTCGATCTGGTGAGTAGGATTAATAAACGGTTATTTTTGGACTATCTCACACAACTCCGTACCGAGAACTCTAAATCTGTATCTCTGTTTATGTGAATACTAAATAAATCTTTTATATTCTTTGCTAAACTGCTTAGTTTACAACTTGTAGTATGTGTGTTAGTTGACGAGGAATTGTAAATCATACAAAATCTAGACCCCCTGTAGAAATAGAACCCGCAACCTCCTGTGCCGCAGGTATTTTTTATTTTAGAAGGTTTTTTCTGTTCACGTCCGTAAGTGCTTACCCTCTGAATCTTACACGTGACCTCCGGGTGGTGCTAAGAACAGTATCTTGGGGTAGGCTTCGACCGCGGCATGTCACCACCCTCAGGGCTGGGCCAGTGCGTTAAACGATTTTTTCGTGTTTCGTAATGTGGTCCGGAGAAGCCATCTACCTTCTAGATTTTCATGCCCCATCTTAGACCACATCGTCACTTTACATTAGTTGAGATTGTGGTCAAATAAACGCTTATCTTGCATAAAATAATAATTAATTATCGTAGATAAACTATAACTTGAAGTTGGTTGTTTGTTGATATTTCACTTGCTCAACTCAGTAACTAGATGGCGCTGTTAATTTTTAGCATATAAGTAAGTAATTTAATCCCTGTTTCAGATCGGCTCCGAAGCTCTAGCTTGCAGAAATTCTGCAGCGCTATTCAATATGTCGTACTATGGTAAATTCTACCTGACAGGCCCTGATGCCCAAAGAGTGGCCGCTTTAGCGTTCACAGCTGATCTTTCTAGGGATAACGAAAGGTAAATTATATACTTACAAATTAGGAATACCATAGTTATATATCATAGTATATCTCATTCTGTAAGGTTGCCGTTGTAAGGTATTTTATATGTATAACTATGAAAAAAGTAAATTTTTTTTTATGATATCAGTGCTGTAACAGTTTCTGACTAGTATAGGAGGTAGAGTCCTAAAGACTGCAATAATTATGTAATACTTTCTTTGGTTTTTAATACACTGACTCCACCAAAGACATTTTACACTTCACATATGCGTCTAGAGTTTTGTAGTATAGCAGTTGGTATGGCACTTACGAAACTATTTTTTGTGTAATTATATCCTCTAGAGTACGTGCTTTGACGTTGAGAGCAAGCATCGTCAGGAAACCGGCTGTCCTTCAAACATTCATCTAATTCAACAGAACATCTGAGAACTTCACCGACATGTGCCATTCACCAACTCGCACTTGGTCAGCGTGGTGAATCGTGGCCTTATCTCTGTCGTCTTGAATAAGTCCCTGTGTCCAGCAGTGGGAACATATAGCGGTGATTATGCTTATATCCTAAAGAATAATGTGTTTTGTTTCAGAGTGGTATATTCGCTTTTGCTGAACAAGAAAGGCGGTGTGGAAGCGGATGTGACTGTAACTATTCTAGACGGAGGCAGCGGACAACTGCACGAACCTATTTTTAAGGTATTTCATAATACTAGCTGTCCGCCAGCAGCTTTGCCCGCGTAATACTAAATTTTCCCGTTGTTTAAAGTGGTTTAGTCATTTACCGGGGAAACAGCTATTTACATGCCAAAAGGGTTCGAACATTTTTGTATGAAGCTTGGCATACCTACTAGTCCGCCATTTTGAAAAAAAAACGTGATTCAGCGGCCAGTGATGAAACTCATGTCAACCGACAGAGTAAATAATTACAAACAAAAAGTGTTCTATGATTACGTCTCCTAAGTGATACGGTTTCTGAGATATTAGGGTCAGAAAAAAGAAAAATAAAGTAGCGTATAACATAGCTCAGGGGACAGATCTATAGTTTTAAGACCCATATATCTCAGAAACCGTATCATTTAGGAGATTTGGTCATAGCACACTTTTCAATAATCACTTACTCTGTCGATTGACATGAGTTTCATCACTGGCTGCCGAATCACATTTTTTTCAAAATGGGGGTCGAATAGGTATGCCAACGATGTTCGATGCTCTTTGACTCAACCCGGGCTTTGGAGGCTAAGGAGTAGTTTACCGCTTTAAAAAGGAGCTTTGCCATTGAACTATATTATTGTGAAATTTAACTTGAATTTGTTAGAAAAAACATGACACTTCTAGTACGAGGGATAGGGTCTTGGCGCCACAAATATTAAATAATTCCATTACCAAAAGACCTAAACCTCTTGTGACCGTTTGTACCACGGTCGTATAACGGCATAAATTTTTGTGGTACTTAAGTAGCACTGGACGTTTGAGTAGATAGAGGAAAACCGGTAAAACGTTCAAATTGATGGCACCAGTTGGTAGCACTGTCGATGTGCACGTTCCAATTTAAACTATGTTTCTCAGGGGCGAGGTTATTACGTCGTCACGAGCGGCTTCAACGCGAACCACACGCTGGCGCATCTACGAAAAATCATCAATAAGTTTAACTTGAGGGCGCAAATTGTCGACGTTACCAAACAAATGTGCATTCTCAGTGTGCAAGGACCAGACAGGTAAGATTCTACTAATTTACTAGCGGCCCGCCCCGGCGTCGCACGGGTATAAAATTTTCCCGGAAATTATTCGAATTTTTCTCGCCGTAAAAACAATCCTATCTCTCAAGTTGGATCGAACTGCACATGGTGTGCGAATTTTATTATAATCGGTTAAGTGGTTTAGGAGTCAATTGAGGACAAACATTGTGACACGAGATTTATATATATTAAGATAAGATGAATTTTCAAAATTGTTATACAAAACGGAAAGGGTTCGAAAGCTGAGTTCATGACGAGTATTTTTATTCTACGATTTTACGATTTGGAAGGCCACAATTAATGTAATATTGATAATCACAAATAAAACAGTGTTAAAATAAATATATAGATTTTTTAACTGCTTCCAGGAGCGGGTATGAATGGTGCGTGCCATTCATACCCTTCCGCTTTATATACCAATTTTGAAACACCTTTTTACAACTTTATACCGGTGGTAGACCGGAACCGAGATGGTGGACCTCTCAAACAATAAACTTAAAATTTTGTATAAAATATAAAAAATACGTATACGTAAAAATCTACAGGTTTTATAATTTTTTTATGCACACAACAGTGTGTTACTTCAGTTCTGGTAAAGTTGTATTTACTATTTATGTTGTATTTACGTAGTATATCAGTCATCTATCGCCCTTTAAGCTCTACTTAGTTTGGGGTTAGGTGATTCTGTGTGATTAGTCCGAAAATATTTATATTTATTTATTTATTTCCAGTCAAAGAATACTGCAAAGCTTCACCGACGTAGGTTTGTCCAACGATGCCTTCCCGCTGAACACACATCGCAATATCAACATATCAAAGGCGCCATATTCACCAGAAAATAAGCGTTACAGGTAAATACATTGTCTGATTAAACACCCTAATGTCAAAACATATAAAAAAAAGTCTATAAATATTATAGTCTTTAAAGTTTTTTTTTTATCGCTGTTAATAGGCTGATTTTACCGCGGGGAAAATATCTTACCGCGAGGTGGACAACTAGTTGCTATCGAATAAGAGGTGAATCAATGTCAGATCTAGCTGTTATGATGCGTTAAAATATGCTGGGATTTAAATTACTCAAAGAATCGATCGAGCTTTTAGAAGCGATTTTAGAAGATTAGGTAAGGTTTAAGATCAGTTATTTACCTTATGAACTAGGTACATACTTTTACAAGATAAATATATTCACATTTCACAGATCACTCAGCAACAACACACTTTCAAAACACAAAAAATCATAATAAAACGAGGATACTGCAATATTGTTTAGAGACAAAAGTAAAACACTAATAAAAAACAATTTCGACTCAAATTTCCGATAGAATGGAAATAACTGCAATGGTTTCAGACTGGATTTCAAAGTAACGCCTGAATCTATCAATAATTCGTATTGTTTCACAGATGTCGCGCCCTCCGCGTGTCGTGGTCAGGGGAACTGGGCTGGGAGTTGCACGTGCCTTCGTCCCACGCTATACAAGTGTACAAGCTGCTGAGCCGCGCCGAGGGCCTAAGGAATGCGGGCTGGAGAGCGCTCACTTCACTCAGCGCTGAGAAAGGTAGGACCATATTTTATTTTCAGGACATTTTATTAAAACGTTACTCATATAATAATCATCAATCAACCGGCATGTTTTGAGAAGTTTTAGGGGTTTGAAAGACATGTGACATTCACCAACCCGCACTTGGCCAGCATGGTGAATTAGGGCCTAATCTCTCTCGTCAAGAGAGAACTCCCTGTGTCCCAGTAGGGGGAACGTTATAGGGTGTTGATTATTATTATACTAATATAATTATTTATTTAACGCAAAAATAATAAAAACAGTACAAAAAGAAAATTAAAATACTAAGTAAAATAATAAGAATAATGCGTAATAAATTTACGGGTTCACGGATGCAGGCCGCTTTCAATCGAAACACTTGAAATGAGAGAGTTCTATTGATATTTCCAGCAATGGACGTCTATGACTGATATAATTATGATGTTTCTTTATTCTCAGGCTATCATTTGTGGAATTCGGATGTGAGAACAGATGACAACCCTATTGAAGCAAATCTCGGGTTCGCTTGCCGTAAGGGCGGCGATTACATTGGCAACGAGGAAGTCACGCGGGCGAGACAGGACGGAGTTCTCAAAAAATATGCTTACTTCACACTTGATGACAAGGTAAATAGTTTAAACTAAATTTGTACAACAATCAACTGACATCTAGTGTTCTATTATTTTAATTAATTATTACAAATTATTTATTGAATACTGCCTATTTTTTATATGTAAAAGACTTCAAATCTCAATCAACGACTATGCTGTGCACCGTAGGATCATCATCATCACCCTATTAACGTTTCCACTGCTAAGACACAGGGACTTCCATCTTGGCGAGGGAGTTATGGCCTTAATGCACCACGCTGGCCAAGTGCGGATTGGTGAATGTCACATGTCCTTCAAACTCATTAAAATTCTCAGAACATACCGGTTTCCTCACGATGTTTGCCTTCACCGTGAAAGCACGTATTTTAAAACGCACATACATTTTTCAAGAAGAAACCTTAGGATAGTGGGTTGGATAAAATTGAAGACTGCAGGTTCTTCTTAATAAGTTTAAATGAAAAGAACTTGTATGTAGGTGACAGCTTTCATAACAAAAATTACATTTGATTATTTTACTTGGTACATATTATAGATTGGTACAAAAATAAACTAGGTATATAGATTGTGTATGGCCTTAGAGCCCAGACTCTTTTTATTTTATAAAATCTTAAAGGTTTTTGTGATTGTCCCCAACAAAGAGCTACCGGCGAATATTTTATCTGCCAAAGTCACCCCAACCAAAACTCTCTAGAAGAACGATAGTCTTCCTTCTTCTTGTTTTCCTGGGCTCTATCTCTACTATACAAGCATGGTATTATCTAAACAACTACATTATATTTAAATTGTAACCATTGTTTCAGATCGCATTATTCGGCCAGGAAGCCATATTCAGGAATGGTGAACCAGTCGGTTACTTAAGACGAGGCGATTTCGGCTACTATCTAAACAAATCTATCGGCATTGGTTATGTGAAAAATAACAAAGAAATCACCAAAGAGTTCTTACAGGATGCCCAATATGAAATTGAAGTATTAGGGAACAGGCATAAAGCTACTTTACACTTGAAATCGCCTTTTGATCCCACTGGACAGAGATTGTTGGGAAACTACGGTAATGAGAATGCACATGAATCTTATGCGGGACAGAACGAGCGCGCTGGTGGAAGCGAATAATGATCTCAACTACAATTATTTTTTTAATAAATATAGCCCTTCACATCCGTCATTAAAATGATGACGGCGACCTTTGCATTACTTTCTGATATGGGCTCTTATATTACTTATACTTACCTACAACTACGCGGGTCAGCTCTACTGCCACATATAGGTACCACAGAATGTTTCAATCCAAATTTATTTATTACTAGCAACCAATCACACATACAAAAACTTCTATTGAAACTGAATAAAAATTCATTTAGAAGAAATCTTAGCAAACAGATAGCAAAATCGACCTCATTTTATACTATGTTAAGATATCATATTCATTGAATAGTTCTAACAAATAGTATAAATCTAAATTTAAAATTTAAGAAAAATCCCCGATTCCACTACCTTTATTTCCTTAAATGTAAACCAACATAATATTATGTAATGTTGACGCGAATCGCTTTCATTTGATACCCCACACTGTGCACACATATTTGCAGATTTTCTGTTTTCCTTCCCCACTCTCACCCCCATAACTTTTAAACGGCTCAACCGATTTTCATGAAACATATCTAAAAACTCACTTTTCATACAAAAAAAAACTTAATTGAAATCGCTCCATCCGTTCGGGAGCTATGATGTAACAGACAGACAGACACGTCAAACTTATAACACCCCTCTTTTTTGGTTGGGGGTTAAAAATATATTTATTCTCTTCCTACTTAAAATAACGTATAATGTTTTGCAGATAACACAAAATCAGTAAAATCTACTTTTTGCTAAGAGGTTCTCTATGAGATATATAGTCCAAAGTAGGTTTGACTGCAACTTATATCTTTGAACAATTCTTACAGTAGGTAATTGTATTCTTTACAACTGTTATTTTAACACATGTGTTGGTCGAGTATGTTGTAAAAAAGGAAGTAACTTATTTTATTTGTATAATTAGAGCTTTGATTTTGTATCATTATTTTAGTATATTTAAGTCGAAATGAAAACTATTTACTTACATATGTGAACTTATTAGATTTAAATAAAGCTTATGTCCCAATATATATTTTTTTATTAAGAAATCATTTTTTGATTCTCTGGTGTGAACCTGTGTATTAAATGTCCTATCAGAACCATGTTAAGCCCAAGTTTGGAGCCATAAATGCAATTAAAAAACACGTCTACAAATCGCCTAAGTTCACAACGATAGCTTAAGTTTATGATACGTTACGTTTTATTATTTTGTTTTAATTATAAACTCTTTGACAGCAGTGCAGTCTGCAGTCTGTAGGGAGACGCAAATTGGCGTTGAATTGAGTAACGGCTTTACAATTTTATATAACTCGACACTGGAAAAATGTTGCTTCAAGGGCAAAATCCAATTACAAGAAAGAAACTGAACTGAACTGAGTAACATCTAATATTTCACTATAAAATTTTATTTATCTCGACACTGGCAAATTGTTGCTTCAAGCGCGCAAATAAAAAAAGAAGAAGGAGAACTGGACTTGGACTGAACTCAACTCAAGAACTTCATTTTGTTGTGACAGCTTGCTTTGCTTGTGTTGTTTACATTTTTATTTTAAAAGCAGCATATTGTTTGGTTTTGCTGCAGTTAAATATAACTTGAAATATGTAAAGAAGTACCTTTCTATACTATTTAGACGTGAATTGAATTCCTCATTACTGCAACATGTCCGTAACATTACACACAGACGTTGGAGATATAAAAATCGAGTTGTTTTGTGAGCAATGTCCCAAAGCATGTGAAAATTTCTTGGCCTTGTGTGCTAGTGATTATTATAACGGATGCCTTTTCCATAGAAATATAAAGGTAGGCTTTTTAAAGTTGCTTAGAAGATTTTTTTATGTTGAGGTTATGTTTAGAAAAATTTGTAAGACGAGTGTTTATGTCAGTCAGTAGCTTATGTTTTATTTTGTGTTTTAGGGTTTCATAGTACAAACCGGAGATCCCACAGGAACAGGCAAAGGTGGAACATCAATGTGGGGTCGTAAGTTTGAAGATGAGTTTATAGAGGAATTAAAGGTAATTTTTATATTTCAAAAGTATTTTTTTCCGACATTACTTATATTACAGTATATTTACCTAAGCCATTATGTCACAGACAGAAGAGAGCACTTTTAAGGACCTAAACTAGATCTTTACACACACACACATTATGATGGCTTGTCTAGGACTGCTTTATAACTGTATATATTATTTTGGTAATTAACAATTATTAAAGTAGTAAGTTTCATGGCTTTAAGGAAATATGGGTAATGAAGAAAACAAAAATATATGTAATCTATCATCATCAGTGCGTTTAAAAGCCAAGCCTAAATTATTATTCTATGGCCAAGCTAAAGTACCTAATATCTTAAACTTATTTTTTAACTGATGTTTCTTTACAGCACAGTTCTAGAGGGATGGTCAGTATGGCTAATAATGGACCAAATACAAATGGAAGTCAATTCTTTTTTACTTACGGAGAGCAACCTCACTTAGACCTTAAATACACACTGTTTGGAAGGTATGTTAGCTTCCATATTTTTGTTTTACTTTGTAGTGAAAAGACCAAATATTTTCAAATATTCCTAAATGAGATTCTATTGATTGAAGGGATGAAAATATAAGTTTGGCCTTTCATAGTAGGCCTAAACAAAGTCTAAAATAAAATATAATTGTTATTAGCCGACTTTCAACGAAAAATCAATGTATTTTTCTCAATTTCAAAAATTCTCAATTCAATGTATTTTTTTTTATGTTTGTTACCTCAGAACTTTGGTTTCTGTTGAAATGTTGGGAAATGGTTGTACCCACGGGAGGAGATGAAGGCATATTCTTATGATGGTGCCCATGGTGCGAGTTATACTCAATCCATACATATATCAATATAATATATAAATGTAGGAGTGTAAGTTTGATTTTCCATCTTCCAACACAAAACCTAGAAGCTGAACTGATTAGCCTGATATTCGGTATAGTAGTGTGTTATACATTGGATTAGGACATAGGCTACTTTCATTCATATGTTCCTAACTGATGAATTGTTATAGAATTTATACCGTTTGTTTTTTTTTTAATATTAAGCTTGTCTAATTGTGTGGGACATGGCTAATTTTTTTATTTGTTTCAGAGTAATAGATGGATTTGAATCCCTTGATGATTTGGAGAAAATGGTAGTAAATCCTAAAACCTTTAGGCCATTGTCTGAAGTAAAAATTTCCTCTGTAACAATACATGCAAACCCTTTAGCTGGATAAATCTATAAAATAAATACTATTTTGTGTAAATGTGAAAAGTTTTTTATTTGAAACTTAAAATGATTCAGCAAACCTTGTGTACAACATTTATTGCTCAAATATTTACAGTTTTTCATTACATTTAAATAAAACTACTAACATTAGAATTAAGTCAACAGGTAAGTTGTGATAACTTGATAAGTTTCAAAAATATTTTTTAATACAATTAACAAGGTTATGATGTTTTACTAAAATCTAATCGTAACTAATAATCAGTTATAAAAAGACAGAAACAAATCTTGCATTATTAACATCACACAGAGCCCTAATTTTAAAAATGATTTACAATTTTAACCCTTAATTTTAGTATGTGGATGGCTTTTATCACAGAACAGCTATGTTTTATTAACATTCTTACAACTTTATTATAATAATTGTTAAAAGTTTCTTCATTTTAGAAATTAACCTACATAATATCCTTCTTTCCCTAATATTGTTGATTTCAATGACTAAAATATTATTTAAGTTGAATATTCAGCAATAACATTAAACACTTTATTATTATAATTACTTAGTCTTTGGATAAAAAAATTTATTGCATTATTTACTAACATCTCTGCAGTTCTGAACTACTATAAAAAATAACATTACAACAGGATCTTAAATATGTGAGTTGAACTATTAAACTGCATTATTTATATACACATTATGATGATTTTTCAATTGACAGATATACAGGCTCTTATCAACATGTAGAAAAATCTTAGGGTTGATTTTATAATCTGACTGTCTTATATGTATGCAAATAATGCTTCTGAGAATTGAATAATAATCAGTCCTAAGTTAGATAAATTTACAACAGGTACCTTAGAAAAACATGGTAGAGACAGATAACATAAACGTAAGTTTAACATTTAAAAGAAATAACATAATATGTAGCAACATTAACACAGCTCTATCTGGGTGTTACTATGTTATCCAAAACATTAACAATTTACAGCATATTTGTTGCAAGCATAATTAGAATGAGTAATCATAATGTGACATAAAAGAGTGCCTTTTAACAGTTACTTACTTACATAATCTTAAATCTTTTGTATGTTACAAAATGCATTTCAACTAAAGATTTCAAAAGCACTAAACTACTTTGTTTACTGTAGTTTGTGTTGAGAGTACCAAAAATATAATTTCATGTTTCTAAATCATAAAAATTGTCATCCAAGGGGAAGTCAGGTTCATCTTCTTTCTTTATTTGTGATAATTTGTCATCAAAGTTATCAGTGAAATGAGATTTGATATGAGCAACTAAATCTGCTTTCTTCTCAAATGTAGCGCCACATTCAATACAAGGCATATTCACAACCAAACATTCATGGCTTTGCTCATGTTTGTCAAGTTTATCCTTTCTTGTAAATTTCTTGTCACACTGACTGCAGGAAAATGGCTTCATACCCGAGTGAAGAGGAGTGTGACGGTCTAGTTCTCTCTTACGAGCAAATTTCTTAAAGCATATTTTGCATTGGAAGTTGCGCGACCCAATATGGGCTACTGAAACATGAGTTTTATAGGCATCTAAAGATGAGAATCTTTTAGGACACTGGTGACACTTAATATTCTTAGGTCTATTCTTAGCTAAGGGTTGCTTTTTAGGTGGAGAGGTGGGCAGCTTTGATGTAGAGGGGTTTTTGTGGACTCTACTGAAGCTGCTTTCACCAGAAATGTGGTCAGGAACTCTGGGGAGGTCATAGTCAGTGTTAGATCCATCTGTTTGATTTCTATTAGGGGAAGTCATGAGATTACTAAAAGGATTCACATTTACAACCATGTCTTGCATGTCTTGGTTATCATTATCTAGGTGGTCAGGGGATGGGGGTCCATGTCTAACTTCATGTTTGAGAAGCTTATCTCGTCTGCCAAATGTCAGTGGACATTTTCTACATCTGTAAGGTTTCTGTCCTGAGTGAACAAGGACATGTCTTGCTAAATCTCCTTTAGCCACAAAGCTTCGAGGACATAATGGACATACATGAGGTTTATGTCCAGCATGGATACGAAGATGCTTACTGAGGTTAGTATTGCGAGAGAAACTTTTCAAGCAATATTGACATTGATAGGGTCTTATACCAGTGTGAACAATAGAGTGCTTCCTCAAATCAGAGCGCCTACCAAAACATTTTTCACACTCAGGACAGTGGTACGGTTTGTCATTCCCATGAACTTGTTTGGAGTGGAGAACATACTGAGCTCGCTCAGCAAATACTAAGCTACATTCTACACATTTATATGGTAGCTTGGGATCATGGTATGCAAGTTCATGTTCAGCACACTTTTCAGGTGATACAAAAGCTTGATCGCAGTACTGACACATTGAAACATTTTTAAAGAATGAGGATTCTGTGGTAGTTTCCCGTTCAGGGGAAGTTTCTCTATCATTAGCATCATGGTCAGGAGTTATTTCTCTGTCATATTCATCATGATGATTGTGTTGTGGCTGTCTTACCTTTCGTTGATTGTTTTGGAACACTCTTTCTGACACTTCTTGATCAGAATCTTCCGACGAGTCATAATCAAGACTGGGATCAACTACCATAACAACACTATCTTCTACAATGTAGTCTTCAACCTTTGGCTTTATATCATGGGTATTATTATAATTGTAATTGCTCAGTTCCGATGAGTTGGAGTGGTCACGGTCATTTACATGGTTTGTGATCTGCCTCAGCCTGTTCTCATTTTGAATACATTGTGTTCTAAACTTGGAACATTTTTCTACTTTTAGAAGACATTTGTAGCATATTTTTCCTGGAAGGCCATCATTAGGATCAACCTGAAACAAATTATACATGTTATGAACATTGGATTGAGAACATACCTAACCAAACCTATGATAAAATCATAAATTTTGAGAAAAAACTTGGAGGATTCATAAAAACTTATTA